>OX336391.1:37588103-38788103 GCA_946902985.2 Meconema thalassinum | reverse complement strand
TGCTCTAAACATACTGCTACACATATTCAACAAATTTTGGACATCAAATGATAACCTACCTAAAGACTGGACTAAAGCAACCATCATTCCAATCTTAAAACCAGGCAAGCCAAAAAACCAAGTCCCCTCGTACCGACCTATAGCACTTACCTCCATTCTGGTAAAAATTCTAGAAAGGATGATTACAAATAGACTCAACTGGTACTTGGAAACAAAATCTCTTCTATCAGAAGAACAAGCAGGGTTTAGACAAAACAGGTCCTCCTCCCACCAAATAATGAGATTTACACAAGCTGTTAAAGAAGCCTTTAACAAAAGGGAAAGTTTTCTTGCAGTTTTCATCGACTTTAAAGGAGCCTATGATACTGTATGGCGAAACATGCTGCTAAAGAAACTTATCAACTTCAAAGTAAATGGATGTATGTTAAGCTGGTTTTCAAGATTCCTTTCACAAAGAATGATCAATGTTCGATACAACAACAAAACTTCAGGTTGCAAGCAATCAAAACTAGGCCTCCCACAAGGAGCTGTATCAAGCACAACTTTATTCAATGTTTACATCAACGATCTTCCGAAAACAATAAAGAAAGTAGGTAATGTGAATATCAGCATGTTTGCAGACGATGTTATCATTTGGACCACAGCACGTAACATCCCAAATCAGGAAATGCTTCTTGAACACAGAATGAACCAGGCACTTACAAAACTCAAAAACTGGACTGAAAACAATAATATGGAAATCAATACTTCCAAATCAGTATACCAGTTTTTCTCCCTGAGACACCACAATCCAACTTTTAGTCTCAAATTTAGTAATCAAGACCTTCCAAAAAGTGAAAGTACAAAGTACCTAGGTATCATCATGGACAAGAAAGTGAACTGGACCAAACACATAAAATATGTGGAGGATAAGGTAAGCAAACGGATGAAATTACTGAAGAGACTAGCAGGAGCTACTTGGGGGAGCACTCAAGACACACTCAACAAAACCTACAATACTTACATCAAACCTATCATAAAATATGGCAGTGAAGTACTCTCTACAGCACCCCAGTCAAACATTGATCGCCTCGAGAGGTGTCAGAATAATGCCCTATGAATCATAACAGGTGCAATAAAAACCACACCTATAACCGCCTTGCAATTATATACCCACAACTTACCAATAGAAGAAGAGATGAAACATCAAACAGCCAATGCATACCTCAGTATACAAAGACTACCTCAAATGACATGGATCAAAAAACCAGTTTCTAGCCCCAATCTTAAAACACAAAAAGATCCCTTAAGTCTCGCCAAAGAATATATCAATAAGAGCAATCTGCAAATAAAACTTGAACCACTCTGTATGCCAGTCAATCCCATTGAATATATACAAGTGACTACAGATCTTACTTTGTTAGAAGAGGTCTGCAAGAAAGACTCTTCAATCTAAAACAACTGGCCCTCTGTACAATAGAAGAAAGATATCCATCTAATCAATGGCTAAAAATATTTACAGATGGCTCACAAGACAAAGAAAATAGAACTGGAACAGGAATACATTCATCTCTCTTCTCACTCTACTTCCCAGTAGGCCAAAACAAACTTTGATGCTGAGATAAGAGCAATTTCACATGCACTCCATCAGTTATTAGGCAGAAACATTGATTATCAAAAATGCGTTATCATTACAGATTCAAAAGCAGCCATCCAAGCCATCTCGTCAAATTATAAGCCCCAAAATAAAGAACTGAAAGAAATTTTTTGTATGATAAAATCCCTTCAAAGACTCCACAAACAGATCTCATTTCAGTGGATCCCTTCTCATGTTGGAATAGCAGGAAATGAAGAGGCAGACAGATTAGCAAAAAAAGGTACCACACTACAACAACCTGTCAGTCAGACTGATTTTATGTCAGCAAAAAGGATCTTGAAAAATACTATCAAAAACAGGTATGAAGAAATGGCAAAGACAACAGCAGAAACCAAATTATGGAAAGACATTGATGCTAAATGGGATCAATATAAATTAACACCAAGAAGAGAAGCTGTAGCCTTCTTCAGACTTAACACTGGCCACGACTGCCTTGCAGCTCATCTGAAACGAATCAACATCCTGAGATCTGAAAAATGCACACTTTGTCACGAACCTGGAAGTAAAATGGATAAGGGACACCTGCTACATTGCAACAAACTTGATGTGACTGCTAGAACTTCTGGAAACCTCACACAACTCTATTGGAACGCAAGAAAGCTGATGGATTGGAATCCGGGCTAGCCATAGGAAACAACAACAACTAAAAGCTTATTTCGTTGTAAAGCCCGACCCAGCAGTCTCTGCCGCGGCATGACCGGAGAGGCGTGGCCACTGGACAGTGGAAGAAGTGGAACTGTTCTAGCTCGACTCATCGCTCGCGTCACTTTTAAACGCGAAACAAAATATCACGTGCACCACTGGGTACTGTTTGACAGGACAGAGGTTCTACATATGAATAGGATAAAAGGCAGCAAATCCTGAATATATAGAAACATGAATCACAATTCTACGTCCAGTAGTTTACTTTTTATGTTATTTTAAAATTGGCTATCTGCGTGGCTCTGCGGCAACGTTCTCGCTGGGTCTGCTCAAGGTTGCAGGATCGAATCCTGGTGCAGTCAACTGGCATTTGAGGGTGCGCAAATGTGAGGGAGCCATGTCACATTTACTGGCAAGTTAAAGATCCCCTTCGGGGCAAAATTCTGGCACTCTGACATCTGTAAAAGCTGCAGTAGTTAAAAGGGACGTACAACATATAATAATATTATAAATTATTTGAAAGAGGACACTACCCATCGATCATTAATCACTCACTCATCAATTACTACCCGTAAAACCTTCTGCAATGTAAGCGTGGTTTTATACGAATATTGGGAGTTGCAGAACACATGCAGTGTGCATGTTTTTTTAACATGTCTTGTCATAATAGAAACAAGCCTCAAAGAAAACTAATCAGTTAGCACATCACACGAAATAAAATAATAAAGAAAAGTATGGTAGGCTATATGGAAATAGACAAACCCAAAGAATAGGAAACCTGGAATTTATGTATTTTGTGCTCTATAATACATGTTTGGCCTTAAGTATTTCGTTCTTTGCAGATGAATGTCCTGCCTCTCCGTCAAAACTGATCTGTGATTGAGCGTCTTCCTTCACTTGAATCCCATTTTACGTAATAGACATCGTAATCTCTCTTTACTGGCTAAAAAATTAATGTTCTGTTGTAACTTAGAAAGTAACAGTCGATGCAAGGGGAATTTTCATTTCGTGCAAAGCAAAATCATATATACATCATCGTATTACTTCTTGATTAAAATTATCCGGCGAAGATTTGGTGGCTGCTCGCGGTTTTGTTTTACCAGGTGTGGATAAGGATGTAGAGGGACCTTCCATCGACTCTAAAACCTTTCTTTCACTTACTATCGCCCTAATTGTACGCTCAGGAACTCCAGCAGCCGCCGCCGCTGCCCATTTGCTGAATTTATTTATAGGTATGTCAACGTTCCTTTCCGCTTCTTGTTTCGTGAAATTGTGCACATTAGATATTTCTCTCGCCTGACTGTGTAATGCTTTTCTTTTTAACTTGGACAGCACTGGAGGCATTGCGACCGTTGATCGTCAGTGTCTTTCAAACCCGTGGCCTACGATAAGAACACAACAAGAAGTTTACTGGTATATCCATATTACGAACGTATTCAGTCGAGAGCAAAGGATTTAAACACACACAAAACCTGTGATTTCAACTAGGCTAGAAAGAGCATCCGAGAAAACCATGGTAAATATAGAAAACTGCTTCGTTACTAGCAGCTGCTGAGTTCGGGAGCCAATGTAATGTTGTCAAGTCGTTGCACAATGACGAGGCGGGTGAGCGAAGCTCTCGTCTACATTGCTTAGCATTACGTTATCACGGCCAAGTCCAAGCAGAGAATGAATGATGTTGCTGCATCGGGACTCGGGGAGTCAGGACGTGTCACGTGTGTCAGAGGAGGTGTGAAGGAATTCAAGTACGTAACAGCGTCGCGGCAGACACTGCTGGGGCGGGCTATACATAATCTTTACTTTCAGCCATAAGTACTGTGTCATCTACGTATCTGATTTTATTTATGCATTCTCCATTCACACAGGTTCTGATTTCTGCATGTAGATCCACTAAAAGAGTACATATCCACAAAGGATGTAGGTGACCCAATTGGAGTCCCTAGCTTGTGTCAAGGGATCACTAACAAGGCTACGTTCTATTTACCACTTATTGATTGACACGTTTCAAAATAAAGTTTAATACCGTAAAACAAATATCAATTATTTTCATACTCAGTTTAAATAATTTCTCATAGGAGAAAACATAAAAAACAGGCCCAAGAATTATACAAATTTTAGATAACTCAATGTTTCACACATTCAAAATAAATTACAATAGATGTAATAGCCTACCTTCTTCACTAAAACGTCCTTTTGTCTTCAGCATATCGACATACTGGAGTAATAAACTCTGAATTAATTCAACTTTTTCGGGATCTTTATATAAAGACCTGAGATCAACAAATAGAGGTGGAACGCCTTTATGCAGTCCTTGCCGCAGGTATTTATCCACTGTCGTCCTGAAATCGTCACCTAGAAAGGAAACACACTATTAAAATACTATTCCGAAATATAAATTCAATGTTAAACATGAAAGACATGCCAGACCTAGGACATAAGTTTAGGACACCAAGCCACCAGCTCAAACTTATCAAAACACACAATACCATGTTTGTTAGTGAACCCATGTACCATTGGTTCAAGGGGTCGAATCCATGTATTTTGATAAAAGGAAGGAAGGAAATATACAGTCTTCAGAGGAACATAGAAAGATTTTATACAAGAAGGCTAGCATAACGTTGTGTAATAAACTGAAGCCCAGGTGGCCAGGAAATGAGATCATGCATGACGCACAGATAAGGAGCCGGTCACAAATATAAATAGAACGAGTGGAACTTTCCAAGCGAGTGACGAAGAGCGTGTTTCGGAAATTGCCCTTACGTTGCAGTAAAATGGCAACCGCGCAGCCGTGCCAGAAGAAGAATAATTTGATTTAACCCATTTGCAAGAATAAATTTAACTAAAGAAATACAGCATTGTGAATCATTTCGGAATAGAGATTTTTGTGTGGAGAAGGATGTTATAATAAATGCCCAGGAAAGAAGTGCCGACGTGGCCATACGTTATTGGGGGTTCCCCGAGACCCGAGGAGGGGGGAATTAAAAATCAACTGCAACACCCACACAGCTGAAGACCAAATTTTATTTAATATCTCAGAACTGTACGATCGATTTTCACGTACAAAGAAGTCAGTTTACGTTTAGAAAACGAGCTTTCCAGAGATATAATTTTTAATAATGTGCGACCATTACTTCAAAAGTTGGTTCTGGAAAAGACGTGGATTTTATCTTTTTTTAGCCAAAGAGTATAAAAGTCCTGGCAGAGCCAAGCCAATTATTCAGTCTTGAACGACCGCTGAGGCGGGTCGTACTGTTTCACCAATCATCCAGTTCCGTGAGCGCCGAGGCGCTGCACGATGAAGCATCAGAGTACGATAAGTATCATCATAGTATTGCCGTGTGGAGACTTAGGAAGATCCTAATACAGGATTAAGTTCCACCAATATCAGTCTTACAGTGAAAAGTCAAAGTAGGCTGCGAACTTAAAGAACAGGAGATAGGTCTTCAAATAACAGTTCATTTAAACGACTGAAAGTGTCGTAACGTTTTGAAGTACCATAACAGCGAAATAAACATTCTATCAACGTTAAAGGACCCGATCAGGGTCGGACAAAATAAGGTCCGCATAGTATTTTGAAAAGATAGGAATTAGAGAACAGGAGAATTGAATTCAAGACGTTGTTTCAAGGAAACAAACGAACTATAAAAAGCACTAAGTTACGAGGAGTATTGGATGCTAGAAAATAATAAATCACCGATAGAGTATCTGGGAGACCGTGAACAAGACAGACTTTCGCTAGACAAACTAATAGGGTCTAGAAAGAAGCAGTTCGAGCTAATAATAATAATAATAGCCGATCGTCAGGAAACCGGATTTGAAGAAGTACCATTCCAGGGAGGGGTAGAGTGTTCGAGACTTTCATATTCTGGTCAGATAGGAAGCCGACATCTACTAGTTTCACCCTTGGAGACGGGAATCAAGAAATCACGTGTGCAAGGCCTAATCAAAGCCTCAGTGATTAGAATCAGTGTAGTGTAAATATATAAAATTTGTGTTAGATAGTAATTTTTCAGTGATTTTATTGTGTGTAATAGAAGAATACACAATTGTATTTTAAAATGCTACCAGTGTTTAAGGTATATAAATTATATGTGTGTCAAGATATGTCAGTGTATGAAATGAATTTGAGCAAGATGGTTTAATCACAAATAGTGGGCAAAATGAAACATCGTTGGAAAGCACGGTAGTGGACCGTCTGAACATGTAAGTAACCATTTTCATTATGTTATGTGTTCGGAGATATTTGTGTGCAATCCACCAGAGTTTGAGAAATAGGGATGTTTTTGAATAACAAATAACAGAATAAGAGCGCGATCTGAACAGAAAAAAATTGAGAAATTATAAAATAAATATGTGAAATGAATAAATCCTTTAGAGGAAATGTAAGAAATAAAATATCAGTGTATTTGATAAATGTTATGAAAGCAAGCGGAATATAATAATGACAAAAATTATATAAATGAAGATTCAGTTTAATTATATGAAAGTAGTAGCTGTTGAGCTCCTGTAAAAGTATAAAGACATGGTGTGAATACATGTTCTTAAAGTATAGCGATTATTGACACGGGAGAGGATTAATATAAAAATTGAGATGTAGATCAAATGTTGATTTTGAATTTATCAGTTCTTTGGAAGACGCTAGGCCTTAAAGTAATATATAGCGCATTGTCGCGCCTTAAAGTAAATTGTCACGCTAGGAAGGCGTTGAATCTAAATATACTTGGTAAATTAATTGTGAGGGACAGTTGATTGCGGTAATTGAGCTATAATAAGTCCTCCATCTAGTGATGTAGATCACGAGGCCATGTGTTTTATGTTGTATTATAATAGGGAGCAAATTTATTGTATTATGAGCGCAGGTTAGACCGAGGTCGCCCTAAGCCGCTAATTGTTGTAAAGTCCTCCAGTATGGGATTGGTTCCCGAGGCAGTTGAGAGAGTCGAACCCAGACTCATCTAGTTGTTGAAGTCCCTAAATATTGTTGTTGTATTGAATTATTCTTACCCATCAATGATGACACTTCATAATTAATAAATGCCAAGGTTACGAAAGTGGTCTATGAACCTAAATAATGTTGTAAAAATGAATGAAAGAAACGCCAGGTCTGTTCAGAGAACTGTGTTTGAGAAATAGCTGTTTTAAAGCATGAGTGTAGCCGTCCCGTGTGGGCGATACTTAGGGTCTCCCTCCTCGACAATAAATCACGCCGAGTGTTACGGTCCGACCCCTCGCTATTGAAAGTGTGGTAGGTCGGAGGGGACCGTCTGTTTGAAGTAATAATACACATTGAGTGTTTAGAGTTTGTTAATGACCCGGGATTCGAACCGAGGTTCTTGTAGATGAAAGTTACCGCTTGCAAGTTCAGATCGTTTGCTTTCTTATGAGATGATGGTCTTTTAAGACAAAATATAATAAATATAAATCCCTAATGTAATGGTATATGAATGTAGGATTTCACGAGTTTAGTGAAGACAATTAGATTTCGGGAGTGATCTTAATTTTTGACTTTGTTCAAGTAGTCTTCTATAACTCGGGAGTGCACAAGTATTTTTCCCAGTCACTGTAGTGAATTTGTTAACTTGAGAGAGGTGGTAACATGAGAACATTGTGGAAAGCCCAAAAATTTAAGTAAAGGAGTAACATTTACTTTAAAATAAGATTATATATTGTTTGATTATAAGAAACTCATAAAATAGATATTGAGGTGTGTAAAAGAGTAACACAGTTTATATTGGAAAGTATCGAGCCATTGGAGCTCGTGATGGTAGCGAATTTTAAAGAGATACTTTATGGAAGTGAAAAGAATTATAAGTTTGTTGGTTTGTAGGAAACCATGTATTTTAATATAACATTTGTTTGATTTTTATGTATTCCTTGTTCACTCTGAACAAGTTAGAAGGATTGGTCAGTAGTTTATTGGTTTAATTTGTTTGTAGCGCCATATATTTGGTTAATTAAAGGTTTTATAATAGGAGTTGATTTTGTTTTTATTTTTGGAAGTGTATCCTCTGTTTAATCCAAAATGTGTAAGTCACAGAGTGGGAGAACATACCATAACCCCGAAAATCCCGATTTGAGCATTGCTGGCATACTGTGATTTGCATATTTCTTGCTAAAAGGGCACATTAGCACTCTTAAGCGCTAGGCTTCATGTGATTCGGAGTAAGTTAGGAGCGTCCACAGCACTACGCAAGCAAGTACAGGGTCAAATAAACAGCTGGACCTTTGATGACAACATTACGTGAAATAAAAATTAATTATAGTGTTTGATATTTTTGTATTAACGAGAAGCGCAAAATATTTAGAAATTAAATGGGTGGAAAACAGGAACGTTGTGAGGGAAGCCAGGAAATACAGTATTGAATTTTTTTATTCACAAATAATCATCATGTGTAATGATCTAGTGATGAAAACACCAGCATTTACCTTTAAAGAAAATGTGGAAATCGGGCAGAAAATGTAAATGTATGTTCATAGTAAGATAATAATAATAATAATAATAATAATAATAATAATAATAATAATAATATCGTATGGCCTCGGATGCCTGGTGCAAGCTTTGCTATTTGACACCCAGAGGGTAGCTTGCATGTCGAATTTCGTAGTTCCTTGACTATGAAAGTCAAGGAGGTTAGATGTTAGATATCTAATCTCCTTGAACACAATAGCGCTTTCTAGTAGAGAAATGAGGAACTTTGTGCTGGCGGAAACTCCCGAGATTAATTTTGCCATTATGAACTCGGCCTACTGAATTCAAATGGGTTCTTTGACATGCCAACATCGTATGACATGCGTATCGTATTTTTGCCGCCTTTCAAAAATCACTTACCACGGTCAGGGGCGAACCTGCAATCTTGGGGTTAGTAGACTGACACGCTATCCACTCACCCACCGTGGCAAGCTCATAGTAAGATATTTTGTTGTTATATTATTTTCTTTCCTTGATATAATTTGTTGCATCATTTAACTGGTTTTTCCAAAAAATAAGCACCATTAATTGCTGCAAAGTAACCAATGAAATAGGGGTAAACTGAACACAAAATTACACCCTACTCATTTAGCGTATGGCACGGAAAAAAAATAGAAAATAATCAATTAGTTTCTATTGAGCAAGGATTGAAAATGTGACCACAGTTGGAATTTGAACCCAAATCTCCTAACGTCCAGGCAGGCATGCTTAAAGGAATCCTACTTCCTACTGTAGTCACATTTTCAAGCCTAAATCAACAGCTAACTACTCCATGGGGACCTATTCCCTGAAGTCATTTCAATAATCATGAACATAACTGGATATCTAGGTCCTTAATCCATTGCAGCACTTCCTCAGTTAACAGCATAAATTCAGTCCAGCTTCCTTGATAAGCCCTAAGTTGGCACTCACTATGTGCAGGATTATCTGGTGTGGAGCTCTGAAATCACACTCAGGTGTTTGCAACTTCTTACATTAGTAAAGTGCATCCCTGCATCTGCTGTGGGCTGTTCGAATCATTTACAGCCGTCCAAGTCTCGCGAGACAGCTGGAAACCACCAGCAATTTGTACCCTAAAAAAGATGGTGAGTAAGCAAAGCTGTTGTGAATCCCCATTCTTTCATGGGGTCAAAATAGTCGACAGCATCACTTAGAGGTGAGTGACAAGTGCAGGGACATTCTCGACTACAGTTAGTCGAAGATTACTGTGTACTCCTTAACTGGAGTGGCAGATCTATGGAGAATAGGTGGCATAATTCCTGCCCACAGTGGAAGCCAGAGAACTGGCATGGATCTGATGGTTCCTGTTACTAGATGCATACTGGTATGTACCGTGTGTAAGGCATATTAAGACAAACTAGTGCATAATTAATATAACAATATCAGCAGTAGTACCCGGCTTCGCCTAGTCGATTGATCATGAAGTCTCAAAGTCTCCTTAAGTTTCCTGGACTGATAACACACTAAGTGATGAATAATATTTATTTGTTAATTATCAAACTAAGTGACAATGTTCATACTATTGTTACGTGCCACCCCCCTAGCGACACTTTTTGTTAACTGGATTACGGTGGGTTGAAGCACAACAGAGATTGTTCCTTTAAATGAAATAATTAACTTTATTGCGGCCAGAAAGATACAGCACTCATCAGTAAATACAAGCAATTATTACCTTACTCCAGTTTCCTCACGGCGAGAACACTTCCCCTTTCACTTGTCAGTAAGCCGCAGAAGTTAATCCCTCGTAATGAGGTTGCCCCGTGCGTTGGCTGGAAATATCTGCATTCAGCCTGTCACCGTACTACACACTGTTTCACAATGCACCACAATCACTTCTGTCGCACTGGAAAAACACACTCGTTCAAGACACAGTTCCTCTGTAGGCTTCTCACTTCCTCGCTGTCAAGAGAATCAGCTTCACTAGGGGTTTCGCAAGTCACCACACTTCTGTCGCTCAGGATAAACGCTCGCACTAGCTCATAAAAACACAACAACAACTGCTGCTTGACAGGTCGCTCTTATATAGCAGGCCGGTGACTCAATAAATGCTTCTAGACCCATCCAGGGTTCATGGCTTCTCGAGGTTTCCATCGCTGGCTCAGTCACGAATATTCTGGACCATCCCTTTGTCCTAGTAGTCCTGTTGCATAAGGCGCACGCAATACACTGAGGCCGAGCAGCCCAGCCCTGGGGCAGTTGTGACTCATGCGGCGAGCGATGAAACAAACTCACAGCCGTAACACCACCCCCTTCCTAAAAGGCTGATCGTCCCAATAAATCATTGGTCCGTCTGTGTCCCTCCGTAGGCTGCCAGGCGATCTCGATGCACGATCTTCATCTTCGCCCTCGGGCTCCGCTGGATCCTGTAGACGACATCGTTGATCCGTTTCACGACTCGGTACGGGCCCTCCCAGGACTTCTGCAGTTTGAGTGACAGGCCTTTCTTCCGTAATGGGTTGAAGAGCCAGACCAGGTCGTCCTCGTGGAATCCGCCGGCATCCGTCTGTTGGTCATATCGGGTCTTCATTCGGTCGGTCTCGATCCGCAGTTTCCTCCTCGCGAACGCGTGCACGTCCTCCAGTTGGTCGACCAGTTCTTGACAATACTGGCTTACCGGGACCGGATCATTCCCAGGTCGGCCGAAGGCAAGATCGATAGGTAGACGGAGCTCCCTCCCAAACATGGCCCGGGCTGGTGTGCACCCGGTGGCTTCATGCACGGCGGGGCGGTAGGCCAGGAGAAATAGTGGAAGATGTTTGTCCCAATCCCTCTGGTGCTCGCTGACGACTATGGCTCTCGATGGTGCGATTGAATCTCTCTACCATCCCGTCGGAATGAGGGTGTAGCGGCGTTGTCCTTGTCTTCCGGATTCCCAGCAGCTGGCATAGGTTCTGGAACACCTGCGACTCGAAGTTCCTCCCTTGGTCGGAGTGCAGCTCCAGGGGTACTCCGTACCGGCTGACGAATTCCTTCACCAGGGTCTCTGCAATCGTCGCGGCTTCTTGGTTAGGGAGCGCATACGCCTCCGGCCATTTGGTAAAGTAGTCGCTGACGACCAATATGTAGCGGTTCCCTGCCTCGCTTAACGGGAATGGCCCAGCAACATCGATGGCCACTCTCTCCATGGGGCCGCCCACGTTGTAGGTCTTCAGTGGACCCCGACGTATTCGTCCTGGGCCCTTGCTGGCTGCGCAATCGTGGCACCTCGCGCAGTGGTTCTCTACATCAGTTCGGCATCCGATCCAGTAAAACCTCTCTCTCAGCTTCTCCAGGGTCTTCTTTATCCCTAGATGTCCACCAGATGATCCTCCATGGACTTCCTTCAGGACTTCCTCCGTCAAAGCCTTTGGAACGACGACTTGTTCCCGAGATGTCTTCCCGTCGGTGCTCTCCCAGGTACGGCATATGAGGCCATCCCTCACAACCAGCGAGTCCCACTGCGCCCAGTAGGACTTAAACTTTGGGCTGCAGTCACTCACAATGTTCCACCCGGGTCTGGGGACACAGGCCCTCTTCCATTCGGCTATCAGTCCCAGGTCATCATCTTCTGCTTGTGCCCGCATGAAAGATTCGCGGCTCCAGCTTCCTTGAAGTTCCACGGTAGTCCTTCGGCACTGTATCCCGGTGTTCTCCTCCCTTCGGGCACAGAAGGTGCAGTCTTCAGGGCACGGTCTTCGTGACAGGGCTTCGGCGTTAGAATGCAGTTGGCCTTTCCTGTGCTGAATCTCTAAGTTGTACAGTTGAAGCCTCTCTAACCACCGCGCGAGTTGACCCTCGGGCTGCTTGAAGTTCAGGAGCCACCGCAGGGATGCATGGTCGGTCCTGATGAGAAATTCTTACCCGTACAGGTACTTGTGGAAGTGTTCAATGGTCTTCACGATGGCGAGCAGCTCCCTCCTGGTGACGTAGTAGTTCCTTTCTGGCTTTAACAAGGCCTTGCTGAAGTAGGCCACTACTCTCTCCTCGCCGTCCACTACTTGCGACAGGATTCCCCCTATGCCAAAGTCGCTGGCATCGGTATCGACGATGAACCTTGTTCCAGGTCTGGGGTAGGCCAGAATAGGCGCAGTGCACAGAGCCTGCTTGAGTTGTTCGAAGGCACTGTGGCATTCTGCTGTCCACGTGAAGAGTTGGTCCTTCTCAGTCAGTCGATGTCGGCGAATCCTTTCACGAAGCGACGGTAATAAGTGCAGAGTCCCAGGAAGCTTCGTAGTTGGGACTTGTCCTTCGGAACTGGCCACTCCCTCACAGCTACGGTCTTCTCTGGGTCGGTGCGCACCCCCTCCTCGGAGACGATTTGCCCAAGGTACTGGACCTGCTTCTGGAAGAGCTGACACTTCTTGGGGCTCAACTTCAGCTGGGCAGCCCGTAGCTTCATCAAGATCTCCTTCAGGTTGCTGTAGTGCTCCTCGAAGCTTCTCCCCAGAACGATGACGTCGTCTAGGTAGACCAGGCAGGTCTTCCAGTGTAGTCCCCTCAGAATGGACTCCATTAGCCTTTCGAAGGTCGCAGGGGCGTTGCACAGACCGAATGGCATGACGGTGAACAGCCAGAGCCCGCTGCCCACAGAGAACGCAGTTTTCTCGCGGTCCTTAGGGTGGATCTCCACCTGCCAGTAGCCACTCTTCAAATCCAAGGTGGAGAACCATCTTGACCCTGATATGGTGTCCAGGGTGTCGTCGATCCGGGGTAGAGGGTAGCTGTCCTTTTTCGTGACGTCATTCACCCGCCTGTAATCCACGCAGAACCTGGTGGAACCGTCCTTCTTCTTCACTAGCACGACCGGAGAACTCCAAGGACTATGTGATGGCTCGATCACTCCTTGCTCCTTCATCTCTCCTACCATCCGGTCGACTTCAGCTTGCTTGGCGAGCGGGACACGTCGGAATGGGGCCCTAATCGGTGCGCTGCCCCCAACGTCGGTTCTGTGCTGGACCAAACTTGTCCTACCGAAGTCTTTGCTCCTCATGGAGAAGACATCCTGGAATTAGCGTAGCAGGTCCTGAAGTTGGCGTGATTGGTCCTCGTCTAAATGGTCCAGGGATCCTTGGTACAGCTTCTGTAGTTCTTCCGGCAGGGCGCGTCTTCTTCGGTTGTCCGTCTGCAGGTGTCCGTCCGTCGTGTCTGTGATGCGGGCAATCCAGGTAACGGGCTCGCAGACTCCTAGGTTGGTGTCCCGGTGAACCGTAATGTCGTAGTCGTTCAGGTTGGACAGGCGGACGTATGGTCGAGACGTCGTGTTGACGAGGGTCTTGGCAACTAGCAATCCTTTTGTCTGGATGTCCTCATATTTTGGCTCGATGACAGCCGCCACTCCCTCAGCAGTTCCGTCGACAATTACGGCAGCGCTGACCTCCGTCCTGGCGGGAACGTTGACGTCTTCTGTCAGCCTTACTCGTCGTGCAGTGACGGCCTCGTGTGCTGGTTGCAGAGCAAGTTCCTCACTTCCGAAGTGCAGGGTGTTGGTACTCAGATCCAAGATGATGATGTTCTGGTCCAGGAAGTCCAGTCCGATGATCACTTCGTTTGATACGTCAGCCACAAGCACTGGATGCTTTATCGCCCGTTGACCAATGACGAACGCCAGTGATGCTTCGCCATGTACCGGTGCGGTCTCTCCGGTCGCGGTTATTAGCTGGAGGTTCCTTTGTGTGGGTTGCACTCTCCACTTCGGGATCACGGTGGGACTGACGATGGTCCTCGATGCTCCCGTGTCGATAAGCATGGGCCAGCTCTCTCCGTTGACGACTCCGTCGACCATCAGGCTGCTATTATCCCTCCGTAACTGCGTCACACGAACTTGGACTGCCGGGGCTTGACGACTGTCACAAGCCAACCTTTGCCCCCCAAGGCTGGCTGATACTTGCTTTCCTGGGCCGCGCGGTTTCCCTACGACTGACTGTCCCGACGGAAGCCCTTGGCGGCGGCGATCACCGCAGTCCTTGCTCAGGTGGCCTGTCTTACGGCAGGTCCAGCAGGTCGGTAGTTCTCTTCCGGGCCGCCTCTCCGGATGTCCTTCGGCTACGTTTTTGTTGGTGGTACTGCGACTCTTGAAGAACCGGTCTAGCGCCTCCATCAGTTCATCGGCCAGGGGCTTGGTCTTGTCGGCTTTGGCTGGTTCGGCGACGTCCACTTGACGCGCCCGCGCGTGCATTCTAGATGCCTGCTTTGCCGTCTCGAAATCAAGTGCGTGGCTCAGCGCATCTGCCAGGGTCTTATTGCGAGCGAGTCGCAGCGCCTGTTGAGTGTCAGAGTTCCGTAGCCCGTCGGTGAAGGTCTGCGTCGCAATCTGTTCCAGAAAGTCGGCCGGCGCTGTTGGATAGGCGAGCCTTACGAGGCGTGCGATGTCCATCTCGAACTCCTGCAGGGTTTCCGCGTTCTTCTGTACCAGGGTCCGGAGCTGCATCTGGTAGACCTGCTGAAGATGGCTATCTCCTTATCGGGACTCCATATGGGCGATCAGTGAAGCGTAGTCCTGGGATCCAGTCGGGATGGCCTGAAGGACGTTAAGGGCGTCACCTCTCAGCGCTACAATGAGAGCTGTAGCCTTTTCTGTGTTGTTCCAGTTATTTATGGAACAGGCCGCCTCGAACTGGCGTAAGTAGGTGCTCCACGAGACCTCCGTCGAAGGTTGGGGGCGTCACTCTGCTATGTCCCGTTCCTGATATTCCCGGTGTAATGGTGGGCGGGCGTTGGCGCAGCTCGGCAACTTCCTCTTGTAGGGCGTTGAATCTCACTTCCATCCCAGTCGGAGGGCGTTGGCTCAGCTCAGCAATTTCCTTTTGTAAAGCGTTGAATTTCTCTTCCACCCCCGTCAGTGGGCGTTGGCGCAGCTCGGCAACTTCCTTTTGTAAGGCGTTGAATTTCTCCTTCACCCCCATCAGCGGGCGTTGGCGTAGCTCAGCAACTTCCACTTGTAAGGCGTCGAACTTCTTTTCCACTGCCGTGACTTCCTCACGCAGACCCAGTTCTAATTTCTTCAGGTCCTGTGCTAAGTTATTCTGCCCGTCTTCCATCTTCTTCTGGCCGTCCTCTATCTTCTTGGTTAAATTCTTCTGGCCATCTTCTAATTTAGCAGTTAGGTCCTCGGCTAACTTCTTCTGGCCGTCCTCCATCTTCTTCTGGCCATCTTCCATCTTCTTCAGGTCATCCTTCAGGTCCTTGGCTAATTTCTTCTGGCCGTCTTCCATGCCACTTAACTTTTCTAGCAATGCTGCCAATTGCACCTCCATTTTAGTTGTTTGTCTTGTAAAGGGCATGCACTCACAGGAAAATTAGAGAAAATGACCTGCTCGGGTTTTGAAACCAGGACCGTCAGGTGTTGTGCTTGAGTTCGTAATCCGGCTTCTGACACCAGTTGTTACGTGCCATCCCCCTAGTGGCACTTTTTGTTAACTGGATTACGGTGGGTTGAAGCACAACAGAGATTGTTCCTTTAAATGAAATAATTAACTTTATTGCGGCCAGAAAGATACAGCACTCATCAGTAAATACAAGCAATTATTACCTTACTCCAGTTTCCTCACGGCGAGAACACTTCCCCTTTCACTTGTCAGTAAGCCGAAGAAGTTAATCCCTCGTAATGAGGTGGCCCCGTGCGTTGGCTGGAAATATCTGCACTCAGCCTGTCACCGTACTACACACTGTTTCACAAAGCACCACTATCACTTCTGTCGCACTGGAAAAACACACTCGTTCAAGACACAGTTCCTCTGTAGGCTTCTCACTTCCTCGCTGTCAAGAGAATCAGCTTCACTAGGGGTTTCGCAAGTCACCACACTTCTGTCGCTCAGGATAAACGCTCGCACTAGCTCATAAAAACACAACAACAACTGCTGCTTGACAGGTCGCTCTTATATAGCAGGCCGGTGACTCAATAAATGCTTCTAGACCCATCCAGGGTTCATGGCTTCTCGAGGTTTCCATCGCTGGCTCAGTCACGAATATTCTGGACCATCCCTTTGTCCTAGTAGTCCTGTTGCATAAGGCGCACGCAATACACTGAGGCCGAGCAGCCCAGTCCTGGGGCAGTTGTGACTCATGCGGCGAGCGATGAAACAAACTCACAGCCTTAACACTATAATGAAGGTAACAATAAGAAATTAACTACAGTGTACTCCCGATTATTCGCTTTGCGGTTAATTTGCAGGTCTCCAAGAGTATCTTTTTATAGGAGTAATTCTTACAGCAACTTATCATCCCGCTAAATAAAATAATTTCTCCTTCATTTTAAAGAATTTTAATGCAATACAATGCATGGAGACAAAATCATTGAGAATTGAGAACATTAACTGCTTATCTCAGTGATAATAAAATTAGGCCTACTTGCGCATTGCAACCAGAATGTTGCAATCTTGGAAACAAACGAGCATGTCGCCGAAAGGGATATCTTTTATCTTCAATGCTGAGACAGTGCAAAGTGGAATGCACATTCACTCAGAACCTACCCTCCCTTTCCAACAGCCACACTCCAAGGTCGCTGGCCTATGAGTTGTGAAGGGTAGATGCACAGACAGAGCATTATAAATAGCGATTATTGCCCGATGGCGCAAACCTATGCGACGCCGCGCCGAGTGCGTGTTTGTTAGATGATCTTCATGCAGTCAATACGCTACTACACTTGCACAAAAGCAAGCGTTTGTTGGCTTCCGTGACAACGATATTTCAATGGGCAAGGTGAGGCAAAACCTGGATGAACGTCAAAATGCAAAAGAAAATGACATGCTTGTAATTGAGTAGTTAGTTAGTTACTGAGTAGAAACATGCACCCTGTCCAGAAGAGAAGAAAGTAAGATTCAGGCATCCGAAATGAAGTTTATAAGAACAATGCTTCAAAGGACAAGGAGAGACAAAGTAAGGAACGAAACAAACAGGACAGAGGCTGACATAGATATCAGTGCTACAAAATATTTGCAGAAGCAACAATTAAGATGTTATGGGCATCTTCAAAGAATGGGAGATGAGAGGATACGAAAAGCTTATTTCAACAAGATTATCCCAGGAAAAAGACCAGTAGGAAGACCAAAGAAGAAATGGTTGGACCAAATCAAGGATGATCTTGAAGACAAAGGGCTTGACTGGAGAAGGACTCATGAAGACCAACTATTCATGGACAGGAAAAGGTGGCGAGGGCTCGTTAACAGCACCCGGGCGACTGGAGCAGGAATTCGATGATGATGATGATGACATCGATAAAGACGATTATGGTTTCAAACATGAAACCGAGGAGAATATTGTACGGAATTTGACAGTCGATGAGAAAAACAGAGATCTAGTGCGTGTTCATAAAATACATTTCAATATTTTAATCAATAGTTTTGTTTTTACTGTGGGTCTATATTATTCTATAAATCTGACGCAAACCATGGCATCTATTCTGTAATGAACATCAAGTCATAGAATACAGGTACGATCCAACTTAACAATGCATGTTAGGGGTGGCTTAATACAGCCCACATTGGCAGCCATCAAGACACTCATTAAATATACCGTATAACCCGAATATTACCCGCCCCCGTATAATCCACGCACCCTCATTTTTGTATGGAAATTTAAAAAAAAACTTTTTTGTTTGTTTTTGACACTTTATTTTTAACAAAATTGTATACTATTAACACTGTAATACAGTAAAACTCGGATAAGAAGTTCCTGCATAAAAAGTTTTTCCACTAAGACGTCCGATATTCTCGGTCCCATAAGATACATGTATATTTTTCCCATATAAAGTGTTCCTGCATAAGAGATTTTCCAGGTTAAATAGATCAGATTTTGTATCCCCTTAAAGTATAAGACGTTCACTGGAGACAACTGACTGTTTTATAGAATCAAATCTCGCCGATCTCCGCGAAAGATACTTCCGGTGTTCAGAGTGAAAGAATACAGCAGTTCCGAGTGTTCGCGGGTCTCCAGTGAATCATCTGACCGGGCGAACTACGTCAAGGATACATGACATCACGCCATGACAGCAGCAGCTCATTGGACAGTGAGTGTTAACCTTGAAACATGTGTGAGGAGATATGGAAAACACTGGCTTCTGCCGGGAATACTTCCGCAAACTGCAAGAAAATGAAAACCGGGAATACGACGACGTAGAACAAGATCTGCTGGTATGGTTTAAACAGCAGCGAAGTTTAAACATTCCACTGCGTGCGCGGAGTTCGGCTCGGTCAAACAGGACACAGGCTGCCCGCGCGAACTGTAGAACGCACTCGCGCACAAAGTCAATTAACTTCTCCGTTTCGTGGGCATGCTTCCAGCCCGCGCGGACTTTGTGGAAAATAACAACTGCTCACTTGCCCGCGGCGGTAGATCGCCTTCTGTTTATCAGGCTGATGCAATATTACACAATACAGAGTTTGCAGTGGTCGGGCGGCCGAGTTTGCACGGGCAGCCCGCTTCCTGTTCGACCGAGCCTTTACTGATGCCATGCTATCACGCACTAACGAAACTGACGCTTGTGTAAGGCTTGCGCGACCGGTCAAGCCATTAGATGGAAATAAACAAGTACAACCAAACAAGCACCATAATAGCGGATACTCGCGCGTGGCGGGCAATTTAAATCTTTAAAATTTGGATGACTCAATTAATACCCGCACCCCAATTTTTCACGTCCGATTTTGTATAAAAATGTGTGGGTGGTATTCAGATATATATATACGGTAATTATATTACCCAAACAGGAATTATCTTGATAACAGTTGATTCAAGGGCCTTAATATGTGGAATACAATTCCCTTTGGGACCTACAGAGTTTTGTATCTTGCATTGCAAGGCCCAAAATGAGCCTGTTGGACCTTCTATGACACGTTTGATATTTCGCTCATATGCCAAAGGGCCTAAATCGAGGGATGGAGAGGGCTGTCCAATTTTCAAGTAGACAGTGATACCCACTGGGTTCCAAAAGCATACCTGCCAACTTTCAAAAATAGAAATCCAGAAGATCCCAAAGCGCAAAAATTTAACTCGTACATGCGTCACAAGGTCTTAAAAATAGCGAGAAAAGACTACAGGGCAAGAGATTGCAAACTCTTGGTGATGTGAGACTATCGAATTCATTGTGCCAGTTTCCAAAAATTCTGAAGAATATGCCTCCCTGAAAGACTGATGATATCGTTTCTTACTTGAATTCAACACGAAAATACTAAATCACACAAAAATTTGTCACACAATTGCACGAATACCAAAACTGCAGCAAGCACCGCTTGACCAAGCTTTCCCGCTTACAGTCGACGCACAAAGAGTAATATAAATGCAGCAATAATCTGCGAGACGGGATTATCGATAAACTTTACAGGGTGTCTACAGTAAGGATGAAGTAAAAATTAGTTACTTTTTAGCTACATTTAAGTTAATTTTAGTTACATTTTATTTCAAGATACGTCTGCGGTCGGCAACCATAGAAGCTCATTGCGCGGTGAAGGAAAACAGCAATGAACTGTGTTTAAAGCAGAGAATAAACTTCACCTATTATACCCGGATCGTTCACACGTCCATGACATTGTTGACATTCTTATTTTGGAAAGAGGAGTTGTTAGTTGAGGAGGTTGAAGGAATGGATGATTTGAATAACGCGCGGAGGAGACTCAAGAGTGCTGAGGGAAGCATACATTACAGGGGCGAGTGACACGAGAGTATGATGTGGAGCCTGAATAAGTCATGAGAAATAATTTTTTAGAATTACCTTAAGGAGAAGAGATGGACGCTAGGAAATTAGCACACTTTTCTGGCTATAACAAGAGGAGGATTTTGAGCTATCAAGCATTAAAATCGGTCCAGTAGAAGCCGAGATACGAGATGGAATGTTCTCGAACAATTTCTCGCTGAACTATAAAAGGCCACGTTGCTGAGCAGAGAGTCATCATATCTTCAGAGCACTTGCTCATGTTCGGATCTACGCTACGTGAAAGTGACAGTATACACGCCGAGATCCTGACGGTCGGAGAACTTAGTCACCGTACCAGTAGTCAGCACAACTTAGTTTTTGTTCAAGTGAACGAACTTAACTTTTGGCAGCGAATGGACTTAGAATATTCACTGACTTTCAGGTCACTTATTCTATAGTCAGGTGATGGTAGTATCGAAACCATTCACAGAAGTTAGCCTACAGAACGATGTATTTCTTGTGGTGACTATACATCAGGCACTTCGAATTCATCAGGAGAAGTTTATTTCATTTTGTTCGTTTATGCAGCTAATAGGTGTTCCTATCTTAGCGTGCAAATGAAACCGCATTATTGGAACATGAGATTTATTCTCGAATCTACAGGAGTACTGTACCAGTCTATGACTGAGCAACTTTTTGTCATGTTACACGGTACTAGTGATAACGGGAGTTATTTCGAACGGATGACTGCGAACATCATGCGCTGCTAAAACTACTCGTAGGACTGGAAGGACATGGAGACGAACGAGGTATTTGGATACGGCAGATGGCCATGGGAAGACACTGTGGGAATAGTGTACACCGCAGGACACGCCCGTCATCTACATCAAGAATGAAGTAAGACAATCATTTCATGTACTATCCACTAACCAGTAGTATTAGAGAATTCCATATTATTGAACAGTCACGATCAGAAATCAACACACATTTTTCACCATAGCTAGATATTAGCTAGATCTTCGATTATATTTGACTGGATGACAAATGGAACTGCTGTCTGACAATTTATTCTTCGATCTAAGATTTTTGTTAGGACAGGCATTAGTTCATGTTTCGACATGAAATATTTCGATTATTCCAAGGGATATAAATATTTTTCGTTAATTCTCATTATGAGAACAGAAGTAATTGAGGCTTGGATTATTTAAATAATTTGATTTTTTAATAACAATAATAATAGAGTGTGAAGTGTATAAGTTAATAATAATATAATAATAATAATAATCAAGTGTGAAGTGAATAAGTTAATAATATTTATAAATAATAACAACGCTATTTAAAGTTATAAATAATTAGGGAGTGATAATACCGAACATTAGGAATTAAATTAAATTATGTTTATTGTGATTAAATAATTAATGCATTAAATAAAAATTAATAGACGACACGGATAGCCGGAAAGATAGGAGAAGATAAGATGAAAGCAATGGTGTTTGCAGATGATCTCATGGTCTGGGGAAACAAGGAGGAGGAAATTCAG
Source organism: Meconema thalassinum (assembly GCA_946902985.2). NCBI lineage: Eukaryota > Metazoa > Arthropoda > Insecta > Orthoptera > Tettigoniidae > Meconema > Meconema thalassinum. The sequence goes on along the minus strand of OX336391.1, from coordinate 38,766,214 downwards.
GAGCAACTGAAGGCTTGGAAAGAACCAGTGGGAGAGTACGGATGGAAGTTCAACATCAGTAAATATGAGATCCTGTTAACGACCAGGAAAAAGGACAGACCAATGAGTGGGATAACACTTGGAGGTGGACAGCTGAAGAAGGTGGAAAGTCTCAAGTACTTGGGAAGTATAGTAGAGGAAAATGGGAGAAATGACAAAGAGATTACAGAACGTGGCAGACAGGCAGAAGCATTTCTGAGAAGCATTAGGAGCTTAGTGTGGAATAAAGATGTCCCACAAAAAAGCAAGGAAGTGTTATACAGAAGCTACTATATCCCGATACTGACCTATGCTTCAGAAACGTGGACAATGAAGAAAAGAGACATAAGCAGAATACAGGCAGGTGAAATGAAGTTCCTGCGAAGTAGGATCGGAGTAACAAGAAGAGACAGGGTGAGGAATGAAAAGGTCAGGGAAATGGTGAAAGAGGAGCCCTTGCAAGGTAGGATTGAGACATCAAGACTGAGGTGGTATGGACACTTAAAGAGAATGGATGAGAAGAAGATTCCCAAGAGGATACATGAGATGCAGATACAGAAGAAACGACCAAGGGGAAGACCAAGAGATAGATGGCTGAAAGGAGTGGAGGAATGTGTCAAGAAGAGAGGCGAGGACTGGACCAGAGTGACAGCGGAGAGGTGGTGGGAAAAAAAAACTAAGTGGCAAGGCTTATGTTCCAAACAGACCCAGCCTGGGGCTGGAAACTGTACAAGATGATGATGATGAGGAGACGTTGATAATAATAATTCACAGAAGAGACTTAAATATTTATTTATTTAAAAGAATAGGGCGATAATAATCATTTGACATTGATGATGCTTAATTATTTTTTTTGTGGTGATAATAATAATTTGTGGATGAATTTAATTAGTTGGAAGGAATTAAATTAAATAACTTTGTTTGAAAGTTTAAATAAATTTAAATGAGTTTATGGATGAAGAGAATGAAGTATTAGATTTTTGATCTCAGAATTATTTTTTTCAAAAGCACTTAAAAAAAAAAGAGAAAGAAAATATTCAGATAAAAAAGAAGGGAACGGTAGGTATTTAATGTATCAAATAGGGAGAATTTATGTAAATGGGAGGCAAGGAGATATTGACCAGAATTTATTTAATTGGTAAAATAATACTGAAGAACCACAGTCTAGTAATTGACAGAATATTATAAGAAAAAAATATAATATGTTAAAAAAATAGCAATAATTTGATGCTGTGTGCAGAATATTCTGGTGATGATATTAGTGTGCGTTTGGCGACACTTAAAATTTGTTGAGGCCTAGGGGGTCATCCAAAAGAGGGTTTTATTCCCGTAGTTGTGGGCACAGAAGGATGTGCGGATGTTTGAAGGAGCCTGTGGGCTATATTTGTAAAAGAAGGGTTAGGCGATGTGGACAGCCTCTGAGCCATGTTTAACATCTCTCATTTCTTTATTTTCTTTGGCGGCCGTCCCGGTAGACTCAGACGCCATTTGAGATACTTTCTGTCCGGACGTGCCTTGAGGCTCTCCGCCTTATTATTTAAAATGTAATGTTTTTCCTTTTTATTTAACATTGTTATTATGCCGAAGCCTTCCATTTACTCATGTAAGTAATACATCTAACCTTGTGTCCACTATGCTCATTTCCTAAATTTAACCTTTCTTTTTGATCTTTGTCGTGTGCTGGGATTTGCTGTGGAACCAATCGTAATGGCGGTCTCCTGTTTTATTTTGTTTGAGTCTTCGTTTAACCTTTTATTTGTGCCGTGAAATATATCTGGGAGTGATTTTGTGAGTGTATGTTTTTCTTGCTGCCAGGTGCATTGATGCTGTTTTGATTGGGCATATCTTCGAATGGGTCTCCCGTGGTTTGTGGACGTTGGCGTTTCGACCATTCTCCCAACACGAGGCATGACACCATATATTTTAGCCCTTATGTTTTCCCTTCATTCCATGCTTCGGGCAACTGGATCACGGCGGTAACTTTAAGTAGGCCTTACCGTATTCAGCTTGAACTCGGAACGTAAGTTGGGGACTATATAGGTTTAGCATATTTTGCTAGACTACCTACAAGCACGAGTTGCTTTGAGTTTTATTTCTGCATCGTCGGCTGGCATTTTGTGTGTTTGACTGCGTGTATGTATCTTGATATATTTCACGGACACCTGACGTCATTTGTTTCTTCTTATAGTATCTTTGGTTTTGCATTTCTTTTCTCTGGAGACTGCCAGCTCGATCGCATCCCCATTGCTCGCCACAGCCTCTGCGACACGCACACAGCCTCTTGTTTTATCTTTGCTATGCTTGTTATTTGTGGTCGTCATGACAACCATCCATCTCTAGGCGGAGAAGTGATTGTTGTTGACCAGCGACCGGCTCGATTGCCTCTTGATCTTTTACTTCCTCCCTTCTTACATCGTTTTCACCGAAGTGAGCACAGGTATGAATTTAATTTGTTAACGTTATTTACTATCGTAAGTTATTTCTTGTTATTTATATTTATCTTCCCCGTTTGAAAGTGACTGTATTTGACCCCTAGGGTACTCTTTTCTTTGAGTGTGTTATTCTGGCCGTTGAGAGTCAATGTGAACTTCCAAGGAGAATGGACCATAAAAATAACAAACTGTAAGGAGAGTGCAATGAGTTGGACCCTATCAACGAACCCCAGCATTGGTAATGTACTAACCAACCCTACTTCTTGTTTCGTACTCATTTCAGGCGCAGGACGGAGGCAAGACATTTGTAGTTATTGTTTTGAATTGTAGCTAGCAGTACTTCTGTAGTTTAGCCATGTATTCTCTCCCAGGTTGTAACGTGAAGAAGGAGCTCATCCAGTCTGACGATGATCTGCTATCATTTGAAAGTGTCTGTGGGAAAGACACTAATCCATTGACTGAGGTGAAAGGCCATCGCAAGGGAGGCGTAGCCAATATAGTGTCCAAGTGGGGAATTTCATTTTCTGGTGAACTGGGAGTTTCGTCTGTATTTGAGTTCTTAGACAGGGTCAGTGAACTCTGCCATTTTGTTATGACCTCGAACCAGACGACATTGTTGTCTGCCTACCGTTATTGTTGAGTGGTTTAGCTTTAAAATGGTATCGACTTACCAACAGATCTTTCATCTCGTGGGTTGATTTCTGTAAGTCAATAAAGGAGCGGTTTACGACTTATGATTTTGAACATGACTTGAAGGCTGAAATTCATCGCCGTACCCAGGGTTTGGAAGAGCCTGTAGACGATTTTGTTACTGGGCTAATGACTTTAATAAGTAGGTTGTCGCAGCCCCTTCCCCTTATTGAAACTGTTGATATTGTGTATAGAAATCTAGCACCTGAGTACAAGTCTTTCATACGCCGGTCCAGTGTGTATAGTGTGGCTGACATTGTTGATCAAGGACGTGAATGCGAGTTCAATCGGCGCCTGCGCAAGTCATATGTACCCCCACCCCTCCCCTCTGACAGTTTGTTTCCAGAGACTGCATGCGCGGAATCCCAGATTCAGAGGACTGCGCACCCATCTTCAATATCTCGTCAGGAGGACCGGGAAGTTAACCGTCCCCGCTCGCATATTGTCGGGAGTATTCCCAATGCTACTTCTTCTGCGAATCCCGCTCCTCAGGATCAACAGTTACCTCGAAACCCGAACATGTATAACCGTATAAAATGTTGGAATTGTGATCGTTTGGAGCATCATTTTAATTCCTGCCGTGCGCCCTCTCGTGTGTTTTGTCACACATGTGGTCTTCGTGACGTGACGCACATAGCCTGTCCTAGATGTGCTTCGCGTCAGGGAAACGAGCATGGGTCCCCGGTTTAGACCCGCCGGAGTGGCCATGCAATGAAGTTCGCCGGGAAATGAACATTTCCACGACTGGAAACTTCTGTCCTTGGGTCCCTGTAAGTGTTAAGAAATTGTCGATACCCGCTTTACTGGATTCTGGTGCTTCACGTTCATTTATTCAGCGCTCCATCGCGGAACAGCTTCCTGTTACTCAGATCTGTCCACAAGATGGGGGTTTAAAATTTTATTCTGCGGTGAAGTCATCTATTTCTGTTTCTAGCGTTGTAACGTGTCATATTAAGATATGTGGTTATTCTTGGGATTGGAACTTCCATGTGGTGGATGACTTATCTACGCCTATGATCTTAGGTTCTGATTTTATGCACAAAGCAGGGTTGAGGCTTGATTTTTCGGATCATTCCTTCAGTTTTTTGTTTAAATCCAAGGAGCGGTTTCATTTTAATACTTGTGAAGCGAGTGTTCCTTGTAATTTTTCTGGTATCTCTGCTGTTCTAATCCCTCCTACTTTATTCACGAGTCAACGTGACGCTTTATCTGATTTGGTGAATGAATTTCCAGATGTTCTCACGTCGGAATTGGGTTCCGCTATCGGCTACGAGTGTCATATTGATTTGACTGATTAGGTTCCAGTTAGGTCGGCGCCATTTTCTTGCTCTCCACCCAAACTCATTGCCATGAGAGAATATATTGATGATCTTAATGCACGCGGTGTTGTGAGTCCTTCTAAGTCTTCTTATGGTAGTCCAGCATTCCTGGTGCCTAAGAAAGAGGGTACTTTTCGTTTAGTAGTTGATTATCGTCGACTCAATTCTAAGGTGGTGTTCGACAACTTTCCCCTTCCAACTCTGGAGAGCGCTTTTCAGCATTTTCACGGGGCGAAGTACTATTCCGTCCTAGATTTGAATTGTGCATATTATCAAATTCCTCTCGATCCCGAGAGCCGTAAGGTAACTGCGTTCTCCACTCCGTTCGGCCTTTTTGAGTTCAATAAGTTACCCATGGGCATTTCTATCGGCGGACAAGTATTGAGTAGGGTTTTGGACGAGTTATTTGGAGATTTAAAGTATTCATCTGTGTTTAACTATCTAGATGACCTCGTGATTTACAGTCAGTCTTTTGAGGATCACCTGATCCATTTACGTGAAGTCCTATGTCGTCTTCGCAGAGCCGGACTCACTGTTAACCCGGACAAAATCTCTTTAGCTTCGAAGCAAATCAAATTTTTAGGTCACATTCTTTCGGATGTGGGCATAGAAGTGAACCCTGAGCGTGTGCGATGTATCCAAGAGTTCCCTACTTCCATGAATGTGAAAGCAGTCCGACGTTTTTTGGGAATGGCAGGCTTTTACAGTAGGTTCATTAAGGGCTTTTCGGACATTTCAGCGCCCCTGAATTATTTGAAGAAGAAGAATGTACGATTCGTGTGGGGCCCCGACCAGTGTCTCGCCTTTGAGAAATTGAAAGAATGTCTTTCTTCTGCTCCCGTCCTTCGAACTCCGGATTTTGGGAAAGATTTTATGTTACATTGTGATGCGAGTGATGTCGCAGTTTCTTGTGTGCTTAGTCAGCAGGTGCATGGTAATTTGGCACCCATCGCTTTTGCCAGTCGGATGCTTAATGATTGCGAACGCCGGTATTCCACTTTCGAGAAAGAAAGTCTGGCTGTCGTATTCGGCTGTGAACGTTTCAGATCTTTTCTAGAACATCGGCATTTCATAGTGTATACCGACAATGAAGCTCTGTCCTGGATGCGCTCGCATGTCAAAAAATTGGGACGTATAAATCGTTGGATTCTTCGTCTATCCTCTTTCAGCTTTGACATCATTCACGTCAGAGGCAGTGAAAATGTTGTAGCGGATTGTTTGTCACGCATGTTTGAGGAACCTCCTCCCATTGTTGAGATCCCCGAGCCAGTGAATCTTCTCCAACACATTCCATGGTCTTTTACTGACATCCGTACGTACCAAGCAGATGACCCATTTTGTGTCACATTGCGTGAAAAAATTCTCGGGAAAGATCCTGGTGTATCTGAGTTTTCATTGCGCAATGATGTTATAGTGCATACCGCTCCTCGATCTTCGAAATGTAGGATTTTCGTGCCAGAGAATATACGAAGTATGCTCTTGGCGTATTTCCATGAATCCTGTTTTGGATTACATTTAGGTATGACGAAGACTTTCCATAAAATCTCTCAGGAATTCTTCTGGCCTCATTTGAAAGCGGATGCTTTTGCTTTCGTCCGAAAATGTGTTACGTGTCAACGTTCTAAGCCAGCAAAGAATTCTCGCATTGGACCTCACCACGCTGACACGATGTCATATCCTAATGAGCGCCTGTTTATAGATTATTTTGGTCCCCTAGTTAGGTCATCATCTGGTCATCAAGCTATACTTACTGTCGTTGATGGATTTTCAAAATTTGTATGGTTATTTCCTGTCAGGGAAATCACGACACGTACCACTGTTAGGCTTTAGACCAATCATATTTTTGGTGTTTTTGGTCCTCCAAAGTTTTTAGTGTCCGATAACGCGAGCGTTTTCCGGTCCAAGTCTTTTAGATCAATGTGTTTTTCTTGGGGAATTGATCATGTCTTTTTGGCACCCTACCACCCTCAGCCAAATCACGTTGAAAGGTTTCATCGTAACTTGAAGGCTTGCTTGAGTGCGTTCCACAACGCAGATCAGTCACGTTGGGACGCAAATCTTCAGTTTTTCTCCTTAGGATTTAACACTGCTCTTCATGAATCGACGAATTCTACCCCTTCGGAATTGTTTTTAGGAAGGCGTATTGTTGATCCACTTCAGCTTCAGTGGAAAATAGATTATCTGGCTGCGCCATCCCGCCGTACCTCAGTCAAAGAAAAATGGGAAGTTGCTGTACGACATCTGAAAAGGGCACGAGATCGCGTGGCGTCTCGCTATAACAAGGGTAGGCAACCTGTTTGTTTTCAGGTGAATGACGACGTGCTAGTGCGCCTGCACCCACAGAGTTCGGCCAAGAATAAGGAGTCAGCTAAGCTAATGCTTCGCTGGAGCACGCCCAAAACTATCACTAGATTTTTAACACCTGTCACTGTTGAATTGATCTCCAAGGAGAATCCCACCGACGTATCCAGAGCTCACATATCTCAATTGAAACCATTTATTGTGTAACCTTCTTATTTTCTGTGATTAATGTTGTCCTTTTTCTGCGTAGGTTAGCCAATCATAATTTGCTTATGTTATCCAAGGAAGCTAGTATTCATATGGCGTCTCCTTGACCTGCCTATTATTGAACCAATTTTGACCGAGGCAGAGTCAAGTACAAATTTACGAGCTCAAGAAAGAAAATAATACAAGAAGAAATAGGCCTACATACTCTGTGTAACTTAATATTTATTGTAAAAATATGTATTTTTGCGAATTCGGCCAGTAGAGAATTTATATTCTATAAATAATGGACACATTATATCGCTTCTTTGTTATTTTAATACGTCACTTTCATGATGGGTATAAGAAGAATGGCAGACTTCGGCGTCAAAGGGCGAAAGTCTTTTGTTTATGATTTTCGTCCGTGTCTCTATCTACTTTTCTTGTCATTGTAACGCGCAGGCGAACCGTAATACCATTATGACAAGCCCAGGGATCGTCAAAGGAACGCGCGCCTTTGGGGACCCCGAAGGAGTTTTGTCCTGATATTGCGATCGCCGAAGCGATCTGATTATTTTTATATATTACTTCATTTTATAACTGTATTCTTTCTGATATGGCTCAATTGCTTAAGTGATTGTTATATCGATCACCCTCCCCCCTCATATTTTGTGTACTGTTATAGTTGTTGACAAACCACCTGTGTGATAAGGATGTTGTGTATTTAGGAACACTTGGGACATGATTGATTTCAAAGCGGTGGTGCTTAGCGATGTAAAAAGAAAAATCTTTTATTATTATAAATAATTTTTCTTTTGGGGGGTGGTGTGGATCCTGAGCCATGTTTAACATCTCTCATTTCTTTATTTTCTTTGGCGGCCGTCCCGGTAGACTCAGACGCCATTTGAGATACTTTCTGTCCGGACGTGCCTTGAGGCTCTCCGCCTTATTATTTAAAATGTAATGTTTTTCCTTTTTATTTAACATTGTTGTTATGCCGAAGCCTTCCATTTACTCATGTAAGTAATACATCTAACCTTGTGTCCACTATGCTCATTTCCTAAATTTAACCTTTCTTTTTGATCTTTGTCGTGTGCTGGGATTTGCTGTGGAACCAATCGTAATGGCGGTCTCCTGTTTTATTTTGTTTGAGTCTTCGTTTAACCTTTTATTTGTGCCGTGAAATATATCTGGGAGTGATTTTGTGAGTGTATGTTTTTCTTGCTGCCAGGTGCATTGATGCTGTTTTGATTGGGCATATCTTCGAATGGGTCTCCCGTGGTTTGTGGACGTTGGCGTTTCGACCATTCTCCCAACACGAGGCATGACACCATATATTTTAGCCCTTATGTTTTCCCTTCATTCCATGCTTCGGGCAACTGGATCACGGCGGTAACTTTAAGTAGGCCTTACCGTATTCAGCTCGAACTCGGAACGTAAGTTGGGGACTATATAGGTTTAGCATATTTTGCTAGACTACCTACAAGCACGAGTTGCTTTGAGTTTTATTTCTGCATCGTCGGCTGGCATTTTGTGTGTTTGACTGCGTGTATGTATCTTGATATATTTCACGGACACCTGACGTCATTTGTTTCTTCTTATAGTATCTTTGGTTTTGCATTTCTTTTCTCTGGAGACTGCCAGCTCGATCGCATCCCCATTGCTCGCCACAGCCTCTGTGACACGCACACAGCCTCTTGTTTTATCTTTGCTATGCTTGTTATTTGTGGTCGTCATGACAACCATCCATCTCTAGGCGGAGAAGTGATTGTTGTTGACCAGCGACCGGCTCGATTGCCTCTTGATCTTTTACTTCCTCCCTTCTTACATCGTTTTCACCGAAGTGAGCACAGGTATGAATTTAATTTGTTAACGTTATTTACTATCGTAAGTTATTTCTTGTTATTTATATTTATCTTCCCCGTTTGAAAGTGACTGTATTTGACCCCTAGGGTACTCTTTTCTTTGAGTGTGTTATTCTGGCCGTTTTTTTTTTGTGTGTTCGATTTCACTATAATTAAATTTCCATTTCTTTATCCATGTGTCTTATTTAGTAGTGTTTGACGATCGGGCTGCTCTCTCTCTCTCTTCAACCCTAGGCCTAACTTATTCTAGCTTTCTAGCACCAGGAGGGTATTCCTACCACTCGTCGTGGGACCACCTTCACGGAGTCTGGAGTCGCTCGGCACATCTGGCCTGCAAGTACGGGCCCAGCACAGGTCAGAAATTAACATCCATTTCCACTGCGTACTCCCTTCTTTTCTAGTTGGTTCCAGTGATGCAGCTAGGAGGCACGCCAAGAATATGTTTATTTCAATACGGCGGTGCACCTCATATTCTTGTCAGATTTCACTATTCTGTTAATCCAAATATTAAATAATTTTTTTTCTGGATCAACTCAAAATTCAAATGGAATGCCTAAATAAATAATTGAAGAACTTGAATTTAGATTTGTTGAACCTGACCGAGGAGAAAAAAAAATTAGATGAGAAGTACAAATGAATTAAAATAAATAATTAATGATTTTTATTTTTGAATAACAATAATAATAACATTGGAAATGAGCAAATAAAATATTCAACATGTGAGAGGTTGAGAAAACCTGTTATAAATAAAGTGAAGGGAAAGTTTGAAATTAATTAATAATAATAATAATTATTTTTTTTATTAAAAGAATTTGTGAGATTATACGAAAAGTTTGGTGATAGAAAAATTTTTTAACATAAAAATTTGGTGAAGAGTTAGATGATTTAATCCGCTGACGGTGGATAGAAATAACATTGTTTACAACAATTTTTGTGTAATGTTAATAACATATGAGAATCATTCAAAATCGTTTATGACATTTAAACAAATGAAAGTGATAAAAGAAGAAAGTTGAATTTTCAAAATATTATGAAAGTTTTTGAACAAATTTTGTTTTTTTAATTTGAAAATCTTTATGAACAATTATTAACATTCGACTTTATGTCAGTCGAGTATTGATATTGTTATGAAACAACGAATCAGTGATATGATAATTTTCCAAATAAGTTTAATTTTGGAATAACACCGAATGAATCAAGTGACTATTTATTTTGAGAAATTTTTGCTACGAATATTTGAAAAAATCAAATTGCAATCTTTGTAAAGTGAACTACGAACGTGTAAATAGTAGGGATCACTCAGAACTCTTTATTGAACAGTGATTACCGAGTGTAAATATTCTTTTTGATTTTTTTTATGGATATCAGAATGGACTAATTAATTTTTTCTGATTATCACATCTACGACAATTCCAATAATATTATAGGGACCGTTGATTTCTTATGTGTGATGTGTTTTTATCTTTGTTGAGGGTTTTACCAGTTGAATCATATTTTTTATTTATAAATAAATTGAGAATCTTTAGGAATGTGCTAGTTCAAAAATAATTTCTCACCTTACCTTACTTGTGAATTACCGAGATCAGGGATGCCAGATTAGACCCAAGTATTTACCTAGATAGACCCTGAGATATATTTTCTCGTGCTGATCTGATTTCGGTATTTTATAAAATGTGGTCTTTGGATCTCGGTCCAAACGGGCACAGTATGGTGTCATAAAAATTTAGTTAAAAATAAATAATGGATATATAATATCATTTTTGAAGGGCTTTGTCTGGAGCGTGGCACTCTATGGAAGTGAAACTTGGACTATTGGTGCAGCAGAAAAGAGGAGAATTGAAGCGTTTTAAATGTGGTGTTACAGGAGAATGATGAAGATCAGATGGGTAGATAGGGTTACAAACGAAGAGGTATTAAGACTAGTGGGAGAGGAGAGATGTTTCTGGTGACTGCTAATGAAGAGAAGAGATAGGTTGGTAGGACACATACTAACACATACTAAGACACCCAGGAATAGCAAGCTTAGTTATGGAAGGAAGGGTCGAGGACAAGAACTGTAGGGGTAGACCAAGGTTAGAATATGTTAAACAGATTGCCTCATATGTAGGGTGTGGTAGCTATGTGGAGATGAAACGATTAGCTCAGGACAGGGAGACATGGAGCGCTGCATCAAACCAGCCAAAAGACTGAAGACTCAAACACAATCAAAGAGTTGATTCAGCAAATATGCCGTCTTGTGTACAAGAAGGTATGATTACCAAGAAGTTGTTCTGATCTTGGCCGTTTGGGGAGATTTCCTTTGTCCCCGCGGTAGACCACGAAGAAATATATGCGACGTTACGTGATCGTCACCGAATTATGTCTTCGCAGTCAGGTACGGAGAAATATCGAGACGTTACACGATCGGCGCTGGTCTCAGCCGTTTGACGCGATTCGTAGTTTTTTAGATAGAACACCGCGAAAAATCGTGATTACATAATCGGTGTCACTTTTAGTCGTTCGACGAGATTTCTATTGTCCTTGAGGTCGGGCACGGGAAAATATGGTAAGTTATTATTACGCAATCGGCACCGCTTGCTGCCCATTTGACAAGAATCCAGTTGCACTCGTTATCGAATGCGGAGAATTATCGCGATGTCTCGCAATCGCTGCCACTCTCGGTCGTTTTGCGGGATTCATGTTGTCCTCGCGGTTGCACAATGAGAACACTATATTAAGTAATCGGCACCGCATCCGGCCGTTCAACGATTGTCTACCTGTCTATCTGTCTTTGCAGAATGGCGGAGGCGAGCTCGAGGTTGGGCATGGTTAAAATTCACGAGCAGTTATGGACATGTTGTGTAATCGGCGCCGTGATTCCCGCAGTCCTCAAGGACACCAGTTCGCGGCCGGGCACAGGTTTTATCATTTTACGCAACTGGCGTCGATCGTGGCCCGTTTGATGAGATTCCGGCAGGCAAGTCGTTCTGTCAGCCGTTTTCGAGATAACCGGTTAGATTATATAGGCTATCCAATGGATCCATATTTCGAAGGAAAATAGACATAGGCCTGTAACGGAGTTTCGAATTAACCACACTTGATGTCGCAAATTCACTAGACGGATAGATTTTTAAAATATAGTCTATGTATTTCGAAGCATTTTTGCGATTATTTTGTGAAACGGTATCATTTCGCAAGATTGCAACAATAAATTATTTCGCGTTATTTCTGGACTTCAATTTGAGATATACAAATTTAAAGGCCAATATCAGAAATGAGAGGTTACTGTCGAGTTTCGGAAGTTATCGTGAATAAAAGTCAGGTTTCCGATTAATACAGAAAAATATTTCACACAAAACTAAACTCTTCTTGATGCCGAAAATAAACGTTGAACCGATGTATACAGTACCACTGAAGGTAACCTCAGTATGCATTTCCTTGAGGTCGTGCACGGGGAAATATAGCTTACGCAATCGGCGCCGCTTGTGTGAAACTCGCTTCATCGCATCTGCGAGCCTGGCGGAGCGGGTTTAAATTATTTTAGCAGACCTCGGCGAATTTCCGTTACTATCCAGACATAAGAATTCGTTACCTTTATAAAATTAGCTACTTTTTCGTTACTTTTCGTTACCGGTAGACACCCTGAGTCTTATCAGTCGATTTTCGGTCGAATTTAAACACTCGCATCTGAGAATAGCAGCTATTATTGAAAATCAAAACTGAAATGCGATTTGGATGCAGAGAACGGAAAAAAGCTAGGGAGTTGAAAATCCGGAAAAAACTATGTTAATCCGGACAACCAGAAAACACCCCAAAAATCCGGAAACCATCCGGGAAAACTGGAAAACTTGGCAGGTATCCAAAAGGTAAGTACATAAAAATTGGTTCGATTGGGAAACGGTTTAAATTTGTATAAATAACAAACAAATGTTCAGCTTTATATATACAATATATACAGTATTATGTCAGTCAGAGAGTGAAATCAGTCATTTCATGAAAAGCCGGCATATGATGTAAAAAGGGATAGTTGCACTATCTAATAATAATAATATCGTATGGCCTCGGGTGCCTGGTGCAAGCTTTGTTAATTGACACCCAGAGGGTAGCTTGCATGTCGAATTTCGTCGTTCCTTTGAACGCTATGAAAGTCTAAACTCCTTGACACTACAGCGCTTTCAAGTAGAGAATGGAGGAACTTTGTGTTGGCGGAAAATCCCGAGATTAATTTTGCCATTGAACACGGCCTGCTGAATTCAAATGGGTTCTTTAACATGCCAACAACGTAAGACGTGAGTGTCGTGATTTTTGTTGCCTTTCAAAAATCACTTACCATGGTCAGGAGCGAACCTGCAAACTTGGGGTTGGTAGTCCGACACTATAACCACTCACCCACCGTGGCAAGCGTTGCACTATCTGATGCATGGTTTCATGAAACTATTAAATTTCGCCGTCACATGGTGTAATTTCTTTTGTACATTATCTGACGAAGTCCAGCCAGTCACTTCATGAAGTAGTGTTCTCATTGTGGGATGTGTGATTTCCAAGAATTTATCCAATAAACATGTGGACACCCAAGGGCTGTTACTCCTTCAGAAATTGAATACTGTGACATATCAGGCAAATGTCAATGGTCCGGATCTCATATCCCTCCAAAGCATCTTGAGCTTGCGCTTAGAAGCAATCATCTATATTATGGTTCCGTACTGTGAAGGGAAGAAGATACCGTATTTGCTCGCGTATATCTCGCACTTTTTTCCCTGAAATTTCAACTAAAAAATGGGGTGCGAGATATACGCGGGGGCGAGATATACGCGAGCCGAAAATACGAGTGAAATTTGACGTGCGAGATATACGCGGGGAATTTCCGTATTCCTCTTGTATTGTATTGTTTCGGCTTTGAAGATAAGGAAATCTGTGCTATACCACTTGCACCAACATGCTCGTATGTTTCGAAGATTGCGCAAGTAGGCCTACTGTTACATCGCAGAGAAACGCAGTTCAGTCTTCTCGAATCTCAATGATTTCGTCTTTACGTATTGCGTTGCTTCAGAGCTCGGCCGTGTGCAAGCATGTAAAGTGGCGCCGCGTGGGTGTTAGCACGCTTCAGCCGCGCTCGGCTAAGTTCGAGCTCGCTCGGGCATGTAGCGAGGAATCGATATGAAAGATATCGATCGTATCGATCGCTACGCGTCTGCGCTCTAAATTCTGCCTTGAATCATCCTTAACGAGCTCATGACGTCTTTTTCATAGGTTCTTAATGTCGCATAACCATAACACACGAACTGATGCAAACTTGCGTAAACTGACGCTATACTGTAGTGCCGCTACGAACGTACAAACTCGGACAGACCTCGCGCAAGCATGCGATGCGGCGCCGGCGTGACTGTTAGCACGCTTTAGGCCTACATTGTGTCTTCAGCCGCGGTCGGGTAAGATCGAGCTCGCTCGTACATGTAGTGAGGAATCGATATGGAAGATTATCGATCGTATCCAATATAAATGCTGGAGTTCCTTTTCTGCCTTGAATCATCCTTAACGAGCTTATAACGTCTTTTTCAATGACGACATGTGGCGCGCTAAATCGAACGTGTTTATACCTCAAGGTTATTACGGTCATTTATATGACGGCGTCAAAAATGAATGCGAGTACTTTTTTTCCCCTGAAATTTCAACTAAAAAAATGGGGTGCGAGATATACGCGGGGGCGAGATATACGCGAGGAAATACGGTAGGTTGTTCAGATTTCATGCAATTTGGATTCTAAAATATGAAAGACAGAAAACCGTAGTATAATATGTCCTGACTTCCCTGTTCCGTCCCTTAAAACAATAGCTAACCCAGTTACAGACGTGCAAAATTAGATCTTATATTGTTCTTAGCAGCCGGCACGCTAAGCGAAGTTGTGGTCTCCGAGTATGGACTACTATACCCCACGTCAGGAAAATATCCCTCTGCGCATCTTCTCTCTCTGTCCCGTCTTTTATTTCCAGCATGGCGCGCATCTGATCGAGTATTTGAAACTACCTTAACCACAAACTACTTCATTGCATTCGGACCTTTGATTCACTTAAATTACGAATTTATCTACGGTACATTCACCGAACCAAATATGTTTTCCTACCGTGTTGGAACACAGTCAAAACCTGAGGCTCTGTGATAATTAAAAAAAAAAAAAAAAGGATGCTTGTAGTTTTATGTTATCGTGCGATTATTCTTCTGCGCGAATGGGTCTCCTAGGACCACGCGGAATCAACTCTTATCGGCCTTGATGTTTGCCCAGTAACTCTTCATGCGCAATGATTGAGCGAGTCTTCTCTCTTCTCCCTCAAAACTCCGTGAGAGTTATTTTCCTAATTTCCTCTCGATCCTTGAGATTGGGAAAACCTAATTCAGCCAAGTTCTTTTCCACCTGTTTGTACCAATTGAACCTTGTTGCCTTTATCTGCAAAAACGTATAGATTTTATGCGTTAACCTAGTTGGGTCCATTCTGTCCAAATGTCCCATGAATTGGATCCTTCTCATACGGATTGTGTCTGTGATTTTACTAATTTTCAAATAGACGTCAGCATTAGGTTTTGGAAGGTGAATTCCATATTTGATTCTGGGTCCCAACATTTTTCGCATGATTTTGCGTTCCTTAATCTCTAATTGATTTCTCAGTGTTTTATGTTGTAGATTAATTGTCTCGGCTGCATAAAGGGCTGCAGGTAAGACTACTGTTTTATAATGTTGAATTTTACAATTCCAAAAGAGGCATTTTTTGTTATAAACTTGTTTTGTCAAATGGAAAGCAGTTTCCATTTTCTGTCGTCTTGCTTCTACAGATTTTCTTTCGTTGCCAGTTTCATTGATCCATTCAACTAAATACTTGAAGTCTTTCACTCGGGAGACCTTACAATTACCAATGCGGAGTGTATTCGGAGCAGTTTTAATATCTGTCATAAATTTCGTCTTGTCAAAAGAAATCCGCAAGCCGATTTTTGCTGCTTGTTCTTGAAGTAATTCAAGTTGTTTCTGGGCATCAGAAATGTTTGGAGCAATTAACGCCATGTCATCCGCAAATACCAAACAGTAGATTATTAAATACATTATAACTTTATTTGTGTTAGGCGAGATATGACACATAAACTATGAATAATATACGAAGACGAAATGACGTGTGTCCTAGAACCCTATGAACCAACTAATTGCTTAGGTGTCATCCGTCAGCATCTTATCTTGGGAAGATCGAAAGTAGACTGGAAGAAACAGGCTGCTTCCTTGAAGAGTTACGACACGTACTCTTGTGAATCAGAAGGCAGAATGATCTACTGTCAGTGCAAAGACTTAACTGTAACGTGAAGTGGAGGCTAATTATAAAACAAAATAATAATTATACCGCGCATAGGAAAATTATACTGTCAGGTGTATGAGCGTATTGTATTAGCCATCATCAAAATGTCATTACAAAACATGGCGAGAAGGCTATATATTTTTGGTTGAGCTGACATAGAAGAAGATGTCAGGGAAATTATTTAATTTTTAAATATTTATAAATAATAATTTTACTGAGAAGTAAACACTCTCCTATAAATAAGATTAAATGTTAGGATTTAGGGGCAGATGACCTTGTAGTTCCACCCCCTAAAACAACAATAACTAACTAAATATTAGGATACAACATGTGTATATAACTTACAGATATTGACGCTAATCTTCCTCCATTGCTTCTATTCCACTGAGACCGCCGTCAGATGATTCACTACTGTCACTATCACCATTAACAGTAATCACAAATTTGTCTTCCATTTTGTCCACAATGAAGTCCAGATCCCAAATTTTCTTTTCTTCTCCCTTGACGTGGTGGACACTGTTTTCCCACTTCTCCGGTGTAACTTCAGCAATTCTCTCCTGCAGTAGTTTTTCGACAGTTTAAAAGTGCTGTTGTTACGAGCAATGTAGCCCTTTACTTGGCTCTATGCTAATTCTATTGGATTCAATTCGCAGTGATATGGTGGTAAGCGAAGTACAATATGTCCAGCCAGCTGAGCAATGCTGTCCATATGATATCCTTCATACTTATGTTTGATACTTCGAATGACACCCATCAGCTCTACCTTTATCCAACTGTCCTCAAAGTGAACACCCTTTTCTTTCCGAAATTTTTGCATGTCACTTTTCTTAGATGAAGATGTGGGAATTTTTTCAAGTTTCATGGAGTGATAACTGGCATTGTCCATAACAATCACACTATTTAGTTCAAGTTTTGGCAATAGTTCCCGAAACCAGGCTTCGAACCTGGGACCGTCCATTTCCTAGTGGTAATCACCACTCGATTTCTTGGCTCGAAAGACAATTCCCGCACTGTCAACGAAACCTTTTTCCACAATGAACTACGATAGCACGATCCCCTTTCCCAGTAGGATTTTTGGGACCAGTACTGACACCGCTAATGAAAGCTTGATGTTTACTCTCAACCGTAGTATCTTGCGATACCAGATACTGTACATCCGGCGTTGCACCAGGTTTCATCTAGATAATAAATAGTGCGTCCTTGTTCACAGTACTCTCGTATGGACGTTAGGTACTTGTGACGCCACTGAATTAAATCATCGCGTTCCGGCAAGGCTGAAGCTCTTTTCCGTAGCTTGAAAAGAAACCACAAGTCCTTCATTAAACTACGAACTCGCACTGAAACTAGGGAAATCCTCATCACTATTCACTATGCATGTCACTTTCTTCACAGTTGGAATTTCATTCTTGAGAAAAAAGAATGCAATTTCCTACGAATTCCACACAAAACAAATTCCAAATACTGTGACACATGAACCCTTTTTCCTTGAGATGCCGGTCGACTTCTCGCTGGAGACTTGCATTCGCCATGACCTTTGAATTCAGCACGTGCCGAGTAAACACTGTATGTCGAAACGCCAGTCAAGTATGCAGTCTTCTTCACCAGCTCTCCTACTGTCCTCTCTGGATTGTCATCCGTCAACCTACTCTATGCATTTAAAACCATTTGTTTGCACCTTTTACTCAACTTCACCCCACTTTTATTACCTTTGAAGTATTTTATTGGTGATTCAAGCTTTCCAGCTGCAGTTAGAACACGTTGTGTACTTGAAGATGCCATGTTGAACTCGTAACAGTATTGCCAACCTTTGAACCTGATTTGTCACAAAATCGAATGACTCAGGTACTCTTATGCCGCTCAAACAAGGTTTATACCGAACAAAATATAATATAATATCAAATTCGTACTGAATTACTCTGCCTATCGTTTCAAATACCACTAAAAACTATATTCACGCACACAATTAATCACATGAAAAGCAAAGTTGGTGCAACACCCAATTAAAGTGAAAATAATTAATTTATTCATAGATTTATACCAAGGAATTTCTTAAAAGTAATCTAGCCAGTTTATCGAAACAGCAACATGTGCTGAAAAATCTTGTACTGCAAAAACAAGCAGAAAGAGTGGGAACTATTTCCTTGCGTGTTAGCCTTTTCACACACCAGAACATCAAAAGGGCCGCTTAGGTCTTGAACTGCCGTTTGGTATAGGTGGTGTGTTTGATTCCCATTAAGGGGTAGTATAATTGCCAACTAACAATTTCTGTATTTTTTTGTTCCATCTGCACATTTCAATATAGTTCTGTTGTTGCTTTATTGCTGTCAATTCATTTTAAGGGCTAGGGTCAACTTGGTCATCAGCCCATTGTATTTGGGTGTAGCTTGGATGTTGTCTGATAGGCTGTGTTTGTATGGTGACTGTAGTACTATGTGTAGCTGTAAACGTCGGTGCTACAACGCTTTGGCTGTCCTCGACGCTTTGTTGATCTAATCCAAGCTCTCCATGATGGCATGACCGGTCAGATTTGTCAGCAAAATAAGATCTCTGACGAATTTCCTATCACTCATGGACTGAAACAAGGCTGCGTACTTGCTCCAACACTGTTTGCATTGTATTTGGCTGCAATGCTCTATAAATCGCCCACAAACATCCCAGGTGTAGATGTCAGGTACCGATTTGATGGAGGGCTCTTCAACCTAGCTCGATTTCGCTCCAAGAAGCTAACTCAGGTTACGAAGATAACCAATATGTTGTATGCAGATGATGCAGCATCGCCTACACTCACGCCAGTGGAGTTGCAACAGACTGTTAATTGCTACAAGAATGCATGTGAACGTTTTGGTCTCACCATTAATGTTCAGAAGACCAAGGTTCTGGCACAACCCTCACCAGGCACTTCCCTTCCGCACTTCAACATTTCTATCTCAGATACTCCATTGGAGCAGGTAGACCACTTCTCGTACCTGGGCAGTCTGCTATCTGTACACGGCAATTGTGGGCAGGATGTTGAGAAGAGAATCGGTGCTGCCCATGCGGCATTTGGGCGACTATCGCACCGGGTCTTCTTGAATAAAGATCTGACCGTGAAGACTAAGCTCATGGTGTACCAAGCTGTTGTCATCTCAACATTGTTGTATGGCTGTGTGTGTGTTTTAGGAGCAAATGACCTCGTAGCTCTGCCCCTTAAAACAACAATAACTAACTAACTAACTGTATGGCTGTGAAACCTGGTCCCTCTATCGACATGACTTCCGAAAGCTTGAGCGCTTCCATCAACAGAAACTTCGATCCATCCTTAAGATAAAGTGGAAAGACCACATCACCAATCTTGATGTTCTTGAGAAAGCGCTTGCTAATATTATAGAATCATCCATCATTGGTCATCAACTTAGATGGATTGGACATGCCATCGGATGGATGATACGAGACTACCACGCCAGGTTCTGTATGGTGAACTCACCTCCGGCACCAGACCTCATGGAGGCCCCAAGAGACGATACAAGGACCAATTTAAGCAGAATATGAAGTTGACAGGACTCAATCCACAAACCTGGGACCAGCTTGTTAAAGACCGTTCAACTTGGCGCCAGACCATCCCGGCTGCAGTCAAAATGTTTGAAGAAGAACGTCGTAGAATTGTTAAGGCCAAGCGACAAGCACGAAAGCTCCGTGCAGCACAGCCACGCCCTCCACCAACAGTTCTGTGTGATCTGTGTGGACATTTGTTTCATGCACGCATTGAGCTGTTCAGTCACCACAAACATGCCCACAGACCTCAACCTTAGATTATTTTAGACTGTTTTGGAAGAAGATGTATACTCGGAAACGAGTTAAAGCCGACGACGATGTGTAGCTGTAAACGTCAAGAAATTGGAGAGGTGTAGTCTACTGAGACTTGAAATAAGGTACCATTTGCCTTGAGGGTGTGTGCACAAACCTGCAGGAAAACAACACTCAGGATAGCCACAGTCCACGACAGGATTCGAACCAGCATATACTCGTTACTTAGACTTATGGATCAACGATAGTTACCACGAATAGTCAGTTCAGGTCCGGGTTCGATTCCAAGCTCTGCCAAGAAATTCAAATCTGGTCTGGAGGTTGGAACAGGGTACACTCAGCCTCGTGAGGCAAGACTGAGAAGAGGTGGGTTCAAATTCCCACCTCAGTCATCCTGGAAGTAGTTTTCTGTGGTTTCCCCTGCTCCACCAGGCAAATGCCGGGATGGTTCCTACTTTACCTACTTTCCAATTCTACACTGAATTACAAATACACTACTACAGTTACCCTCACATCAGTTTCTAAAATCCCTGACAGAGCCGGGAATCGAACCCTTGGTAAGAGAGAGTTTCCTTACCTGAAGCATAGTTTAGTGGCAGGCGTCGAGGTGCTAGGGCACGAGGAAAAGTCTCCTGGTATTCCAGGAACAATTGTAACTTATCTGCAGGAATTTCCAACTGTTGAGCTTCCTGAAGTTTAGAATAATACAGTGTGTTTTCAGGATTACGCTTCAGCAAGTCTGAGTAGATTCCACAGGCTTCACGGTAGCGACCAAGTTTTAAGGCCAAATTCCCTGTGTGCAAAATTTAATTCATTATTACAAAACCAGAAGACATACATAATTATATTCCTGGCACAAAATTCAAAGAAAGTCTCACCAGAGAGGGACCAACAAAAGTGAAAATAAAAACTAGAATATAAAAATCAACCAATAAATGTCCAGAGAATTTCAATGTTACATTTACCAATTCTGTTACACATGAAGTTTTTTTTTTTTTTTCCACATTGTTTATCAATAAGCACAGTTTCCATAATATATTTCCAGCAAAATGCTGCGGTTGCGGTGTTAGGCATCCGCATTGGCTACATCTGTTGGCACACCGAGATATTCACATAGTGTGGCCATCTTGTAGTGAGTGTGTAACTCCTTATAGATTAGTGGCTAAATATGAAGCCACAGTTTTTCCCCCCCCCTAAATGATCTAATTAATTTGTCTCTCTGTCTGCAAATGATGTGTCGGTGCAATTTATATCATGTAATGTTCATCAAACAAGTTAGTTTTGATAGTTCTTTATCAGTAGAAGTTGAACTATTCCTAGGTTTTACAGAATTCTCGGTTTCAGAAGCATAATCTATTCCTAGTTCCGTATGACCTCTCACAGTCAGCCTACTTAAATTTTCATACAAGCGCAAGAGTCATGTGAAAAATCACTTGATATATCAACATAGAAAGATTTGTTTCGATCACTAAAAATAATGTTGAAGGTCGCTAAATCTTGGTTGGTTCTTAAGTTTAGGGGCTGTGACAACGCAGTCATGTAGCCCCGTGTACTTTGGGTGTGTGTAGAATCTGTCTGATAACCGGTGTTAATTGTGATGACTGTATTAGTGTGTGTTATCTGTTTTTTAATATAAGTACTGCAACTTAGA
Source organism: Meconema thalassinum (assembly GCA_946902985.2). NCBI lineage: Eukaryota > Metazoa > Arthropoda > Insecta > Orthoptera > Tettigoniidae > Meconema > Meconema thalassinum. Next base: position 38,744,659 of record OX336391.1, on the reverse strand, counting down.
ATTTTTCAAATAGTTCCCACTTTTGCCGCCAAGCGCCACCGTCAACGACTACTAGGCCAAGTTCAGAACTTAGCTACTAGACGCCACCACAGTCGGCTCTTGGCAACGAACGTAGAAACCTAAGAGCGTTGTTTACATTCTTAACCTATTCAATTTAGCTTCACACAGGTGCAATTAGTGGAAGGTTCTTTAACATGCCATAAATCTATGACATGGGACCGCCGGCTTTACTTCCCCTCCGAAGGAAGGCATACTGAGGGATTTTTAACGCTCTTAAAAAATCCGACGGCTTCAGCCGAGTTTGAACCCACTATCTTGGGCATAGAAGCTCAACATGCTACCGACTACGCCACCGAAGCTGCCGTCGCTAAATCTATATTTAAACAACATAATTGTTAAAATATCATGCTGCTAACAGGTAATTATACAATAATTCTCTATAGATAAAACAAAAACAAAATGTTACATTTGATGCTCTGTATGCCAGCCACAAGAAACAAATGAGACCCATGACATGGCCAGCCACAACTCAGAAGCAAGAAAAAGAAAGAAAACAGGCCAGCTGTAAAAAAAAAACATGCACATCAGCTGAGCATTGAAAGTGCAATTTTTATCATGCTCTCAATACCCTTACAATGCGTGTCCTGCAACCATGCTCAACTGCTGCCTGTTAGTACAATAGTACTACAATAATATGCTGAAGCAAATATCTTTGGCATCTCTGGGAAATCCAACAGCAAATGAATAGTAGGCCTAGGCGCTTCAAGGGCTGTAATGCTAGGGGTTATTTATAGGTAGATGAATTGTATGCTCTGAATTGACCATAAACTTTTATGTACATTCAAATGTGATGAAAACAATATATCAGCATATTCAAACAATTGTGTAAACAAATACCTCGGATACGTTATAACATTCTTACATAATCTGAAAACTTTTCAATAGCTAACTGCTTTTATACAAGCTCCTTAAATTCAAAGAATTCATCTTCAGGCTGATAATTTGGAAGTGTTTCTACATACAGATCTTATTTACAACAGAAAAGTGGTTGTCTGAGCAGCCTGTAGACATTCCACAATTTCAGACAACTCTGCACATCAGATATTTCAACGCATTAAAAGTAGGCAAACACTATTTAGTATGTTGTAGTTTAAAGCTTATTGCTTAAGTGTATCACAGCAATAGTAGCTATACCTTCATAGATTAGTTGGGGGAGGGAGACTGTTGATGCGATCGTCATTTCTCAGTTTTTACATTTAAAATAAATAGCTGCCAAACTTTCAAAGTTTTCTGACAGGTTTTCATGTTTTTGGAGAGAAGAGTCTGTCTTTGTGTGTCTTTGTAGGTTCAGGAGTAATGTTAAGCTTTTGAGGGTTCGGTAGAACTTATTCTCTTTGTCAGAATATGTTCGTCCTGGCCTCAGTGATATTATTTGCTCGACTTCTTGGGCTTCCACACTCGTCGGACTCGGCACGAAACTAATACTACTTCCACATTTTACCATCTTAAAAGAAGACCAAGAAGATCTTGTAATGCAGGATAAAACAAGAAGAGTGCAATCACATAGACTCAAGTTCAAAATACATATTTTATTATTCATCAAGGAGTTCACAATTCATACTATACATGCCATTTACAATGACACTGCCACTGGAGGTATACTACCAGAGACATCCATCATCTACCTCCCACTACTACCAACTCTGTATTTTTATTACTTTGTGAGTGCTGCCAACAACAATCTTTGTCTCTTTTTTTCCTAGTGTATTTCCCATGTTGGCGCAGAGTTCGCTATGCTTGGTTGCCGTTCGCCACATTTTCCTGTCAAGGGTATCTTCAGGTTTGAGGCCACATACCAGGAGGTCTTCGCTGATTCTATCCATCCACCGTTTCTTTGGGCATCTACGGATCGATGCCCTCCTGGATAGTTTCAAGAGGGCCGTTTTTGCCACAGAGTTCTCATCACTTCTAGTGACATGTCCATGATAACGAAGAAGCGCTTACCTCAATTTGTATATTAAGGCTTTCACGGCCCGGATTATTATATAAATAATTCATGCTTTTGGGCTAATGCCGTGTGTATTTTTAATGTAAACCATACGTTTCGGAGAAACCTTGCCTCCTTTTTCAATGGAAATAAACAATGTGGCCAAAGAAAGTATATCAATGAGATTACAAAAAATATAGATAAATTCCTCTGTTCGTCACCAGAGAGCAGCTGCCAGAAATTACTGTATAGACCATGGTGGAACGGCGGACAGAGTAGTAAGTAACGAGAAGGTAAAGGGGGCGGTGTGAAAATATAGAAACTCCTCGAAGAATGAGGAGGGGGGGGAGGGTTAGATGGATATAAGGAAACATAAACAAAAGGGAAGTGTATCTGAACGATACCTAACGTCATACAGTAAACGGCGAAAAAACAGATGGAAACTCCTCCAGTGACGAACAAAGGAGATCAAATCCAAGCTCTGAGCCCTAGAGGGAAAAATGTACAATTTTAAATATGTGAAGAACAGAGAGACTGAGAGGAACTATCTCCCTAGATCCTTAATAACTGGTAGCCAAGTGTCACTTAGCTGATATCCAGTGTCTCTGTTAAAATTATTGGGATTTTTACGAATTTCAACTGCCTCCCTTATAATTCTAGACCAGTTGTGCTTAACAAGGGCAACCGCATGAGCATCCTTGAAACATACATCGTGCCCTGAAGACAGGGCATGTTCAGCTATAGCTGATTTGTCAGGTTGGTTTAGACGGATGTTCCTTTGATGCGAGTTGCAATGGACGGTTTTGTTTGTCCTATGTACACTTTTCCGCAAGTACATGAGACTTCATACACCCCAGGTTGTAGTATTGGGGACAATTTATCTTTGTTTAATGCTAAACGTTGACCAATTTTCGGCATAGTGCCGAAAATTGTTTTTATCATGAGCTTGCGGAGAATCTTAGCAACGCGGTCAGTGGTGTTGTGAATATAAGGGAGGTAAGCAGTTCCTCTCATGTCGGAGCTCTGAGAAGGTTGTCTATCCCTCCTTCTGGGATGTAGGGACCTATATATAGTGGATTCATTATAGCCATTACCCTTAAACATGGTTTGTAAGGCATATAACTCTTCCTGAAGAGTTGATGCCTCACAAATACGTTCCGCTCTTTTGGCTAGAGTTGTTATAATTCCACCACCCAGCACAAAAACAAGGAATTATAATAACTCTAGCCAAAAGAGCGGAACGTATTTGTGAGGCTCAACTCTTCAGGAAGAGTTACATGCCTTACAAACCACGTTTAAGGGTAATGGCTATAATGAATCCACTATATATAGGTCCCTACATCCCAGAAGGAGGGATAGACAACCTTCTCAGAGCTCCGACGTAAGAGGAACTGTTTACCTCCCTTATATTCACAACACCACTGACCGCGTTGCTAAGATTCTCCGCAAGCACAAGATAAAAACAGTTTTCGGCACTATGACGAAAATTTGTCAACGTTTAGCATTAAACAAAGATAAATTGTCTCCAATACTACAACCTGGGGTGTATGAAGTCCCATGTACTTGCAGAAAAGTCTACATTGGACAAACAAAACGGTCCATTGCAACTCGCATCAAAGAGCATCAAAGGAACATCCGTCTAAACCAACCTGACAAATCAGCTATAGCTGAACATGCCCTGTCTTCAGGGCACGATGTATGTTTCAAGGATGCTCATGCGGTTGCCCTTGTTAAGCACAACTGGTCTAGAATTATAAGGGAGGCAGTTGAAATTCGTAAAAATCCCAATAATTTTAACAGAGACACTGGATATCAGCTAAGTGACACTTGGCTACCAGTTATTAAGGATCTAGGGAGATAGTTCCTCTCAGTCTCTCTGTTCTTCACATATTTAAAATTGTACATTTTTCCCTCTAGGGCTCAGAGCCGGGATTTGATCTCCTTTGTTCGTCACTGGAGGAGTTTCCATCTGTTTTTTCGACGTTGACTGTATGACGTTAGGTATCGTTCAGATACACTTCCCTTTTGTTTATGTTTCCTTATATCCATCTAACCCTCCCACCTCCCCCCCCCCCATCCTCATTCTTCGAGGAGTTTCTATATTTTCACGCCGCCCCCTTTACCTTCTCGTTACTTACTACTCTGTCCGCCGTTCCACCATGGTCCATACAGTAATTTCTGGCAGCGGCTCTCTGGTGACGAACAGAGGAATTTATCTATATTTTTTGTAATCTCATTGATATACTTTCTTTGGCCACATTATTTCCATTGAAAAAGGAGGCAAGGTTTCTCCGAAACGTATGGTTTAAATTAAAAATACACACGGCATTAGCCCAAAAGCATGAATTATTTATATACCTCAATTTGTCTTTAATTGTTGCAACTCCCATTCGCTTCCTTACGTGTTCATAACTCAAAAACACCATTACCATATTTAAAATTTGTTTATTTTGTAGAAAATCAAGAATACATTTATTTTGTAGAAAATTAATTATTTAGCATTTTGAGTCAATTCTGAATTTAATCACTAATGAAATATGGCTACAATCTATTTCTGGGGGTCAAAAACATGACATACTTATATTCTGAGTTCTGAACAAATTTTGCATCTATTGCGAGGGATAGTAAAAACTTGTTCGAGAAATTCGCGAATTATTAAATGAAGTAATACACGAGTGGTAATCTGTTTTCATAACCCTAAAATTGGCAAAAAGAATGGTTTTTAAACTCGCGAAATTTCGCGAATTCCGCATGAAAACGCGAATTTCCGCTTATTTACGTTTTCTCAATGCACTCCCGATAATTCGCGGCAATTAATACACAACATCCGCGAATTATTGCAAACCGCAAATTATCCGCAATTATGTTTTTAAGCCTAGCAGAAACAAAACTACGGTATTGGTTAAAATATTGAAATGTATTTTATGAACATGCAAAAAAATCACACTTGATAACTTTGTATTGTAAGACACAATAGACACAGACCAAAATGTGCCACTGTTTCCTGAACCAGTCATAACCTGGTGGTCTTCTAGGTTTCATTCTGTAGTGTACATGTCAGAGTACTTGAAATATATTGTGCTGTTCATGAATGAAGTACCGTATTTCCTTGCGTAATCGTCGCACCCCACTTTTCAAACACTAACATAGATTTTTAAAATTTCATCACATAATCGTCGCATAGCATATTCATATTTGTGCGCCCGTCAGTTGCTCATGCTGCCACGACTTTATAACCCGGCGCGACTGTCAGAAAAAAAATATCTCGTCTTTATGCTTGCAGGCTATGAATTGTGACGCGAGCAGCAAGCTTCGTCACTTAGCACATTCCGCGAGCTTATAGGCCTAATCTGGCGTGATCTTGTCAGAAAGTAATCTCGTCTTTATGCCTGCAGGCTATGAACTGTGACGCGAGCGGCCAACGCACATTCCATGAGGTTATAGGCCTAATCTGGTGTGATCTTGTTGGGAGAAAGTAATCTCGTCTTTATGCCTGCGGGCTATGAACGGTGACGCGAGCGGCTAGCGCACATTCCGCGAGTTTATAGGCCTAATCTGGCGCGATCTTGTCAGGAGAAAGTAATCTCGTCTTTATGCCTGCGGGCTATGAACGGTGACGCGAGCGGCTAGCGCACATTCCGCGAGCTTATAGGCCTAAACTGGAGTGATCTTGTTAGGAGAAAGTAATCTCGTCTTTATTCCTGCGGGCTATGAACTGCGACGTGAACGGCCAGCTTCCTCAGCACATTCCGCGAACTTTAACCTGTCGTGACCTTGTTAGAAGAAAGAAGCCTGTATCTGACTGCAGGCTATGACTCACGCTACGCGTATGACTGGCCCGTGCAGCAAATAATGATAGAGTATATTCTTTGAACTTAAATATTCTTTGCATAATCGTCGCACCCTGCTTTTTCCCATGAATTTTAGGCTAAAAGAGTGTAACGATTATGCTGGGAAATACGGTAGTAGGGACTGATAATTCTCGTGTTGATTTTCTCAACAATTTTTCACATGACGAAATACTCGAGATGCAAGAACTGGCCATGTTCATCAAAGAATTTGGCACAGACATCACTGAACTCATCCCTTTACTAGAAGGCCAGTATTATCCACCTGTTCACCTTCTAGATGGACATCAATGGAGAATCCAGCAAGCCCTTTAACTTGCTGTTTCTGGGAAGTATGGTACCAATATTAAGAAGCTGTTGGAGGGTTGTGGAAATGTGTCAAAAAGAGGGAAAATACATTCAGTTTTAGTAAATGCTGGGTCACATGCTCTTACAAAATTAAACAACTTGAGATCCGTAGACCCTGGGAACAAGTGTGTGTTTGATCCAGCAAAAATAGTGCCAATGAGCACATGAGGATCTTGCAAAGAAAACTAAGAAGTTGCCATTCTGTGGAACACTGGAAGAAAGTGAGGTGATAAAGAGGATACAAACTTGAATCAAGAAGCAGATGCACGACAGAACCAAGACACACATTGTTGGAGTACCGGTATTGCAAGGAATGGCATTTGCATTTCCAAGGTTCTCAGAATCTTTGTTGAAAAAAATTTGGATGCCCTGTTCAAACGCTGACTGCGAACTTTTTTTTTTCGAGTTACACTAGCACGTTAAGTGATATGTGTCACCGTTTGTCACAAGAGAATTTGGATCTCTTCACTGATGTATACTTTGAAGGATGACTGAAATGTGTCGTTAATGTACAGTATTTTAATATACAGTATACCAATGCATGTTATCCATGATATTTAAAAAAAAAACTCCTAAAACTTATACTTTTTTAAGTACCGAAAAGTGCACTTGAAACCACCAAATTTTCCACTTTAAAATACTGCTTTCTTCACTTTGAAATCACCAAAAAATCCCTACCCCTAATTATAGCCTAATCCATAAACACTCTCACACTGAGAGCTAACTGTTGCACTATGATTGAACTAATACAAAATGTATGGGGAAATGACAAAAAATTAATTACTCACCCCATGTTTCCATAACAGAAAGCTTGTCGCAGATCTGATCATGAAAACGCTCAAGATGACTAAGGGCATCTTCCAGAGCACCCGATTCTTGTATCACCATGTTCTGGTAAAGCAGCAACTCGCTATGTTCATAATCGTATGAACTTTTCTGTTAAGAGCACAAAACACACAATATAGGGCCAGATACAAAAATGCTGTACTACTGTTTAAAATAATACTGTAAATGTAAATAATTCACATATATTTGGAAATGTTGACACACGAAGCAAATACGGAGTCAACATGGTGATCTGGTGCCCAATATTTCTGCACCTCTGCCATATTGTAAACAGTAGTAAATTGCTTGTCCGTGGCCCATTCAGAATTCATTCTGTGGTGGAAAAAAATAAAAATCCTGTAGAATTTATTCATTGTTTCTAATATGCCTCAATTGAAAATTTGAATAGTCATGTTTTACGGTACATTGTCAATTTTAGTTTCTTTCTTAGCTGCAACACACCAAAACTAAACAGACGATGTGCAAGTATTCATATGCATAATTTGAAAATGTAGTTGAACTATCACTTAACGAAATATGCTAGGGAGACACTAAAAATATTCTTTAAATAGCAGTTTCCCATTTTCAAAGTCCGAATTTGCATTTATACATCGAAATAAGGCACTATGATTATGTGCTGATTCTGTGCGAGTGAACTCGAAACAGTCCTTATCAGGCTGCCACTTTGACAGGAATAGATATCCTGATATTACTCGCTAGTTTTGTAATCAGTTGTTGTTGTTTCATTTGAGAGGCTTGGATAGTGGTCATTTAGCCCTGAGTACTTGGGTGTGTAGAACTTCTCAAAATGTGCAACCTACTGGTTATCCACAACATGTTTCATTACTGAAAACACTCTAATTTGCAATCACAATAATTTTGTTCAATGATTACTATGCGATTGCATATATTATAAACACCTACAGTCCCTGGTAAAAATATCGTATTAGACGTGCTCTGAAATATATTCAAATATACAGTCATCATCATCATCGGCCTTAACTCGAATCCGAGTATAAATCTTCTTCCTTCAGTCCAGTTTGTGGATGTGTTTACGGTGACTAAGGAGTCCAATCCTGGCATGGAACAAGCGACCACACAAGTCACATAGTATTGCTGGAGGAGGACGTGGTTGGGCTGCTCGAAGTTTCCTAGCTTGACGCTTGGCCTCTTCATGTGTGCGTCGATCCCTTTCAAACGTCTTTACAGTATCCGAGATTGTACGGTGCCAAGTTGAGCGGTCTTCAGCCAGCATGTCCCAGGTTTGTGAATCAAGACCTGTCAATTTCAGGCTCTGCTTAAATTGGTCCTTGTAGCGCCTCTTAGGACCACCATGAGGTCTGGTGCCATAGCATATCTCTCCATATAGCATTTGACGAGGTAATCTCACATCATCCATCCGATGGACATGACCAATCCATCTAAATTGGTGACCTATTATGGATGATTCTATGCTGTTGATTTGAGCCTTTTCCAGAACAGCAATATTGGTGATGCGGTCTTCCCATTTAATCCTCAGGATTGATCGAAGTTTTTGTAGGTGGAAGCGCTCAAACTTCCTGAGATCACGTCGGTAAAGGGTCCACGTTTCACAGCCATACAACAATGTAGAAATGACTACTGCTTTGTACACCATAAGCTTTGTACTCAAGGACAGATCTTTATTCATGAAGACCCAGTGCGCTAATCGTCCATATGCTGCATGAGCTGCGCCAATTCTCTTATCCACATCCTGCTCACAGGTACAGCTCACAGAAATGGTACTGCCCAGGTGCGAGAAGTGGTCTACGTGTTCTAATGGCAAATTTGTGATGGAGATATTGAACTGAAGAAGAGGTGTGCCTGGTGAAGGTTGTGCCAAGACTTTAGTCTTATTGACATTTATGGTAAGACCAAAGCGATCACATGCACTTTTGTAACAATTAACTGACTCTTGCAGCTCTTCTGGTGTGAGAGTTGGCGACGCAGCATCATCTCCATACAACATGTTAGTAACCTTAGTGACCTGAGTTTTCCTCAAGGAGCGGAGACGAGTTAGGTTGAAAAGCCCTCCATCAAAACAATATTTGAACTCTACACCTGGGATGTTTGTGGGTGAATCATAAAGCATTGCAGCCAAGTACAGCGCGAAAAGCGTTGGAGCCAGTACACATCCTTGTTTCAATCCATGGGTAATAGGAAATTCATCGGATATCTTATTCTGATGGCAAACCTGACCTGTCACGCCATCATGGAGAGCCTTGATTAGATCTACAAATCGCTGAGGGCAACCAAACCGCTTCAGCACCGCCCACATGGCTGGTCTTGGAACCGAATCAAATGCCTTTTCCAAGTCATAAAAGACTAAGAAGATTGGATTCTGTTGTTCTCTACATTTTTCTTGTAGCTGTCTCACACAGAAAATAAAGTTAATTGTGCTTCTGGAAGCTCTAAATTCACATTGTGACTCTGGGAGGATCTTCTCAGAGATAACCTTGAGGCGGTTAAGTAGAATTCTTGCAAGAATCTTCCCCACAATTGATAGCAGTGATATACTGTACCACGGTAGTTGCCCCAAACACTGCGATCACCCTTTTTAAAGATAGTGACAATAGTGGCATGCTTTAGGTCTCCGGGTACCTTTCTTGATTCCCATATTCTGAGGATAAGAGTGAAAATCCTTGTTTTGAGGGAACGACCTCCAGCTTGAATTAGTTCCAGAGGGATGTTATCTGGGCCAGGTGCTTTTCTGGGTTTCAATACAGTAACTTAAGTCAATAATATAACATCACTGGAGTTCTCTGTGTTAATGTTAAAATTTACCTTTAAGGCCTTACCAAAGGATTTTACTGTAGAATGCTTTATAGGTCCAATAATCTAGAATCATTCTAAAAGAGCATTAAGGCAGATGTAAATTAAAAACTATGTATTATACTTACATTCATCACATCAATATGATTTTAGAAACATAATTTGAATGTCCAATCCATATGACAGTGTAAACATAGTAAAGATAATATATCAAAATAAATGTAAAACTTAACACCAAGATTTGATTTGATAAACGCTGAGATAACTCTAAATGTCAGAGCAAACACATATTTTCTCTCACATCTAAGATGAGGCCTACCTTTAATTTAGTTATTTCACTATCCTGTCCCATTTCCCCCTCCAATCGATAAGGTTTTCCCAAGTTACAATTACAATCTTAAATGCATTTTTTGTCACTTAGATTATCTTTATGTTCATTATGCTCATTAAAATGACTTAATCAGCATTGAATTAGAGAAATGCCCCAAAGACAAGGCTGTACTCAATTAACATTTAGTTAAGTTTGATACAGTTCAGAATGCATCTAATAATTTGTCCAGAGACTGTATATTGGTAAATATAGCAAAAAATTCAAAAATTGGCTAGACTTTTCAAAAATGACATCTTCATAAGCTAATATAATATAATATAATATAAATAAATAAATCTCATTCTTGTTTCATTAGAGCTTGAAGGACATTCACTTAACATATTCTTTCCTCAAACTTCACTTCAGAAATAATATTTCAGTGAACATACCGATTGCGTATTCCGAAATGCTTCAAGGATCTTAAGTGCCATTTCGTAGTCCTGAAGGAGATGGTAGGCCATTCCGAAGCCGATCCACGATGCCCTCTGCGTTGGACGTAGCATAAAGAGTTGGTAGCGTGTGTCCTGAGAAAAATACAAATTTGAATCACCAGAACAAGCACAAAATGAATGAGGACACTAAGAAATGCAAGTTGGAATGCACAAGTTACATATACCACATACATGAGAAAACCCATATCACCAATTTAATTCCAACCTCTCAATACTACTGTCACAATATTTCAACATACCGGTACCACTACAGCAGGATTGACAAACCTTTTCCAATCATTGTGCTAGTGAAAGATTGAATAATACCCTTCAATTATTTGGAGTAGGCCTACCATATCTTGTTTGCATTTACGAATTCAACATTCCTCTATGGTTTATGACGTCTAACTTACATATATATTAATACAACATTTCACACATATTTAATACTAATATTCATCATCATCATCATCACTAGGTCCTGCGCAAGGCAAATTGGTAGCAAGTCTTCTCCACTCGTAACAGCTTAAAATATAATTATGTTATATTTCCACATCAGTTGTTGGTTCATCATAATAAACATCACTGTCCACTAACTGTTCTAAAATATCCAGTTCCGTGAGTGAAGATGAAGCAGACGCCAGGTTTACATTCAATCTATATTATCAGTAAAACTGTCACAAACATTCAAGAATAATAAAGGTTAAAAATTCATTACAATTCTTGCAAACTATAGTAAATAGTGAAAAGTGTACTCTCGGAGACCACTAGATGGCTGCACAATATTGGAATACAGCACAGAAGTCATACGAGAGCTGTAAGTACAAGCTATCGCCATGTCGTGTGGGACTCGACATGGGAGCGGAAGTTAAAAATTTTAATGTTGAACCCCACTCGACATAGGAGTGCAAAAGGTTAACAGCCTGACCACAGACTAATGGTCTGTTATCATGGGCTCCTCCAATCCGCATGAACATGGTCTTTTCATTACTTAGACCAATCTTGCTGGCTTCAGTGTCTAGACTAGTGGTAATTTCCTGAAAGTGCACTTTTCTTTCATCAACTAACATGATATCTAAAAAATCTTAATCACTTAAGATTGAATGCAGATGACGTCAATGTCACACCCCTTAAAACAACAATCATCTCCACCGAAGCTCTTCGCAAATCCATGTACAGCAGAAACAGAAGACAAAATACACCCCTATCTTCTCCGGTATTCATGCTAAAGAAATCTGTGTTGCCAGATTCAGTCTGTATGCAACAGCTTGAGTTTAGATATTAATGAAACACTGAGGAATGCTATAAGTCCTTGTGATGTTCCACAGTGATTCTCAGTGAATGGAATTGAACATCTTGGTCTTTTAGCCCCCATATAATTGTGTGTATATATACAACCTGTGACAAAGTTCGGTGAATAGTCCTATACTATCAACATAGATGAACAACGCTCGACAGTGACCCTATTGTCCTTCGAAATAGTCCCCTCCCGTAACTAAGCAATGCTGACATCGGCAATACATGTCCTGGAAACTTTGCAAGAAGGCGTCCTTTGGGAGGGTGATCAAAAGCTTGTCACGTTGCGTTCGGTGAATGATGTCAGAATGGTCGACCTGGCAATATTGGCGAAACACAACGCAACGTGTAAGACCTGTTTGACACAGTGCATGTATTGAAGGATTAATTTATGCAACCTACCATGCACACCTGGTGGGCGGGTTGCAGTGAGAAAGGATGAATTTATGCAACCTACCATGCACATCTTGTAACGTGTTTTTCAAGGGGTTTTATGCAACTGGCATAAGTCAGTAGGAAGCCATTCTATATTTATTTACGCGGCAAATTGTTCAGCCAAGAGAATTTTTCATGTTAATTTATTATTATTATTATTATTAATTTATTATAATTATTATTTAGGTATTTTCGGAGCATTTTATAAAAATTATTAGCATTCAGATAGGTTTTCTATGTCTTAGAAAACGCTATCCAGCAAATTATTACGAACGACGATATCATAGAAAATTATCTGATTACGGAATTTTACGGAGTTTTCGTCAGTTAGGGTATATCGAGAGACGTGACTCACTGGGATTTCTAGTGCAAGCTGATTCCTGTCGAGAAGTATTACGCAAGGTCTAGAAAAGGCGAATTGTCGAAACGGAAATCGACTTCTCCCTCTCGCGCGACGAGTGTAATGAGGCAGAGGAGGGGAACTGGCGGCGTGCTCAGCCAATCAGGGGAGACAACGTAAGCTAGGAGACTGCTCCGGAGTGGGGGGGCCGACAGGTGAATATATCGTTCGACGCGCCGTGAGACGAGGACAATCTGTGTAGAACTTGCAGTGTACGGTCGCAAGTGCGTGACGCTCCGATGTTCAGTGGAGTTAGCGACGAACTTTTGTAAAACGTAACCAGTGCGGTTTTACGAGAGTTTGGGTCCGATGTACGGACCATAGAATTATCTAATCTACCAGAATATCATCAAATTTCGACGGAGATGACGACGTCCAGGAGACGGTGGGAAGCACACAGCATCATCAAGAACGAGGGAAATGCTTTGGCAATTTCCAGGGGTAAGCGCTAATGACGCAGAAATACGCAATCTCTCATTTTTCTTTGTTTTATATTTCATAATTCAGTAACTTCATAGCTTGGAAATAAGAGTAAAATCAATTTATCAGACTCCGTTTTCACGTAATTTTCTATCCGTAATATTAAAATCACAACGCTCCAATTTAAATTTTATAGTTATTATTATTATTAATTTTGCTATACTTGTTTTATACAATAAATTCATTTCTTTTACAATGCAATCTTTGCTTTCAGTAGGTAGCATTAGATATAGACCAATTCCTTCTCCTGATACAATTGTTTGTTGGGTTAATGATCAAATCATACCACGATCTGAGTGAATAGAGTCTTGAATGTGTTCTGCCAGAGCTAGACGTTGTTAAATACAAATTTAGATTTCAGCATTGCATTGAGGTCTTGGCGCCCATTAAAACAACATAGCTTAGGCAAAGGTAAACAGTTACATTTGTCGCTACCAACATGGGGCACTAATTACCAGTACATTTGTACGCTCAACGTGGAGCAAAGTAAATACCGTTTCACTTGTCATCCCAGCCTAAGCAAACGTTTCATTTGTCGCCGACAACTTGGGGCTGAAAACCTAATAACATTTGTGGAAGGAGAAGGGTATATATTTCTGTGCCTGTATTTTGGGGGTTATTTGTCTTTATCAGTGTATATCATTATGGGGGATGAGAAAGAAAGACAGATGAGGTTACGTAGTGGTCATCAACTGGAGAATGATGATACGAGCAGTATGTCGAGTGATGGTAGTACCGGGGTAGCGGAGGTAAATCCCGATACTGAAACAGGGAGTGTAGGCGGCCAACCAGAATTAAAAACTTTACTTCTCGAGTTCATGTATCAGAACAAAGTTAGTAGTGATGCTTTAAATGCAAAATTAGAACAGAATAATGCAAAATTAGAACAAAACAGTAGGGAAAATAAAGAAAGTACAGAAGCTTTAAATGCAAAATTAGAACAGAATAATGCAAAATTAGAACAGAATAATGCAAAATTAGAACAAAACAGTAGGGAAAATAGAGAGAGTAATGAAACTTTAAACGCCAGATTAGAACAAAACAGTAAGGAAAATAGAGAGAGTACTGAAACTTTAAATGCTAAATTAGAACAAAACAGTAGGGAAATGAGTGACAAATTCGAACTGATTAGAGGTGAGATCAGGGGGGTGATGGAAGAAAAGGCTAAAGAGATTATTGCAGATGTAGACAGAAAATTAGGAAAAGTACAGGAGGAGTTGGAAATTAGAATCAGTACACAGGCTGAAAATTTAAAAGAACTAGTGCAACTGGAAACACAGCAGGTCAAAAAGCAATTGGGGGGAGAAATTGACAAAATTCAGGTAGCTACTAAAGAGGTTAAGGAACAGCTGGGGGGTAGAATTGAGAAAGTCCACTCACAAATAGTTGCAGAAGTAAATGATTTAAGAGAGAGTAATAGAGAGAGCATTAGCAAGATTGAGGAGAAACAAGCAAAGCTATATGATAAAGTAGAAGAATCAGAAGGAAACATTAAATTAACAGTAAACAGTATTGAGAGGAAGGCTGAGGAGAAAATCGCAGAATTAGAGTTAAAATTAAAAGCTAGGATCAGGCAAGAAAATAGTCAGAATAGGCCAGTTTTTGTGAATAGCACACACAGGGAGGTAGAACTGGGTAAGTTCAGCAATCGACAGGGGTGCCCAATGGAGTTCATGAACACTATAGAAAATAAATTCGGGGAGAGGTTGGAAAATGGTAGTATTGAGTGGTGCCAGGTAGTTGAAATTTTAGAACAAGTGTTTGTGGGGGAAACGAGGAATTGGTTTGCTGTCTACAGAGACAAGTTTACTGATATCAATGATTTTAAAATGAAATTCTGTGAAAAGTTCTGGAATGAGGTTATTCAGTCGCAGCATCGTGAGGGAGTAGTGTGTGGTAAATATAACCCTAAAGGAAGCTCCACCATGACCGAATACTTTTTAGGGCAGGTATTAGTGTGTAAATATCTGGATGGCTTGAAGGAGGAAAGTGATGTGGTGAGGTTGCTACTTAGGCACTTTCCCTATAGGATCAAGGAGGCTGCTTGTATCCAGAATGTAAAGACTATATCACAAGTAGAAAATTTGTTAAGCACATTTGATGCACTAGGGAGAGGGGGTTATGAGGACAATTTCAATCGGAACCAGGGTAATAATAATAATAGACCTAATGAAGCCAGGCATCAAGAAGTTCAAGGGAACGGTGGCGAAGGGGCCAACGCTCAAAATAGAAATAATAGTAATCAGCTAAATCAGAACAGAGGAAATGGTAATCAGTATCAAGGGAGGAATAATGATTTCAGGGGAAATCAAGGGAGGAACAATGATTACAGGGGAAATCAAGGGAGAAACAATGATTTCAGGGGAAATCAAGGGAGAAATTATAATGACAATAATTACAACCAGAATAGGGGTCAAGGAAGAGGACAGCCTAGTGGTAGTAATATACAGCCAAACAATGACAACACAGCCCAGAACAACCAGACCAATTCAGTAGTTAGTAGTACTACGACCAGCTGTAGCGGTTCTTTAAACGCGAACCAGGCTGCGAAGTAAGGTCAGAATCTCAGTCTGTAGCATGCCCTGTCCATACAATTATACAGGAACCCTATGACCTAAATGTAAGAAATGAATTATTACATGAACTAAATGATGAAGGTATTATTCAGGAAGTGGTTAGTAAGAGCCCCATAGTTAAATTTAACGTGTCCGAGGCGTACACAGATGTTTTAATTGATAGTGGTTGTATGAAGAGTTGCATAAGTAGTGCATTTTATGATAAAATGAAAGGAACTGGAGTAAATTTTGAGGAGATGCCAATTAAAAGCACTTTTGTTATCACAGCTGTTGGGAAGAGGTCTAAAGTAATTTCTAAGCAAGTTTTAGTAGACATTAAAATTAATAATCATGTAGAGAAGCAGATTTGCCTTGTAATTCCAAATTTAGTATTCAGTGTTATCTTGGGTTCAGAGTGGCTAAGTAGAGTGTCTGGTAACTTATGTTATGATGTAGGGAGTTTGAAATTTAAATGGGGAGATTCTGAAGTAGAAGTAGCGTTCAATGACCATATTCAGAGGAGTAGTATTGTAGGTGTGATTTGTACTTTAAATGAGATATCGCCAGCCGTAGAGCGGGGTTCTCCATGTTTTGTGGGCAGTGTGATTACGAACGGAAGTCTAGAGGACTCGTTACGTGAGGCTGCATTTCAGGGAAATATAGAGGTGGAACAATGTGTTCGGCTCTATGATGTGTTATGGTGTAATAGGAGAGTTTTTGAGGATCGCATTGGTATGGCCAATTGCTATACACATTCATTGAACGTTATTGATAGGTCAGTATTCACAGGACATAGATATCCTGTACCTTTCGCTTATCAGAGTGCAGTTGAGGCACAAATTAATCAGATGCTTGAAGATGGGATTATTGAGCACTCGAACAGTCCATATGTTAATTCTTTGATCACGGTACCCAAGACCGACGGCACTGTTCGTATTTGTTTAGACGCTCGTTTGGTTAACAGTAGAATTAGTTCAGATCAGCTGAAATCTATGTCAATAGAAGAATTAATGCAAACATTTGAGGGGAAGAAGTATTTCACTTGTGTAGATTTGAGTTCCAGTTTTTGGCAAGTGCCACTTATGTACGAAGATAGACCATTTACAGCTTTTAGTCATAAATATAACCTTTATCAATTTTGTAGAACACCTTATGGGTTAAAGAGTAGTTCAGCAGCTTTAATTAGGGCTTTAAACATCGCATTAGGGGATGACACAGGAGAGTTTGTAACCATTTACATAGATGATATGGTAATTAGTTCACGCAGTTTTGAGGAGCATCTACATCATTTAAATATAGTTTTTCAGAAGTTAGATCAGGCAGGGTTCACTTTGAAGCTGTCTAAGTCGTCATTCTGTCAGTCAGAAGTGACATTTTTAGGTCATAGAGTGTCGAGTAGAGGTGTAACACCAGAAGAAAGTAGGGTTAATAAGATACTTAACGCAGAGGTGCCACAGAATGTTAAACAGTTAAAAACTTACCTGGGAATTTGCAACTTTTTCAGGAGGTTCGTTCTTAAATACTCAGGGTTGGTAGAACCATTCAGGGAATTGCTTAAAAGTGGGACTCGGTGGAGATGGGAGTCCAAGCATGATCAGGCTTTTAGAGCGCTGAAGGAAGGTTTTGAGAAAGCTGTAGTGCTGAAATATCCGTTAAAAGATAAGGAATATGTGGTTATGACAGATGCTTCACATATAGGCATTGCTGGAGTATTATGTCAGAAAGATGATGAGGGTAATCTGTGCATTGTATCTTTAGCCTCGCGAGGACTGACTGCAGCAGAGAAAAGATACACGATTACTGAGTTAGAGCTTTTAGGTATTGTTTTCAGTTTAGGGAAATTTAGAATGTATTTAGTAGGGGGGAAATTTGAGATCCACACAGATCACCATGCATTACTGTATATGAGGACTTGTAAACTCAGTTCTAACAGAGTTAGTAGGTGGATTCTTGCTCTGCAGGAATACGAATTCACAGTAAAATATATTAAAGGTAAAGATAACATTCTTGCAGACATGCTATCGAGGGACACTAATTTATGTAGGGATTATCCTGTGGTTAAAGCAGAGGACGGTATTTTAATATGTGCATGTGTGGACAGTAGCAACAGGGCATCGTTACAGACACTGAGAAATATGCTAGTGGAGCAACGTGATGACGTTAAGTTAAAGGAGCCACTGGCTAGGTTGGAAATAGGTGAAGAAGAGTATGTGAAAGTAGGACGGTTCACGTACAAGATGCAGGATGGGCTTCTTGCAAGGAAATGTAGGAATAATCGGTGGGCAATATGTGTTCCTGCCACTTTGCGGGAGGAGCTAATTTGGTTCATTCATAGGGAATTAGGACACTTTGGTGCTGCCAAGGTCTTCTATGAAATTGGTCGTGACTTCATTTGGAGTAAAATGGGAAGGGACGTTAGGAGGATTTTAGCTAAGTGTGACACCTGTCAAAGGAGTAAATATCCAGTTAAATATTTAGTGGGGGAGAGATCTGCAGTTCTCACCAGTAGTCCCGGCGAACTACTGTGTGTGGATTTATTTGGCCCGATCGTTAAAGGACAGTACGGCTACGAGTACATTTTTATAGTTATTGACGCTTTTAGTAAGTATGTCAAGCTATATCCGCTAAGGAAAGCCACGGGACTAGCGTGTAGCCGTCTGATCATTAATAAGTATGTACCTGAGTTTGGCATTCCTCTCAGGATACTATCTGACAGTGGACCACAGTTTACTGCAAAGAAATGGAGAACCAGTATGCAGGAAGCTGGTATTACACACGTTCATTCCTCTGTAAGGTACCCTCAGGGTAATTCTGCAGAGCGTCCATTAAGGGAAGTGGCTCGTCTTTTTCGAACTCTAGTGCATGACAAGCATGCGGCCTGGGTTGGACATCTTCCCAAGGTCGAGACTTGGCTGAATTCTGTCCAGCATGAGAGCACGAAATTGACGCCATACGAAGTTCACTTCGGAAAAAGACCACAAAATGAACTAGCGAGGGTGTTGGGATTAAATGAGGGTAAGCAACCGGGGATGGATTACATTGTCCAGTTGGCGAAACAGAATTTATCTAAATCAGCACAAAAGAGAATTCGCCAACAAAAAGAAACTAAATTTGACCTATTCGAGCCGGGAGACAGAGTCTTACTTAGAGTGCCGAAACAGTCAAATAAGCTAGAGAAAGTCATGTCCAAGTTCTTTTATCTCTACGAGGGCCCATTTATAGTTTCCAAACGTATTGGCAAAACAGCATATGTGCTGGAGAATAGTGAGGGAAACAGATTATACGGGACGTATAATATACATAGTCTACGAAAATATGTGTCATAAAGTGAGTGTGTTTAGCTGGCGAGCCAGCCTATCAAATGAGTAAGTGTGGTATCTGGTGCGTGGAGGATCTGGTCTTAAGGCAGGCGTATCGGAAGTCACACAGGGGGGTAGTATGTAAGTAAATGAGAGTTTTTAAGGTACAGGGAAATATGACGGGATTGTCGGATGCTGTTGAGCACTAAATTGTCTCGATGCACCAAGGCCATTTTGGCAGCGCTGATGGGTTCCCATTTATCTCCAAGAGATGGGGGAGCGCTTGAATAGGGCTTGTTAGCTTAAGGCGTCCACGAGATAAAAGATGGGCCATCAGAATGCGAGACAGTCCTTCATGAAACTCATACATATCAGCACACGTGATTTCTGTTTACGGCCTCGCCATGTAAGATTTGTAAGTGTGTAATTTAAGATAATTTGTACAATGGTATTATTTGTGTGAGGAGAAATGGTCTGTGTTGAGAACTAGTATTAAGTAGAATATGGTTAACGGGAACTTAACAAGACAGGGCGATTACGGCACAGAAATATTTGGTGTTATATGTAATGCACATTTAGTGTTTTTTTTTCAGAAGTCAATATTAATTTAATCATCTTTAAAGAGAGATCATGTATTATGGTCACGAGGCGCTGCCACAATAGTGTGATCGTGTGCTCAGTGATAAGTGGAATTAAATGTCACCATAAGGAGGGGACCTCCAGTGAAATTAGGAAGTTCTATGGTGATATAAATATATCAGAACACCTTCAATGCGTGTGATATGACATCATAAATACATAGTGCTCACACATTAATTATGTCTATTTCTCCAACATAGAGAAATTTGAGAGGCGGAAATATCCGTGGAACACTATTCCATATGTAAAACATTGGACTGGTTGCAAAGTGCAATCCACAGTGACAACAAACTTTGACGCAAAGTGCGTGAAGAAAAAATATGAGTGTATATATCTGTAATTTAGGGTGATTTCATTTATGTAATATGTATTTTGGATGGGGTTTATTAACGTGTCTGGGATAATCGGATAATGGACCGTCGTCACGGTAAATCATCCGATGATCCGAGGCGAATATGTAACGTGTTTTTCGAGGGGTTTTATGCAACTGGCATAAGTCAGTAGGAAGCCATTCTATATTTATTTACGCGGCAAATTGTTCAGCCAAGAGAATTTTTCATGTTAATTTATTATTATTATTATTATTAATTTATTATAATTATTATTTAGGTATTTTCGGAGCATTTTATAAAAATTATTAGCATTCAGATAGGTTTTCTATGTCTTAGAAAACGCTATCCAGCAAATTATTACGAACGACGATATCATAGAAAATTATCTGATTACGGAATTTTACGGAGTTTTCGTCAGTTAGGGTATATCGAGAGACGTGACTCACTGGGATTTCTAGTGCAAGCTGATTCCTGTCGAGAAGTATTACGCAAGGTCTAGAAAAGGCGAATTGTCGAAACGGAAATCGACTTCTCCCTCTCGCGCGACGAGTGTAATGAGGCAGAGGAGGGGAACTGGCGGCGTGCTCAGCCAATCAGGGGAGACAACGTAAGCTAGGAGACTGCTCCGGAGTGGGGGGGCCGACAGGTGAATATATCGTTCGACGCGCCGTGAGACGAGGACAATCTGTGTAGAACTTGCAGTGTACGGTCGCAAGTGCGTGACGCTCCGATGTTCAGTGGAGTTAGCGACGAACTTTTGTAAAACGTAACCAGTGCGGTTTTACGAGAGTTTGGGTCCGATGTACGGACCATAGAATTATCTAATCTACCAGAATATCATCAAATTTCGACGGAGATGACGACGTCCAGGAGACGGTGGGAAGCACACAGCATCATCAAGAACGAGGGAAATGCTTTGGCAATTTCCAGGGGTAAGCGCTAATGACGCAGAAATACGCAATCTCTCATTTTTCTTTGTTTTATATTTCATAATTCAGTAACTTCATAGCTTGGAAATAAGAGTAAAATCAATTTATCAGACTCCGTTTTCACGTAATTTTCTATCGGTAATATTAAAATCACAACGCTCCAATTTAAATTTTATAGTTATTATTATTATTAATTTTGCTATACTTGTTTTATACAATAAATTCATTTCTTTTACAATGCAATCTTTGCTTTCAGTAGGTAGCATTAGATATAGACCAATTCCTTCTCCTGATACAATTGTTTGTTGGGTTAATGATCAAATCATACCACGATCTGAGTGAATAGAGTCTTGAATGTGTTCTGCCAGAGCTAGACGTTGTTAAATACAAATTTAGATTTCAGCATTGCATTGAGGTCTTGGCGCCCATTAAAACAACATAGCTTAGGCAAAGGTAAACAGTTACATTTGTCGCTACCAACATGGGGCACTAATTACCAGTACATTTGTACGCTCATCGTGGAGCAAAGTAAATACCGTTTCACTTGTCATCCCAGCCTAAGCAAACGTTTCAATCTGTTTGGCGGGTGGTAGTGAGAAGGGTGAATGTTCTGTGGAATGGAATGGCTTATCTGAAAACCATCGTCACGGGCGACGAGACCTGGTGTCTGAGGTACGACCCCGAAGTAAAGCATCAAAGTATGGAGTGGCGGAGTTCAGGTCCAGGGTCACCGAAAAGCCCTGAAGGGCCAGAGGTTTTCGAACATTTCGGATATCCAACGTAATGTGACGACCCAAATGAAGGCTATCCCTAAAGAGTTTCCAGGACTTGTACAGACATTCTCAGAAGTGCATAATCATCCATGGGGATTACTTCGAAGGACAGGTAAGCCAACAATCCGTTCGTACTATAGACCCATTCACCGAACTTTTCGGTCAAGTGACGAGCCTTTTGAACACCATCCCGAAGGATGCATTCTTGCAAAGTTTCCAGGACATGTATCGGGAATCTCAGCATTGCATAGTTACGGGAGGGAACTATTTCAAAGGACAATAGGGTCACTGTAATGCATTGTTCATCTATGTTGATAGTATAGGACTATTCACCGAACTTTATTGTCACAGGTTGTATACACAGGGTGTCTCCAAAAAATGTACTAGCACTTTGAAAGACTATAAAATGATTATTTAAGAACATAGAGACAAGTTTAAGGGCTTCAATTATAGAGGAGACATGCAATTAAACTCATGTTCGCAAATGTTCAAATTGATGACCGTCAGTGTCCAGACAAAGCTGATAACGCGAAGCAATGAATTCGCAAACATTACGACAAAGTTCATTTGGAATTTCGTGTGTCTGTCAATTTCCAATTTTGTGTTGGAATGTAGGATTTCCAGCGCAGATGCTTCATGATGCGATGGACGCTATCTTTTGAGATGTGTGTCTCTCGAGCCGTTTGTCGTAGTGACTTCGGTGGGGATCGAGTGAGGGCTTCCTGCACCTGTTCTTCTTTTGTAGGACTGGTGGATGTCCGTGGTCGTCCAGAACGTTTCTTGTTGACGTAGTGAACAGTTCCATCTGCTTCAAATTTATCTCTGATGTGAGCAATGGTCCGGTGCGTTGGTGGCAGTTTGTCGAACTCCTGGACACTGATGGTGATCAATTTGAACAGTTGCGAACATGAGTCTTTAATTACATGTCTCTTCTATAATTGAAGCCCTTAAACTTGTCCCTATGTTCATAAATAATCATTGTATAGTCATTCAAAGTGTTAGTACATTTTTTGAGACTCCCTGTATATACTAGCAGAAGCACCCGTTCTTCGAACGGTCTTTGGTATGAATAACCAGACGTTATCAATTGAGCTACTGTTGCAATGGTTAGGGGCTTGTCATTCCTTCATAAGTTAATCAGAGCGAAGTTAGTGTTCTTGGAATATCACACACACTGTTAATTTAAGGGACTTAAAACACGAGTAATAGGTGTACATAAAGATACACTGAAAGACAGACAGACAAATCACTTTTTGCTTGCATCCGTCAAAAAATATACTGAAACGCGTAAAAGAAACGAAATTGAAAATTGAATAAACAATCATATATTTATAGATAGGTGTATTTTGTATATATATATTGGCCAAGAGGCAAACTAACTCTATTGACTACAACATATCACCCGGATGTCTAAGTATGGATATATCAACCACACAGTATCAAACAAAATCAAGGGGCAGATGACCTCGTACTTACGCCCTTTAAAACAACAACAACTAACTCAAACAAAGTCATCTTACGATGAACCCATTTGACGACAAAAAAAAATTAATAGTTAAAATGTGCTCTCAAACTAAATTCACCTAACGTGTACTTCCTGACGGAAAAATAAAATTGAAAACCTAATAGACGAAACTCAATACACGTCACATAAAAACTGACCCTCACCGTTCTGTTAAGTCCCCATCCATAGGAAGACCCCTTTAGTAAATTTATAAAGGCTTCTGGTACATGAAAATTCAGTTTTTTTTTTTAGCCTCCAATGGCCCCAATTTCTATAAGCCGCAAAAATACTATTTCAATTAAGGAATATTTGAAAATAATCTTGTTTGAAAAAATTCTAGGGTACGTCTTTACCCCCTTAAGCGCATTAATGAATTTTACAGTCTTAGTTGGTTCCGTGATAACCATATAGCCATTTGCAAACTTTTCCACAGAAATGTAATAAATGGAGTGGCATTGCTTCTTACAGAAAGAGATGGAAAGTTGGATGACATCTCTTGAGATACTGTTGTCATGGTTACCGGCTTGCATTCCTTGATTAGTTTATTAAATAAAAGTAGTTTCCTGGGATTATCTCAGAAACTGTTGGTTTTAGAGCCTCAAAATGTAGTTTTCGGGGACCCCATAGGGCCCCCATGTTTTGTTTCCGACACCGAGGGGCTGAAAATGAGCTTCGTCTCGTCCTTGTACGCCATAATTTATAATAATATAGGGATGGGGATTTAATAGACCTTCCGTACCACACCCACACGTGTAAATCGTGTGAAAAAATTCTAGAGTACCCTTGACCCCCTTAAGCGCATTATATGTATCGATGAATTTTACAGATTAATTTGGTTCCATGATAACCTAATAGCCGTTTGCAAACTTTCACAGTGAAGACAGAATTTTTAGGTTAGAAATGATAACGCTATATTAGTTCCAACGTTCGCCGCCAGGTGCTGACGATGCCATCAACTAGCCAAGTCCGCAAGCTAGGTGTCTTCGACGGTAGCATTTGGTAGAAAAAGTAGGAACTACTTGAAATTACTGTCTGCAGTCCTCACTTGAATTAAAACAGATAACACACTAATACAGCCATCACAATTAACACCGGTTATCAGACTGATTCTAAACACACCCAAATTACATGGGGCTACATGACCGCGTTGTCGCAGCCCCTAAACTAAGAAACCAACCAAACTTTCACAGTGATGTAATAATTGAAATTGCATTGCGTCTTACACAAATAGATGTACATGTGAGATTCTGTTGCCAATGTTACCAGCTTGCATTCTTTCATTATTTTATTAAAAGAAATTAGTTTTTTGGTAATACCTCAAAAACTATTGGTTTTAGGGCCATCAAATGTGGTTTTCTGGAACCCATAGGGCCCCTGAGTTTTGTTTCTTACATTGAGGGGTTGAAAATGAGCCGCGGTGGCTGAAAGCGCTAACGCGCTACCTCGTGTCTCGCTGGCATCGGGAGAGCGTGGGTTCGATTCCCACCTCGTCCTGAAAATGGTTTTCCTGGTTTCCCATTTTCACTACCAGGCAAATGCCGGGACGGTTCCTTTCAATAGGTCCACGGCCGATTTCCTTTCATAATCCCTTCCCTGACCCGTCCTGAAAAAAGAAAAATACATGGCCATTGGCTGCATTAATAAAAATAAAAAAATGAGCTTTATCTCGCCCTTCTACGCCTAATTCAGCATGTACATTAAGGGGCTAGGCCCCCTTCTATGAGAGGTATGGAGAAGTGTTACATCAATGAATAGTGTCTTACCTCTGATGGATATCTGTACCAAATTTTACGTTGATCCACCCAGCCGTTCTCGAGTTCTAAGAACACAAAGTTGTCCACAGACAGACAAAAAAAATATTTTCACGCGCATCCGTCATAAAACAGTCTGAAACGCGTTAATAACGCAAATTTCCGTAGAGATTCAGAAAAAACAGCATACTTTAATTTTTATATATATAGAGAGAGATATATATACATAAAATTAATTTGTCTCATAACCTGTGTTATTGTGGCACCTATAGTAGAGTGTATTGTAATTCAGGTGAGGATGAGAAGAAGGCAGCCCATTATGGTATTTTAGCCCCATGTACTTGTGTGTGTATGTATATAATTAATTTGTCTGATAACCTGTGTTATCGTGGTACCTATAGTAGAAGAGTGTATTTTTAATTCAGGTGAGGATGAGAAAGAGGAGGTCCATCATGGTATTTTAGCCCCATGTACTTGTGTGTGCAGACATATATAATTAATTTGTCTGATGACCTGTGTTATTGTGGCACCTCATCTCACTGGCCTGTATTTTGCTCTTCTCCCTTCCTTTCATAACCCAGGTCTCCGAGGCATACGTCAGGATAGGGACATAGTACGTCCGATATATCATCTTTTTGCTGTCCTGAGGGACATCCTTGCTCCATAACATGCTTCTCACACTCCTCCGGAATGCTTCTGCCTGTCTCCCCCGCTCATTTATTTCTCTATCGTTTCTTCCATTATCTTGTATCAGGCTTCCCAGATACTTGAAACTCTCCACTTTCTTCAGCTGTTCCCCACCAATTGTTATTCCCGTTGTGGTTCTTTCCTTCTTCCTTGTTGTGATCACCATCTCACTCTTATTTATGCTAAATTTCATCCCATATCCTTGTATTATTCATTCCCACACATCCAACTGTTCCTGTACCTCCTCCTCCTTGTTTCCCCAAATCATCAAATCATCTGCAAACACCATTGCTTTCATCTTTCCTTCCCCAATTACTTGTACCACTAGGGACATTATGTCATCCATCACCACAATGAAAAGTAACGATGACAGTGCACTTCCTTGTTTCAGGCCGTTTCTCTGTCCCAACCAGTCCGATCTCTCTCCTCCCACTGTCACACAGCTCACACTTCCCTTGTACATCTCCTTTATCCTCTTTATAGTCCATTTCTCTACTCCTCTATCCTCCAGGGACTTCCATACTTTGTTTCTGCATACACTGTCATATGCTTTCTCAATGTCCAGGAAGGCCATCAGTAGATCTGTTCCATACTCATAGTGCTGTTCTTGTAACTGCCTTACAGCAAAAATCAAATCCACTGTGCTCAACAGATATTGGATCTAATCCAGGTGCCTTATTATTTTTAAGTGACCATATTGTGTTCTGTAATTTAGCAATAGTAACTGGTCCCATATTGACAGGTTGTTCTACCTGTATAATGTTGGCAAAGTCATAAGATATTGTTGGGCTAGGTTGGTACAGCACTTCATAGAAATGGTCAACTCGGCGACTGTCTTGTTCTTCATTACCGAGCAACATGTTTCCCTTTTTGTCCTCGAAACGGGCACTTGCATTTTTCTTACTCCCATTAGTTCTCACACCAGACGATATAGCATACTGGAAACATTCTGAACTGATGTACTCGCATTGTCCTGCTGCAAGAGAACTCTATTTCGGTTAACTAATGCTGGGTATCTCCATCTCAAAATTTTATGAACTCGTTCCAGTTGTTGAGAATAAAGATCCGCAATGACTGCACGCCAGTTTGGAAAAAACTCCCAGTGAATCACACACTCAAAATTCCACCAGACACACATCACTTTGGGGCCGAACCGATCCTTTTTAACGATGACTTGGGCAGGTTGACGGGAACTGAGCCACTGTTTCAAGGTGTCAGCGTTGCGGTAATAGACCCATTTTTCATCACATGTGACAATTCTCCTGATAAAAATATCATATATGGGGTTACCGATAAGCTGACGACAGATATCAACTCTACGTTGAGCCTGTTCAGAGGTCCAGATCTACAGCTTCTGTTTGATTTTCTAAGTTTCTTAATCTGTATTGTATATTTTGATGCACCAAGTTCTCCTGACAGCCTACGAGTACTTCTTTGTGGATTTCCTTCCAAAACTCGGCGCGTATTCGCAATATCCCATAGTTTTGATCTTCCAGAACGCGGTAAATCTCTAGTGTTTTCTTCTCCAGTGTTGAGCAACGTTGGAACCATCATTGTGCCACACGCTCACTAACGGCACCTTCTCCTTCCACTTCACGTATTCTTCAAGCCGCGGCAGCAGCTTTGTAATCTTGTTTCCAGTAGTGCTTTAGAAGGACCCTACCTCCAAATTTGTAAGTTCCATTTGCGGTTGTGTATCAACAATTGACGACTGATACATTCACGCAATATACGCAATTCTAGTCATGGCCTCCTGTAAATAGCACTGGTGAACCAAAGAAAACCCATTCTATCATTAATTCTATAGAACACATACTCCTAGCTTTCACACCTGGCACATTAGCCTATTGAATATATATGATTCACATACCTTTCTCCGAGTATTTAAAATTGAAATTACTGTCAATTGTCACTGCTACACCGGAAATATCTGTTATATTACGTAAATAAATATTTTTCTTTCTTGCTCGTTCAACAACGACAGCCATGTTTGAGGGACAGACATTGACGTCATATCACGTCCTATCACTGTTGCCAACTTGTTTGATACAAAACACACCACTCGACACACGTAATGTAATTACGTGAAGTGAAAAAGCAATAATTGGCAAAACCATTGGCCTGGATAAAGATTATTGATGCGCGACTTCTCCCACTGTGCGTGACAAAGATCGGGGGTGTTTATCTTGGCTAATGAGACCCACACTATCTAACCATTATTGGTCTGGGCAAAAACCATTGATTTGGATGAAAATATTGGGCTAGACAAAAACCATTGGTCTGTTGTTATTTCACAACTCGCACAATCCAGGGTCAAACTTACACTGGAACTTGGCGCACTTTCCCATTAACTTGGCGTCGCTTTTCTTTTACGATACCGGATATGAAGCAGTACCAAATGAGTGGGGTTAGCAACACTGTAAGTGTCCCTAAATCAGGGGTATAATGGCGGAATCAGCTGGAATTTCATCTATATAAATAGTGATCAAAATTGGGACGGCGGGTGGGTTATAGACAGCGGAGGAATAAACATCTATTACTACATTTCCAGATTTTTTCCCGACCATGTCAACAGGTATTTTGGCTAATTTCAGTAGTTTAAGAATGTTTTTCCGCAGGAGTAGACCTAGGTGTTCTATAGTTCTACCATTCTATCTTATAAAACTCCAGACTTTAAAAACGACATTACTTATTAGTAGACCTCCCATTTTAGGGCAAATGCCTATTTTGTTCCTTTAAGGATGGAAAGTAGGTGAAGAGATATCTTTGCGTTTCATGAAATGCTATTAATTCCTATGAAGTTTATTAGTACGGTTCGGATGTTAAGGAAAAGTCTTTTTTTTCCTGAGCTCATTTTACCCGAAATCTGAAAAATAAGTTTGAATGACGGGTCCCCGATCACGTTTAAAGCAATTTGATGTTGCCTATAAATGCATATTTCGGCCATTTTTATTGTTTTGGTCATATTTGGTCATATTTTAGTGATATAAGGTCATATTTGGTTATAATTTCAGCATTTTTGTTTAAATTGAGGCGTCGTTAACAAGGTACGTATTATCTGCGTCGAGTTTCAAACACAAGATTTCCGAATAGTGTAGTGGATATATTTTTCTTTCTTTTCCCAGAACAGGCAGATAGCAGGTTTAGAAGACCTGATTCCAAGTAGGTGCTCCTCTACGGACGTAATTTACCATTTACTGTATGTTGGTGATAACCTATCCTAACAATTCATGACATATTTCATAGTTTTTAGGTCATACAGTATTTAGTTTGTTTTTAGGGCATATTTGCTTGCATATTTTGTACTTCTTCAAGGGGTAGTGATGTGCAATCTATAACCTCACCTACCCAAATGTCATCCTCTCCTTCAAGTGGCGAACTTGGCCGTTTCCACAGACGAGGTTCTGGCGACCGAGTCACGGCGGGATAACCGTTACATCAAGTACAGAGGAAATGCTGTATTATAGCCTATCCATGGGCTGAGAGATGGCATTCCCATTAATGGACTTACTTTCTTCAGGCTAGCAACCCGTTGGAAGGACATTTTCATTGCTTTCAAGTCTTGTAAAGGAAAAACCCGGACGGATTTTACAGTTGACGAACGTGGCAAAGGAAAGGATACGAATTGGAAAAGAAAGGATATTATTAGATGTGCTACCAGGAATGTTCAGGGTATTGGACACAAAGATGATCAATTAGACGATATTCTATCTAAAAAAGATATTTCAATTGCAGTTATTTCTGAAACAAAGAAAAAGCTTCAGGGATCCAAGGAGACAAGAAATTATTTACAGTTTTATAGTGGTGTTCAACGAAATGTTAGAGCACAGGCAGGGGGTGATGTTAATGGTTCACAAGAGATTACGATTAAAAATTGATAGCTATACTTTTTGGAATGAAAGGATCATTCAAGTAAGAATAAAACTATCCAGAGGATATTTGACAGTCATAGGGGTATGCACCGGTTGAAGGATACTCGAAAGAAAGTGATACTTTGTATAATGATCTACAGAAGATAATCAATATTACTAACACACAAGACATGATACTGTTAATGGGAGACTTTAATGGCAGAGTTGGTAATGAGAAAATTCAGAATAACATTGGAATTCATGGAGAGGTAACCCGCAATAATAATGGAACAAAATTAATAGATTTCACTATCTTCAATCAGTTTCGGATTATGAACACACTGTTTCCACACAAGGACAGTCATAAATATACGTGGTCCGCAAGAAATCAGAAATCAATTATTGATTATATCATTTGTAATGGAAAATTGGCAGATTTAGTTTTGGATACAAGAGTTTATCGAGGACCTGAATTGGAAACAGACCACTATTTATTAGTTGCTCCTATTCGTTTAAAACCACGGTGGTTCAAGAAAAAAAAAAAAGAACACAGGAAAACGAAAAGTTATATAAGGTTAACCTTTTAAATGATCCCAGTATAAAATGGCTATACTAAAACAGGCTTGATAATCACATTCAGATGATTCCACTTTCTGATGATGTGGAAGACGAGTGGTCCAATTTGAGTTCAGCTCTAAAACAGTTAGCATTTGAAAGTTTGGGAGAAAAAAGAAGATGGCAAAAGAAAAAGGGTTTAAGAATTTGGGACGAAGAAATTGCAAAAGTAATCTCCGAAAAAAGAAATTCATATAAAAAGTTTCTGTCAACTGGTAAATTAGAAAATAAAATTGAATACCATCATAAGAGAGCAATAGCAAAAAGAGAAGTTCGAAAGAAACACAGGGAAAGTTGGGAAAACTTTATCTCGTACCTGGAGACTGACATAACAAGACCACAACCACAAACCTATAACGTTTTGAAAAAACTAAATAGGGAAGTAAAAGAAGATGTAAAAATTAATGCAATATCTCACAAAGAATGGCTTGAGTATTTTCAGAGCCTTTGGTTGAGTCCAAATATTGAACAACTTGTTTTACAAGCATCTAACAACAAGTCTTCGGAAAATATTACACTCGAAGAATTAGAACAGGTCTTGAGGAAACTTCGAAATGGGAAAACACCTGGAGAAGATTCAATAAATGCAGAAATGTTGAAATATTCAGGCGATGCCTTCAAGAAAAGATTTCTCAAATTATTGAATTTAATCTGGACGGGTAACAGGCTTCCAGAAGATTGGCAAAAGGCAATAGTAGTTCCTCTTCATAAGAAGGGAAATATTAAAGATTTGGAAAATTATAGAGGAATAAGTATACTTAACTCTGGATACAAAATTTTTACAAATATTGTTAAAGAAAAATTACTGAAACATTACTCTGAGGTGATAGGGAATGAACAACATGGGTTTAGAAAAGGTCGCACATGTGCAGATGCCTACTTCACCTTAAAAATTTTGATCGAAAAACGCAGGGAGTTCAATTTGGAAACACACACATCATTTGTTGATTTTAAGAAAGCCTTTGATTTTGTTGACAGAAACAGACTTATTGACATATTGGCCAGGGATTGTGTCCCCCAACAGTTAATTGATAACATTTACAACATGTATAGTGGTACTCTTATTGCAGTAAGGTTAAGTAATCATAAATCCGAGTGGAAGCCAATCAGCAGAGGGGTAAGACAAGGTTGTGGACTCTCTCCATTGCTATTCATAATCTACATGGATGCTATAATAAAGGAATGGAGGTGTGAAAGGCATGGTTCAATACCTATCAGCAGGCATCTAAGAAATTTAGACGCTATACTATTTGCTGATGATGTTGCATTGGTACAGCATCTGAAGATGATCTGCAGTGGTCAGTATTCAACCTCCAGAAAGTGGCATCAAAATTCAGCATGTGCATTTCTACTGAAAAGACTAAAGTAATGGCCTTTAAAGGTAAGGACCCTATCCCCAGTAAAATTTGTCTGGATGGTAAAATTTTAGAAAGAGTTAACGAATTCAAGTACTTAGGATATAATTTATCTTTTCAAGAAGAACGAGACATAACTGCAAAAATAACTAATTATACCAGAACAACAGGAACCATCAATCACGTCATGAAGCCATCTCTTGTCCAAAGGCATACACGCTTGCGTTTGTATAACACATTAGCCAGACCAACCCTATGCTATGGTAGCGAGGCATGGACAATAAGATCTCAGGACATCTCCAGACTCACAGCACGCGAAATGACCTTTATGCGCCGAACAGCAGGCTATACTAAATGGGATCATAAGAGAAACGAGGATGTGCTGAAGGAACTAAAAGTTAAACCAATAACTACATACATTTGTGACTACCAATAGAACTGGAAGAGTCATGTCCAAAGGATGGAACCTGGAAGATTACCAAAGGAGATCCTTCGCTACCAGCCACGGGGAAATAGATCGATAGGACGTCCGATGAAGAGATGGAGGGAAAGTGCAAGACAGTAACGGGACATTTGGCCCAATACTTGGAAGGAAGATGATATGATGATGATGATGATGATTTTGTACTTCTTTAGGTCTTACTCCGAACCCTATTTATTAGTGTCCTAAACTGCCTATTTGACCGGTTGGTGCCTATTTTATATTTCTAGTGCCTATAAGGCCTTCAAGTGCATTTTCAGTGTATTGCTGGGAAGGTTTGTTGTAAATTGACGGTGTTTTTAAATTAGTAACGTAAATAAGGTCATGTACTATGGAAATTGTAATTGAAAAGGATTAGAATACATAAAGGAGAAACAAGTACTGAATCCAGTCTTTCGACTATACTGCAGTTTATTGCATGCCTCGCGCTCCGAAGGTTACTTTCGTAGAGAATGAAGAGGGTGGCGAGATGGCAGAAGTGAAAGTTGTCAGGAATGCAGATAAGAGGGTGCATGGTGCAACATCTGTTTCAGTTGAAAGGTGTTCTTCTGCTTTTAAAATGATTTTGTCGGACAAAAGGCAAAGTCTGAGCTTTGACAGTTTGGAAAAAATGTTAATAATATACTGCGCAGACAAGTGGACATTAACCACAATATGAAAACAACCTCCATATAGAGACACTTAATTGGTTTTGTATTTAGACTTGCTCCTAGTTCCTGAAAAATTGTTTACTGTTTAATTTAATGACAAATTGTTTTCTTGTCATTACTTATATTTATGCAGTAACATTTTTTAAATTTTTACTACAGAATATTAATAGGTTTCAGCCTACTATTTTTTGTGCCTAATATTAATAGGTTGGAGCCTAATTTACCAGTTTTAAGACCTATTTTAGGTGCCTAAAACGATATTTTTGGTGCCTAAAAATCTGAGATCTACTTATGATCATCATCATCTTGCACAGCTTCCAGCTACTGGCCGGGTCTGTTTGGAACACAAGCCTCTCCAACATCTTCTGTCTCCCCAACATCTCTCAGCTTCCACCCTTGTCCAGTCTTCTCCTCTCTTCTTCACGCTTTCTTCCACCCCCTTCAGCCACCTGTCTCTCGGTTTCTATCCTTCCCACTTCGTCTCGTGTACTCTCCTGGGTATCCTCTTCTCCTCCATTCGTTTTACATGTCCATACCATCTAAGTCTAGATTTCTCTATACCATCCTGTAATGGTTCCTGCTTCATTAATTCTCTGGTCCTCTCATTTCTTATTCTGTCCATCTTTGTAGCTCCAATACTGCATCTCAATAACCTCATCTCACTGGCCTGTATTTTGCTCTTCTCCCTTCCTTTCATAATCCAGGTCTCCGAGGCATACGTCAGGATAGGGACATAGTACGTCCAATATATGATCCTTTTGCTGTTCTGAGGGACATCCTTGCTCCATAACATGCTTCTCAAACTCCTCCGAAATGCTTCTGCCTGCCTCCCCCCCCCTCATTTATTTCTCTATCGTTTCTTCCATTCTCTTGTATAAGGCTTCCCAGATACTTGAAACTCTCCACTTTCTTCAGCTGTTCCCCACCAATTGCTATTCCCGTTGTGGTTCTTTCCTTCTTCCTTGTTGTGATCACCATCTCACTCTTATTTAAGCTAAATTTCATCCCATACCCTTGTATTATTCCTTCCCACACGTCCAACTGTTCCTGTACCTCCTCCTCCTTGTTTTCCCAAATCATCAAATCATCTGCAAACACCATTGCTTTCATCCTTCCTTCCCCAATTACGTGTGCCACTCGGATCATTATGTCATCCATCACCACAATGAAAAGTAACGGTGACAGTGCACTTCCTTGTTTCAGGCCGTTTCTCTGTTCCAACCAGTCCGATCTCTCTCCTCCCACTTTCACACAGCTCACACTTCCCTTGTACATCTCCTTTATCCTCCTTATAGTCCATTTTTCTACTCCTCTATCCTCCGGGGACTTCCATACTTTGTTTCTGCATACACTGTCATATGCTTTCTCAATGTCCAAGAACGCCATCAGTAGATCTGCTACTTATGATACATCCTAATATTTTTTAAAAAATTGTAACTCGCAAGCACATAAACAATTAGCATATCTACGAGGTTTGATACATTTTTTATCATTACAGTCCATGATGCTCCATACTGAGCACCGTCAGTTTCATTATAACCACCCAGCATGTTAACTAATTTTAACTTACAGTATAAATTCCTCACTTTTATAGAAACCAACTAACCCCTTGGCTCTACAGCCAATGGAGGGTCTTCGCCTACCGAGCAACTACAGTTCAGCCATACGGTCTGCAGATTGCTGAGCAACGTGTCCACTTGGTCATTCAGCTTAGCTTCTCTGACAGGGATTGCTGCCTCTTCAGGTCAGCCAGCCATTCAATAGTCCTAATGAGGTTGAGTGTAACCTCAGATCTGCCAGCCATTCAATGGCCAAATGAGGCTGAATGTAGGCCTACTCTCTTCCGGTCCTCACATCAGTTCTAAAATATATGACAGGCAGGAATCAAACCTGGGGCCTCCTAGGTGAAGCAAGCGTGCTATCTCTTTATAGTAACAAACTAGACAATAGGAATTGTGCAGCAGCAATTTCAAGAGTCTCCCTGCCTCAATGGCTACATTCCCGTTTCTGTGCTTCTATGAACAGGCAAGATCTAAGATTGCAGCCCATCTACAATTTGGTTTTGCCTGATGTAGCCTAAATATGCACAACACAGTCAAACCTACAATGAATCACATTACTAATCCTGGAGGAGACCAAATCCTAACTTTTACACTTCTACTTGGCTAATTATTGATACCTTTCTGGGAGTCGTTAGCATTTGTATTTACTGTCAATTACCACTACTGCACCAGAAATATGTGCTAAATGACATAAATACATGTTTTTATTTCTTGCTCATATTCAACAACGGCAGCCATCTTTCTCAGGTGCATGAGGTCTTCAACTGTTACTAAGGCACACACTTTGACGTCACTACTGTTGCCAACATTTGGGATACAAAATACACCACACAACACACGTAAAAATGAGAGGCAATTAAAAGTGCACGAGACGAAAATCCGCCTTTGACACTCATGATTTTGTTAATACGGATAAGTTTAATAGATGATTTTCATAACTTTTTTAATAACCTGGGGGACAATACCAATAGAAGTTACTGTCTATTATCACTAGTGCACTGGAAATATGTGCTAAATTATGTTAAGATGTGTTTTTGTTACTTGCTCATTTAACGACAGCAGCCATATAAATAATTCATGTTTTTTGGGCTAATGCCGTGTGAAATTAAATTAGAACCATACGTTTCAGAGAAACCTTGCCTCCTTTTTCAATGGAATCCAACAATGTGGCCAAAGAAAGTATATCAATGAGATTACAAAAAAAAAAAAAAAAAAAAAGATAAATTCCTCTGTTCGTCACCAGAGAGCAGCTGCCGGAAATTACTGTATGGACCAACGTAGAACAGCGGACAGAGTAGTAAGTAAGGAGAAGGTAAAGGGGGCGGGGTGAAAATATAGAGACTCCTCGAAGAATGAGGATGTCCAAAAGAAAAAAAGGGGAGGGGGAGGTGGGAGGGTTAGATGGATATAAGGAAACATAAACAAAAGGGAAGTGTATCTGAACGATACCTAACGTCATACAGTCAACGGCGAAAAAACAGATGGAAACTCCTCCAGTGATGAACAAAGGAGATCAAATACAGGCTCTGAGCCCTAGAGGGAAAAATGTACAATTTTAAATATGTGAAGAACAGAGAGACTGAGAGGAACTATCTTCCTAGATCCTTAATGGAGGCAAGGTTTCTCCGAAACGTACGGTTCTAATTTAATTTCACACGGCATTAGGCCAAAAAACATGAATTATTTATATAGTAATCCAGGCCGTGAAAGCCTTAATCTACAAGACAGCAGCCATGTTCGTCAAGCGCATGAGGTCTCTTCAACGTTTACCTAGGCGCACACATTGACTTCAAATAAGTGCCAACATGTACAGTAAGATAAAATACACCATCACTTAAGGTTGGTCACATGCATGACTACTTCCACTGTGCGTGACAAAAAACAAGGGTGCATATATAGCTAACGCGGCCCGGTAATTATTGGTCCGGGCAAAATCCATGGGTCTAGAGAAAGATTATGTGTGGGGTTGGCAATACTGTACTTTTGCGTATTTCATGCGGATAATGGCTGACACAGCTGGAATTTTACTATTTTTAGTCGTGACCTATGAGGGAAGGGCGGGTGGGTAAACTACATCATTTCCAAATTTATTTTGAATCATTACAGAAGGCATTGATGGTTAACGTCAGTAGTTACTGTGGGTTCTCATTTCATACACTGTTACTAGAGAGACGAAATATTGTAATTATGTGCAAAAGCATTGGTCTGGTCAGTACCGGCTATACAGTAGTACCGTATGAGTGGGGTTGGCAATACTATAGTTTTGCATAATTCACACATACAATGATGGACTCTGCTGGAATTTGCTCGTGATCTAAAAAGGGGATGGTGGATGGGTTATTGACAGTGGATGAGCCAACATCTATTACTACATCATATCCAGATTTATTTTTCATTTTGGCTAAACTCAGTAATGAAAGATTTCCCCCCCCCCAGAATTTGCTCTCTTCCAGTGTTACCATCATTTTGTCTGTTGTGTCTCTAAATTATGGACAATTTATTGATCAGAAACTTTCGAAAAATTCTTATATAAATGACAAGTAAAATGATTAAATACTTACTCTGTAACCTTCCAAATCCCGCATCTGGATTTGTAACAAAGAGAGATCCCTAAGTATCTGTATATTATCCTTCTCCCACTTGAGGGCATTGCGGTAACATTTAATAGCTTCATCGTATTTCTTATCTGACCGTTGAAGTAAACCATACACATGCCAACAGACATGAGACGTCAGATCATTTCGCAGACCTCGCCTCACACAATCGTACGCCTCTTCTTTACGACCCAAGCAATTCAGGGTCAGTCCTTTCATAGCCAGCGTCTCTGCAACAAATATTGAACATTTAACAATAATTTACAATAATGATTTATTGTAGCCAAATGGTCTCCTCCTGTGTTATTTACACTTACATGCAAATTAAACAACTCACCTCCATGTTCTGAATACTTGGGATTGGTAAGAATCTGTTTGGCAAATTTCAGGCCATTTTTGTACTGTTTTTGCTCG
This sequence comes from Meconema thalassinum, assembly GCA_946902985.2. NCBI lineage: Eukaryota > Metazoa > Arthropoda > Insecta > Orthoptera > Tettigoniidae > Meconema > Meconema thalassinum. The sequence continues at coordinate 38,707,458 of OX336391.1, read as the reverse complement.
TAACATTTCTGAAACATACACAGATTCATTAAAAATGAAGATGATAATAGTTTTAAGGGACCTAACATCTAGTTTATTTGCCCCTAATGATTCATAGACCACAGGGAAAATGTTCTGTACAAAGGAACCTAATGAAAACAAAACTTCATTTTTGAACAATTATTAGCATTAAATATGACAACAACAAAATTATCTAGGGATTAAAAAAAAAAGGAACATCGGCCTAGTAAATAATTTTATACTAGCTTTGATTACCCATCATTGATGACAGTTTCTAGGTGATTTTTCATTCATCGAAGAAAATAAAGAAAAGACCTATAGCAAAAAAATGAGAGACAGCCTTGCCCTCTAAATCACTCACGGTGGAGTAAATTGCACTAATTCAATGGTCCATGAAGATAAAGTTATGCACTAACATTGGAATCTATAGCAAGAAATCAATAATAGCACATTCTTTATCAAGAACAAATCAGTGGAATTTGAGTTAAACAGCTATAAACATAAAATAGTTCTGAAGAGAATCTATTATCGCTACTCCTGACTGGAGACTCCACAGTCCTTGCGAAGTGTATGATCGACGTCTTGCAACTTTTTACATGCTTGAGACATACAGTAGGCTATGCTTCAGAACTGTGTTGTGACATATCCATGACAGGAAGGTATTCTTCTCATAATAGGGTATTCTCAGGATCGCTGAAGCATGCGATTCAAAATGCGTTTCTAGTCATGACAAGAGACGAATACAGGTTAAACAATTGTCTAACTGCAGGGATTTGGGGTTTAATCTCAACCTCTTCACCCCATTGTATTACATAAATTTGTGGCCTAGTAATTTGTAGGGGTGCCTTCTACTTGAGAATTTCCATATCATTTGCTCCAGTAGTTTTGAGGCAAACACATAACCAATAACAAACAGACAAAAATTAAACTGAGGGTAGGTTGGTTATTCTCTTCCAAGATAAATACAGATTTAGCCAAAAATTCAAAATGTTCAGACAGAAAGCTTACGTTATTTATAGAGATAATAATGTGGTTGAGAATATGGTATATAGTAGAAGACTTCCCAACATTATTCATGTTTGAAATTGTAAGGTATGACATAACCTGACATATCCTTGTTAGTTTTAAGTTGGCCAAGAATGTAGTGAATCAGCCACAACGTTAAAATATGCTTATTAATAGCTCACCAAAACGATCATGATATTGGGTCTTGGGGCAAGCATCAATACGCATACAACATGAACGGTTTGGAGATGACTTTCAGAACGAATGCAGGTTAGGGAAGACAGAGGCAGCTGTTGAATTGAACGATAATAATTTCTCCAAGAAGAATTAAAACATGGCCAAGTACTCATTGGTGGAGAAATGGCATAGCATACATAACAACAGCACAATATGGAATATTTCTTTTTTTGTCATTCAAGGTAAATGTCCAATGCAAAGGCTCTCTATGAGGTGAAAAGGGGGCTTGACTTTACATGCTGATAAATTAAGTACGATATAATTAAAAATTCTCTGTGGGTACAGAAACTTACCAATATTCGCTTAAATAATGCATTTTCCTTGGGTGGTAAAGGATTGCTTGAGGGCATCCTCAATTTTCTACAAATCCCGGTAAATATATTTTTCTCCGCAAAACCTCGTGGCTACAATCCAAGATGGCGTTACCGATCACGTGACCAGAACTTTTACCGATAGGAACGAAAGGCACCAGTGATATTCCAGGACTTTAGAAGGAGGGATTTTGAAATTGGTCGGCGTATTAACTTGATTTTCGTAGCTTTCTCTTGATAAGTGTCTACAACAAGTACATGATACAAATGCCCCGAATACTTCAATGCAGACTATTGACCAAATTTAGTGTTAGGGTGATAATATGCCCCATATCTAAAAATAAAAAACGAAGAAGAAGAAATGCCACACACCACCAACCACCAACAGTTGTACAACAGTGAACAGGGAGTTTATCAAGTTGTGAATAATTTAATATTTACCAAAGTTTGATGCTTTTCAGTCGGTCAACACGATTTAACATTTCAAGTTAAGATATGATCACTGGCTAGTTTGTTACTCTGTATGATCCTGTATCTTGTAAAGTAATCAATAATAATTTTATTTCTACAGCTACACAAACAGGCACATTTTACATTAATCAGCCAGTTCAATACACTCTTGAAACTAAAACATCCGTATTAAATTAACTATAACAAATAAAATATTTCGTCCATTGAAGTGGTATGTGGAATTGTTCCCATAACACAGGCTGTGTTTCCCTTTTGGATCTCTATGCCGAATCTCTGCATCAAATAGGTTTTGGAACGAGGATCACCAGAGACTCCAACTATTACGCTTCCTAGCTTGTTATTGTTTTAAATCTGTAACAATATTGTAATAAAATTCAAACTTAATTATAATGAACCACCCTGTCATCATTACATTTCTGGGGTTTTTAAGCCTACCTACTTCGGGACAGACAAAGCAAGAGATCGGACATCTGGCTCGATTTCTACACAACAGACGCGATGCTGGATAGGAACTGGACGGGAGCAAACAAGGACCTACGAAGCGCCATAACTAGGCTCTCAGTGCACGGTTTCCATCACAAGTTATGCACGAGAAACAGTTTTCACGATCCCTCACCAGTGTGTGTATGCATCCTCTGCGGGAAAGCCTGTGAGCGCTACCATTTCACTGTGTGCCAAAAGCGCACAAAATCACTGAAGGAATACAGCAAAGAATAATGACATTTACATGCACATGTAATCTAAACTGTTATACTCTATGGTCGTTCGACTGCAATACAGTTTTATTAAGCCCCTTTAGGTATGTAGCATAATTATGTTATTCTTGCTTCTCTAAAATTCTGTGTGCATGCAATTTGTCTGATATTCTGTGTTATTATGAACACTGTAATAACTTAGTAAGCCTACAGTATGGATATTTCCAGTTATTAAGGTTATTTCAGGGTATATCAGGTTACCGTTACCGTACAAAGAATATTTCAATGTATAGTAAGTTAGTTTTGTTTACTAAAAGTATTATGTAACTTATCAGAGGATTAAGAGTGCTTTCATGGAAAAGAAGACAATAAGAGGGGCCCAGATGTGAAACCTCTAGAACTAGAAAGGAAAGACAATCTAACAAGATGGAAAGCATACCGGTACATAGAGTGTTTTTAAGGTACTCCGGGGTTTCTGGGCCATGGGTTATTCATATCCTTATTTGTGGGAATTATAAAGTTATTTGGTTGGCACACCTTAGTCTTCCTTGTTTCTCTCTAGAACAACAGGCATTACTTCATTTGGAGCCATTTTTTAGTTGTGAGAGGTCCAATAATTTGTAAGAAGAAATATTTTCAAACAACGTCGTGTTTTAACATGTTTAACGGGCTTCCGTCGTTGCTTGATAAGAACCTGTTTCCTTATTACTAGTCAGGCATAAACATAATGAATGATTTTATATATAAAGATGCTAATTACCACTCCTAGGTTTGTTATATGCCTGGTACGGGTGGCCCAGTTACGCTGAAAAAAATTCAAATTAGGGGTAACTGGGCCATCGCTTTCGGAGAATCCGACAAGATGACGGCGTGGAACTCGTCTAAATACGTTTCTCTTTTATTATGGAACACTGAAGGTTTAAAACAAGCAATGTCGTATATCTCTACAGATCACATAACAAATTTTGATGTCATATTCACTACAGAAACTTTCCCCACTAATCAATATAATATCCAGGAATATTACGCTTTCCATTCATTCGCCCTACCCACTGCAGGAAGGCCTTCAGGGGGAACCTCCATTTTCATCAAGGCAGAAAATATGATTATTGTCAAAACAAAAGAAGTCACCTTCGTTGGATTATACATTAATCCAATAACAGATAACGAAACAGCTGTGGAAAAAGTAATGAAAGCCATCACAGAAATGAGCAGTGATGTTAGGGTAATTTTAGCTGGTGATTTAAATGCAAGGATTGATAAGCCAAACATTAAAACAGATCTACTATTGGAAACACTAGAGGAGGAAGGATACTCTCTCATTAACAAACCACATCTGAAAACCTACTTTGCGCCTAACGGAACAAGCTCAATAGACCTTGTCTTTGTACGAGGTGAGGGTATAAACATAATAAGTCAAGAAGGTCTATGGTCGTCATCCATGGCTCCTATAAGGAAACACATACCAGTAATGACAAAAATCGAAATTGAGCAACTTCAACCTAAAAATACCTCATTGCAGTTCTCAGTATCCAGGAAACTAAATCAGGTTGAACTAGCTAAAAACAAATACAAAATAACAAAAGCAATGTCACTTATTGAACTGAATCAATTAAATCAATCGATAGACCTTTTCACAAACACTCTCCAAGGTTGTAGAATACCCATCGGAAGCCGGAATGCACAGCCTTGGTTCGATAAGGAATGCTACATCAAACGAAACGAGACACTCGCTTCACTAAACTGCTCAAGAGTCTCAATGCAAGAATCGAACCTTTCACAATATGCAAAACAGAGGCAATCGTATAAACAATTATTAAAAAAGAAGAAAACAAAATACATAGAAGAAGATGCAATGTGACAGGTTGAATTTGCAAAAGAAAATCCCTTCACAGTTCTTACAAAGAAAAATCCGTCATTCACAAGAGAAATTCAAATGGATACATGGGAAAACCACTTCGAAGACATACTTAATCTACAACATAAGGACTTTTCTTACGACCCTCCTTTAACAGAAATCGTGGAACATCTAAATCCTATAACTAGAGAAGAAATAGAACAGGTTATAACTTCAGCTAAAAATGGAAAGGCCCCTGGACCAGACGGCATTTATGCTGAACATATCAAAGAATCCTTCTCTCTATCAGAGGACTACTGGTCAAAGTTGTTCAATACATGCTTGACAACTGGGAAAATTCCTGAGGCATGGAGAACGTCAACATTAAAAATTCTCTTTATAGGTAAAGGTGAAGTGCATAGCCCTGATTCCTACCGAGGCATTGCTTTAGAAAATGTTAGCTTCAAAATGTTTTCAAGTATCTTAACTAAACGACTCATTGATAAAATAGATGAACAAATTCCAGAAAATCAGTTTGGGTTCAGAAAGGGAAGAAGCATCATCCATGCCATTTCCTTTCTGATAGAACAAGCTCAAGATACTTTACGACATCTTGGGCAAAAATACCACGTGATTTTTATCGACTATAAGGAAGCTTTTGACTACGTAGATCGAGAAAAGCTCCTCCATAAGCTCAGTCAGATGACTGGAGAAACAGACCCCGTTACAAGAGTCATTATGGATATATTGAGCCACAACTATATACAAATTGATGATGGAGTAACATTATCTAAAAAACTTACTCAAACCAATGGAGTTCTCCAAGGAGACCCAATGAGCCCAATACTTTTCAACGTCATGACAGCTGATGTTTCAAAAATCACCGAAAACACCAGAGCTACTCTGATTATGTACGCAGATGATATGGCAATAGGATCAGCAGATATAAAAGAGTTACAAGAAGTACCGCAGAATCTAGAAGTATGGGCAAAAATAAATGGATTACAAATAAATCTTATGAAAACGAAACAGATGTCCTTTAGGAAAGGCGGGAGGATAAAAACAAAAGACAATTTGACACTACAAGATAAACCAATAGAGATAGTCCCAAAATTCAAATACCTTGGAGTAACACTTCAAACAACCTTAACCTCATTCAGAATCCACGTGCAAGAAAAATCAGCAGCTGCGTATATAACATAAAATATCTTCCACTACTCTCAATAAGCACTGCAATGACACTCTTTCAAACTGTAATAATGCCTATAGCAGCAACCTATGGTATTACTGTGATTTGGGATACTCTTCATGTTGGGGATCTATCAATTTTAGAAAAGGTCAAGGCCCGTTACATGAAGAGGGTACTAAGCATAAGCATAATAGCACCATCAAGGTTAACATACATTCTGTTGAAAGAAAGCTACTTTATAGAGGATATTAGACTGCAAATGTCTCTTCCAAATACAAGAGCTTATGATTTAACGCTCCAAATATTACAAAACAAAAGAAATGATAGCATTGGGGAAAGGAAAATGAAGGCAATGTTGTTTGCTGATGACCTTCTGGTATGGGGAGAGGATGAGGAAGAAGTACAAGAGCAATTAGATGAGTGGGAGAAGGTAGTGTTATCATATGGGATGAAGTTCTCAGCACAAAAGAGTGAAGTGGTCATCACAACGAGGAAGAAGAACAGACTGGATATGGGCATAACACTTGGAGGACAGCAGTTGCAGAAAGTAGAATGCTTCAAGTACTTGGGAAGCATAATTGAAGAAAAGGGAGGCAATAGGATGGAAATAAATGAGCGGGGAAGGTGCGCAGATGGATTTTTCAAGAGTGTTAGGGGAATGATATGGAATAAAGATGTACCACAAAAATGTAAAGGAATCATCTACAAGACCTACTTTGTGCCAATTTTGACATATGGTTCAGAAACATGGGCGATGAAGGAAAGGGACAAGAATAAAATACGAGCAGTGGAGATGAAGTTCCAGAGGAGTAGGGTAGGAGTGACAAGAATGGACAGAGTAAGGAATGAGAGAGTCAGGGAGATGGTAAGAGAGGAACCATTGCAAAATAGAATAGAGCGATCTAGGCTACAATGGTATGGACATGTGAGGAGGATGCAAGAGGAGAGGATACCGAAGAAGATGTTTGGAATGGAAATGACGGGAAGGAGGCCAAGGGGAAGACCAAGGGACAGATGGACAAAAGGAGTTAAGAAGAGTGTGGAGGAAAGAGGAGTGTGCTGGGACACAGTAAATGACGAGAGATGGTGGATGGACAGGAAACGATGGAGAGGCTTATGTTCCAAGCAGACCCGACCAGCGGTTGGAAACTGCTCAAGATGATGATGATGATGATTTGGGATGACTTTTTCATTACGGATACGATGACGAAGGAGGAATGGAAGGAAGCCAACTATCAACTGTGACACACCATCACCCGCTTTGCAGTGCACGGCTTTCATCATAAGATGTGTACCACCAAGGGGTTCCATAATCCAGGCGAGGTCTGTGTCTGTCAATTCTGCAACAATCAATGTGGTCGATATAATGCAAGTGAATGCAGGGTTAGACAGATGTCACTCTCTAAATTGTGTACTGAATAACCTAGGATTTTGTAATAACAATTAATTTTAAATTTTATGGCTATTAGCTGCAATAAATATTCATTCATTGTGTTACCCCAATGATATAATTATAAGGTTTTACGAAAAGAGGAACTGGTAACAAGTAGTTCTGCTCGATTTAATAATATGATTGGTTTTGCAGCAGCCCTGGGTGATCTAACTAACATCTACTAAGTATAAGGACTCATATAGCCTACTAAGTGTTTGAACTCAAAAATTTAATTTGATTTTGTTTTCCTTTTTTGTCATATTTTGGAATTTCAAGGTAAGAAATTATGGTAATTTCTTTGAATTTATTGAAATTTCTTTGCAAGAAACAGGTTTAATTAAATACATATATAAATATATTACTTTGTCTTATTATATGCCTTTTCCTTTTCCTTTTTTTTTATTACGGTCCCGATACAACGTCCGGAATGTGTACTTATATCAAATAATTAATCATACTAATATTTTTTCTAAATCAATTGAATGTATAACAATAGATCCACTTACCCGAGGCATTTGCTGCAGTGGTGTTATACAATGTAACTTCACGGGGCAACTGGCCCACTAGGATAACGATACTTATAGAGAGAGAGAAAAAATATAAAATGTTAAAAACATGCCTTAATTGGTATGTAATATGTTGGTTTGTTTATTGCTAAATAATCATACAATATTTTGCAGTAAAAAATTGCTTGTTACTTGTTCCAAATTTTTTGCTCTTCTCCCTTCCTTTCATAACCCAGGTCTCCGAGGCATACGTCAGGATAGGGACATAGTACGTCCGATATATGATCTTTTTGCTGTTCTGAGGGACATCCTTGCTCCATAACTTGCTTCTCACACTCCTCCGGAATGCTTCTGCCTGTCTCCCCCGCTTATTTATTTCTCTATCGTTTCTTCCATTATCTTGTATCAGGCTTCCCAGATACTTGAAACTCTCCACTTTCTTCAGCTGTTCCCCACCAATTGTTATTCCCGTTTTGGTTCTTCTTTCTTTCTTCCTTGTTGTGATCACCATCTCACTCGTATGTATGCTAAATTTCATCCCATATCCTTGTATTATTCCTTCCCACACGTCCAACTATTCCTGTACCTCCTCCTCCATGTTTCCCCAAATCATCTGCAAACACCATTGCTTTCATCTTTCCTTCCCCAATTACATGTGCCACTCGGGTCATTATGTCATCCATCACCACAATGAAAAGTAACGGTGACAGTGCACTTCCTTGTTTCAGGCCGTTTCTCTGTTCCAACCAGTCCGATCTCTCTCCTCCCACTTTCCCACAGCTCACGCTTCCCTTGTACATCTCCTTTATCCTCTTTATAGCCTAGTCCATTTTTCTACTCCTCTATCCTCCAGGGACTTCCATACTTTGTTTCTGCATACACTGTCATGTGCTTTCTCAATGTCCAGGAAGGTCATCAGTAGATCTGTTCCATACTCATAGTGCTGTTCTTGTAACTGCCTTACAGCAAAAATCAAATCCACTGTGGACCTTCCTGCTCTGAAGCCATGTTGTTCTTCCCTCATCCCTCCTTCTATCCTTGTCCTAATTCTCTTTTCCAAAACTTTCTCGAAGATCTTTGCACAATGACTCATCAGTGTTATTCCCCGATAGTTTCAGCAATCTGTTCTACTACCTTTCTTGAAGATCGGGACAATTATTCCTTTTTTTCCAGTCCTCTGGGGTCTTCCTTTCCTTCCATGCTGTCCTCATCACTCGGTACAACCACTGTATCCCCACCTCTCCTGCTGCTCTCACCATCTCCACACTCAACTCATCCACACCCGGTGCCTTCCCTCCTTTCATCTTGTTCACTGCATCTTCCACTTCTTTCCATGTTAAGTCCTTTTCTGTTTGCAGTTCATCATCCTCTTCCCCGATTTCTTCCTCCTCACCATCTTTTCCATTTGGGTTCAGAAGTTCTTCAAAATATTCTTTCCACATTTTCTTCAGTTCTTCCCTATTTTCTATTTCTTGTCCCCTTTTGTTCACCATTCTTTTTTTTATTTATTTAATAATTATTAGATACAACCATGAAAAGGTCATTTTACACTAATCATCATCATCATTTCCCCTTATCCAGCTCCTGCCGGGTCGGGGTATTTATGGCACTTCTCCACTTTCCTCTTTCCTTCCACCATTCTTCTTCCACGATCTTGTCCCAGTCCAGATTTCTTTTTCTTACGCTGTTCTTCACTGAATCAATCCACCTTGTTCTAGGTCTTCCTCTTGCTCTCTTACCCTTGCACTTCGCCTCCAGCATCTGTCTTGGTATTATGTTTTCCTCCATCCTCTTTACATGTCCAAACCGCCTTAGTTTAATTCTTCTCAATTCTCTCAGTAAGTTTTCCTATGCCAACTTCCTTCCTAACATCTTCATTCCTCACTCTGTCTTTCCTTGTCTTTCCTATCATACTTCTTAGGAATTTCATTTCACTGGCTTGGATTCTACTCTCTTGCCTGCTTGTCAGGGTCCAAGTCTCAGCTGCATAAGTTAATATGGGAACATAGTACACTTTATACATTACCTCCTTGCTTTTCCTTGGTACTTCCATATCCCAAACAAGTTTTCTTACACTTTGATAGAATGCATTGCTCTGCTGTACCCTCCTGCCAATCTCCATGTCCAACCTACCAGTTTGCATCAATTCACTTCCTAGGTATTTGAAAGTGTCCACAATTTCCAAACTCTGACTTCCAATTTTCACAGTGCCCTTTCCTTGTCTTTCCCCTCTTGTCATCACCATGGTCTTGCTTTTCTCTATACTGATTTTCAGGCCATACTTCTGAATATTTTCGTTCAGTGCATCTAGTTGTTTTTGCACTTCTTCGGTGTTCCTTCCCCAAACCACAATATCATCTGCAAATAACAGTAATTTCATTTCTTTATGTCCATATGCTTCCTTTGTTTCCTTTACAATTTCATCCATCACCATTATGAACAAGAGAGGTGACAGCACACTCCCCTGTCTTAGTCCAGTCTTGTTCGTAAACCAATCTGTCTTTCCAACTGGGGTCAGTACCCTGCTAACACAGTTGTTGTACATTGCTTGCACCATTTCCAACATTTCTCTTCCCAGTCTCTTCTTAACCATGGTTTCCCATACCTTCTCTCTGGGGACACTATCATATGCCTTTTCTAGATCTATGAAAGTCATGATCAAATCCTCTCCATATTCCCAGATCTTTTCCATCACCTGCCTCAAGCTAAATATTGGGTCCACTGTGGATCTTCCACTCCTGAAGCCGTACTGTTCCTCTTGCAACTCTCCTTCCACCTTTCTTCTCATTCTTCTTTCTAATATCCTTTCCAGTATTTTTACTATCTGTGATATGAGGGTGATCCCTCTATAGTTTTCACACACCTTCTTGTCTCCCTTCTTAAAGAAAACACTGGTAATATTAGCCCTTTCTCCCAGTCGTCTGGTACACATTTCCGTTTCCACACACACTTTAGCAGTCGATACAACCATTGCATACCAACAGGTCCAGCAGCCTTTATCATTTCTACACTGATTTCATCCACCCCTGTTGCTTTTCCCATCTTCATTTTCTGTACTGCTAATTCCACCTCAAGCATTGTTATATCATCTTCTGTTATAGAGTCGTCAGGTTGTGTCACTTCCATCTCACCAGTACAATTGCTCACATTCAATAGCTTATCGAAATACTCCTTCCATCGTCCCTTTATCTCTTCTGGGTGTGTTAACAACTCTCCATCTTCCTTTTTCACTAGCTTTGTAGTAACTCTTTCTTTCCTCTTACTTCTTAGAAGTCCATACAGCATCCTTTTACTGCCACTTACATCTGTTTCCATTCTTCGTGTAAATTCTTCCCAACTTTTCTTCTTTTCTTCTCCTACCACTTTCTTACACCTCCGTTTGCTGTCGTGATAACTTCCTTTTGCTTTCTTCTGTTTGATCTCGGTTCCATTCTTTCCATGCAGACTTCTTTTCTTTCACTGCTTTCCTCACTTCCTCATTCCACCACGGTGTCTCCTTCTCTTTCACTCTTGTTGATGTCCTACCACAAGTACTCTCTGCTGCACCAACAAATGTCTTTTTAAAGTGGGACCATTCCTCTTCTATGTTTTCCACTTCAGTAACTGGGATTTGTTGCTTCAATCTCTCCTGAAAATCTCCCTGTAGAGTTTTGTCTTTCAATTTCCATACTTTTATTTTACTTTCTCTGATCTCCTTTAGGTTTTCCAATTTTTCCCATCTAAATTTTGCCACCACAGCTCTATGGTCCCCATCAAATGCTTCTCCTGGTAAAGCTGTCACATCTATCAGCTTTCTGCGATTAGTCCTTTCCACCAGAAAGTAGTCAATTACTGATTTTGTTCTTCTATCGCCCCAACCATATCTCGTAATTTTCCTGCTGTTTTTCTTCAGAAACCATGAATTACCCACTATCAGTCCATTCCTTTCACAAAAGTTTACAAGTTCCTCTCCTTCCCGGTTCTTTTTCCCATATCCATATGGTCCAATGACTTCTTCCTTTCCTTGTCTCTCGTTTCCGACTTGTGCATTCATATCTCCCATGATCACCACTTCTACATCTGAAATTACTCTTTCTACATCCTCCAGGAATACTTCAATATCTTCTTCTCTGTTTCCAGTCTGTGGTGCATACACTTGTATGAAGTCCATCACGTCATTTTTCATCTTCATTCTAATTTTCATTATTCTGTCACTCACACACTCGACCACTTCCACATACTCCTCCAATTGTTTCGAGGTTATCAGTCCCACGCCATTTTTTGCCTCTTGGCCACCAGTATATCCTTTCCTCAATTTCTTCCTTCCTTTACCTTTCCATTTCACTTCACTCAGCCCCATCAATCCAACATTCTCCCTCTCCATGAAGTCTACCACCTCCTCCACCTTGCTTGTCAGGGTCTTGACATTCATGATTCCCACTTTCATTTCGGTTACTGGTCGCCCATTTCTCACAGTTCCCCCAGTACCAAAAGAACTGTGCGTCGCCTGCAGGTTACGCCCTAACCTTCTCCGAATCATTTGAAGTGCCATTTCCATTTTAGGCTATTATTACGATGGGGTCGTCACTCCCAAAGGCATTTTATGAAGCTACTGCCAGCTGTTATACAGGCCGCCCCTAACATGGGAAACAGACGCCCTTGCAGCCGCCCCTAACCTGTACTCATACTATTCCCTGAGTACTGGGTTGCCTCTTCCGCAATCTCCACCATTCCGAAGTCCATCTTCTCCGCTGCAGATTCCGTTGAGGTCTTCGCACGTAACCCTGTGCACGGGGCCTATGTTATACCCCATAGGACTGGGTCCTCACCAGAACTTAGCCGGTACTGTAGTTCCATGGTATATTACAGTACCGTTGCCCACCCCCGCGACGTGGACGCGCCTGTGCAAGAATTATCCATGTAGCCAATTATAATTGCCTCATGGACCGGGTTAAGGAGCTGTCTAAATCCAGCCACCAAGGCTCATTTTACACTAATAATCTAACATAATCCGTAGGATCCTTCCGCCTCCTATTTTTTACCATCCCATACAGGACCTTTTTTGTACCTTCACTATCCTCCATCATCTTTGTCCACTCTTCCATCCACTTTCTTCTCTCCTCAGACACTACTCTCTTTGCCTCCTTCTTTCTTTCCTGGTACTCTTCCCTTGTTTTTAACGTCCTATTTTGATTCCACCTCCTAAAGGCTCTATTCTTTTCCCTTACTATATCTTTTGTCTTCTCATTCCACCATGGTGTTTCCTTCCACCTCTTCTTACCACTTGTCCTCCCACATACTGCTTCTGCTGCACCTACTAGTGTCTTCTTAAATCTAGCCCATTCCTCTTCCACCCCTCTTTCTTCATCTGTTGGAATTCCTTCCTTTACCATTTTGAGGTACTCGACCCTTCTATCTCTTTCTTTCAGTTTCCATATCCTTATACGTCTTTCCTGGTTCTCAGTCCCTTTCTTCTCCTTACTCCCTCTCAGGTTCATTACCAGCAATCGATGGTTGCTATCCAGGTTCTCCGATGGTATAACCTTGATGTTCTTATTTAGTTCTTTCTCATACAGTATATAGTCGACCACCGACTTCCTGGTCAAGTCATCACTGTACCATGTGATTGTGTGGCTCTCTCTTTTCTTGAACCAAGAGTTCCCAACTAGCAGGCTGTTCCTTTGGCAGAAGTCCAACAGTCTCTTTCCTTCCTCATTTCTTCCGCCCCAACCCTCTGGTCCAAGCACACTCTCATACCCTTGTCTTTCTCTTCCTACATGGGCATTCAGATCCCCCATAACAATCATGTTCCTTCCTACCAGCTGCTTCTGCAATTCCTCTTCAAACTCCTCCTTCTCTTCAGAGGCACAGCCTACTTGTGGAGCATACACTTGCACTATTTCTACGGTCTCTCCCCTCAGTGCTACTTTCACTTTCATCATCCTATCACTTATTCTCTTCACTTCTTCTTTTAAACCATCTCGTACTACTACTCCCACTCCATTCCTCTTTCCCTCTTCATTCCCACTCCAGTACAGTCTATAGACTTTTCTCAGTTTTCTCCTTCCTTCCCCTTTCCACTTTGTTTCTGCCAATCCCAATAAATCCAACTTCCTTTTTTCCATCATATCCACTATCTCCTCCACCTTCCCCATCAGCGTTCTTATGTTTAAAGTTCCAAATCTTAGTCCATGAGCACAGCTAGGTCGTAGTCCATTGTATCCGTCCTGTCCGAGGCCTGTTCCCTTCTTGAAAGCAAAAGTCTTATCCACTACTGGCTTGCTGAGCCTATCGTAGCTTCATCAGAGCCCCGTTAGCCGTCACTTTTCAGAGTTCCTGTAGGACCTTCACAGCTACCGTAACGGTCCCGGGGCACACGAAGTCCCCACTGTACTTCGCCCCTACAAGCAATCCCCGACTTTGTGCCGTTGCCCGTCTCCCACGACGTGGACGAGGGGTTGGACTTATGGGAGCAAAATACAGGCCAGTGAGATGAGGTTCTTGAGAAGCAGTATTGGAGCTACAAAGATGGACAGAATAAGAAATGAGAGGACCAGAGAATTAATGAAGGAGGAACCATTACAGGATGGTATAGAGAAATCTAGACTTTGATGGTATGGACATGTAAAACAAATGGAGGAGAAGAGGATACCCAGGAGGATACACAAGACGAACTGGGAAGGAAAGAGATCGAGAGGAAGACCGAGAGACAGGTGGCTGAAGGGGGTGGAAGCGTTAAGAAGAGAGGAGAAGACTGGACAAGGGTGGAGGCTGAGAGACGGTGGGAAGACAGAAGACGTTGGAGAGGCTTGTGTTCCAAACAGACCCGGCCAGTGGCTGGAAACTGTGCAAGATGATGATGACTTGTTCCAAATTACAGTTTGATGAAGTTAAGTGGAGGTCATGTTGTAAAATCTTGGCCCAGTTACCCCAGAGCACCTTATAGAGACAAGGTCATGTATTGGAAGAGGAAAGAAAAAATTGCTAAGGATGAGAACTGAATTTGATAGGGAACTGGAGGACCTTAGAATAAGATTAAATAATTATTGTTAAAGATGTATATGTGATATATAGCTCACATCACGAAATATTTCTGTAAATTTTCAGAATTGGGGATTCAGAGGGTCACTTTTCTTCTCATTGACTTTGGGATTTACCCTGTAAATCAGGTAGCTTCAATCCACAGCCCACAAATCTTTGATGAGTTCAAGAGTGGCTCATCAGTAAAAAGGATTTCGAGACCCTCTACTCTAAACGCACACAAGACCTAGAATAAAGCACCATATTCAAAAGAAAACATGTGACCTTCTGCATTAGTAAGATTCCCTTTTTAGTGGAAATTCTGAAAAATGATTATACTGTCAGTTTATTAAAAGAAAATCTAATTTAAAGCAGTGCTTTTCTTCTAAAAAAAAATGTAAGGGGTACTCTCAGTTGTAATCGACAAAACATCATGATCTTGCAAATTGCAAAGTCCGGTCATTGTTTTGTTTGATCCATAACTTTCAGCTTTTTCGATGCCTGGGTGGATGTTAAATAGTTCGTTATTTTCTTCAACCTTCAAAACTAAACACACGCACAAAATAACAACCTACCCCGCCTCCAAACACTAGCCTGCGTAGTGCCCAGTTGCCGACCAAAAGAAACTGATTAGATAGATCGATTTAAATCGAGGATTACTCGAAATCTCCTCCAGCTGTTGTGAACAGCGCATTGACGCCAGCTGGTCGATGAACTTTCAATTTGGAGTTATATTTGCCGGACTAGATACAAATGTACCAATATTTTTTCTTGAACAGTTTTCAAATGTTTAAGGGGTACGCGTACCCCCGCATTCCCCCTTAAAAAACACTGATTAAAAGTATTGATTAATAATTGAAATTATTTCAGAGTCTTACAAAAACATTTTTTACTGCAATTAGTCTAAATCAGGGATTCCCAAACTGGGCGATTTTAGCACGCCAGTGGGCGAAACTGACAGAATGTGAATTCGATGGGCGGTTTGAAAAAATTGGTGGGCAAATAATTCAGTTTTTATTATTTCAAATGATCTTGTTGACTTCATCGTTATGCTTAGGTCTACCGTTATGCGTCACGGTTACGTCATCATATTGTTCAGTGCATATGCACCGAGTCTGAGTCTGGGGTCTGGCGTTATGCGAACGGAGACAGCGAGTGCGTGACGTCATGCAGCCCCCATGCGGGAATCCTAAGTTAAAGGGTAATGGAGTCTGTTGAGTCTGAGTTTACTCCTGGGGTCTGGCGTTATGCGAACGGAGACGGAGAGTGCGTGACGTCATGCAGCCCCCGCGGGGGAAGCCTAAGTTAAAGGGTAATGGAGTCTGTTGAGTCTGAGTTTACTCCTGGGGTCTGGCGTTATGCGAACGGAGACGGAGAGTGCGTGAGGTCATGGAGCCCCCGCGGGGGAGTCTGTTGAGTCTGAGTTTACTCCTGGGGTCTGGCGTAATGCGACACGGAGACGGCGAGTGCGTGACATCATGCAGCAGAGTGCACGGGAAGCCTAAGATAATGGGTAATGGAGTCTGTTAAAAGAGTCCTGAGCCTTTCTAACAAGTGTAGCATTTGTAGCATGCGTCATTTGAAATGATATAAAGTCTAGTCCCTCAGACTGACTGTATCTTTTTTATATACACAATAATTTTGACCGAGAAGTTATTGCCTATAAAAACAAGGAATAAAATGATAATGCAAACAAGTAATTTAACTATATCAAATTATGTTTCCTTTTTATTCTACAGTATTTACAAATACAGTAGTTCATCAACTTATTGGACATAGGTATTCATGTTGTTTAATTAATTAGATATCAACATTCATGTAGTTTTAATTTTATTATTTTCTTTAATTCATTTCATTGATTGTTATTCCTTTTTAGTCCTATTACTGTATTTGCAAATTTTTAATGTATATAATTATACCTAAATAAACCTGATGTAACTTACCTATTAAGAGAAAAATGTCCGTAAAAATCCTCATTTCTCAACTTATATGTTGGTATTTGAATGTATGTGTTACCGTAGTAATTTTAAGATTTGTGCGTTTTTTGAAATGAGGTAGGCGAAAAAAAAAATCTCGAAAGTGGGCGATGGTCAGAAAAAGTTTGGGAAACCCTGGTCTAAATGTTATGTTGGAACTGAGTCTAATAATGTGAACACCTCTATAAGTTGGGTATTTCTTTTGTTGCAGATTATTAATATCCAGTTGTTTGCTGCATTATACTGTACCTAGGTATATGATTTTCATTTGTGTATGTGTGTTCCTCCTCACTCTTAGAACAGATTGAATTCCGATCAACTTTTGTCAAAAATTTTGTTCAAAAAGGAGAAATTAATGTATTATTTTCCCATTGTTTGTACTAATTATGTAGCCTAATTATTGTTGAGAAAGACAGCCTATAATGGCTATTTGGTCCTGTATATGAAATTTAAGCTTTCATGCCAGAAACAGCAATAATGTTGATGTTGTTTCATTTGAGGAGCTTGAACACCATGGTCAATTAGCCCCATACACTTGGGTGAGTGTGGAATTTTGTCTGATACCCTGTGTCACTATTATGGCTGAATCCGGGTGTGTATTTGTAATTCGGGTGAGGATTGGGAAGAAGGCGGCCATGTCCATAAGTAAAGAACCATCCTGGCATTCGTCTGGAGTCGAAGTGGTAAACCATGGAAAACCAATTCCAGGATGGCTGTGGTGGGAATCGAACCCGCCTCTTCTCAGTTTTGCCTCATGAGGCTGAGTGTACCCTGTTCCAGCCCTCAGACTAGTATTAAATTTCTTGGTAGAGCCAGGAATCGAGCTCCAGTCACTGTTCTTTTAGAAATCAACATGCTATTGTCAGAGAATGCCCT
Organism: Meconema thalassinum; assembly: GCA_946902985.2. NCBI lineage: Eukaryota > Metazoa > Arthropoda > Insecta > Orthoptera > Tettigoniidae > Meconema > Meconema thalassinum. The sequence continues at coordinate 38,689,924 of OX336391.1, read as the reverse complement.
TTTCGGATATGAGGTCTCAGAAACAAACACACACACGTCGTGATCAATGTTTCTGTTACCAACATGTGCGTGGCACCCAATTAAATGTGCATTGTTTCTGATGGTGTTCGTAATGTTATTCGACAATCTTCTCTGACAATAGCATGTTGATTTGTTGGTTTGTTCACAGTTGAAGTTGATGTTACAGGAAAACGAGGAGCTTCTTTCGAGGGTGATAACTGTGGATGAAACTTGGCTACATCATTATGATCCTGAAGGTTCTGTGTGGAAATCTCCATCGTCACCAACATAAAAAATTTAAAAAAATATTGTCATATTCTTTTCGATATTCAGGGAAAGATGTATCAGATTGTTGTACCAGCACATAGGTCTGTAACTGGAGTATACTATATAAAAGTACTGAAAACTCTCCAAGACCATATCAAATGCAGAAGGCAAAATTTGATAGTAACAGGCTGGATGCTGCTCCACAATAATGCAGATGACGTTGATCAATACCGTATCTTGGGAAAAATCAATGTATTAGCCTTTCAAGATAGGACTGCGCCGGCATTTGTTGATAATAGCAGCAGGAGCCTTGCCGGATGAACAGGCGGAGACAGTGCAGTCTGCATTGCGGGCGCTACCTATGTTAGACATAAATTATATTGTGAATTTTGTACGGAAAATTAAAAAATAATGGGCGAATTAAGAATGGTGCATTTCATCAGCACAGCTAAGCTTAAAAGGAGCTCATGTCACCACGGAGTGTAAAACAATGAAAGGCTACCGGACGTGAGTTATATCTTTTCTGCGCAACTGTACCTATCAACCAAGCAGGCTAACAGCATGACATAAATAAATAATAGTTTCCACCTTGACCATCGGAAATCGTATCTAGAAAGACTAATAACATATGTTCTTCATCCTCTCGACAGTCTTGATCTAGCTCCATTAAAAAAAAAATTCTCTACACTGAAGAAGCACCTTTGTGGAAAGCATGAGCTGTGAAGACCACAGAAGTGATTTTGAAGGACCTATCAAAAAATGGCTTCCAGTATGTCACTGAAGACAGGGGAATAAAAGGTGGAATACTTTACAATGCATTGCATCCAATGGGGACTACCATATAATGTGGAGAATGAATAAGTTAAAGGGAAGTTACCAAAAAAAAAAATGGTTATTCTTTATTGCATAGCCCTCATATGTTAACATCTACATCTTACCACTTAACAGTCTTCAACAAAAAAGCTTCAGCTCTCAGGGTCTAACTAAAGAACAAGCTGGTACAATCAATTACCCCCGCACTATAAATGCTGATATTCACATGTACAAAACTTGAGGAGCTAACAAAATGCATTGTGAGTTAATGCGAACGGGTAAGTTTGGAAAAAAATTATGAGCCTTACAGTAGTCGCATATGATGTGTAACATCTGACATAGAAGAAACCTCACGTGAAATTGTTGATACACCGGTATTTTATAGTATTATTGGCACAAATATTAATCTATTGTAAAAGGGAGTGTTTTACAGATATTGTAGTTTATAATACGGAACTCATTTTATTAGATGATTTGTAGCTTCCACCAGCACTAGCCTAAATAAAGAATACCATATGGATCAACTAGATTAATAGACGCGACACCGTTCATAACCTTAAATTCCTTATAAACAGGTCCTCTTGATTCACAGACCAACACGTAATTTAATATGGATTCTGTTAAAGTGAGTCATATTGATATGATAAATATCGTTTAAAATGATAATCTGGTAGCAAAAATATCTACCCCGCCCAGGATTCGAACCCAAGATCTCTAGATTCACAGTCATACGCAATAACCCCACGGCTATTTCGACTACGCAAATATTGTGCACAAGATGGTGACTTATTTCCACGTTCCGATAATACTGCATTACGGAATTAAGTTTCATTTATATTTTGCTTGTTTCGATAATGTTCCTGAGTGACATTGAGTTTAAAATGCCTTATGCCAATGCAATGCCGACTACTTACAATGTTTGATCATCATCATCATCAAATTCCAGCTCCAGTCGCCCAGGTGCTGTTAACGAGCCCTCGCCACCTTTTCCTGTCCATGAATAGTTGGTCTTCATGGGTCCTTCTCCAGTCTAGCCCTTTGTCTTCAAGATCATCCTTGATTTGGTCCAACCATTTCTTCTTTGGTCTTCCTACTGGTCTTTTTCCTGGGATAATCTTGTTGAAATAAGCTTTTGGTGTCCTCTCATCTCTCATTCTTTGAAGATGCCCATACCATCCTAATCGTTGCTTCTGCAAATATTTTGTAGCACTGATATCTATGCCAGCCTCTGTCCTGTTTGTTTCGTTCCTTACTTTGTCTCTCCTTGTCCTTTGAAGCATTGTTCTTATAAACTTCATTTCGGATGTCTGAATCCTACTTTCTTCTCTTCTGGACAGGGTGCAAGTTTCTACTCCGTAAGTTAGAATTGGGTTGTAGTATGTCTTAAACAGTATATGTTTACACTTCCTGGGCACTTTATTATCCCACAGTAGTGTTCTAACTTGTGCATAGAAGGAGGCTGCATTACTAGTTCTATTTGTTACATCACTGTTGTTGTTGTTGTTATCCTAACACACTGTGCTACCAAGATATTTAAATTGATCAACAATTTGTAGAGGCTGATTATTCAGGTAAATGGTTGCATTAGACAGTCCTGTTGTCATCACTACTGTCTTACTTTGGCTTATTTTCAACCCATACTCCTTGAACAGCTTGTCCCATGAATCCAGTTTTTCTTGTACCTCTCTGGCACTTTCTCCCCAAATCATGACGTCATCTGCAAAGACAAGGGCATTTGTTTCATTACTCTGTTCTTCTTTTATTCTCTTCAGGATTATGTCCATCACTGTGATGAATAGTAATGGAGACAGTGAACTTCCTTGTTGGACTCCTTGTTTTGTTGTGAACCATCTGCTTTCCCCATTACCTATTCTTACACATGCCCTTGTGTTCTCATACAGCATTTTGATCTTGTTTATCAAGCCTTTTGGGACATTGTGTCTTTCTAAACATTCCCAAATTTTTGATCTTGCAATGCTATCATAAGCTTTTTCTATATCTAGAAATACCATTACTAATTCTTTCCCTTTTTCAAGATGTTTCTCAATAAGCATTCTTGCAGCAAAGATCAAGTCAATAGTACTCCTTCCTGGTCTAAAGCCATGTTGTTCTTCTTCTAAAGCCTTTTCTAAGTGTCGCAATTATTTTTTCCAAGATCTTTAGACCATGGGATAACAAAGTAATTCCACGATAGTTCTCACACTTTTTCCGGTTTCCTTTTTTAAACAATGGCACTATTACACCTTTAGACCAGTCATCAGGGATCTTATTGTCCTTCCATATAGCATGTAATACTCTGTACAACCAATGTATCCCATTAATTCCTGCTGCTTTTATCATGTCTGAACTTACTTCATCAACTCCAGTGGATTTCCCTTTGATCATAGCTTTTAAAGCTTCTTCCACTTCAGACCAGGTTGGGGGTGGTTCTTGGTGGTTTTCATCATTGGCCCTTAAATTGATGTTCGTGTCCCCACTGTCATTATAGGATATTAAGGCATTTTACCATTTAAATACTGATACGAAGACTTCGAACATGTACCATGTCATTTGTTTAAATCAGTTGACACCAGAGTTCGCATGAGCGTTTTCCATTCAGTATGTCATATACATTCCACATGACCGAGAGTGCGTCATGGTATCAATTTTCGACACCGCGCGCTGATTGTTTTTCTTACCAGTGCCAGCTGGATCGATCGATCGAATTGGCAGTGCGTCTTATACTTCCGTTCGATCCACCACTGCCAGCTAGGGCACACTTCCATTCGAGTGGGCAGTGCATACTTCCGTTGTCCACCACTGCCAGCTAGTACACTTCCGTTTGATCGATCGAGCGGGCAGTGCATACTTCCGTTTGATCCACCACTGCCAGCTCGATCGTTCCGATCCACTTCCGTCCCCAATTTTCAAAATCACTCCCACAAAACTATCCAGCAACCGAGCGGAAAGATGTTACACATCAACAATTCGTTGTGGCATTACTCTGTGAAAGTATTAAATGAACTGTCTTGTAATGGTAATTAATTAGTGCCCCATGTTGGTAGCGACAAATGTAATGGCTTCTTTCGCCCTCACGTTGAGCGACAAATGTAGCAGTTTTGCTAGCCCACACTGTTGGGTGATAAATGTAACTGTTTACCTTTGCCTAAGCTATGTTGTTTTAATGGGCGCCAAGACCTCAATGCAATGTTGAAATCTAAATTTGTATTTAACAACGTCTAGCTCTGGCAGAACACATTCAAGACTCTATTCACTCAGATCGTGGTATGATTTGATCATTAACCCAACAAACAATTGTATCAGGAGAAGGAATTGGTCTATATCTAATGCTACCTACTGAAAGCAAAGATTGCATTGTAAAAGAAATGAATTTATTATATAAAACAAGTATAGCCAAATTAATAATAATAATAAGTACAAAATTTAAATTGGAGCGTTGTGATTTGAATATTACCGATAGAAAATTACGTGAAAACGGAGTTTGATAAATTGATTTTACTCTTATTTCCAAGCTATGAAGTTACTGAAATATGAAATGTAAAACAAAGAAAAATGAGAGATTGCGTATTTCTGCGTCATTTGCGCTTACCATTGGAAATTGCCAAGGCATTTCCCTCGTACTTGCTGATGCTGTGAGCTTCCCACAGTCTCCTGGACGTCGTCATCTCCGTCGGAATTTGATGATATTCTGGTAGATTAGATAATTCTATGGTCCGTACCTCGGACCCAAACACTCGTACAACCGCACTGGTTAAGTTTTGCAAAAGTTAGTCTTCAACTCCACTGAACATCGGAGCGACACGCACTTCCAACCGTACTCCGCAAGTTCTACACAGATAGTCCTCGTTTCACGGCTCGTCGAACGATATATCCACACGTTGGCTCCCCCACCATGGTACCGACATCTAGCTTACGTCGTCCTCCCTGATTGGCTGAGCACGCCGCCAGTTCCCCTCCTCTGCCTCATTACACTCGGCGCGCGAGAGGGAGAAGTCGATTTCCGTACCAACAATTCGCCTTTTCTAGACCTTGCGACCCAGCCTTGCGTAATACTTCTCGACAGGAATCAGCTTGTACTTGAAATCCCAGTGAGTCATGTCTCTCAAATACCCTAACTGACAAAACTCCGTAAAATTCCGTAATCACATAATTTTCTATAATATTGTCGTTCGTAATAATTTGCTTGATAGCGTTTTCTAAGACATAGAAAACCTATCTGAATGCTAATAATTTTTATAAAATGCTCCGAAAATACCTTAATAATAATTATAATAAATTAATAATAATAATAAATTAACATGAAAAATTCTCTTGGCTGAACAATTTGCCGCGTAAATAAATATAGAATGGCTTCCTACTGACTTATGCCAGTTGCATAAAACCCCTCGAAAAACACGTTACATATTCGCCTCGGATCATCGGATGATTTACCGTGACGACGGTCCATTATCCGATTATCCCAGACACGTTAATAAACCCCATCCAAAATACATATTACATAAATGAAATCACCCTAAATTACAGATATATACACTCATATTTTTTCTTCACGCACTTTGCGTCAAAGTTTGTTGTCACTGTGGATTGCACTTTGCAACCAGTCCAATGTTTTACATATGGAATAGTGTTCCACGGATATTTCCGCCTCTCAAATTTCTCTATGTTGGAGAAATAGACATAATTAATGTGTGAGCACTATGTATTTATGATGTCATATCACACGCATTGAAGGTGTTCTGATATATTTATATCACCATAGAACTTCCTAATTTCACTGGAGGTCCCCTCCTTATGGTGACATTTAATTCCACTTATCACTGAGCACACGATCACACTATTGTGGCAGCGCCTCGTGACCATAATACTTAATCTCTCTTTAAAGTAGATTAAATTAATATTGACTTCTGAAAAAAAAAACAGTAAATGCGCATTACATATAACACCAAATATTTCTGTGCCGTAATCGCCCTGTCTTGTTAAGTTCCCGTTAACCATATTCTACTTAATACTAGTTCTCAACACAGACCATTTCTCCTCACACAAATAATACCATTGTACAAATTATCTTAAATTACACACTAACAAATCTTACATGGCGAGGCCGTAAACAGAAATCACGTGTGCTGATATGTATGAGTTTCATGAAGGACTGTCTCGCATTCTGATGGCCCATCTTTTGCCTCGTGGACGCCTTAAGCAAAAATACCATGTACAAGCGCTCACCCATCTCTTGGAGGCAAATGGGAATTCACCAGCGCTACCAAATTCTGGCCTTGGTGTATCGAGACATTTTAGTGCTCAAGAGCATCCGACAATCCCGTCATATTTCCCTGTACCTTAAAAACTCTCATTTACTTACATACTACCCCCCTGTGTGACTTCTGATACGCCTGCCTGGAAGACCATCTCCTCCCAAATACCACACTTACTCATTTGATAGGCTGGCTCGCCAGCTAAACATCCTTACTTTATGACACATACTTTCGGAGTATGTTTCCCTCACTATTCTCCAGCACATATGCTGTTTTGCCAATACGTTTGGAAACTATAAATGTTACTGCGTCACCTGCTTCCAACCTTGCAAGTGGCTCCCTTAACTTAACGTCATCACGTTGCTCCACTAGCATATTTCTCAGTGTCTGTAACGATGCCCTGTTGCTACTGTCCACACATGCACATATTAAAATACCGTCCTCTGCTTTAACCACAGGATAATCCCTACATAAATTAGTGTCCCTCGATAGCATGTCTGCAAGAATGTTATCTTTACCTTTAATATATTTTACTGTGAATTCGTATTCCTGCAGAGCAAGAATCCACCTACTAACTCTGTTAGAACTGAGTTTACAAGTCCTCATATACAGTAATGCATGGTGATCTGTGTGGATCTCAAATTTCCCCCCTACTAAATACATTCTAAATTTCCCTAAACTGAAAACAATACCTAAAAGCTCTAACTCAGTAATCGTGTATCTTTTCTCCGCTGCTGTCAGTCCTCGCGAGGCTAAAGATACAATGCACAGATTACCCTCATCATCTTTCTGACATAATACTCCAGCAATGCCTATATGTGAAGCATCTGTCATAACCACATATTCCTTATCTTTTAACGGATATTTCAGCACTACAGCCTTCTCAAAACCTTCCTTCAGCGCTTTAAAAGCCTGATCATGCTTGGACTCCCATCTCCACCGAGTCCCACTTTTAAGCAATTCCCTGAATGGTTCTACCAACCCTGAGTATTTAAGAACGAACCTCCTGAAAAAGTTGCAAATTCCCAGGTAAGTTTTTAACTGTTTAACATTCTGTGGCACCTCTGCGTTAAGTATCTTATTAACCCTACTTTCTTCTGGTGTTACACCTCTACTCGACACTCTATGACCTAAAAATGTCACTTCTGACTGACAGAATGACGACTTAGACAGCTTCAAAGTGAACCCTGCCTGATCTAACTTCTAAAAAACTATATTTAAATGATGTAGATGCTCCTCAAAACTGCGTGAACTAATTACCATATCATCTATGTAAATGGTTACAAACTCTCCTGTGTCATCCCCTAATGCGATGTTTAAAGCCCTAATTAAAGCTGCTGAACTACTCTTTAACCCATAAGGTGTTCTACAAAATTGATAAAGGTTATATTTATGACTAAAAGCTGTAAATGGTCTATCTTCGTACATAAGTGGCACTTGCCAAAAACTGGAACTCAAATCTACACAAGTGAAATACTTCTTCCCCTCAAATGTTTGCATTAATTCCTCTATTGACATAGATTTCAGCTGATCTGAACTAATTCTATTGTTAACCAAACGAGCGTCTAAACAAATACGAACAGTGCCGTCGGTCTTGGGTACCGTTATCAAAGAATTAACATACGGACTGTTAGAGTGCTCAATAATCCCATCTTCAAGCATCTGATTAATTTGTGCCTCAACTGCACTCTGATAAGCGAAAGGTACAGGATATCTATGTCCTGTGAATACTGACCTATCAATAACGTTCAATGAATGTGTATAGCAATTGGCCATACCAATGCGATCCTCAAAAACTCTCCTATTACACCATAACACATCATAGAGCCGAACACACTGTTCATCCTCTATATTTCCCTGAAATGCAGCCTCACGTAACGAGTCCTCTAGACTTCCGTTCGTAATCACACTGCCCACAAAACATGGAGAACCCCGCTCTACGGCTGGCGATATCTCATTTAAAGTACAAATCACACCTACAATACTACTCCTCTGAATATGGTCATTGAACGCTACTTCTACTTCAGAATCTCCCCATTTAAATTTCAAACTCCCTACATCATAACATAAGTTACCCGACACTCTACTTAGCCACTCTGAACCCAAGATAACACTGAATACTAAATTTGGAATTACAAGACAAATCTGCTTCTCTACATGATTATTAATTTTAATGTCTACTAAAACTTGCTTAGAAATTACTTTAGACCTCTTCCCAACAGCTGTGATAACAAAAGTGCTTTTAATTGGCATCTCCTCAAAATTTACTCCAGTTCCTTTCATTTTATCATAAAATGCACTACTTATGCAACTCTTCATACAACCACTATCAATTAAAACATCTGTGTACGCCTCAGACACGTTAAATTTAACTATGGGGCTCTTACTAACCACTTCCTGAATAATACCTTCATCATTTAGTTCATGTAATAATTCATTTCTTACATTTAGGTCATAGGGTTCCTGTATAATTGTATGGACAGGGCATGCTACAGACTGAGATTCTGACCTTACTTCGCAGCCTGGTTCGCGTTTAAAGAACCGCTACAGCTGGCCGTAGTACTACTAACTACTAAACTGGTCTGGTTGTTCTGGGCTGTGTTGTCATTGTTTGGCTGTATATTACTACCACTAGGCTGTCCTCTTCCTTGACCCCTATTCTGGTTGTAATTATTGTCATTATAATTTCTCCCTTGATTTCCCCTGAAATCATTGTTTCTCCCTTGATTTCCCCTGTAATCATTGTTCCTCCCTTGATTTCCCCTGAAATCATTGTTCCTCCCTTGATACTGATTACCATAGCCATTTCCTCTGTTCTGATTTAGCTGATTATTATTATTTCTATTTTGAGCGTTGGCCCCTTCGCCACCGTTCCCTTGAACTTCTTGATGCCTGGCTTCATTAGGTCTATTATTATTATTACCCTGGTTCCGATTGAAATTGTCCTCATAACCCCCTCTCCCTAGTGCATCAAATGTGCTTAACAAATTTTCTACTTGTGATATAGTCTTTACATTCTGGATACAAGCAGCCTCCTTGATCCTATAGGGAAAGTGCCTAAGTAGCAACCTTACCACATCACTTTCCTCCTTCAAGCCATCCAGATATTTACACACTAATACCTGCCCTAAAAAGTATTCGGTCATGGTGGAGCTTCCTTTAGGGTTATATTTACCACACACTACTCCCTCACGATGCTGCGACTGAATAACCTCATTCCAGAACTTTTCACAGAATTTCATTTTAAAATCATTGATATCAGTAAACTTGTCTCTGTAGACAGCAAACCAATTCCTCGTTTCCCCCACAAACACTTGTTCTAAACTTTCAACTACCTGGCACCACTCAATACTACCATTTTCCAACCTTTCCCCGAATTTATTTTCTATAGTGTTCATGAACTCCATTGGGCACCCCTGTCGATTGCTGAACTTACCCAGTTCTACCTCCCTGTGTGTGCTATTCACAAAAACTGGCCTATTCTGACTATTTTCTTGCCTGATCCTAGCTTTTAATTTTAACTCTAATTCTGCGATTTTCTCCTCAGCCTTCCTCTCAATACTGTTTACTGTTAATTTAATGTTTCCTTCTGATTCTTCTACTTTATCATATAGCTTTGCTTGTTTCTCCTCAATCTTGCTAATGCTCTCTCTATTACTCTCTCTTAAATCATTTACTTCTGCAACTATTTGCGAGTGGACTTTCTCAATTCTACCCCCCAGCTGTTCCTTAACCTCTTTAGTTGCTACCTGAATTTTGTCCATTTCTCCCCCCAATTGCTTTTTGACCTGCTGTGTTTCCAGTTGCACTAGTTCTTTTAAATTTTCAGCCTGTGTACTGATTCTAATTTCTAACTCCTCCTGTACTTTTCCTAATTTCTTGTCTACATCTGCAATGATCTCTTTAACCTTCTCTTCCATTACTCCTCTGATTTCTCCTCTAATCTGCTCCATTTTCACACTAATTTCCTTGTTGTTCTTATCTAATTTTGCATTATTCTGTTCTAATTTTTTATTTAAAGCTTCTGTACTTTCTTTATTTTCCCTACTGTTTTGTTCTAATTTTGCATTTAAAGCTTCTGTACTTTCTTTATTTTCCCTACTGTTTTGTTCTAATTTTGCATTATTCTGTTCTAATTTTGCATTATTCTGTTCCAATTTTGCATTTAAGGCATCACTACTAACTTTGTTCTGATACATGAACTCGAGAAGTAAAGTTTTTAATTCTGGTTGGCCGCCTACACTCCCTGTTCCAGTATCGGGATTTACCTCCGCTACCCCGGTACTACCATCACTTGACATACTGCTCGTATCATCACTCTCCAGTTGATGACCACTACGTAACCTCATCTGTCTTTCTTTCTCATCCCCCATAATGATATACACTGATAAAGATAAATAACCCCCAAAATACAGGCACAGAAATATATACCCTTCTCCTTCCACAAATGTTATTAGGTTTTCAGCCCCAAGTTGTCGGCGACAATTGTAATGGTAATTAATTAGTGCCCCATGTTGGTAGCGACAAATGTAATGGCTTCTTTCGCCCTCACGTTGAGCGACAAATGTAGCAGTTTTGCTAGCCCACACTGTTGGGTGATAAATGTAACTGTTTACCTTTGCCTAAGCTATGTTGTTTTAATGGGCGCCAAGACCTCAATGCAATGTTGAAATCTAAATTTGTATTTAACAACGTCTAGCTCTGGCAGAACACATTCAAGACTCTATTCACTCAGATCGTGGTATGATTTGATCATTAACCCAACAAACAATTGTATCAGGAGAAGGAATTGGTCTATATCTAATGCTACCTACTGAAAGCAAAGATTGCATTGTAAAAGAAATGAATTTATTATATAAAACAAGTATAGCCAAATTAATAATAATAATAAGTACAAAATTTAAATTGGAGCGTTGTGATTTGAATATTACCGATAGAAAATTACATGAAAACGGAGTTTGATAAATTGATTTTACTCTTATTTCCAAGCTATGAAGTTACTGAAATATGAAATGTAAAACAAAGAAAAATGAGAGATTGCGTATTTCTGCGTCATTTGCGCTTACCATTGGAAATTGCCAAGGCATTTCCCTCGTACTTGCTGATGCTGTGAGCTTCCCACAGTCTCCTGGACGTCGTCATCTCCGTCGGAATTTGATGATATTCTGGTAGATTAGATAATTCTATGGTCCGTACCTCGGACCCAAACACTCGTACAACCGCACTGGTTAAGTTTTGCAAAAGTTAGTCTTCAACTCCACTGAACATCGGAGCGACACGCACTTCCAACCGTACTCCGCAAGTTCTACACAGATAGTCCTCGTTTCACAGCGCGTCGAACGATATATCCACACGTTGGCTCCCCCACCATGGTACCGACATCTAGCTTACGTCGTCCTCCCTGATTGGCTGAGCACGCCGCCAGTTCCCCTCCTCTGCCTCATTACACTCGGCGCGCGAGAGGGAGAAGTCGATTTCCGTACCAACAATTCGCCTTTTCTAGACCTTGCGACCCAGCCTTGCGTAATACTTCTCGACAGGAATCAGCTTGTACTTGAAATCCCAGTGAGTCATGTCTCTCAAATACCCTAACTGACAAAACTCCGTAAAATTCCGTAATCACATAATTTTCTATAATATTGTCGTTCGTAATAATTTGCTTGATAGCGTTTTCTAAGACATAGAAAACCTATCTGAATGCTAATAATTTTTATAAAATGCTCCGAAAATACCTTAATAATAATTATAATAAATTAATAATAATAATAAATTAACATGAAAAATTCTCTTGGCTGAACAATTTGCCGCGTAAATAAATATAGAATGGCTTCCTACTGACTTATGCCAGTTGCATAAAACCCCTCGAAAAACACGTTACAGTCTGACCAAATATGAGTAGATTCCTCACTGTCTATCATCAAAAATGAACTTGTAAAAAAATTCATGTAAGTTGAAATTTGTAATTCATCAATTTACATTGCCTGTATATTCTTGTTAATAAATATACTGCACCATTATGAGCCTCGTTTCAGGTAACCTTTCAGAATGAATCAATCGATTAATAAAATATTATTTTCTTCAAGTATTATTCATTTATTCAGGATGTGCAGTAATACAATGTTAATTTTATTTCACCAAAATTACACTTATTTCCCAAATTTGGAATCTCTGTAAGGTGAACATTCTCTTCCTCAGATAAGCCGAGTAAACCCAAAGGATGTCATGATTAAAGGTTCATGTGCTTTAGGGTACTGACTTTCATTTCGGTCCTCTTAAGTAATATAGGTCTTATATCCCGTTTGTGGTTGGAGTCAAATCCACATTGGCCTGCTCCAGAAAATGGTAACTGTTGTTGTTTGAGTCTTCAGTCTTTTGACTGGTTTGATGCAGCTCTCCATGCCTCCCTGTCCTGAGCTAATCGTTTCATCTCTACATAACTACCACACCCTACATCTGAGGCAATCTGTTTAACATATTCTAACCTTGGTCTACCCCTACAGTTCTTGTCCTCAACCCTTCCTTCCATAACTAAGCTTGCTATTCCTGGGTGTCTTAGTATGTGTCCTACCAACCTATCTCTTCTCTTCATTAGCAGTCGCCAGAAACATCTCTCCTCTCCCACTCGTCTTAATACCTCTATGTTTGTAACCCTATCTACTCATCTGATCTTCATCATTCTCCTGTAACACCACATTTCAAATGCTTCTATTCTCCTCTTTTCTGCTGCACCAATAGTCCAAGTTTCACTTCCATAGAGCGCCACGCTCCAGACAAAGGCTTTCAAAAATGACTTCCTAATACCTAAATCTATATTCGATGTCAGCAGATTCCTTTTTTGTAGAAAAGCTTTCTTTGCCTGAGCCAACCTACTTTTTATATCCTCTTTGCTTCGTCCATCACTGGTTATTCTACTTCCTAAGTAACAGAAGTCTTCTACTTCCTTCAGCTTTTCACCTGTCAATTTGATCTCCATAGAGGTTTCTGATTTATTTCGGCTGCATTCCAGTATTTTTGTTTTACATTTATTAATTTTCATCATGAATTCTTTCCGTAAGACGGAGTCCATACCATTCAAAAACTCATTCAAATCCTCAGGCTTGTCGGCCAAGATGACGATGTCATCAGCAAATCTCAGAGTTGAAATTAATTCTCCTTGAATCTTCACTCCCACTTTAAATTTTTCTCTAATTTCCTTCATTGCTTGTTCAATGTAAAGATTGAAAAGTATGGGTGATAAGTTGCAGCCTTGCCTTACACCTTTCTGAATACCAGCTTCTCTCTCATGTCCTTCAACTCGAATGACTGCTGTCTGGTTTCTGTATAGATTGTATATCACCCTCCTATCCCTGTACTTTATTCCAATCGATTTCAAAATGTCAAACAATTTAGTCCTATCAACGTTATCAAAAGCCTTTTCTAAGTAACTAAGTATGTAGATATAAAACAAACCATGAATTTTGAAGTGAGATAAAATTAAAAACTATTTTGCATGTAGTGGTATATGTTTCGACTGTTAATTATAAAGTAGCATTAATTGCATGAACCTAGAAACATTGCTGAGTTTTAATTCACTGGCCGTGAAAGCCAATACACCATCTTTTAGGAAGCCTTCATAGGGAGGTTAAGGCTGCTTGAGCTTTTAACTCTCGCAGTAAAGAGGCACATGTACGCTTCATAAAAAGTGAGGTAGCGCGCAGTTCGCTACTCCTGTGGGGGTCCGGGCACAAACCCCAAGAGCCCGCTGATGAGCCAACTTGGTGTTCCTGGGTGAAACCCCACACAAGACACGGCATAAACCTAGAAATATTGCAGAGTGTTAATTATAGCTTCATCAGTAGAATGTATTACATCTGTGGAAACATAAAATGCACTTATCACTTTAAATACAATCACACTCACCTAGTAAGATACATTAATTGTAATTGAGAATTTTTTAGTTGTATAATGTAACCCAGTGATAACTGCATTGTAACTCCCGTGTCTTTTCTCCTGTTTGGAATATCTGGGTACTCGTTGCGATTTTCACTCTGTCTCAAGTTCAAAATTAATTTTTTTAAATCCTCTTGTAATTGGTGTGGTTTTTTTTTCCTTCATTAAAATGTCAGTAGTATTCAATGTCAGAAAAATGCTAGGATGGAACCAATATCTACAAAGAGCAAATTTCAAAATGAGATAGTGTTGCTGTATTTTTAACTTTCAAAGGCTTAAGGAAATATGACAAATTAACTAATGCAAATAAAAATGACATGTATTAGTGAGATTTATTTTATTGGTTTGATTAGCTTACTTTTAAGTGAAGATGTTTTAGTAAGTGAATGAAAAAAGGTGGAATGAGAAACATTTCGGCTGAAGAAAGGCTCAATTAGAGCCCAAAACATGTACCAGTACTGACTAAAAATTCTAATCAAAAGTGTATTCACCAAGCAGAAAATTAAAATAGCTAAAAAGAAAAAATAAGAGAAGAAAATATTGATTAAGACTTCCAAACTTTTCTCATCAACAAGAACTACGAGTATATCGATTGTGTTTGTTGTAACTTTGTTAGTTTTATTCTTATTTATCAAGTATGCGGTTCTGTATATGTAAGTTGCTGCCACCTGCCCTTTTATACTTTCAGTTTGTCTAAGACCCGCGCCATGTTCGCACATGTTTAGTTAGTGCGGTTCCGCTATTGCCATCCGTGTACATCAGTTCGTTATTATTATTAAACTCACATCAGTTCGCTTTGCTTATATATCTCTGGTTTCCTTATATCCTCTTACAGTGTTTAAAATGGTTTTATGTTTCTCCAGATGTAATACATTCTGCTGATGAAGCTATAATTAACAGCCAAAACATGCTACACTAAAAGTGTCTCATATAATTCAGTGTTGAATAGGTGGAATAAATTTTAATCTTATTTCAAGATTTATTGAGTAACTACGTCATTCAACAATTGGGTCAGTTTGTGGAGCATTAATTCCACGTAAACCTCAACCATTTATTCCTGAGCTGAAGGGTTAAATAATTGTAAAGCTGAATTTAGTAGTGGCTACATGCAACTCGAGATCACTCGGGGTTATGCTCTAAGAATCCAGACATAAGTAAATTAATAGGAAGCCATACTGTGAAGCCAACTTGGCACCAAGACCATACATATTGATGTGACCAGTGATGAGACCTCAGCATGTTGGGATTGTTGGGTTACCCTCTCTTTTGACCTTCCTTTCCAGTACTGATAAATTATAAATGATGAGCATTGTTTAAACACTTTCGGCTGGCATTGGTTTAAAAAATGTATAGGTCAAGAGTAATGAAATTCAAAGACATGTTTTTGATTTAGAGTAATTTGTACATACCTCAATTTCCTAGCTAAATGGTCTTCTGGCGATATAGTCAATGAACATTTCTATTTCCCATCAATTTTGATTTAATATTATCTACAATACTTTTTGAAATGTTTCTTTGCAATGTACCTGAAGAATTGGGGCTCATTCTTGTGGAGATTTAAGAAATAAAATACTTATGATTATGTAGAGTGGGCCATTTTTTTTTTGTAATGTTATGCAACTACCTGTAATATTATTTAATGTGTTTGTTTTATTTCTACGTCTCTCTACAAGTAAGCACACTATCGTGCAAGTTATATTTCACAACCTGTGTAGTTCTTTGCACATATACCACAGTATTTGTGCCACTCCTTAGGTTTGGCTGATACAGAAGTTACTGTGGTGTGACATTTTGTAACATGCATCTTTCCAACTCCATATTTGGTAATATTTCACTCCCTTTCTTCACGATTGGCTCTGCCAATATTTAGGAAAGGATGGAAACATGTATTTTTCACCTAACCTTTTCTTCTCGGTAGAGTGTAGGCACACTCTTGCCAGCTCTCCGCGACTCTTGCCAGCTCTCCGCGTCTTTACTCTTGGCTAACTACTTCCATGTGAACCTGACATGTGTCTGGGCAGCTAGCACGCATCCAAAACCAACTATTGTTACAGCTTAAATAACGTAACTTATCTGTAATCATTATGTTTCTATGATTTACATTTCAATATTTTTGTGTGTGCCTTCATGTGTTTTGAACTATCCTTAAGTCTGTATCCGATCCATTCCATGTTATGTCATGGTGAGTTTTGTATTTTGTTTCTTTGTCTGTTCTTTATGTAACAAAGTAAATTCTGAATTTCTAAGGGTTGAAAGTGATACATTACCGTACCTTTTTTCTATTTTGTCTTGTGTGTTTGTGGATGTGACACAAGCGGAGATAATATATGTTATCTAAGACTACCTACACTATCTTGATAGTCACTGCCAAGCTTTTTGTATTATTGCGAACACTTCCACGGGATTACTGAGCTATTTGTCTGGTTTCCTGTCTGTGTTTTGTTCCGTATCTTATAAGTACATGTGGAAGCTTACAATTTTCAATAAGATGCGGAATTTGTTCAAACATCATGGGCTGACAATGACTACGAAAATCAGGCTTTTGCGTTGTTATGTGTTCTCTACTCTTTTTTGCGGTGCTGAGAATAGACTCTGACAGAGTCTTTATGTAAACGGTTAGAGGCCTTTGAAATGTGGCTGTACAGAAGGATATTGTGGATACCACAGACAGACCATGTCACAAATGTTGAGGTTCTCCAAAAAATGAAAAAGAAAAAGAAAAACAAGGAAGTATTAACCACCGTGAAAATCAGGAAAATCCAATACCTAGGACACATCATGAGGAATACCACCAAGTACCATCTCCTACAGTCTATTCTTCAAGGAAAAATACCAGGGAAAAGAAGTGTTGGACGAAGAAGAATATCCTGGTTAAAAAAAGTGACAGTCATTCTGAAAGACAAGACTTTGTATCATTTTAAATGCTACAAATGCTGAAAAATGCTAGAAAGGCTGGAGGCTTTTCGCTTCGCTCGAAGCCAACGACTTGACATATTAGAAAATTATCTGCATAATACTTATCTTGCTTTATAATACTTTACCTTGTTTCAAATTACTCGCGAACGGCATGTGCAAACCAAGGACAAAGCAAGGTCAAGCGCGCAGCGACGTGCCCCTTCCATCGAGTCTTAAAACACTTATAGTGGGTGATGTATTGAAGATAGAGATATGTTCTCACGGACTTTTTTGTAGAACTTTTCATGCTGACCAATTCTTACGCTCATAGTATATTGATATGTTTAACGGTTTGCCCAGCATAAGCTTAAGAAGCGCACGGACGCCAAGTTTGTTTTCGACTTTTTCACTGAAATCATTAGTGCTTGGCTTCCTTTGATCATACATAAATTATTTTCTACAGAATCTTTCCTCGAGATATCCTTTACACAAAGGTGAAAACCGTATCAAAATCCATCCAGTGGTTCTCGAGATTACCCGTGACATCCAAGAATCGGGGCTTTTTGTCTTATACTAACGAAGTAGAGATTGTCGGGGAACACGTCACACACCTCAGTGCATCTGGGTACATTTTGTCCCGTCACCGTAACGTAACGCCAGACCCCAGCGTAACGACAAAGTCGACAAGATAATTTAAAATGATAAAATCTCACAGCCTGGACCTCAAAAACATCTACTGAATTATTGCGAGCTGCAAGTGCTAGGAACAGCATAGTCAAGATGGTAGCCAACATAGGAACCATTTCACACTTCCTTGAACTATGTTACTCAGTGTCTCTTGTGTGTCGCTAGGTCTTTTGCTTCAGTATACTTTCAATTCTTACAGTATTTATGTTTGATATCACTTAGTTTGTGTCACTCATTATCTTTTCCTTTGCATGTGTGGTTTTTTAATCTCCCCTCCTTTTCACGTATTTCTCATCTCCTTCCTCTACACACCCCTTCCCACCATACGTCACTCGTCTCGGCATGCAATTTTTTCTACGTTACTTCTTGTGCAGTCCAATTTGTTAAGATAGAATTGGGACAGTCAACATCTTAACCCTGACGGACAAGACTGAGGAGCTAGTGGACTTCATGATGGAGAAGGATATAGCCATCCTCGGTCTCAGTGAAACGAAATGGAAAGGAAAAGGGGAAAGAAAACTAAAGGAAGGATACAGGCAGTTTTACAGTGGAGGACAAGAGGCAAAAAATGGAGTAGGAATGATTATAAGAATGGATGTCCTAGAGTATGTGGAGGAGCTGAAGAAGATAAGTGACAGGATAATCATAGGAAGGATATAGTTCCAGACAGGGACAAAAGATCTGTTTCAAGTATATGCTCCACAAACGGGGAATAAAGAAGAGAACTTAGAAGAACTCCTAGAAGATGTGGAAAAATATATAGAGAATAAGGAATTAATAGTAATGGGAGATTTGAATGCACGAGTGGGAAGAGACAGACAAGGAAGAGAGGAAATTTTGGGACCATATGGTTATGGCAGTAAAAATCCGGAAGGGGATTTCTTAATGGACTTCTGTCAGCGGAACCAATTAATTATAGGGAATACGTAGTTCAGAAAGAAAAATAGTCAGAAGATAACGAGGTATGGATGGGGAGATAGAAGAACGAAAACTCTGATAGACTATGTATTACCGTGTATACCCGAATGTAAGACGAGGTTTTTCCCACTTTTTGTGTTATAAAAATTTGGGGTCGTCTTATATTCAGGGTATTTTAAAAAAATGTTTTTTTTTTTTAAATTGTTATTATAATTTCAAAGTAGTATGTGGTGTTGGCATCCTGTAACTCGCAACAAATCAATGTGTTAATGAAGATTAAAATATGGTTTGTTATGTTGAATTACCATGTATATACGAATAGCGTACATTTTGAGGTTAGGATTTACGCATACAAGTCATTTTAAGCAGATAAATTATATGTTCAAAAGTATACAGAAATATGCTTTAGAACAATCTTTACAAGAACAACCAGTCAGTTTTACGTGCAGTAATTGAGTGATCAACGTATCTTAGTTTAATAATGTCTCCCATTCTCGAACAAAGAAATTATAGAGTATGTCTTGGAAAAGCGGGCAGAGGGATTTCCGATAACACGAGACGTTATAAAAATGAAAGCACAACCTTGAGGGCATATATTGTGCAAGTTATGAGTTAGCGAGTATTTTTTTGAAAAAATCTGTAAGAGGCAGTTGATAACTAGGCCTCGTCTTATATTCGGGGTCGTCTTACATTCGGGTATATACGGTAGTCGAAAAAGGACATCGGAAATAGCTAATGGATGTCACAGCCATGCCAGAGGAAGCCTTTGGAGGAGACCATAGGGCAGTGGTAGCAAAATTAAAAGTAGGAAAGGTCATGAGATTACCAGTAAAATGGGAAAGAAAGATTAAGGTCTGGAGACTAAAGGAAAAGGAGGTTGCAGAAGAGTTTAAGAGAGAATTGCAAGAACAGATACAAAGGACGGATATTACCCATGTGGACCAAGAATGGGAAAAGTTTAAGAGTGCATTTGTAAACAGTGCAGAGAAAACATGTGGTAGAACATCAGGAAAGGTACGGGAAAAGGCGACATAATGGTGGAATGATAGAGTGAAAGAAAAGGAAGGAGAGAAGAAGAAAGCTTGGAAGGAATGGAAAACAAAAAAGACTGAAGAAAGTAGAGAAAAATATATAGAAGCAAACAGAGATTGCAAGAAAGTAATTGCAGAGGAAAAGAAGAAAAGCTGGGAAGAATTCACTCAGGAAATAATGTAGGATTTACATTGTGGAAAGAAATTGCTGTTTAGAATTATAAAAAGCAGAAGGAATGAAAAGGTGAACACTGGGTTCGTGAAAAACAAAGAAGGTGAAATATTGACAAAACCAGAAGAGATAACGGACAGATGGAAAGAATATTTCAGCGAGCTGTTGAAGGTGAGACGCCAGGCGTGCGGAGAAGTTACGCAAACAGCCAAAACGGCGGAGGAAGAAATAGAAGAAGAACCAGACATTACTATGTCAGAAGTGGAATGGGCAGTTAGGAAGATGAAGATGGGGAAAGCTGTGGGAATCGACGAAGTGGCAATAGAAATGATCAAGGCAGCAGGACCAGTGAGACTGCAGTGGACATACAGACTTCTCAGGAGTGTGTGGAGAGAGAAGAAAGTACCTGAAGACTGGAAAAAGGGAAAAATATTGTCAATATTCAAGAAAGGAGACAGGAAGATGTATGGTAACTACCGAGGGATCACCATCATCTCGCATGTTGCCAAAGTAATGGAAAGAATCCTAGAAAAAAGAATTAGAGTAAAGGCAGGAAGCCAAATAGAGGAGCAGTTTGGATTTAGAGCGGGCAGGTCAACAGTGGAACCCATTTTCGTTCTGAGACAGAACATTGAAAAGAGTTGGGAATATGGGAAGAATATGGTAATTACTTTTATTGATCTAGAAAAGGCCTATGATAGCATCCCTAGAACAAAAGTTTGGGAAAGCTTAACAAATAGGGGATAGGCAAGGAACTGAGAGACATGATAAAAGGAATGTGCATGGAGTGCTACAGTAGTGTGAAGACTAGAGTCAGGACATCGGAATGGTTTAAAATTGAGACTGGACTAAAGCAAGGAAGTGTGTTGTCACCATTATTGTTCGTAGTGGTGATGGATGACATCATGAAGGCAGCAATGAAATAATATAGTAGGGCAAAGATGAAGGTAATGTTGTTTGCAGACGACGTTGTGATCTGGGGCGAGGATGAGATGGAGGTACAAGAACAGTTAGACGTAATAAATGAAAAGATTGAGCAATGGGGATTGAAGATAAATGTGGAGAAGAGTAAAACAGTGGTGATGAGTAGAGGTGAGAAAGAAGGAAAAGGAGTAATCAAAGTAGGAGATAAGGAATTGGAAGTAGTGAAACACTTCAAATACTTGGGAAGTTAACTGACTGAAGATGGAAGACTAGATTTGGAAATAGCAGAAGAAACAACTCGGGAGTGCTTTCTACCAACAGGTACGGGGACTAGTATGGAACAAGATATACCAATTAAGGCTAAAGAAGTTATGTACAAAGCATATTATGTTCCTATAATGACATATGCAGCGGAAATTTGGACAATGACTAAGAGGGATGAGAGCAGAGTGCAAGCAGCTGAGATGAGATTCCTGAGAAGTATGGTCCAGAAAACGAGGCGGGACAGAGTGAGAAATGAAGATATACGGAAAGAACTGGGAGTACAGAAACTAAATGACAAACTGGAGCAAAACAGATTGAGATTGTTTGGACATGTCAAACGGATGAATGAAGTAAGGCTACCAAGACGAGCACTGGAACGACGGATGACAGGGAAGAGAGGACGAGGAAGACCAAGAATGTGTTGGATGGACTTGGTGGAGAATAGTATTAGAAAACGGAACCTGGATTGGAACACCGTGTTGGAAGAGGAATGGTGGAACGACAGAACAAAGTGGAGAGGAACCATATTTGCCCCCACCCAGTGTCAACTGGAAAAGGGGAAATGAAGATGATGATGAGATGTGTTTAATATTGTGGTAGATTTTATATTATTTCATTGTTGATTTTTAATTAAAATTAGTTGATTATCTTCTAGAATATTTATAGTTAAATTTTTGTTGTTTAAATTTAGTTATTTTATATTTGGGATTATTACCTTATATTGCACTAGAGTTATAGGACCTCTATAACTCTTGTTGTATTCAGTTAATATACATCTATTTTAAGTCCTCTCCATCTCATGCTTCCTCATTTTAACTTCAAGCACCCTTTACCAACATTGAATCTTCAGTGAAACTTCCAGTTGTTAGTAATAATGATTTGGTCGGTTTTAGTTTCGTAGTTGTCACAAAGGTACTTCCTACACCCCCTCTGGGATACTTATTTAATTCTTGGGATTTTCTTTGCCGATTTATATTATGCTATCTTACAATTTTATCAAGAGATATTTTTCTTATTTAACTTTTAAAATTGGGGCCCAGCAGAAAGTTATACAAGACTTTGGTTGGTTCTTAAGTTTAGGGGCTGCGACAATGCGGTCATGTAGCCCCGTGTACTTTGGGTGTGTGTAGAATCTGTCTGATAACTGGTGTTAATTGTGATGACTGTATTAGTGTGTATATCTGTTTTTTAAATTCAAGTATGGACTGCAACTCTGAATTTTTCAAATAGTTCCTACTTTTGCCGCCAAACGCCACTGTCAATGACTACTAGACCTAGTTCAGAACTTAGCTACTAGACGCCACCACAGTCGGCTCTTGGCAACGAACACAGCAACCTAAGAGCGTTGTTTATATTCTTAACTTATACGATTTAGTTTCACACAGGTGTAATTAGTGGAAAGTTCTTTAACATGCCATAAATGTATGACATGGGACCGCCGGCTTTACTTCCCCTCCGAAGGAAGGCATACTGAGGGATTTTTAACGCTCTTAAAAAATCCGACGGCTTCGGCCGGGTTTGAACCCGCTATCTTGGGCATAGAAGCTCAGCATGCTACCAACTACGCCACCGAAGCTTCATACGAGACTTTGATCCACCTACAACCTATAGCTCATATTAAGAGGAGAATCTCCCCTGCGACTGTTGAGGTAAGTTCTTTTCTTAATTATTACGGTATTAATTTATACTGTTGCTATTCACTGAGTAAGTACATAAATAGTAGCAGATAATCATCATTATTTTCCAACTCCAGTTTCCCGGGTGTGGTATACAAGCATCGCCATTTGTTTCGGTCGGTGTATAGTTGCTATTCTTTTACATCTTCCCATTTCATATTCCATTTGTTGACCTCAGACTTATTAGTTTATAAACTGCTAAATGAGCTGCATTGTGTGTGATAATTATGAGACTTGTTCTGAGAACCATTTGGAGTGCATCAGATATATTGTGTACGGGTATATAGATATATTCTTTCCATCAATTACTTGGTCGTCCTACCGGTCTCCTCCCTCTCACTTCTATGTAGAAATAAATGGTAGCAAAGCGTCGTTTTGATACGAAATCACCTTGTAGCATTAATTATTAGGCTGGGATGACAAGTGAAACGGTATTTACTTTGCTCCACGTTGAGCGTACAAATGTACTGGTAATTAGTGCCCCATGTTGGTCGCCAAATGTAACAGTTATTAGTTAGTGCCCCATGTTGGTAGCGACAAATGTAATGGTTTCGCTAGCCCACACTGTTGGGAGAGAAATGTAACTGTTTACCTTTGCCTAAGCTATGTTGTTTTAATGGGCGCCAAGACCTCAATGCAATGTTGAAATCTAAATTTGTATTTAACAACGTCTAGCTCTGGCAGAACACATTCAAGACTCTATTCACTCAGATCGTGGTATGATTTGATCATTAACCCAACAAACAATTGTATCAGGAGAAGGAATTGGTCTATATCTAATGCTACCTACTGAAAGCAAAGATTGCATTGTAAAAGAAATGAATTTATTATATAAAACAAGTATAGCAAAATTAATAATAATAATAAGTTTAAAATTTAAATTGGAGCGTTGTGATTTGAATATTACCGATAGAAAATTACGTGAAAACGGAGTCTGATAAATTGATTTTACTCTTATTTCCAAGCTATGAAGTTACTGAATTATGAAATATAAAACAAAGAAAAATGAGAGATTGCGTATTTCTGCGTCATTAGCGCTTACCCCTGGAAATTGCCAAAGCATTTCCCTCGTTCTTGATGATGCTGTGTGCTTCCCACAGTCTCCTGGACGTCGTCATCTCCGTCGAAATTTGATGATATTCTGGTAGATTAGATAATTCTATGGTCCGTACATCGGACCCAAACTCTCGTAAAACCGCACTGGTTACGTTTTACAAAAGTTCGTCGCTAACTCCACTGAACATCGGAGCGTCACGCACTTGCGACCGTACACTGCAAGTTCTACACAGATTGTCCTTAACTCCACCGAACATCGGAGCGACTCGCACGCGCATCCATACTCCTCAAGTATTTCACAGATAGTCCACGTTTCACGGCGCGTCGAACGATATATGCACACGTTGGCTCCCCCACCATGGTACCGACATCTAGCTTACGTCGTCCTCACTGATTGGCAGAGCACGCCGCTAGTTCCCCTCCTCTGGTTTCTTTACACTCGGCGCGCGAGAGGGAGAAGTCGTTTTCCGTCCCAACAATTCGCCTTTTCTAGACCTTGCGACCCAAGATTGCGTCATGCTTCTCGACAAGATTAAGCGTGTACTTGAAATCCCAGTGAGTCACGTCTCTCGATATACCCTAACTGACGAAAACTCCGTAAAATTCCGTAATCAGATAATTTTCTATGATATCGTCGTTCGTAATAATTTGCATGATAGCGTTTTCTAAGACATAGAAAACCTATCTGAATGCTAATAATTTTTATAAAATGCTCCGAAAATACCTTAATAATAATTATAATAAATTAATAATAATAATAAATTAACATGAAAAATTCTCTTGGCTGAACAATTTGCCGCGTAAATAAATATAGAATGGCTTCCTACTGACTTATGCCAGTTGCATAAAACCCCTCGAAAAACACGTTACATATTCGCCTCGGATCATCGGATGATTTACCGTGACGACGGTCCATTATCCGATTATCCCAGACACGTTAATAAACCCCATCCAAAATACATATTACATAAACGAAATCACCCTAAATTACAGATATATACACTCATATTTTTTTCTTCACGCACTTTGCGTCAAAGTTTGTTGTCACTATGGATTGCACTTTGCAACCAGTCCAATGTTTTACATATGGAATAGTGTTCCACGGATATTTCCGCCTCTCAAATTTCTCTATGTTGGAGAAATAGACATAATTAATGTGTGAGCACTATGTATTTATGATGTCATATCACACGCATTGAAGGTGTTCTGATATATTTATATCATCATTGAACTCCCTAATTTCACTGGAGGTCCCCTCCTTATGGTGAAATTTAATCTCACTTATCACTGAGCACACGATCACACTACTGTGGCAGCGCCTCGTGACCATAATACTTAATCTCTCTTTGAAGTAGATTAAATTAATATTGACTTCTGAAAAAAAAAACAGTAAATGCGCATTACATATAACACCAAATATTTCTGTGCCGTAATCGCCCTGTCTTCTTAAGTTCCCGTAGACCATATTCTACTTAATACTAGTTCTCAACACAGACCATTTCTCCTGACACAAATAATACCTTTGTACAAATTACCTTAAATTACACACTTACAAATCTTACATGGCGAGGCCGTAAACAGAAATCACGTGTGCTGATATGTATGAGTTTCATGAAGGACTGTCTCGCATTCTGATGGCCCATCTTTTATCTCGTGGACGCCTTAAGCTAACAAGCCCTATACAAGCGCTCCCCCATCTCTTGGAGATAAATGGGAACCCATCAGCGCTGCCAAAATGGCCTTGGTGCATCGAGACAATTTAGTGCTCAACAGCATCCGACAATCCCGTCATATTTCCCTGTACCTTAAAAACTCTCATTTACTTACATACTACCCCCCTGTGTGACTTCCGATACGCCTGCCTTAAGACCAGATCCTCCACGCACCAGATACCACACTTACTCATTTGATAGGCTGGCTCGCCAGCTAAACACTCTCACTTTATGACACATATTTTCGTAGACTATGTATATTATACGTCCCGTATAATCTGTTTCCCTCACTATTCTCCAGCACATATGCTGTTTTCCCAATACGTTTGGAAACTATAAATGTTTCTCCGTCACCTGCTTCCAACCTTGCCAGTGGCTCCCTTAAATGAACGTCATCACGTTGCTCTACCTAGCATATTTCTCAGTGTCTGTAACGATGCCCTGTTGCTACTGTCCACACCTGCACATATTAAAATACCGTCCTCTGCTTTAACCACAGGATAATCCCTACATAAATTAGTGTCCCTCGATAGCATGTCTGCAAGAATGTTATCTTTACCTTTAATATATTTTACTGTGAATTCGTATTCCTGCAGAGCAAGAATCCCCCTACTAACTCTGTTAGAACTGAGTTTACAAGTTCTCATATACAGTAATGCATGGTGATCTGTGTGGATCTCAAATTTCCCCCCTACTAAATACATTCTAAATTTCCCTAAACTGAAAACAATACCTAAAAGCTCTAACTCAGTAATCGTGTATCTTTTCTCTGCTGCAGTCAGTCCTCGCGAGGCTAAAGATACAATGCACAGATTACCCTCATCATCTTTCTGACATAATACTCCAGCAATGCCTATATGTGAAGCATCTGTCATAACCACATATTCCTTATCTTTTAACGGATATTTCAGCACTACAGCTTTCTCAAAACCTTCCTTCACCGCTCTAAAAGCCTGTTCATGCTTGGACTCCCATCTCCACCGAGTCCCACTTTTAAGCAATTCCCTGAATGGTTCTACCAACCCTGAGTATTTAAGAACGACCCTCCTGAAAAAGTTGCAAATTCCCAGGTAAGTTTTTAACTGTTTAACATTCTGTGGCACCTCTGCGTTAAGTATCTTATTAACCCTACTTTCTTCTGGTGTTACACCTCTACTCGACACTCTATGACCTAAAAATGTCACTTCTGACTGACAGAATGCCGACTTAGACAGCTTCAAAGTGAACCCTGCCTGATCTAACTTCTGAAAAACTATATTTAAATGACGTAGATGCTCCTCAAAACTGCGTGAACTAATTACCATATCATCTATGTAAATGGTTACAAACTCTCCTGTGTCATCCCCTAATGCGATGTTTAAAGCCCTAATTAAAGCTGCTGAACTACTCTTTAACCCATAAGGTGTTCTACAAAATTGATAAAGGTTATATTTATGACTAAAAGCTGTAAATGGTCTATCTTCGTACATAAGTGGCACTTGCCAAAAACTGGAACTCAAATCTACACAAGTGAAATACTTCTTCCCCTCAAATGTTTGCATTAATTCTTCTATTGACATAGATTTCAGCTGATCTGAACTAATTCTACTGTTAACCAAACGAGCGTCTAAACAAATACGAACAGTGCCGTCGGTCTTGGGTACCGTGATCAAAGAATTAACATATGGACTGTTCGAGTGCTCAATAATCCCATCTTCAAGCATCTGATTAATTTGTGCCTCAACTGCACTCTGATAAGCGAAAGGTACAGGATATCTATGTCCTGTGAATACTGACCTATCAATAACGTTCAATGAATGGGTATAGCAATTGGCCATACCAATGCGATCCTCAAACACTCTCCTATTACACAATAACACCTCATAGAGCCGAACACATTGTTCCACCTCTATATTACCCTGAAATGCAGCCTCACGTAACGAGTCCTCTAGACTTCCGTTCGTAATCACACTGCCCACAAAACATGGAGAACCCCGCTCTACGGCTGGCGATATCTCATTTAAAGTACAAATCACACCTACAATACTACTCCTCTGAATATGGTCATTGAACGCTACTTCTACTTCAGAATCTCCCCATTTAAATTTCAAACTCCCTACATCATAACATAAGTTACCAGACACTCTACTTAGCCACTCTGAACCCAAGATAACACTGAATACTAAATTTGGAATTACAAGACAAATCTGCTTCTCTACATGATTATTAATTTTAATGTCTACTAAAACTTGCTTAGAAATTACTTTAGACCTCTTCCCAACAGCTGTGATAACAAAAGTGCTTTTAATTGGCATCTCCTCAAAATTTACTCCAGTTCCTTTCATTTTATCATAAAATGCACTACTTATGCAACTCTTCATACAACCACTATCAATTAAAACATCTGTGTACGCCTCGGACACGTTAAATTTAACTATGGGGCTCTTACTAACCACTTCCTGAATAATACCTTCATCATTTAGTTCATGTAATAATTCATTTCTTACATTTAGGTCATAGGGTTCCTGTATAATTGTATGGACAGGGCATGCTACAGACTGAGATTCTGACCTTACTTCGCAGCCTGGTTCGCGTTTAAAGAACCGCTACAGCTGGCCGTAGTACTACTAACTACTGAACTAGTCTGGTTGTTCTGGGCTGTGTTGTCATTGTTTGGCTGTATATTACTACCACTAGGCTGTCCTCTTCCTTGACCCCTATTCTGGTTGTAATTATTGTCATTATAATTTCTCCCTTGATTTCCCCTGAAATCATTGTTTCTCCCTTGATTTCCCCTGTAATCATTGTTCCTCCCTTGATTTCCCCTGAAATCATTGTTCCTCCCTTGATACTGATTACCATAGCCATTTCCTCTGTTCTGATTTAGCTGATTATTATTATTTCTATTTTGAGCGTTGGCCCCTTCGCCACCGTTCCCTTGAACTTCTTGATGCCTGGCTTCATTAGGTCTATTATTATTATTACCCTGGTTCCGATTGAAATTGTCATCATAACCCCCTCTCCCTAGTGCATCAAATGTGCTTAACAAATTTTCTACTTGTGATATAGTCTTTACATTCTGGATACAAGCAGCCTCCTTGATCCTATAGGGAAAGTGCCTAAGTAGCAACCTTACCACATCACTTTCCTCCTTCAAGCCATCCAGATATTTACACACTAATACCTGCCCTAAAAAGTATTCAGTCATGGTGGAGCTTCCTTTAGGGTTATATTTACCACACACTACTCCCTCATGATGCTGCGACTGAATAACCTCATTCCAGAACTTTTCACAGAATTTCATTTTAAAATCATTGATATCAGTAAACTTGTCTCTGTAGACAGCAAACCAATTCCTCGTTTCCCCCACAAACACTTGTTCTAAAATTTCAACTACCTGGCACCACTCAATACTACCATTTTCCAACCTTTCCCCGAATTTATTTTCTATAGTGTTCATGAACTCCATTGGGCACCCCTGTCGATTGCTGAACTTACCCAGTTCTACCTCCCTGTGTGTGCTATTCACAAAAACTGGCCTATTCTGACTATTTTCTTGCCTGATCCTAGCTTTTAACTCTAATTCTGCGATTTTCTCCTCAGCCTTCCTCTCAATACTGTTTACTGTTAATTTAATGTTTCCTTCTGATTCTTCTACTTTATCATATAGCTTTGCTTGTTTCTCCTCAATCTTGCTAATGCTTTCCCTATTACTCTCTCTTAAATCATTTACTTCTGCAACTATTTGTGAGTGGACTTTCTCCATTCTACCCCCCAGCTGTTCCTTAACCTCTTTAGTAGCTACCTGAATTTTGTCAATTTCTCCCCCCAATTGCTTTTTGACCTGCTGTGTTTCCAGTTGCACTAGTTCTTTTAAATTTTCAGCCTGTGTACTGATTCTAATTTCCAACTCCTCCTGTACTTTTCCTAATTTTCTGTCTACATCTGCAATAATCTCTTTAGCCTTTTCTTCCATCACCCCCCTGATCTCACCTCTAATCAGTTCGAATTTGTCACTCATTTCCCTACTGTTTTGTTCTAATTTAGCATTTAAAGTTTCAGTACTCTCTCTATTTTCCTTACTGTTTTGTTCTAATCTGGCGTTTAAAGTTTCATTACTCTCTCTATTTTCCCTACTGTTTTGTTCTAATCTGGCATTTAATGTTTCATTACTCTCTCTATTTTCCCTACTGTTTTGTTCCAGTTTAGCATTTAAAGCGTCTGTACTTTCTTTATTTTCCCTACTGTTTTGTTCTAATTTTGCATTTAAGGCATCACTACTAACTTTGTTCTGATACATGAACTCGAGAAGTAAAGTTTTTAATTCTGGTTGGCCGCCTACACTCCCTGTTTCAGTATCGGGATTTACCTCCGCTACCCCGTTACTACCATCACTCGACATACTGCTCGTATCATCACTCTCCCGTTGATGACCACTACGTAACCTCATCTGTCTTTCTTTCTCATCCCCCATAATGATATACACTGATACAGACAAATAACCCCCAAAATACAGGCACAGAAATATATACCCTTCTCCTTCCACAAATGTTATTAGGTTTTCAGCCCCAAGTTGTCGGCGACAAATGTAATGGTTTCTTTCGCCCCCACGTTGGGCGCCAAATGTAGCATTAATTATTAGGCTGGGATGACAAGTGAAACGGTATTTACTTTGCTCCACGTTGAGCGTACAAATGTACTGGTAATTAGTGCCCCATGTTGGTCGCCAAATGTAACAGTTATTAGTTAGTGCCCCATGTTGGTAGCGACAAATGTAATGGTTTCGCTAGCCCACACTGTTGGGAGAGAAATGTAACTGTTTACCTTTGCCTAAGCTATGTTGTTTTAATGGGCGCCAAGACCTCAATGCAATGTTGAAATCTAAATTTGTATTTAACAACGTCTAGCTCTGGCAGAACACATTCAAGACTCTATTCACTCAGATCGTGGTATGATTTGATCATTAACCCAACAAACAATTGTATCAGGAGAAGGAATTGGTCTATATCTAATGCTACCTACTGAAAGCAAAGATTGCATTGTAAAAGAAATGAATTTATTATATAAAACAAGTATAGCAAAATTAATAATAATAATAAGTTTAAAATTTAAATTGGAGCGTTGTGATTTGAATATTACCGATAGAAAATTACGTGAAAACGGAGTCTGATAAATTGATTTTACTCTTATTTCCAAGCTATGAAGTTACTGAATTATGAAATATAAAACAAAGAAAAATGAGAGATTGCGTATTTCTGCGTCATTAGCGCTTACCCCTGGAAATTGCCAAAGCATTTCCCTCGTTCTTGATGATGCTGTGTGCTTCCCACAGTCTCCTGGACGTCGTCATCTCTGTCGAAATTTGATGATATTCTGGTAGATTAGATAATTCTATGGTCCGTACATCGGACCCAAACTCTCGTAAAACCGCACTGGTTACGTTTTACAAAAGTTCGTCGCTAACTCCACTGAACATCGGAGCGTCACGCACTTGCGACCGTACACTGCAAGTTCTACACAGATTGTCCTTAACTCCACCGAACATCGGAGCGACTCGCACGCGCATCCATACTCCTCAAGTATTTCACAGATAGTCCACGTTTCACGGCGCGTCGAACGATATATGCACACGTTGGCTCCCCCACCATGGTACCGACATCTAGCTTACGTCGTCCTCACTGATTGGCAGAGCACGCCGCTAGTTCCCCTCCTCTGGTTTCTTTACACTCGGCGCGCGAGAGGGAGAAGTCGTTTTCCGTCCCAACAATTCGCCTTTTCTAGACCTTGCGACCCAAGATTGCGTCATGCTTCTCGACAAGATTAAGCGTGTACTTGAAATCCCAGTGAGTCACGTCTCTCGATATACCCTAACTGACGAAAACTCCGTAAAATTCCGTAATCAGATAATTTTCTATGATATCGTCGTTCGTAATAATTTGCATGATAGCGTTTTCTAAGACATAGAAAACCTATCTGAATGCTAATAATTTTTATAAAATGCTCCGAAAATACCTTAATAATAATTATAATAAATTAATAATAATAATAAATTAACATGAAAAATTCTCTTGGCTGAACAATTTGCCGCGTAAATAAATATAGAATGGCTTCCTACTGACTTATGCCAGTTGCATAAAACCCCTCGAAAAACACGTTACAACCTCTCTAATGTATTTAACGATTTTTAGCCTACTTTTGATTTTTGCAAAAAGTGAAAGTAGACTTATGAGATCAACACAGGGTGAAAAATTGTGTGTCTGTGTGTGAGTGTGTGTACTCTGAATGTCTGTCCCCCCCCCATTACAATTCGAACAAGGTGGAACCGAATTGAACGAAATTCGGTACAGAGTTAGCACTAGCAAAGGGCACCTCAGTGCCGTGTTTTATATCGCCGCCATTCTCACGAAAACATAATGGCGGCCACCCAAATGTTAAAAGCTTAAATCAAATTACGACCAACCTAATCATCTGATCTCTACCAAATTTTGCAACATTATACCTTTATGTACAAAGAATCTTTTAACCGAACTACAAGGTCATCAAGCCAATAATTTGAGGATGGTGGCCATGTTTGTGTGCAAATCGATTACCCCTATCTATTCTTACACGGTGAAACCGAATTGAACGAAATTTGATACAGAGGTAGCACTAGCAAAGGGCACCTCAGTGTCATGTTTTATATTGCCGCCATCTTGACGGAAACGTAATGGCGGCCACCCAAATGTTAAAAGCTTAAATCACATTACGACCAACCTAATCATCTGATCTCTACCAAATTTTGCAACATTATACCTTTATGTACGAAGAATCTTTTGACCGAACTACAAGGTCAATAGCCCAATAATTTGCGGATGGCGGGCATGTATGTGTGCAAATCGATTCCCCCTATCTATTCAAACACGATGAAAACGAATTGAACGAAATTTGGTACAGAGGTAGCACTAGCAAATCGCACCTCAGTGTCATGTTTTATATTGCCGCCATCTTTACGGAAACGTAATGGCGGCCACCCAAATGTTAAAAGCTTAAATCAAATTACGACCAACCTGATCATCTGATCTCTACTAAATTTTGCAACAATATACCTTTATGTAATAAGCATCTTTTGACCAAACGACAAGGTCATCAGCCCAATAGTTTTCAGATAGCGGCCATGTATGTGTGCAAATTGATTCACCATATCAATTCAAATACGGTGAAACCGAGTTGAATGAAATTTTGTACAGAGGTAGCACTAGCAAAGGGCACCTCATATTCATGTTTAATATCCGTATAACACGTTGTATTTCTACAAGCTAGTACAACCAACATTCAATTATACTCCTTGGAAAGGACAAAGAGTTATAACAATAGGCTATATGTTCTTTCCTGAACATCTTGTTTAATTTACAATTGTTACAATGTTGTATTTCTGAGTTCCCTCACCACGAAATAAAAGTTGGACTATTTTCAATTAATGTAATTGGTTGGCATGCATCCACAAGGCCTACTTCCAATGGAGGATGGCAACGTTCCCATGATTAAATCACAACGTGGAATACGGCGTATTACGGTACTGTAATTTGCATTTATTATTTCCTTCCTTTAGAACTGTTTAGTGGCTTTAGTACCATATTTTAGAAGTAGCTTGAAGGCGACAGAAACTAGCACAATTTATTATATTTTCTCTGTTAGAATATTTTGTTGGAATCTTTGAAAAATTAAATATCCCACCTATTGAACAGGAATTTAGTTCTTTAGCTCGTAAGTTTGTTATTGGTTATTTGTTTCATTCTACCTTATTATTTGTTACTTTCTCGTAAGTTCCATTCCTTATTCAAGAACAGAAATGAGTCGTCACGAGATGTCTACGTTGAGCTTTATGTGAGCCTGGGGCAAGATACCGCACCACATGGTCCACTAGCCCTTGTGCGCTCTCAGTATTGTCATTGTTCGCCAAAGTCGCAATGTAATTTATTGTTACAACCGGTTTGACATATTTTTCTTGTAGGGATAACCTATTTTGGATTATTGATTTTTCATTTTTGTTCATCATCATCATCATCTTGCACAGTTTCCAGCCACTGGCCGGGTCTGTTTGGAACACAAGCCTCTCCAACGTCTTCTGTCTTCCCACCATCTCTCAGCTTCCACCCTTGTCCAGTCTTCTCCTCTCTTCTTCATGTTTTCTTCCACCCCCTTCTGCCACCTGTCTCTCGGTCTCTTTCCTTCCCACTTCATCTCGTGTACCCTCCTGGGTATCCTCTTTTCCTCCATTCGCTTTACATGTCCATACCATCTAAGTCTAGATTTCTCGATATCATCCTGTAATGGTTCCTCCTTCATTAATTCTCTGGTCCTCTCATTTCTTATTCTGTCCATCTTTGTAGCTCCAATACTGCTTCTCAAGAACCTCATCTCACTGGCCTGTATTTTGCTCTTCTCCCTTCCTTTCATAACCCAGGTCTTCGAGGCATACGTCAGGATACGGACATAGTACGTCCGATATATGATCTTTTTGCTGTTCTGAGGGACATCCTTGCTCCATAACATGCTTCTCACACTCCTCCGGAATGCTTCTGCCTGTCTCCCCCGCTCATTTATTTCTCTATCGTTTCTTCCATTATCTTGTATCAGGCTTCCCAGATACTTGAAACTCTCCACTTTCTTCAGCTGTTCCCCACCAATTGTTAATCCCGTTGTGGTTCTTTCCTTCTTCCTTGTTGTGATCACCATCTCACTCTTATTTATGCTAAATTTCATCCCATATCCTTGTATTATTCCTTCCCACACGTCCAACTGTTCCTGTACCTCCTCCTTGTTTCCCCAAATCATCTGCAAGCACCATTGCTTTCATCTTTCCTTCCCCAATTACTTGTGCCACTCGGGTCATTATGTCATCCACAACCACAATGAAAATTAACGGTGACAGTGCACTTCCTTGTTTCAGGCCGTTTTTCTGTTCCAACCAGTCCGATCTCTCTCCTCCCACTTTCACACAGCTCACACTTCCCTTGTACATCTCCTTTATCCTCTTTATAGTCCATTTCTCTACTCCTCTATCCTCCAGGGACTTCCATACTTTGTTTCTGCATACACTGTCATATGCTTTCTCAATGTCCAGGAAGGCCATCAGTAGATCAGTTCCATACTCATAGTGCTGTTCTTGTAACTGCCTTACAGCAAAAATCAAATCCACTGTGGACCTTCCTGCTCTGAAGCCATGTTGCTCTTCCCTCATCCCTCCTATCCTTGTCCTAATCCTCCTTTCCAAAACGTTCTCAAAGATCTATGCACAATGACTCATCAGTGTTATTCCCCGGTAGTTTCTGCATTCTGTTCTACTACCTTTCTTGAAGATCCACTATCATTTTTGTTGATGTAACTAATTGAGCGTTTCGTCCCTTCTACATTGCGTGTCAAATTCCTGTTGTACACCAATGCTCTCACGAGATTAGACATAATTTTACTTTCTGTTCTTGCTATTGTTTTCGCCGGCCTCTCACTGCTGTGTCCGTGGTTCAAATCCCGGTCACTCCATGTGAGATCTGTGCTGGGCAAAACGGAGGCAGACAGGTTTTTCTCCGGGTACTCTGGTTTTCTCTGTCAAAAAAATTTCATTCCAGCAACACTCTCCACTATCATTTCATTTCATCTGTCATTCATTTAATCATTGCCCCCAGAGGAGTGCGTCAGGCCTCGGCAGCCGGCACAGTTCATATCCTCGCCGCTAGATGGGGGCTTCATTCATTCCATTCCTGACCCGGTCGGAGACTGGAAGCAGACTGTGGATTTTCATTTTTTCTTGCTATTGTTTTACATTTTTATGTGATGGTGAGGTGTCAGATCACTTTAATTATGTGCAAGGTGATCATTTGTTATTCAAGTTTCCCTCCATTATGTGTTTTTACCATCTTTAAAATTTTCTATACCCAGTGTATATTCTTTTTTATGTCCAGTAATCTTGTATTACATTTTTCCCTCTTTAATTTTGTATCATTTTATGTGATTATGGAATGCTTTGTGTTAGGATGGCATCTGTGTATATGTGAGCCAAGGTGAATGTAAATTTATAGGTCTTTATTCCCTTTTGGAGCTGCCTTAGATGTATTCACTTTCACTTTACTGTCAGCCAATGCTGACCCCTTTCCAACTCACAGGAAAGAAAGATATAATGCCTCCACCAGATGCTCGGTTATGTATCATTTTATTGTGTATATAGGGTGCCCCTTTAATGATTCTGTATTAATTGTAACTACAATGTAATTTATTAAAGAAAGCTTTTCTGTCAGACAAAACAAATTTTGCTGAATATATTAGGCGGGAAACAAGTATTTACACACCCTAACCTGAAAGAAATGTTACTCAAGATATTTATCACAAAATAACACTCTTTTATGTACCCCTCCCCCATTTTTGTACATAAAAGCATGATATTTTGTGATAAATACAAGGGTAATTCCTAAAGTAAGGTCTGATTCGCCGTAAATAATTAAAAGCGGCTCCAAGGGCAAAACACGCATGCGTGCCGACTCCTGGCATGTCTTGCGCAGCAAAAGCCGCCAGTAGCGTTGTTACCGTTGCTGTGTGCTGTTGATAGTGTCAGTTCACAATGTTTAAGACAATTAATCAGCCCACCGATTGTGAAGTAAGGGCAGTGATACGCTTTCTGTCTGCAAGAAACATTTCTGCGGCAGAAATTCATCGGCAGATTACTGAAGTGTACGGTCCTAACATAATGAGTGACAGTAAAGTGCGCAAGTGGGTGCGAGCCTTTAATGAAGGATGGGAAAATGTGCACGATGAGCCCCGCTCCGGCAGACCATCAGTGATTTCAGACGAGTTGGTTCATGCGGTTGACGACAAAATTCGTGAAGATCGACGATTCACTACTTCAGGGACAACGATCAATAAAGCCGCCTACTGCGCTAGCCTGACTAAACTTCGACGTGCAATCCAGAATAAGCGACGTGGTCTTTTGTCGTCTGGAGTGTTGTTGTTGCATGACAATGCCAGACCCCATACTGCAAATGACACGCAAACTCTAATCAAGAAATTTGGATGGGAACAGATGGACTACCCACCGTACAGTCCGGACTTGGCGCCAAGTGATTTCCACCTGTTCCGCTACCTAAAGGAGTTTCTTGGCGGCAAGCGCTTCGACACAGATGATGAAGTGAAAGAAGCTTCGCAGGCGGCCGAGTTCTACGACTTAGGCATTCAAAAGCTTGTGGAACGATGTGACATATGTGTAAATAAGTATGAAAATTATGCAGAAAAATAGAGAAAGACGTAGGGAATGTCAATAAAAATTGTTTTGGAAACAATTTTGATTTTGGACGTTTTTTTTTACCGACCTTAGTTTTGGAACAGCCCTCGTATCTTATTTCTTTCAGTGTTGACCAACACCAAAGCTTTCTTTAATAGAATTAGGCAACACTGAATAATGGCTGCTAATACTTCAATTTATTACAATGTAACACTGTTTCCTTTTATTTTTCTTGTCAGGAATATGAGAACCGGAGAGTACCAAAAATCAATCTACCATCGTACGGAAACCTATTGAATTGGTATCAAGTACCACCGTATTAAACTCTACACCTTTGGAGTACTAGATTCATCTCGCCTCTTCAAGATCGAGAATTCTGCTATAAAGATTTTTTCCCTCACTATTACTAGGATAGGTCACTTTATCGTCGGCTGTAACTCGATTCCGAGTAAACATACTTCTTCCTGCATAGAGCTTTTCTACCGTCATCATCATCATTTCCCCTTATCCAGCTCCTGCCGGGTCGGGGTATTTATGGCACTTCTCCACTTTCCTCTTTCCTTCCACCATTCTTCTTCCACGATCTTGTCCCAGTCCAGATTTCTTTTTCTTATGCTGTTCTTCACTGAATCAATCCACCTTGTTCTAGGTCTTCCTCTTGCTCTCTTACCCTTGCACTTCGCCTCCAGCATCTGTCTTGGTATTATGTTTTCCTCCATCCTCTTTACATGTCCAAACCACCTTAGTTTATTCTTCTCAATTCTCTCATTTAGTTTTGCCATCCCAACTTCCTTCCTAACATCTTCATTCCTCACTCTGTCTTTCCTTGTCTTTCCTATCATACTTCTTAGGAATTTCATTTTACTGGCTTGGATTCTACTCTCTTGCCTGCTTGTCAGGGTCCAAGTCTCAGCTGCATAAGTTAATATGGGAACATAGTACACTTTATACATTACCTCCTTGCTTTTCCTTGGTACTTCCTTATACCAAACAAGTTTTCTTACACTTTGATAGAATGCATTGCTCTGCTGTACCCTCCTGCCAATCTCCATGTCCAATCTACCAGTTTGCATCAATTCACTTCCTAGGTATTTGAACATGTCCACAATTTCCAAACACTGACTTCCAATTTTCACAGTGCCCTTTCCTTGTCTTTCCCCTCTTGTCATCACCATGGTCTTTCTTTTCTCTATACTGATTTTCAGGCCGTACTTCTGAATATTTTCGTTCAGTGCATCTAGTTGTTTTTGCACTTCTCCGGTGTTCCTTCCCCAGACCACAATATCGTCTGCAAATAATAGTAACTTCATTTCTTTATGTCCATATGCTTCCTTTGTTTCCTTTACTATTTCATCCATCACCATTATGAACAAGAGAGGTGACAGCACACTCCCCTGTCTTAGTCCAGTCTTGTTCCTAAACCAATCTGTCTTTCCAACAGGGGTCAGAACCCTGCTAACACAGTTGTTGTACATTGCTTGCACCATTTCCAACATTTCTCTTCCCAGTCTCTTCTTAACCATGGTTTCCCATACCTTCTCTCTGGGGACACTATCATATGCCTTTTCTAGATCTATGAAAGTCATGATCAAATCCTCTCCATATTCCCAGATCTTTTCCATCACCTGCCTCAAGCTAAAGATTGGGTCCACTGTGGATCTTCCACTCCTGAAGCCATACTGTTCCTCTTGCAACTCTCCTTCCACCTTTCTTCTCATTGTTCTTTCTAATATCCTTTCCAGTATTTTTACTATCTGTGATATGAGGGTGATCCCTCTATAGTTATCACACACCTTCTTGTCCCCCTTCTTAAACACTGGTATTATTAGCCCTTTCTCCCAGTCTTCTGGTACACTTTTCAGTTTCCACACACACTTTAGCAGTCGATACAACCATTGCATACCAACAGGTCCAGCAGCCTTTATCATTTCTACACTGATTTCATCCACCCCTGTTGCTTTTCCCATCTTCATTTTCTGTACTGCTAATTCCACCTCCAGCATTGTTATATCATCTTCTGTTATAGAGTCGTCAGGTTGTGTCACTTCCATCTCACCAGTACAATTGCTCACATTCAATAGCTTATCGAAATACTCCTTCCATCGTCCCTTTATCTCTTCTGGGTGTGTTAACAACTATCCATCTTCCTTTTTCACTAGCTTTGTAGTAACTCTTTCTTTCCTCTTACTTCTTAGAAGCCCATACAGCATCCTTTTACTGCCACTTACATCTGTTTCCATTCTTCGTGTAAATTCTTCCCAACTTTTCTTCTCCTACCACTTTCTTACACCTCCGTTTGCTGTCGTGATACTTCCTTTTGCTTTCTTCCGTTTGATCTCGGTTCCATTCTTTCCATGCAGACTTCTTTTCTTTCACTGCTTTCCTCACTTCCTCATTCCACCACGGTGTCTCCTTCTCTTTCACTCTTGTTGACGTCCTACCACAAGCACTCTCTGCTGCACCAACAAATGCCTTTTAAAGTGGGACCATTCCTCTTCTATGTTTTCCACTTCAGTAACTGGGATTTGTTGCTTCAATCTCTCCTGAAAATCTTCCTGTACAGTTTTGTCTTTCAATTTCTATACTTTTATTTTACTTTCTCTGATCTCCTTTAGGTTTTCCAATTTTTCCCATCTAAATTTTGCCACCACAGCTCTATGGTCCCCATCAAATGCTTCTCCTGGTAAAGCTGTCACATCTATCAGCTTTCTGTGATTAGTCCTTTCCACCAGAAAGTAGTCAATTACTGATTTTGTTCTTCTATCGTCCCAACCATATCTCGTAATTTTCCTGCTGTTTTTCTTCCGAAACCATGAATTACCCACTATCAGTCCATTCCTTTCACAAAAGTTTACAAGTTCCTCTCCTTCCTGGTTCTTTTTCCCATATCCATATGGTCCAATGACTTCTTCCTTTCCTTGTCTCTCGTTTCCGACTTGTGCATTCATATCTCCCATGATCACCACTTCTACATCTGAAATTACTCTTTCTACATCCTCCAGGAATACTTCAGTATCTTCTTCTCTGTTTCCAGTCTGTGGTGCATACACTTGTATGAAGTCCATCACGTCATTTTTCATCTTCATTCTAATTTTCATTATTCTGTCACTCACACACTCGACCACTTCCACATACTCCTCCAGTTGTTTCGAGGTTATCAGTCCCACGCCATTTTTTGCCTCTTGGCCACCACTCCAGTATAATGTATATCCTTTCCTCAATTTCTTCCTTCCTTTACCTTTCCATTTCACTTCACTCAGCCCCATCAATCCAACATTCTCACTCTCCATGAAGTCTACCACCTCCTCCACCTTGCTTGTCAGGGTCTTGACATTCATGATTCCCACTTTCATTTCGGTTACTGGTCGCCCATTTCTCACAGTTCCCCCAGTACCAAAAGAACTGCGCGTCGCCTGCAGGGTATGCCCTAACCTTCTCCGAATCATTTGAAGTGCCTTTTATTTTATATACCGTATTTTCATTTTTTATCCCTACCCTAAATAGCGAGCAGTGTGTTTCTTGAGATAAAAGTAGGATACTTTCCTTTCGCGATGAACTGCTCCACTATTATATTGGGTAGTTTCTTTTATCATGTTATTTTCCATTTTGTAATATTTTGTGATACGTGTGGTGCGAATAGGATTAAAGAGACTTGCTTGTGCCAAGACTTTAGTGAATGACAATATTTTTATGAACTGCTCAATGAGCTGCATTGTGTGTGATAATTATGTGACTTGTTCTGAGAACCATTTGGAGTGCATCAGATATATTGTGTACGGGTATATAGATATATTCTTTCATTTTGTTTCTCTCAACAACAACAAAATCTTTTATTTTATTAACCCATAGAGGAAAAAAAAGTGAGGGGAAGTGAGAGGAATTTTGAGCCTTTTATTTTCTTTGTAATGTGTTGCAAAACCGTGTAATGTTATTTTATGTATGTACATTATTTCTACATCTTTCTACAAGTAAGCATGCTATGGTGCAAGATATATTTCACAACCTGTGTAGTTCTTTGCACTCCTTATGCTTGGCCCTTATTGGCTGATACAGAAGTTACTGTGGTGTAACACTTTGTACATGCATCTTTCCAACTCCATATTTGGTAATATTTCAGTCTCTTCCTTCACGATTATCTCCGTCAATGTTTAGGAAGGGATGGAAACTTGTATTTTTCATCCCACCTTTTTTTCTCGGTAGAGTGTAGGCACACTCTTGCAACCACACCTTTACACTCTCTTGGCTCACTACTTCCATGTGAACCTGATGTGTTTGGGCAGCTATATAGCCTGCATTCAAAACTAATTAATGTAAATACAACTACAGATTAAATAATGTAATCATTATGTTTCAGTGTTTGTAACCGTACACTTATTTGGGTTATGGTGGAGTTTGAGGGGCGGATGTGTATTCACACTAAGGGAGAGCAATTTTAAACAAAAACATATTTTTATCTTTACTTACAATAACGCATACCCTTCCACACATCTTGTTCTTTATCATTACTCCTTTCTTCTTTCTTTAATCTCATTCCTTTCTACTAATACTATATTCTCTCCTTGTCTTTCTATCCCAAAAAAACTTAATAATCATCCCTCATGGAATTAACAAATCTAAGTCTAAGAATATCAGAACTATATATAAAAAACAAACTAACATCGTAAAAAGAACTTAGAAAATACGCTGCACCGGCAAGGCCCCCCCATCACCCCACTGCCAGAAACTAGATATCTCTAACTTTGGGGCAATGGACAGCACTCCCAGCAAGCACCATTTTCTTAACCTAACATAACTTCTAAGAACATGTAACCTCATAACCTAACGTTACATGTTTTACATTTCGATATTCTTCTTTTTTTTTTTTTTTTTTTTTTTTTAATTTTTTGTGTTTTAAACTTTCCTTAAATCCGTATCATTCCATGCTCTTGGTGAGTTTTGTATGTTGTTTCTTTGTCTGTTCTTTATGTCATCGTCATCGTTGACCAACTCTAGTTTACCAGCCCCCCCCCCATTGATCTGTCAATCTATGAACCATTCTTCGTTCACAATTCTCTCTCCTGTACATCTTTCTTCACCAGATCTGTCCATTGTTTTCTAGGCCTGCCAGCTGGTCTTCTCCCTCCTATGTCTCTTTCATACTCCCTTCTTGCAGTTTTATTGGCCCTCATTCTCTTCACGTGGCCTAGGCCTGCCAGCTGGTCTTCTCCCTCCTATGTCTCTTTCATACTCCCTTCTTGCAGTTTTATTGGCCCTCATTCTCTTCACATGGCCAAACCACTTCATTCTAGACTGCTGGATCTTTTGTAGTATAGAATCTTCTGACTTTTTAATTCCTGGTCTTTGGGGGTGAAGCTGATTCCTGCACGTGGTGCCCCTGCATAGGTACTTGAACTCAATTTTCCAGTACTGAACTGATCATCAGCATTTGACAGCCAGACTATCTTCTATAGATCTCCTGGCAAAATAGAATACAGCATGCAATACCATTCAAATTCTAACGGCTCTTCTCAGAGCCCCGTGACAAGAAGGCTTGGACAAAGATTAAAAATTTGCCAACTAAACATCGAAGGCATCAGTTGATCGAAAAGCGACCATCTATCAAGAGTTCTTCATGAGAACAATGTTGATTTGGCACTCATACAGGAAACTCATACCACCAATGAGGAAGAACTCCAGAAAAGAGGAAAGATTCATGGTTACTCTATGATTGGTGCTACGTATGATAGGGTTTATGGGGTGGCAACTTACGCCCGGAACAATCTCGAACATGTTCATCATATCACTTCTAGCATGGACGACAATATCCATGTAGTAGTTGTTACTGTACAGGATATAACCATAACGAATGTATACAAAACACCAACAGTCCCATGGCCCAGCTTTGTGCTTTCAGTTTCAAATCATCCAGCCATTTTTGCAGGCGATTTCAATAGCCACCATGAAAATTGGAATTATGCTCAGAATGACAACTGCGGCACTGCTCTCAATGAATGGGTTGAAGAACACAACTTACACCTTGTCTTTGATGCCAAGGACAAAGGATCATTCAGATCAGGAGCCTGGCAACGTGAATATAATCCAGATCTGTGTTTTGCGACTTGTGGCAACAAGGATCAACCTCTTCCAACTGTAAGACGCATATTGGGTGATTTTCCCCGCAGTCAGCACAGACTAGTACTTATAGAGATAGGGTTGTCTATCCCACTCATAACTTCATTCCCTCGCCCTCGATGGAACTTCAATAAAGCTAATTGGACAAAATTTACTAGTGAACTAGACAAATGCATCAGATGGATTCCTGCGAGAA
Organism: Meconema thalassinum; assembly: GCA_946902985.2. Classification (NCBI taxonomy): domain Eukaryota; kingdom Metazoa; phylum Arthropoda; class Insecta; order Orthoptera; family Tettigoniidae; genus Meconema; species Meconema thalassinum. The sequence continues at coordinate 38,646,794 of OX336391.1, read as the reverse complement.
GCATGAGCTACAACAGGTTTGTTGGGTTAGTTACTTCAATAGCCAAGAAATATATTCCGAGAGGGTATAGAAAGGAATACGTTCCAGGTCGGAATGAACAAAGTGATGCTCTTTATAATGAATTTATGAATACAGGTAATCATGTAGTGGCTGATGAGCTCTTACATAGTTTGGATGCAACACGCAAGCAAAAATGGACAGAGACTGTTGAGGGGTTGAATTTTCAACACTCAAGCAGAAAAGCCTGGAGTCTGCTAAGGAAGCTTGGAGGAAATTCTATAGGTCAAAGAGAGCAACCTAGATTGCCAGCCACATTGTATCGACTTCTATGGTTGCACAAGATAAAGACCATACTCGAATGCTGAAAAGAAACTTCAAAACAATAAAAGCATCACTTCCATCAACTTCGTCTTACTCCGAAGTATTCACCCTTGAAGAAGTCAATGTGGCTATAAAAGACATCAAACCTGGGAAAGCCCCCGGATTTGATGGCATTCATCCTGAGTTCCTGTTAAACCTGGGCCAAAATGCTCGAAAATGGTTTGCTTGATTTTTCAGTGATATTCTAAACACAGGGATCCTCCCAAATCAGTTCAAGAAAACTAAAATTATAGCTGTTTTGAAACCTGGTAAGCCAAAAGACGCTCCCCAAAGCTACAGGTCTATAGCATTGCTGAGCTGTTGCTACAAACTTCTTGAAAGACTGATTTATAACAGGATCAGTCCGACTATCTTAGAACACATTCCTGTGGAACAGGCTGGCTTTAAACCTAATCGCAGTAGTTGTGATCAAGTCCTTGCTCTTACATCGCATATCGAGACTGGTTTTCAACTCCAGTTGAAAACTTCTGTTGTGTTTCTCGATCTGTCTGCCGCTTATGATACAGTATGGAGAGAGGGGTTACTCTATAAACTGTCTCGAATAATACCTTGCAAAACTACCGTGCAACTTACTGGTAACATGCTCAGTAACAGACTTTTCCAAATCATTCTAGGAAAAAGAATGAGCAAACAAAGAAAGCTGAATAACGGGCTTCCACAAGGTTCAGTGCTGTCTCCCCTTCTCTTCAATCTGTATCTCTCTGATCTACCAGACACTCAGTCCAGAAAGTTTTGTTATACTGATGATATAGCTTTGGCTATAAGACACAAGGACATGGAGAATGTGCTCAATGATGACATTGCTAGGCTTGAAAGTTATTTCCACAAATAGAGGCTCCAACTAAGTGCAACAAAAACTGAAGTATCATGTTTCCACTTAAACAACAGAATGGCTGATAGTGCAGTTCATGTATCGCTTCAAGATTCTGTGCTGAGTAATAATAAACACCCTAAATATTTAGGTGTCACTCTGGATCACACATTATCTTTTAAAAAACATCTTGAAAATACAGCCACCAAAATTAGAAGCCGGAATAATATCCTGCAGAAGCTTTGTGGAACTACTTGGGGAGCTTCTGCTACAACTCTGAGATGTTCTGCATTAGGTCTTGTCTTCTCCACTGCTGAATATTGTGCTCCAGTTTGGCTGAACAGCCCCCATGTAAAGATAATTAATACCCAACTCAATAACACCATGAGACTGATCAGTGGCCTTATTAGATCTACACCGACTTATTGGCTTCCTGTCCTCAGCAACATCATGCCTCCTGACCTACGCAGGAAAGCTGCCCTGATACGAGAGTATAAGAAAATGATGAGTAATCCAGCTCTTCCTATTCACTGCGACATCCCTGATCTGAATAGAAACCGACTGAAATCTAGACATCCACCCATCAAATATGCTAGAGATCTCACAGGCAACAATTTTAAGCCGAATATCCAATGGAGAAATGAATGGAGCACCAACATCAACCTTGACGCTTGGGGCGACTTAATTGGAGATAGCGCTGCACCCGGTTTTGACCTGCCAAGAGGAACGTGGACTACCCTCAATAGGATCCGGACTAACCACGGGGTCTGTGCTGAATCACTCTTCAAATGGGGTAAAATTCCTTCTCCCCAATGTGACTGCGGTGCTCCTTCACAGTCAGTTCACCACATTGTTCACGAATGCCATAGAAGAGCATATCAGGGTAATCGGTCTGACTTCCTGTTGGCAAAACCTACAGCACTGCAATGGATAGAGAATTTAGATTTAAAGATATGAGTCTGCCTTGTCATGTCATCATCATCATCTTGCACACCTTCCAGCCACTGACCGGGTCTGTTTGGAACACAAGCCTCTCCAAAGTCTTCTGTCTTCACACCATCTCTCAGCTTCCACCCTTGTCCAGTCTTCTCCTCTCTTCTTCACGCTTTCTTCCACCCCTTTCAGCCACCTGTCTCTCGGTCTCTATCCTTCCCACTTCGTCTCGTGTACTCTCCTGGGTATCCTCTTCTCCTCCATTCGCTTTACATGTCCATACCATCTAAGTCTAGATTTCTCTATACCATCCTGTAATGGTTCGTGCTTCATTAATTCTCTGGTCCTCTCATTTCTTATTCTGTCCATCTTTGTAGCTCCAATACTGCTTCTCAAGAACCTCATCTCACTGGCCTGTATTTTGCTCTTCTCCCTTCCTTTCATAACCCAGGTCTCCGAGGCATACGTCAGGATAGGGACATAGTACGTCCGATATATGATCCTTTTGCTGTTCTGAGGGACATCCTTGCTCCATAACATGCTTCTCACACTCCTCCGAAATGCTTCTGCCTGCCTCCCCCGCTCATTTATTTCTCTATAGTTTCTTCCATTATCTTGTATCAGGCTTCCCAGATACTTGAAACTCTCCACTTTCTTCAGCTGTTCTCCACCAATTGTTAATCCCGTTGTGGTTCTTTCCTTCTTCCTTGTTATGATCACCATCTCACTCTTATTTATGCTAAATTTCATCCCATATCCTTGTATTATTCCTTCCCACACGTCCAACTGTTCCTGTACCTCCTCCTCCTTGTTTCCCCAAATCATCAAATCATCTGCAAACACCATTGCTTTCATCTTTCCTTCCCCAAATACTTGTGCCACTCGGGTCAGTATGTCATCCATCACCACAATGAAAAGTAACGGTGACAGTGCACTTCCTTGTTTCAGGCCGTTTCTCTGTTCCAACCAGTCCGATCTCTCTCTTCCCACTTCCACACAGCTCACGCTTCCCTTGTACATCTCCTTTATCCTCTTTATAGTCCATTTCTCTACTCCTCTATCCTCCAGGGACTTCCATACTTTGTTTCTGCATACACTGTCATATGCTTTCTCAATGTCCAGGAAGGCCATCAGTAGATCTGTTCCATACTCATAGTGCTGTTCTTGTAACTGCCTTACAGCAAAAATCAAATCCACTGTGGACCTTCCTGCTCTGAAGCCATGTTGTTCTTCCCTCATCCCTCCTTGTCCTAATTCTCCTTTCCAAAACTTTCTCGAAAATCTTTGCACAATGACTCATCAGTGTTATTCCCCATAGTTTCTGCAATCCGTTCTACTACCTTTCTTGAAGATCGGGACAATTATTCCTTTTTTCCAGTCCCCTGGGGTCTTCTTTCCTTCCATGCTGTCCTCATCACTCGGTACAACCACTGTATCCCCACCTCTCCTGCTGCTCTCACCATCTCCACCCTCAACTCATCCACACCCAGTGCCTTCCCTCCTTTCATCTTTTTCACTGCACCTTCCACTTCTTTCCATGTTAAGTCCTTTTCTGTTTGCAGTTCATCTTCCTCTTCCCCGATTTCTTCCTCCTCACCATCATTTCCATTTGGGTTCAGAAGTTCTTCAAAATATTCTTTCCACATTTTCTTAAGTTCTTCCCGATTTTCTATCGCTTGCCCCTTTTGTTCACCATTCTAACATAATCCGTAGGATCCTTCCGCCTCTTATTTTTTACCATCCCACACAGGACCTTTTTTGTACCTTGACTATACTCCTTCATCATCTTTGTCCACTCTTCCATCCACTTTCTTCTCTCCTCAGCCACTACTCTCTTCGCCTCCTTCTTTCTTTCCTGGTACTCTTCCCTTGTCTCTACCTCCTAAAGGCTCTATTCTTTTCCCTTACTATATCTTTTGTCTTCTCATTCCACCATGGTGTTTCCTTCCACCTCTTCTTACTACTTGTCCTCCCACATACTGCTTCTGCCGCACCTACTAGTGTCTTCTTAAATGTAGCCCATTCCTCTTCCACCCCTCTTTCTTCATCTGTTGGAATTCCTTCCTTTACCATTTTGAGGTACTCGACCCTTCTTTCAGTTTCCATATCCTTATACGTCTTTCCTGTTTCTCAGTCCCTTTCTTCTCCTTACTCCCTCTCAGGTTCATTACCAGCAATCGATGGTCGCTATCCAGGTTCTCCGATGGTATAACCTTGATGTCCGTGATGTTCTTATTTAATTCTTTCTCATACAGTATATAGTCGACCACCGACTTCCTGGTCAAGTCATCACTGTACCATGTGATTGTGTGGCTCTCTCTTTTCTTAAACCAGGAGTTCCCAACTAGCAGGCTGTTCCTTTGGCAGAAGTCCAACAGTCTCTTTCCTTCCTCATTTCTTCCGCCCCAACCCTCTGGTCCTAGAACACTCTCATAACCTTGTCTTTCTCTTCCTACATGGGCATTGAGATCCCCCATAACAATCATATTTCTTCCTACCAGCTGCTTCTGCAATTCCTCTTCAAACTCCTTCTCTTCAGAGGCGCAGCCTACTTGTGGAGCATACACTTGCACTATTTCTACGGTCTCTCCCCTCAGTGCTACTTTCACTTTTATCATCCTATCACTTATTCTCCTCACTTCTTTTAAACCATCTCGTACCACTACTCCCACTTCATTCCTCTTTCCCTCTTCATTCCCACTCCAGTAGTCTATAGCCTTTTCTCAGTTCTCTCCTTCCTTCCCCTTTCCACTTTGTTTCTGCCAATCCCAATAAATCCAACTTCCTTCTTTCCATTATATCCACTATCTCCTCCACCTTCCCCGTCAGCGTTCTTATGTTTAAAGTTCCAAATCTTAGTCCGTGTGTACAGCCGTGTCGTCGTCTATTATATCCATCATGTCCGAGGCTCGTTCCATTCTTGATAGCATTTGGTTTCATCCACTACTGGCTTGCTGGGCCTATCGTATCTTCACCAGAGCCCCGTTAGCCATCACTTTTCAGGGTTCCTGTAGGACCTTCACAGCTACCGTAACGGTCCCGGGGCACACGAAGTCCCCACTGTACTTCGCTCCTACTTTGTGCCGTTGCCCGTCTCCCACAACGTGGACGAGGGGTTGGACTTATGGGAGACCCTTGTCATGTGTCGCTGTAAATATGTATACCGGGTGATTCACCTAAAACTTGCACTGTAAATATTTCTGAAATGGAAGGTGATATTGACATGCGGTTTTAACCTAATGAAATTGTAACCAAGGGCTCGTATTTGTAGCTGATACACTGATTTTTATAATTTTTAGAAAGTGGTTTTATTTACAACAATTACAATTTTTTTAAATGGAACAATACTCATTGACATTAAAAAAATAAAAGTAGAACACATTAGAATTCCAATGGTGTCTTTTGCACGATTCTAGTGCAAGTAGTTTACGAGATATTGTTATTTGTACACAATGGGACAATGCCTAGGACAAACTAAAGAAAAACAAATGTGAATGAAGTAATTCTGTGGTTTCTGACAAGTACAGTGTACCCTCAAAGCTTGTGTTCAAAATGATGACCACCAGCCTCAATACAAGCTTCCAGTCTGCTATGTAAAGATTGCTGCACACGTTCTAGCATTTCAGAGGAGATTTCAGCGCAGGCAGCTGTAATACGCCGTTTCATATCATCTGGTGTAGTTGGTATGTCCTTGTAGACAGTGTCTTTTAGCTTCCCCCACAGAAAAAAGTCTAAAGGAATCAAATCTGGTGAACAGGCCGGCCAAAGTACAGGTCCCCTTCGTCCAATCCAACGATTTGGAAACAATCCGTGAAGATAATCTGTAGTAATTCGTGCACTATGGGCCGGACAGCCATCATGTTGATACCACAGGTTCCTCCTAGTCTGAAGCGGAACGTCTTCTAACATCTGTGGAAGATGGTCTGTTAGGAGGTTGAGGTACTTGCATGAATTCAGTGTTCCTTCTACGAAAAAGGGACCTATGATGTGATGGTTCACTATTCCACACCAGACGTTTACACTCCATGGACGCTGTCGTTCTACTTAACGCAGCCAACGGGGATTTTCAACAGACCAATAGTGCATGTTTCTAAGATTGACTTGGCCATGATTAGAAAATGTTGCTTCATCAGTAAACAAGATACATGACGAATCTGGAGTATCACGTCTTAATGCCCATGTACAAAAGTTAACACGATTCTCAAAATCATTACCATGCAGCACTTGATGGAGAGAGATGTGATACGGATGGAACTTATGACGATGGAGAATGCGTAGTACACTTGCCTGACTCATGCCGCTTCCATGTGCAATTGCACGGGAACTAATTTGTGGATCTACTGAATCAGCAGCCAGAACCTTAATTTCTCCCTCTTCTCCAGTCACTTGTTTGTCTCTGTTACGTTTTCTAGGCGTTATACTACCACTTTCACGTAATTGATTGAAAAGGTTCACAAATAATTCCCGAGATGGTTGACGTCTAATGGGATATGTTTCCGCGTACACGGTACAAGAACGAACGGCATTCTTCCTACATTCGCCATAAACCATGAGCATGTCGGCTTTTTCTGCAATGGTAAATCTCATCCTGCAAGCACGTCCTACTACTTGAAGTATCACATAATAACTGACTGGAACGTCGCAGTGCACTCAGTGTACACAAACCACAACCTCAACAAACATAACAACATCGTAACCTCGCCACTAAGCACTTGGTTGTTAGTGCGTACAATTTTCGAATAACAATCAATATCTCGTAAACTACTTGCACTAGAATCGTGCACAAAACACCATTGGTATTCTAATTTGTTCTACTTTTATTTTTTTAATGTCAATGGGTATTGTTCCATTTAAAAAATTGTAATTGTTGTAAATAAAACCACTTTCTAAAAATTATAAAAATCAGTGTATCAGCTACAAATACGAGCCCTTGGTTACAATTTCATTAGGTTAAAACCGCATATCAATATCACCTTCCATTTCAGAAATATTTACAGTGCAAGTTTTAGGTGAATCACCCTGTATATCAAAGTTTATGTGTGTATATATTTATCTTGCCTGCTAGTTGTCTGTATGTCATACGGTAAATAAATAAATAAATAATCCTGGTCTTTTGGATCATAGTACGCAGGAACTTCATTTCTTCTTGGCGTTTTGATTTGTCTGGTATCCTGTCCGTTTTTTGTTCCATATCTTACGAGTACAAGTAGAAGCGTTCTGTTTCATTCTACAGTTCCTGGAACTGCGTTACTCAGTGTATTTTGTGTGTAGTGTAGATAAAATCAAATTAATCTTAATTTTTCCAAGGGTTTGAGTATACTTGCAATTTTTACAGTATTCATGTTTGATTTCACTTTTAAAATTATTTTGTATCACTCATTTTCTTTTCCTGTATGTGTGTGTGTGTTTTTATCTCACCTGTACTGTTCATACCCTGCTTTTTCCCTCATTTCTCATCCCCTCCCTCTACACACCCCCTCTCACCATACAATGCTCCCTTCATCGTAAGTTTCATCAGTCATCTTCTTGGCACGCAATTTTATCTACGTTACTTCTTGTGCAGTCCACTTTGTTAACATAGATGTGTTTAATATTGTGGTAGATTTTATATTATTTCATTATTGATTTTTAGTTAAAATTAGTTGATTATCTTCTAGAATACTGTATTTATAGTTAAATTTATGTTGTTTAAGATTAGTTTCTTTTATATTTGTGACTATTACCTTATATTGCGCTAACTCTTATTGTATTCAGTTAATATACATCTATTTTAAGTCATCTTCGTCTCATGCTTCATTTTAAATTGAAGCACCCTCTGCCAACATTGGATCTTCGGTGAAACTTCCAGTTGTTAGTAATAATGATTTGGTCAGTCTTAGTTTCATAGTTGTTACGAAAGTACTTCCTACACCCCCTCTGGGATCTTATTTAATTCTTGGGATTTTCTTTGCCGATTTATATTATGCTATCTTACCATTTTATCAAGTGATATTTCTGTTGTTTGACTTTCAAAACTAGCAGGAAGTTTTACAAGACTTTGATCCACCTATATAGTTCCTATTAAAGAGGTGAATCTCCAGTCAAAATTCCACAGCAACTGTTGAGGTTATTACTTTTCATAACTATTATTAATCAGACTGTTGCTATGCATCAAGTGAGTACATAAATGGTAGCAGATAAGCGGCACAATAGTAATACAAGTTTTATTATTGTATGCATTTATTAGTTTCAGTTCAGTAGCTTTTACATATAAGACATATAGAGTTGAAGAATAAATATAGTATTGTCAAGCTGGAATTCTGCTTCAGTCAAGCGATTGATCATAGTTCGAATCTTCTCCAACAGAGTGAGTTCTGGAGGGGTCAGCATTTCTTCAATCTAAAGAAACATAACACTAAAAGTTTAGTACTTCCCACATATTAATTTAAGAATTAATACAGACTTACAATAAAAAATACAATCTGCATCTAGATAGAATATTTTAATGTTGGCTGTGACTTGTTTCCAAGTATACACATTTCCTCCTGCAAACTGTAAGATCACACTGTACTCAATGGTTGTGCCTTTGGGTGATTAAATAGGCCCAATCCTGGCAAGAAACATGTGACCACACAAATTACATCAAACCCACTTTCAGTATCTGAAAATATGGAGACCTAGAAACATGAGAGGGAACATTCAAACCAACAGCAAGACATTATACCATAAATCAACATGTTTGTATGATGGGGGATAAATGGTAAGGTTACATTGTTAGTAACTCATTACAGTAAAGGTAACACGGACTTAAGGTGTTAATTACCTCAGCAATTTGGTCTGGAGTTGCCCCTTGCCCTCGAAGATTGGCAGTTATCGAATCTATTCTTTGCTGCTTCTCTATTAGGCGTTTGTTTTCACTCCTCTCGTGTTCTCGTCTGGTCATGGCATTGTATAGAGCTTTGTAACACATCTCCAGAACCATCCGAACCACCTGCAAAAGAAGTAGACCTAATCTCAACAGTGATTATCTGGAATCTCATTATTTAATCATTATACTATGCTTCTTAGCTGGCAATTGCTCATTGCATGGGTAATAATGGGAGAAAAAAAAAAAAAAACAACATCAGTATGGATCAGAATTGACTGTACATATAAAAGATACAAATAATATTGTGGTAGGCTATGGCAATGGTAGAGCGATATCCACAGTGTGAGTGACACTTTCACCTCACCTCACGACTAGGGCTGTTGATATTTGAAACTCGAGAAAAATATTTGAATGTGCTGTTGATATTCGAAACTCTGGAAAAATATTTGAATGTGGGAATTGTGAAGCTCTGATACGGCAACGAACAGAGCATTTGTATGTCCTTTCTATTAGCTAAACTGTATTACAATGATAAAGAACTTTCTGAGTCGGTGGAAGTTAAGGGAGTCAATGTTTGTGACTCTTCTTTTTGGTGGGTTTTTAGTTGAGGATTAAGGAGGAGGGGAAGTTTTGATTTACCTTGGGAGCTCTTGGTGGCTCAGTAATTGGCAGTTGGGGAGAGGATACATTTTGGGGAAATTTACATTTTACTGTTCTTGGGTGGGGTTTGGTTGGGAGTTACATGGGATTTGATATTTGATTCCTACTTGGGTACCCTTGGTAGCTCAAGACAGTGGCAGCTAGGGGGAGGTCTAAAGGTTTGGAAACTGTTTTTTTTTTTGTTTATTTTTGTTTTTGGGTGAGGTCTGTTTGGGGGTTAAAGGGAAGGGGACTTTTGATTAAGCTTGGGAACTCTTAATAGCTTAGTCAGTGGTGGTTGGAAGGTGTCAAAGTTTGAGGGTCCATTTGCTTTTCACCGTTAGAGGGATTGGAGGTAGGATGATTTTTGATTAAGCTCAAAGCTCTTGATGGCTCAGTCAATGGCAATTGGAAGAACGTCAAGGTTTGGGGGTCTTTTTATTTTATCTGATTTTTGGTGGGATATGGTTGGGGTATTAGAGGGAGGGAGATTACGATTTAAGCTCAGAAACTACTGGTGGTTGGAGAAGGGTCATGGTTCGATGTTCTTTTTTATTCTGTTTTCGGGTGGGATTTGGTTGGGAGATGAGGGGAAGGAGGATTTTGATGAAGTTCAGAAGTCTTACTAGCTCAGTTAGTGAGATTAGGAGGGAATCAAAGTTTGAGGATCCTTTGTTTATTTGTGATGTATGGTTGGGGGGAGATGAGAGGGAGGGAGGTTTTTGATTGATTCAGGACTGATTGATGATTCATCGGTGGCAGTTAGAGGAGGTCAGTTGAGGACCTTTTTTTGTGATTTTGGCTATGGTATGGTTGAAGGTTACATCACCCAAAGGCCAACAAACCATCACACGATACATCCACTTTCACTCAAAAAAGGTTTTTGTAAAGAGGCCAAACGACCATCATTTTCAAAATTAAAAAAATTACACTATTTCACTTCTTATATCATCCCGAATCCAAAGACTTGCCACACATCTAATCTTCACGGAAAATGTTTTCTTTTTGGAAACAAGGCCAAACGAGCATTAATTTCAAAATCCAAAAATAACACCATCATGCACCTTACATCACCCCATGTCCAACAAACCACCACATGATACAAAACAAACAAACAAATAAATAAATTAAAAACACTGCCAAAATATACCCCTTTAATCACCACTGACAGTCACAAGAGCTCTGAAGTTTCACAACAGCCCCCTCCCACTAAACTCCAACCAGACACCACCCAAAAAAGAAAATAACGAAAGGATCCAAAAATTTTAACGCCTTCCAAGAGCTTGTGAAGTTAGTCAAAAAGAGCTAGTTCACATCCCCCTAAATAAGACACACCACAGATAAAGGACCTCAAATTTTGATTCCTTCCAACCACCACTGAACGGGCTACCAAGAGCCCTACAGCTTAATAAAAAAATTATAAATTAAAAAATACCCTGACCATTAAATGTCTCCAAACCCCACCAAAAAAGAAAATAACTAAAGGACCCCAAACGTAGACCTTTCCAGCCGCAACTGACTGAGCCACCATGAGCTCCCAAGCTTAATCAAATACTCCCGTCCTCCTAAATCCTGGAAATTTGAAGCCATTCTTTTTTCAGTGTTGCCTATACAAATTGTCTTTTGCAGCTTTTCAGTCGGTCAACACGATTGTGACCAATAAATTGGATGGGGTACAAGTTATAAATATGTAAAGACACTCCTGGAAAAACTTACATCCTAAATTGCCCATTTAAGTGTGATGGATAGGGACACTCGAATTTCTTGAATGAAATGGTGCTGAATTCTTGAGTAAAAAGAGAAAAAATTATTGAGTAACAAGGGAAAATTCTTGAGTAGGAAACAAAAATTCTAGGGTAGAAAAGACAAATTCTTAGATAATATGGATCTTAGGGAAATAGAAAGGCTGTAACTTGAAAATTATCGGTACAAAAGACAGAAATCGCAAACATTAAAGACAAAAAAGATATTTACAAACTTTATCTCCCTGCTTCCTTTCATGCTTAACATTCATAATGTAGGATGACAGCAATTCTAAATTTGTCACTGTTAGCTTAGTTCTGAAATCCGTCAACACACAAGAAAAGTTTGAAAAGAATCTTTCACAATTTACATTTGACACTGGAACCCACAGTGCCCTTAATGCACCATCAACAAAGGGTTGATGATCCTCACGCATTGCCTGAAGGGCATCCCTCTTCAGAATAGCCTGAAGATCCCTATATGCGGGAATACCCTTCAGTGACGGTATTTTGCTGAATAGGGCCTTCAGTTTCTCTCTTGCTGTACACTGCGACAAGACATTCTGCCCGTAGAAGAGCTCAGACACTGGCTCAAAAAATGTACGGGCTGGGTCCCCCAACATCAGGTTGTCCAACTTCGTATGCATATGGCCTGACATCATCTTTATTTCCTCCATCGCTCTGCCCCTAAGATTACCTTTCAGGGCATCCAGCTATTCCTGGACCTTGTTGCTGAACATTCCTGTAGCAACCACTTGTAAATGCTTCTTCAAATTCTGAAGTTTGGGATACACTTCTGCAGCAATTGGTTTGGAATTTGTCTCCAGTCCGAGCAACAAGATCACGCCAGATAAGACCTATAAGCTCGCGGAATGTGCGCTGTCCATTCGCGTCGCGTGTCATAGCCCGCAGGCATAAAGACGAGATTACATTCTGCTGACAAGGTCACGCCAGATTAGGCCTATAAGCTCGCGGAATGTGCTAAGTGACGAAACTGGCCGCTCGCATCACAGTTCATAGCCCGCAGGCATAAAGACGAGATTACTTTCTGCTGACAAGATCACGCCAGATTAGGCCTATAAGCTCATGGAATGTGCGCTGTCCGTTCGCGTCGAGGTTCATAGCCCGCAGGCATAAATACGAAAATACTTTCTCCTAAGAAGATCACGCCAGATTAGGCCTATAAGCTCGTGGAATGTGCGCTGGCCGTTCGCGTCACAGTTCATAGCCCCAAGGCATAAAGACGAGATTACTTTCTGCTGACAAGATCACGCCAGATTAGGCCTATAAGCTCTCGGAATGTGCGCTTTTCGTTCGCGTCGCGGTTCATAGCCCGCAAGCATAAAGACGAGATTACTTTCTTCTGACAAGATCACGCCAGATTAGGCCTATAAGCTCGCGGAATGTGCGCTGGCCGCTCGCGTCACAGTTCATAGCCCGCAGGCAAATAAGACGAGATTACTTTCTCCTGACAAGATCATGCCAGATTATATGCTCGCGGAATGTGCCAAGTGACGAAGCTTGCCGCTCGCGTCACAGTTCATAGCCCGCAAGCATAAAGGCGACATATTTTTCTTCTGACAAAGTCGCACCAGGTTATAAAGTCGCGGCAGCATGTGCAACTGACGGGCGCACAAATACAAATACGCTATGCGACGATTATGCGATGACATTTTATAAACCTATTTTAGTGTTTGAAAATTGGGGTGCGACGATTATGCGAGGAAATACGGTATTTCTCTAGTTGCGATAAATTTCGCGAGTAAACCTAAAAATTCGTATATGGAGCCGAAATGTCAAAATTTCGCGAATAGATAGTGTTCCAAATTACATTTAAATTCGTAACACATGTCCTATATGCCTTTCTCCCATCATATTTAACACTTTTGAAAAATTCGCGAATTTCGCGAGTCGCGAAATTTGAGTGTCCCTAGTGATGGACCAAACCGACAAGACATAATGTAACATTGGACTGGATGTGGCAGAATTAGGTAATGGAGCAGGAGAAGTGGAAGGATAGACAGCAGGCTAGTTTACAACACCCGGGTGACTGAAGTTGGTCACGGATGATGATGATGATACGTAATATTTTCCAGGAGTGTGTTTACATATTTATAACTTGTACCCCGCCTAATTTATTGGGCACAATCGTGTTGACCGACTGAAAAGCTGCAAAAGACAACTTCTAAATCCTACCAAACTCCACCCAAAATCAGAAAACAGTAAAGGATCCCCAATTTTTGACCCCTCCAGTTGTCACTGAACTACCACGAGCTACAGCGTTTAATAAAAGATGCCCCCTCTCGCAATTCTCCAACCAAACCCACACAAAAAACAGAAATAATTAACAAAGCAACAAATATTGACCCCTCAATCCCCACTGACAACTACCAAGAGCCTTCAAGTTTAATCACTCCCCTACCAAACCTATGAGTCTCATCAAGAAAATAACAATAAAAAACTATACTTTGACCAACCGTCACTGACTGATCCACCAAGATCGCACTGAATCAAAAATCTTCCATCCATTAATCTCATCCCAAAAACAGGAATTAACAAAAGAATCCCATATTTTAACCTTCTTCCCAACATCACTGACTGAGCGATCAAGTGCTCTTGATCTTCATCAAAAAGTCACCTCCCACTAACCCTCAACCATCCTGCACTCAAAACAGAAACTAATGAAAGGAAACCCAAGTTCTGACCCCTTCCAGATGCCACTGACTGAGCTCCCAAGTTTAAACAAAAATTCCCTTCTCCCTGATCAAAGACTAACAAGGGAAGTCTCTGAACCGGGGAATCGCGGATCCTGCTGGAACTTAGCAGATGCGTTGCTTGAGCCCAACTAGGCAGAACCGTGACGAAAAATCTTTCGGAAATTAACTCCTACCCACAGTAGACGGCAGTAAGAATAACAATTTTGAACTGTGCGCGCTGGTCAAGCGGGAGTGTGCCTCACTCCTGATTGGTGGCTCAAAAGATCACGTTCCAAACGACTGCCCTCCCATACTCGCGCTCATAAGCTTCGCTGCGGCAAGGGACATTAATGTTGCATCTCTACAAACTATTGCACGTCGTGCTTTATTATTAATCATTCAATGTAAAGTATCACAAATACATATAATTACAACACAACACATAGTAAACTGAACCAATGGTAACACGAGTAAGAGACCAAGCTATTTCACATAGTTCTGACAACAGTGATGTTCGTGGTAATAATACTGCTTTTTCACCATCCTCAGCGTATAAGTCACGGGCGAGTGCAAGTACTACATTGTATGGCACAGGGTGTTAAAACCGTTCGGGATTGTCGGACGGATACTGATTTCGGTACCATGTGTATTGTCACATTGAAGTAAAACGAGAGGACGACAATTGGGGGTCAGAGACTGCATTTTCAAGATTGTATTTCTCTGGGCCAAATTGATGTCAAAATTCAATAACCGAACGGTGTTCGAAAATCTACGGACAAAGCATTTCCAGATCCTAAAGCCGTATACACCCAATGGTTGATAATAGGCTGTGGACCCAGGAGGGATGATCATCAGTCGTATTCGCTCTTCATTTTCTACCGATTATGTCCAGAAAAGGAATCCAGAAGGAGTGCCACATTGCCAGACGGTACATGCTGTTTGAAAACATTATGAAAACAATTCTTCAATTGTGCGGATCCCATTTTGCCAGATTTTGTGGTAACAACGTAAATATTGTCATGTGCAAACATAGTTTCTTTCATCCTTTTATCAAACACACCTTTTGGTACTTTCAAAGTTGTGAAGAGAGGTCCAAGCATCTTGCCCGCTGCTGTTACTGTTGGCATTATTGCATAACTGTGCGTTGTGGTCCCCACTGATTGCACTTTGGAGAAAACCCTTTTCGACCCTTTTATAGCCAGTGTCCTACCCGAACACATCTCCAAATTGAACCCACTTTGATCACTATTACAGTACATACGTTTCCAGGGCCGAGAGAATCTAGAACCGATGTAACCTCTTCTACGAATATTTCTGCTGCTGACATAATACCCATTTTTCGATGGGCATTCTTTGATATCACCACAGTTGCTATTTTTCGCGAAATTATATTATAGCGATCCTTAAAGTGCTGCACCCAGGAATGGCTGGCTTTAAACCCCGTACATTTTACGTCCTGCGCAGCTAGCATAGCCCATTGCTGAATTGTTACGTCATATATTACGTCATTATTCTGATGGGCAATGTCAAATTGGGCTTTTAAGGTACATGTTATTCTCAATTTATCGCGGTGGGTGCCGCCCCTTTTCACTTGCTCTGCCCACAGATATCAATCTATCTTACTTCTTAAACGGTAAAACTTACATTTTACCGACGAAAAGGAAAGCGAACGCCTGTTACCGCTTTTCCAATACTCAACAGTATTTTGTTTGTATTTCATACCTAACACACTTGTTACAAGAGACGAACGCCAGAAAGCCAAATAGGCACAAAACCATCCAAACTGTCCAACAGGTCCTGTTCTTGAATGCTGAGAAGCCTTTCCATACATTTTCCATATTTTTCCTCCAGACAACAGATAACTTTTCCAATGTTAACCTTCATTATGCAACGCATGGGACACTCTCCGTATACGGATATAAGCGTATGCCGGGTCTGTCGCCTCTCATTCGGTGACTGTACGCCGTAGGCCGGGAAGCAACCTCTGACGCAGCCAATGAAGCTCACGCCACTGGCGCGCCAGTTTAAACGTGTAAATCTTAATTTTTCATCTAGTAGAAGGGGAAGTTAATTTCCGAAAGATTTTTCTTCCCGGTTCTGTCTAGTTGGGCTCACGCAACGTATCTGCAAAGTTCCAGCAAGATCCGAGATTCCCCGGTTCAGAGACTTCCCTTGTAAGTTTCTCTGAATGGAGATTGTTGGAAGAAATGAAAACGTAAAAACACTTGTAGTGGGCTATCAATGTATTAAAGATAGAGATGCTGTCGCAGACGTTTTTTGTAGAACTTTCCATGCTGAACAATTCTTACACTCATAGTACAGGGAGGCCTTTTACAGACTTTGCATTTCACGCCGTGACCCGTGGGAACCCCATTTGTGGTTCGCAGTATACCTCATGTGAGACCATATGGCGTGTGTTGATTGCAGGTCGCTGAAGGGTGACACAGCTGCAGGCGGAAGCAATTACTCAATAAAGTCTGCTGGCCCATGCGGTCACTGTCTCCGCTTGCATGCACTCCTAATCCTCCGTACTCCGTCACAAAGGTTTTAAAGGGACTCCCTGTATATAGATATTTTTAACGGTTTACTCAGCATAAGTTTAAAAGGCGCACGGACAGCAGGTTTATCTTCGGCTCGATTCACTGCTCGGCTTCCTTTGATGATAAATGAATGTTTTTCTACAGAAACCTTCCTTGAGAAATCCTTTACAGAATGGTGAAAAACGCATCAAGGTCCATCTAGCGATTCTCGAGATTATCTGTTACATCCAAGAATCGGGGACTTCGTTTTATACTATGTAAAGATAGAGGTACCTTGTGATACCCAACTTCAAAGCTATGGACCATCGAAGGAGGAATGTAGCTGAAACAGTTTCAGAGCATAAGCAGAACTTCGAAGCTTCAAATCATATCAAAAAGGAAGCTTGTAGTTTAACGTGACCGTTAATCTAGAGATCATGAGCCACGGGACCTCCTTTTTACGTGGAAACCGAACCACAGGACGTGGCATTTCACTTCGAAAATCTCACATTCAAATCATATCAACAGCTCCAGGTAACAGTAATTGCTCCTCCAAAAATGTGATCCACCAGTTGGAATGCAAGACCTGCTCTCCTTTCTATATTAGCCTCAAATCATCTCCATATCATGAGCAACCACAGAAGTATTTGCAAAAAACACTTGTGCTCAGTCATGCAAAACCGTCTTTGACAACTTCTTCAGAATTGACATTGCAACTTTTCAGTCAGTCAACATGATACAATCCTAATTACTGGGAAATGGGAAACAACCTGAAAAATATTATGTGTGATTAAAAGTCGCACATTTTTAGCCTAAAATTCGTGGAAAAAAGCAGGGTGCGACGATTATGCGAAGAATATTTAAGTTCATAGAAGAAAACCACAATTTTTAAATATATATAAATATTTGCTGCACGCTTATGCGCTTTCTTATTATCATTTGCTTATTGTGTAACCACAGATATTTCACTTTCATCAAGATCATCGTACAATTCTTGTATTTTCTCATTTTGGACACCAAAGCTTAACATCACGCACGGGTCTCTGTTGCGATGTTACCACGGAAGTGGCTGATGCTAGACTGGCACGAGGTGTCCCTTGCGTAAGTTTCCGCCAATAGCAGTCGGGCCTGTTTTAACGTCGGCAAACTGGGACTAGCAGCGCTTTGTACGGCAGCTTATTGAATCTCGTCATTCCGAGGCCAACTCACAGAAGCGATAGGCCCACATAAGTTTCACTCACCAGGCCCTGGAGTTGCATTGAGCGCGATCGTTGTTTAGTGTGCCATGGGCCAGTTGTTCGCGTAGTGTGAGTCATAGCCTAGAGTCAGAGAAACTGGCTTCTTTCTTATGACAAGATCACACCAGATTATAAGCTTGCGAAATATGCTAAGTGACGATGCTGGCCACTCGCGTCACAGTTCATAGCCTGCAGGCATAAAGTCGCGGCAGCATATGCAACTGACTGGCGCACAAATATGAATATGCTATGCGACGATTATGCGAGGAAATACGGTATAATAACATAGCCAAGACACCATTTGAGAATTAATTTTTACATCTGCTTTTCTTAAAGCAAAATTCATTAATAAAAATTAGTCTTCCTCAATTGATGTCTGTGAAGATCAGTTGCAGCTTGGAGAAGAATAGTCTTTCATTCACTCCATTAAGACAGTGCTAGCTTGAAGGCAATACACTTTCTGAAAAGTTTTCATTTCAATCCATTTAGCACAGTATTAGTGGACAAATCTTGCTTCTCGGTGACTTCAATGCCAGAGTTGGCTATGGAATAATGTGATGGGCAAACAGGGACTTGGAAAATGTAATCCCAATGGACTGTTGCTTCTTGGTCTTTGTGCAGAACACGAACTTTTCATTACCAACACGCAGTTCCGGCTACCTAACCGCTTCAAAACCACGTGGATGCATCCTCGTTCCAAACATTGGCACATTCTTGATTATATCATTACCCGGCAATGTGATAAGAAGGACACTCTTATTACCAGAACAGCAAGGAATATAGACGATTGCTGGACAGATCATAAACTTCTTATATGTAAGCTCAGGATATCCATCAGACCTTAAACCACCTAGGAACATCAAAAATTTGCCAAGAAAGAAGTTTAATACCGTACATCCAAACTTCAGGATGAATCCATGTATAAACATTTTGGAAACAGGATCGTCACCCAGTTATCAGAAAACCCAGTAACAAATGACATTCAGCAAGAATGGGCCACACTACAGAAGGTTATCACACAGTCAGCTGAGGAAACCATTGGTTTTATAGTGCGGAAAAGACAAGACTGGTTTGATGACAACAATGAGGTAATTCTGTCTCTCATCAATGCCAAAAGGAATGCCTATCTTGCCCATCTTCAAGACCCAACTTCCAACACAAAGAGAGATAAACTACTGGAACTCGAGGGTAAATGCCAGACGCAGATAAGGCAGATTAAAAATACTTGGTGGCAACAGAAGGCTCAGGAACTGCAGAGACTATCGGATGCTCGAGACTTGAGGAACTTCTATGCAGTACTCAAGGAAATATATGGACCATCTCGCTCATCATCTGAAAAGCGCTGATAATTCTGCTACATTTACTGATAGTCAAGAAATCTTGGAACGCTGGAAGGAGAACTTCTTCAATCTCCTAAATCGTCCATCAGCAGCTGCTGAAGACTTCCTTTGTGATGTGCCTCAACAACCTGAACAACTGTGGTTGGCAGTACCTACTACTTATCATGATTTCAGTGCAGCTCTCACCCAATTGAAACCCAGAAAAGCACCTGGCCCAGATAACATCCCTCTGGAACTAATTCAAGCCGGAGGTCGTTCCCTCAAAACAAGGATTTTCACCCTTATCCTCAGAATATGGGAATCAAGAAAGATACCTGGAGACCTAAAGCATGCCACTATTGTCACTATCTTTAAAAAGGGTGATCGCAGTGTTTGGGGCAACTACCGTGGTACAGTATATCACTGCTATCAATTGTGGGGAAGATCTTGCAAGAATTCTACTTAACCGCCTCAAGGTTATCTCTGAGAAGATCCTCCCAGAGTCACAATGTGGATTTAGAGCTTCCAGAAGCACAATTGACTTGATTTTCTGTGTGAGACAGCTACAAGAAAAATGTAGAGAACAAAAGAATCCACTCTTCTTAGTCTTTTATGACTTGGAAAAGGCATTTGATTCGGTTCCAAGACCAGCCATGTGGGCGGTGCTGAAGTGGTTTGGTTGTCCTCAGCGATTTGTAGATCTAATCAAGGCTCTCCATGATGGCATGCCAGGTCAGGTTTGCCATAAGAATAAGATGTCCGATGAATTTCCTATTACCCATGGATTGAAACAAGGATGTTTACTGGCTCCAACGCTTTTCGCGCTGCACTTGGCTGCAATGCTTTATGATTCACCCACAAACCTCCCAGGTGTGGAGGTCAAGTATCGTTTTGATGGAGGGCTTTTCAACCTAACTCGTCTCCGCTCCTTGAGGAAAACTCAGGTTACTAAGGTTATTAACATGTTGTATGCAGATGATGCTGCATCGCCAACTCTCACACCAGAAGAGCTGCAAGAGTCAGTTAAATGTTACAAAAGTGCATGTGATCGCTTTGGTCTTACTATAAATGTCAATAAGACTAAAGTCTTGGCACAACCTTCACCAGGCACACCTCTTCCTCAATTCAATATCTCCATCTCAAATTTGCCATTAGAACAGGTAGACCACTTCCTCATACCTGGGCAGTACCATTTCTGTGAGCTGTACCTATGAGCAGGATGTGGATAAGAGAATTGGTGCAGCCCATGCAGCATATGGACGATTAGCGCACCGGGTCTTCATGAATAAAGATCTGTCCATGAGTACAAAGCTTATGGTGTACCAAGCAGAAGTCATTTCTACATTGTTGTATGGCTGTGAAACGTGGACCCTTTACCGACGTGATCTCAGGAAGCTTGAGCGTTTCCACCTACAAAAACTTTGATCAATCCTGAGGATTAAATGGGAAGACCGCATTACCAATATTGCTGTTCTGGAAAAGGCTCAAATCAACAGCATAGAATCATCCATAATAGGTCACCAATTTAGATGGATTGGTCATGTCCATCGGATGAATGATGTGAGATTACCTCGTCAGATGCTATATGGTGAGTTATGCTATGGCACCAGGCCTCATGGTGGTCCTAAGAGGCACTACAAGGACCAATTTAAGCAGACCCTGAAATTGACAGGTCTTGATTCACAAACCTGGGACATGCTGGCTGAAGACCGCTCAACTTGGCACCGTACAATCTCGGATACTGTAGAGACGTTTGAAAGGGATCGACGCACACATGAAGAGGCCAAGCGTCAAGCTAGGAAACTTCGAGCAGCCCAACCACGTCCTCCTCCAGCAATACTATGTGACTTGTGTGGTCGCTTGTTCCATGCCAGGATTGGACTCTTTAGTCACCGTAAACACACCCACAAACTGGACTGAAGGAAGAAGATTTATACTCGTATTCGAGTTAAAGCCGATGATGATGAGTGGACAAATACTGATTATTTACTTCTTTCACACTTGTACGTTTTACTGATTATTTGTGTTTACATTTGTAAATTTTTGTACGTTGTTAGGGGGCTTGTCACTTTGTGTTTCACAGTAATAACCACAATCGTTAACAAAGTGACTTGTGGTACCAAAACACATTCAGATAAATTTACCATTATATTTTTACAACACACTCCGTACACATTTACACTTCTTATTCATCATCTTGAACAGTTTCCGACCGCTGGTCGGGTCTGCTTGGAACATAAGCCTCTCCATCGTTTCCTGACCATCCACCATCTCTCGTCTTTCACTGTGTCCCAGCACACTCCTCTTTCCTCCACAATCTTCTTAACTCCTTTTGTCCATCTGTTCCTTGGCCTCCTTCCCTTCATTTCCATTCCAAACATCTTCTTCGGTATCCTCTCCTCTCATGTCCATACCATTGTAGCCTAGATCGCTCTATTCTATTTTGCAATGGTTCCTCTCTTACCATCTCTCTGACTCTCTCATTCCTTACTCTGTCCATTCTTGTTACTCCTACCCTACTCCTCTGGAACTTCATCTCCACTGCTCGTATTTTATTCTTGTCCCTTTCCTTCATCACCCATCACTTCTTATTAGTGTTTCTAAATCTATTCTGGGGGCCTATCGCTTTAAGTAACTCTCAGTAGTAAGAGCCAAACCTTTGTGGATTCGTTGGTGGAGGGTGACCATTTTGAGAGTAGCTTTCTGATTTTCCACTTTGCAACCTTGTAGTTAATGTATTAATAAATATTTCTTTTTAGGGAGCTTAACACTTTCGTACATCACAGGAGTATTAGACGCACTTTATTAAGATTTTGTCGCTCCTAGGATGGTTGGTGTTTGGGGACCGTGTCCATTCATGGTTGACATTGTGGGCTTTGGTAGTGTTTTGCAGAGCTACCTGTCTTGTAGATTAGACCTTTTAGGGATCTGACGATGCTCACTGGACAAGCAAAACATGCCATCCCCTCTTCTTGTAATCTGTGCAATAACTTTTCATCACATGTAATTATTTTCAGGCTGTATCACTTTTCCCAATAATTGGGATTGTACTCGTGTTGACCGACTGAAAAGTTGCTGAGTAGAATGAAGTATAATAATATAAATCTCACCACTTACCACTAACAGTTTGTATCAGTTGCAATTCCCCAAATTTTACAGAAAAAACATAGAAGTTAGTAGGTAAGGTATGGTGTTAGGAGGTTGCTGCATAACACTAATGTTCCATTGCATATCGGAATGCCATTTGCTAATATGTATGGACACACCACATTTGTTCACAAAAAATCTATCTCTTGCATCACATTGAACCCTTATTGATCTTCGATAAATAAGTATTCATATTTATTATTATTATTACTACGGCCCAGGCAGCACATAAGGAAGTCGACTTGGATATGAGGGAGGCCAGCATTTCGTAATGATTGCAACAGAAGCTGAGTTGGTAGCTATTCCTGGGGGACGGCCAGAATTAGTCGAGTTCAAGGCCAAATTGTGCAACTACTGTACCAAAATTGGAGACATAAAGGAAGAATCACGAGGTCCTCTCAACGAACATACGATTGAATCAGCCAATCGCAAGAGACCAAGCTGTGACCACGAGGTGGACGGCGTCAGTAGTAAAAAGCGCGCGGAAGTGTGTATCTAAGGAACCGCCGAACGGATTAATCTCCGCTCGAGTAATTTGAGACGTTGGATTTATTTGGAGAAGAATGACACTAGCCCCATCTTTGTGAGACAAAAACTCTGGAAGTTTTTATCCGACTACGCCCCACTCCTCCGCCCTTGTCAGTTTCTCATAAATAGTTTGGCCTGACGCCAATCTAAGTCTATTCTTGTGGAGCCTTCAGAGGCATACTCCACGCCAGTTCGAAATGTGATTTTTACGCTCTAAAATCAGTGAAGCTAATTTATTTTCTGAGCTCTGGGGAGCTAAAGTCGCAGCGTTTGCAGTATCGAATTGTTAAAAGCTATAATACATTTTGTTCTAAAATCAACTAAATTGTGTGATCTAAATATTTCACGCCAGCGCGTGATAAACTGTAACATTCTTTTAAAGACGACGAGTTCAACTTTAAGGGAGAAGTATCGTATCACCCTAATTAGCGCTTACCAGAACCGAAGTCCAAGACGGGACGGAAATACCGGACGAGATAGCGACTGCTGGTGCAGCCAGGATTTTGAACTTGTTAACGAGCCAGTGGCGCGGACTCGAGATGTATATTTTATGTATAAATTGTGTGTATTGTATGTGTGTTTTTATAGTGCGTATGTGCGATATAATTAGGGCCAGTCTTCGCTATTAATCGCAGTAGGACAATTGTGGGTGAACTGAGTAGCCTGCAAGCGATTATAGATAGGCAAATATTTAACATTGAACTTTTCTGCCAAGGAGTCGAGACCAAGATGATCAGCACGTGGTTTGAAGTTGGGATGAGCTTCAAGAAATCAACGCAGACGACTACTATGGAGTGCTAAATTGTCCATAGGGCAATGGGTTGAGGAGGATGTCCTTAGTCCTACATGCAGAAACGGTGATGTACTAAAATTGGATTATTTCAATTATGTAGTTAGATTTGGCCGGGGAACTTTGTAAATAGTCATGTTTTTCTTTCTTGTTTTATAGCTGTTTTTCTTGTACCGACACTATATGTTTAAATGTCCGTTGGCGCGTGGCCAATGTGTTTGTTGATATTTTGATTTTTTTTCTTGAGTCATGTGTAATGTACGCGGCGTGCGTGCGTGATTTTTATCCTTGCAATTGCGGAACCCGTTACATTCGATAAATGGTGCTTTATTAACGTTAATATTTGAAATAGGAATGGGAGGAAATGATTGTAAAACATTTTGCTGAACAGGTTATTATTCATGTTAGGGTAGCCGAGTGCACCAACTTAAAAGTAATTGTAGAACACCTTCGTTCTAATTTGATAGATTTTTCTTGAGTCCTTTTCAGGTGACTAGTCACGGCATAGAACGATGGCGCCAGCATGTGGATATTATTTGTGTCTTTTATTTCAGGGTCTGTCACAACCCATACGTGTGATTAAGTGTGTGTTGATGTGTCTAGTGTGTGTTGATTCTACGTGAGGAGGGGGTAGTTGTCCTACCGCCCTTATATATTTTTGCTGCTGTTGTATTTTAGATGGAAAGACAGAGTGCTCTTGGGAGACTGCTGATTCTTGTCCATATGTTTTTCTGACACACACGTATTATTGTGCTTTGGGGCACATTTCTTCGAGGTTCGACCCCATGCTCTGGGAGGTCGAGGTTATTGACACGTGGGTTGACAGACATGCAGAGTTCCACAAACCGCCCGTTTTGCCTGTGACTTATTTTGATAGGCAGTCCTATTTGTCCGACTGAACCCTGTAAGCTTTCATGCAGCAAACCTGTTCATTGTGATGGCTAATTTTAAGTCATAATTAATTGGGGAGTTCGCCATGTGTGTAACGGATTGTTGTACCTTGTATGGATAAGAATATTGTGATTAACGTAAATGTTGGCTGTTTGCCTATTGCTTTGTTGATGACTCGATTTCATGTAATTTTGTTTTTCACACCCGTGTGGTGTAGTGGTAGAGTATTTGTAAATTTTGACAGCGGTCATTTGAGTATTTTTCTGTTGGTCACGTGTTAAGGTACTTGTGTTGATTTGTGTGAGAAGTCCTAAGTTTTTAGGCAGTAAATGTTGCTACGGCAATTCAAGTCCAATTTCACACGGGAATTTTGTGTTTGTTTATAGTAGATTTTAGGAAGTGTCGGTTTAATTTAAGTAGTGTAGTTGTGTTCCCTCGTGTCGGTCTAGCTCTAGGAAATGCGGATTCGTTGCCTGAAGGGTCATTCTGGATGATAACGAATCACGCATTCAAAGTACACATCGTGGTGCATGTAGAACGGCGTATGCACTTATATGGTCACTTTTGTATCTTTATTTAAGGACACTTGGTCCAGGTAATTAATCTCTCCAGAGATACCGCCCAATTTTTGTTTGGCATTTTATTAAGCGGGAGTCAGTTGGGAGTTTTGTTGTTAATTGTTTATGTGTAAATATGGTGATTTGTTATTAAATTCAGTTGTTTTAACCCTGGCTTCACTCTTTCCTGCATGTTATTTTGTTATATGTTACCCTGCAAGTTAATGAAGCGCCCTGACAGCAACTTACGAATATGACCTGTTACGCCCCGAATCTGAGTCTCATATGCTTCTTTGCAAGGGTTCATAAAACAAAAATGGCGCCCAACGTGGGGATTGTTGTTGTTGTTGCTTCGCTGATCTCATATTTATTTCGTTGAGAAATGATGCCAGGTCAAGCGGACATGTAAATTCAGTAAATGGAGGCGATGTTGTACCGCCATGTGCATTAGTAAAATCACTGAGTTCCTAAAGTTAGAAATATTGAACAAGGTTAGAAATTGATTTGGTATTTGTTATAAACTTGTTCTGGCGCCCACATTAAAATTAGAAATTTGCATTATTAATGAACTCAGTCAAAGCAGGAAGATGTTGCCTTATATTTGACATTTAATTGACTTCGGTTAATTGGTGTTTCGTAAATTCTGTTGGTTAGGAATTTAAAAGCAGATCACTAGGGGTTATTTTGTTGTTTGGGAATAAGTGTCATGGTATTCAGTAAATTTTGTTACTGAAATTTTCATTAAATTAGAGCCAGTAATATTTAAATGTGTGACATGTATGTGCGTATAGGGCTGAAACCTTAGCCCATAACCCTGTTTTTCTCTGAATATATTTGTGTGTGTGAAATGGCGATCGTTGATGAAATTAAGGCATTGTTAGAACAGATGTCGATCCAAATGTCCGCGAAAACGGAAGAACAATTAGAACAGATGTCGATCCAAATGTCCGTAAAGACGGAAAAACAATTAAAAGAACAATTAGAAGCTCAGCGTGAGCATAGTGAAAAACAATTAGAACAAATGTCCGCGAAAACGGAAGAACAATTAAAAGAACAATTAGAAGCTCAGCGTGAGCATAGTGAAAAACAATTACTTGATATGAGCGGTAACATTTCGGTCCAGTTAGAAGTCCAGAAATTAGACACTGACAAACAATTCAATGAACTAAACCACAAATTGTCACAACAGGCGGTAACACAAACCGAACAGTTAGGAAAAATCACAAATGATATTAATCAGAGCGTTCAAAAAGTAGAGAAACTGGCAGGCGAGGTTGCGGAAAACAACATCAAACAGTTAGGCGAAATGAAGAAATTGGAGGCGAAATTTGATAACAAATTAGTACAATTTGACGAGATGGTGGCAGATAAACTCAAGCAGATAGAGGCAGCATGTGTCAGTAACACCGCGGGAGTGAAGAAAACCCAAGAGAAACTACAGCAGCAAATTAATTCGGTAGATAACAACGTGCTGGAATTAATAAAGGAAATAGATAAAGTCGAAGTTAAGGCTGAAACCGAGCGGATACACTTGCGGGAAAATTTAGAGGAGCAATTAGGCAGAACACAAGAGATCATAAGAAAAGAGATGGAAGGCCAGCTAATAAACACGCAAGAGGTCATAAGACAAGAAGTAGGGGAGCAGCTCGTCAAAACTCAGGATAATTTGGAAGGTCAGCTAATAAAAACGCAAGAGGTTATAAGAGAAGAGGTGGGGGAACAACTAGTAAAAACGCAGGAACGGATACGTGAAGAGCTAGAGAAAAATCAGGAGAGGAACGAGGAGAAAATAAATAGCTTAAAAAGTAGGATCCGGCGAGATTGGGACCAGCAGGCTCATGCGAATAAGGAAGACAGGCTGGCAGTTTTAAAGCGAATGCAGGCACTGGAGGAAAATATGAAGTCGAAATTACAGGAACACTCAGAATTAATCATAAAAAACGAGATTAGATCGTTAGAGAATGCGACATTATTTTCAAACGAAAATATTCCGGAAAAGCAAACAAGTATTGGAAGTCCGGCAGGTTCGAAGTTGGCTGAGGACACGAGTCGGGGTCAAAGTCCCAGACTAACGACTAATGCATTCCAGCAGTACAGGGGGGAGACTTCAACTCCGCAACCCAACTTGGCACCAGCCCAAGTCATCCAAGTCATTCGGGGTAATGATTTTAAGCCCGATAAGTTTAAAGAACATTCAGGAACCACTCCCAAAGCATTTCTACGGCAATTAACTGACTACTTTAATGACCAACACATCGGCCCGGAGAAACAATTAAGACTGGTGGAGAAATTTTTAGAAGGACCTAGCCTGACCTGGTTTTTAAGTTTCAAGTACACGTTTACAGACATGGCTCAATTCCGCGAGGCGTTTTTGAAGAAGTTTTGGAGTCCTTCGTTACAGCAGGGGTTAAGAATGGACCTGTACACGCGCAAATACCACAGTACACATCCAACCCGTTTTTCAGAATTCTTCAGTCAGCAATTGGTAAAATTCAGGGATTTTGATGACCCGCCTAGCGAGCCGAATATGGTTCTAACCATCGGAAAACAACTCCCAATGCATATCCAACAATTATTAGTCGCAGGAAATATTCAGACCGCAGTCCAAGCCGAAGAATTACTCAGACACTTAGATGAGACGAGTATGGTAAGCCCACAGACAGGAAGAAGGAATTTGGAATGTGTCAACACGGCAGAGGTAGTTCAGGGACTCCAAAATAACCACGGCCAGGGGAACCAAAGTAAGACACAGTCCACAGGGACACAGTTCACGCCAAGAAGACAAGATTTAGACGGCCGAAACCAGTTCCATAACAACAATCAGAATTATCAGAATAACCGCGGGAGATATCATCAGAATAACCAAGATCAAAATAATCAGTGGACGTACCAGCGGGAATACACGAATTGGAGGGGAAACCAGAGACAAGGTAGACCTTACCAAAGAAATGGAGATGGTAGATGGAGTAACGGCAGGGACTATCGCCAAGAAAACAGAGGAGATTATAGGAATAACTGGGACGAACGATATATTGAATCCCGTAAATACTTGGATCAATTAAGTAATGAAGAAGCGGAGAAGGAGAAGTGGGGGCGTGCCATGGCGAACAGACAGAGCCCAGACAACCATCAAGGAGAAGGAGCAGAGAGTTTACTGAGGCAACAGGAGCGACAGAATGATTCCTAACGAACACAATAAATGGGTAGACAAAGTAGGGGAAATTGAGATGTGCATGAACACTACTAAGCACGAGTCGACGGGTCAAGTCCCACTGATTGTACACCACAACAGATTGCCGGAAAGAACTTGGGACAAGATCATTCCTTGCCCAAGGGATCCATTATTAGCGCATGATTTGCGAATCCAGCGAACGAGAGAGCACATGAGGAACCAAGCGGACCGAAGGCTGAGACGGTACCGAGGAAAGAAGTTTCACCGAGAGTTACAAGAACAAGAATTAGTGCTGGTTCGTAGACCACCAATCTCCGACCCTAAGAACAAAGTCTTCGCCAAGTTCTGTCCAAAATTCATTGGCCCGTTCCGGGTAATTAAGAATCTGGGTAACAATGCCTACAGATTAGAAGAAGTGAGCACTGGTGCAAAATCTGTTTTTAATAGCGCCAATTTGAAACCGTACTACAGAAGGGAACCATTTGATGATTAGGAAAGATGATATGTGCAGAATCTGTATTGCCAAAATTTTTTTTTTTTTGAAAGCAAACACTCAAATCCACGGGGAGCGCGTGAGTAAGCACTTTGTTTGTAAACAACGAGCAGCTGAGACGACGGGAGTGGCAACTACGTGAGGAGAAGGGGGAGACCTAGAGAAAATATGAATGACATTCCAGCGAGAAGGGAGCACACTAATTGAGTCAGAGGGGCATACACTCGAGCAGCTGAGTGAGATTTAAAGAGATGTGTTGTTACTACAGTGGATTTTGTTTTTGAAATCCAAACCAATAAATTGTTTCGAATTTCAAAACCTTGCTGAGGATAAATGAACCCTTATTGATCTTCGATAAATAAGTATTCATATTTATTATTATTATTACTACGGCCCAGGCAGCACATAAGGAAGTCGACTTGGATATGAGGGAGGCCAGCATTTCGTAATGATTGCAACAGAAGCTGAGTTGGTAGCTATTCCTGGGGGACGGCCAGAATTAGTCGAGTTCAAGGCCAAATTGTGCAACTACTGTACCAAAATTGGAGACATAAAGGAAGAATCACGAGGTCCTCTCAACGAACATACGATTGAATCAGCCAATCGCAAGAGACCAAGCTGTGACCACGAGGTGGACGGCGTCAGTAGTAAAAAGCGCGCGGAAGTGTGTATCTAAGGAACCGCCGAACGGATTAATCTCCGCTCGAGTAATTTGAGACGTTGGATTTATTTGGAGAAGAATGACACTAGCCCCATCTTTGTGAGACAAAAACTCTGGAAGTTTTTATCCGACTACGCCCCACTCCTCCACCCTTGTCAGTTTCTCATAAATAGTTTGGCCTGACGCCAATCTAAGTCTATTCTTGTGGAGCCTTCAGAGGCATACTCCACGCCAGTTCGAAATGTGATTTTTACGCTCTAAAATCAGTGAAGCTAATTTATTTTCTGAGCTCTGGGGAGCTAAAGTCGCAGCGTTTGCAGTATCGAATTGTTAAAAGCTATAATACATTTTGTTCTAAAATCAACTAAATTGTGTGATCTAAATATTTCACGCCAGCGCGTGATAAACTGTAACATTCTTTTAAAGACGACGAGTTCAACTTTAAGGGGGAAGTATCGTATCACCCTAATTAGCGCTTACCAGAACCGAAGTCCAAGACGGGACGGAAATACCGGACGAGATAGCGACTGCTGGTGCAGCCAGGATTTTGAACTTGTTAACGAGCCAGTGGCGCGGACTCGAGATGTATATTTTATGTATAAATTGTGTGTATTGTATGTGTGTTTTTATAGTGCGTATGTGCGATATAATTAGGGCCAGTCTTCGCTATTAATCGCAGTAGGACAATTGTGGGTGAACTGAGTAGCCTGCAAGCGATTATAGATAGGCAAATATTTAACATTGAACTTTTCTGCCAAGGAGTCGAGACCAAGATGATCAGCACGTGGTTTGAAGTTGGGATGAGCTTCAAGAAATCAACGCAGACGACTACTATGGAGTGCTAAATTGTCCATAGGGCAATGGGTTGAGGAGGATGTCCTTAGTCCTACATGCAGAAACGGTGATGTACTAAAATTGGATTATTTCAATTATGTAGTTAGATTTGGCCGGGGAACTTTGTAAATAGTCATGTTTTTCTTTCTTGTTTTATAGCTGTTTTTCTTGTACCGACACTATATGTTTAAATGTCCGTTGGCGCGTGGCCAATGTGTTTGTTGATATTTTGATTTTTTTTCTTGAGTCATGTGTAATGTACGCGGCGTGCGTGCGTGATTTTTATCCTTGCAATTGCGGAACCCGTTACATTCGATAAATGGTGCTTTATTAACGTTAATATTTGAAATAGGAATGGGAGGAAATGATTGTAAAACATTTTGCTGAACAGGTTATTATTCATGTTAGGGTAGCCGAGTGCACCAACTTAAAAGTAATTGTAGAACACCTTCGTTCTAATTTGATAGATTTTTCTTGAGTCCTTTTCAGGTGACTAGTCACGGCATAGAACGATGGCGCCAGCATGTGGATATTATTTGTGTCTTTTATTTCAGGGTCTGTCACAACCCATACGTGTGATTAAGTGTGTGTTGATGTGTCTAGTGTGTGTTGATTCTACGTGAGGAGGGGGTAGTTGTCCTACCGCCCTTATATATTTTTGCTGCTGTTGTATTTTAGATGGAAAGACAGAGTGCTCTTGGGAGACTGCTGATTCTTGTCCATATGTTTTTCTGACACACACGTATTATTGTGCTTTGGGGCACATTTCTTCGAGGTTCGACCCCATGCTCTGGGAGGTCGAGGTTATTGACACGTGGGTTGACAGACATGCAGAGTTCCACAAACCGCCCGTTTTGCCTGTGACTTATTTTGATAGGCAGTCCTATTTGTCCGACTGAACCCTGTAAGCTTTCATGCAGCAAACCTGTTCATTGTGATGGCTAATTTTAAGTCATAATTAATTGGGGAGTTCGCCATGTGTGTAACGGATTGTTGTACCTTGTATGGATAAGAATATTGTGATTAACGTAAATGTTGGCTGTTTGCCTATTGCTTTGTTGATGACTCGATTTCATGTAATTTTGTTTTTCACACCCGTGTGGTGTAGTGGTAGAGTATTTGTAAATTTTGACAGCGGTCATTTGAGTATTTTTCTGTTGGTCACGTGTTAAGGTACTTGTGTTGATTTGTGTGAGAAGTCCTAAGTTTTTAGGCAGTAAATGTTGCTACGGCAATTCAAGTCCAATTTCACACGGGAATTTTGTGTTTGTTTATAGTAGATTTTAGGAAGTGTCGGTTTAATTTAAGTAGTGTAGTTGTGTTCCCTCGTGTCGGTCTAGCTCTAGGAAATGCGGATTCGTTGTCTGAAGGGTCATTCTGGATGATAACGAATCACGCATTCAAAGTACACATCGTGGTGCATGTAGAACGGCGTACGCACTTATATGGTCACTTTTGTATCTTTATTTAAGGACACTTGGTCCAGGTAATTAATCTCTCCAGAGATACCGCCCAATTTTTGTTTGGCATTTTATTAAGCGGGAGTCAGTTGGGAGTTTTGTTGTTAATTGTTTATGAGTAAATATGGTGATTTGTTATTAAATTCAGTTGTTTTAACCCTGGCTTCACTCTTTCCTGCATGTTATTTTGTTATATGTTACCCTGCAAGTTAATGAAGCGCCCTGACAGCAACTTACGAATATGACCTGTTACGCCCCGAATCTGAGTCTCATATGCTTCTTTGCAAGGGTTCAACATATTCAAATGACCTTGACATGTACATCATTTTATGTCAATACACCACTTACACACATGAAACTTTCCATAATTATCCTCAGGGGCTCACAACTTGTGGGACGAGGGTCGGCGACCATGGGACCCCAGCAGAGTCCGGCATTGCTTCCACTTACTTGTGCCGGGCTCCTTTCAATTATCTTTCCAGTCAGCCTCCCTTGGTCAACACTTGTTCTCTTCCGACCCCGACGGTATTAGGGTATCCGAGGCCTAGGGAGTCTTTCAATTTCCCGCCTTAATTGGCCCTTGTCTACCTTTGGGTGTGGCGAACCCATCGTACAAATAGCCTAAATATGATAGTGTGGGAGTCGAGGCCTCGGATGGAGGTAATTGATTTACGCCCCGACCCAGATCACTGGAACCGGGAAATGAAGAAGAAAGTATCCTGTTAGTGGAGGAAGATTAATTGTACATAAATAGTAAGGTAAAGAAACAATAAGTATGAAAAATAAAAAAATCATACAATACATATATGACAGAGCACACACACATTGAATAACACATCATGACAAATTAACAGTCCAAAACCATTCAAAAGCCAAAGAAAGAAAATATCAAACCAAAAAGATTATTCAAAACAAAGAGATGGGGATAAATAATTCCTACAACTGCACCGATACGACAATACTGGCTCACTCACAAAACGCACTACTAATTCATTATACTGAACATAGGTCCTTAAAGGGTAGCACAATACACTCTCTCACAAAAACAGTCGTACAGGGGAACCAGATCATATCATGGCCTCCTACTGCTAAATTTTAGCCCAGATACCCTTTTGAATTCAACAAAATTTAGGGTATACCTACAATTTAAATAGCAAAGTAAATCTCCCCACCTGACTATGCTCAATGTGGAATAAGAAAAATGATTTGTTGGGTCCATTGGCAGCCATTGTCTTTCTGAGCTCTTGAATTTGTATGAAGTTCTCCTCCAGCAGTTTATATGTGAGCAGTTTGGCTTCTTTTGCTGGAATCATTGCTTTCTGTTGGATCTGTTCTTGTTCTATGAACTTCTTTTCACGAATCAGCCTGTATCGGAACATACAATTTACACATTTAATAAGAAAATGTCTTCTCTAAGTGCATCTAGAACTACAATGTCAACAATATTATTTATCTTAATGGAAAATAAATTTATACAACATGGAGAGCGCTCTATAATTTTCAACATATGGATATGTGTAATGCAGAAAATAGAATATTTTGTATTCATTTTATACAGTTAAATGATACAATGATATAGAAGTGTGTGTGAGTGAGAACATGTTCACCCAAAATTTTACATTCAAAATAATGCGATGATTGTTGTTTTAAGGGGCAGGGTGTTGTTAATTCATTTTAGAGTTGAAAACAATTTGGTCAAACCACTTCTGTAAACATTTCACTTCAATTACACTATCAAAACAGAAAAATAAAGAAGACAAGACTCTCAAAAAAAATAGTCAAAAAATTCATGAATAATAATGCAAATGATATCTTTAACAATAAATTTTCAATGGAAGAGTTAATGTTAGCAATAAAGAACACACAAGACAGAAAACAACCAGGACCAGATGAGATATTCCCAGAACTCATAAAAAATCTAGGTCCATCTGCTCTAAACATACTGCTACACATATTCAACAAATTTTGGACATCAAATGATAACCTACCTAAAGACTGGACTAAAGCAACCATCATTCCAATCTTAAAACCAGGCAAGCCAAAAAACCAAGTCCCCTCATACCGACCTATAGCACTTACCTCCATTCTGGTAAAAATTCTAGAAAGGATGATTACAAATAGACTCAATTGGTACTTGGAAACAAAATCTCTTCTATCAGAAGAACAAGCAGGGTTTAGACAAAACAGGTCCTCCTCCCACCAAATAATGAGATTTACACAAGCTGTTAAAGAAGCCTTTAACAAAAGGGAAAGCGTTCTTGCAGTTTTCATCGATTTTAAAGGAGCCTATGATACTGTATGGCGAAACATGCTGCTAAAGAAACATATCAACTTCAAAGTAAATGGATGTATGTTAAGCTGGTTTTCAAGATTCCTTTCACAAAGAATGATCAATGTTCGATACAACAACAAAACTTCAGGTTGCAAGCAATCAAAACTAGGCCTCCCACAAGGAGCTGTATCAAGCACAACTTTATTCAATGTGTACATCACCGATCTTCCGAAAACAATAAAGAAAGTAGGTAATGTGAATATCAGCATGTTTGCAGATGATGTTATAATTTGGACCACAGCACGTAACAGCCCAAATCAGCAAATGCTTCTTGAACACAGAATGAACCAGGCACTTATAAAACTCAAAAACTGGACCGAAAACAATAATATGGAAAACAATACTTCCAAAACAGTATACCAGTTTTTCTCCCTGAGACACCACAATCCAACTTTTAGTCTCAAATTTAGTAATCAAGACCTTCCAAAAAGTGAAAGTACAAAGTACCTAGGTATCATCATGGACAAGAAGCTGAACTGGACCAAACACATAAAACATGTGGAGGATAAGGTAAGCAAACGGATGAAATTACTGAAGAGACTGGCAGGAGCTACTTGGGGGAGCACTCAAGACACACTCAACAAAACCTACAATACTTACATCAAACCTATCATAAAATATGGCAGTGAAGTACTCTCTACAGCACCCCAGTCAAACATTGATCGCCTCGAGAGGTGTCAGAATAATGCCCTACGAATCATAACAGGTGCAATAAAAACCACACCTATAACCGCCTTGCAATTATATACCCACAACTTACCAATAGAAGAAGAGATGAAACATCAAACAGCCAATGCATACCTCAGTATACAAAGACTACCTCAAATGACATGGATCAAAAAACCAGTTTCTAGCCCCAATCTTAAAACGCAAAAAGATCCCTTAAGCCTCACCAAAGAATACATCAATAAGAGCAATCTGCAAATAAAACTTGAACCACTCTGTATGCCAGTCAATCCCATTGAATATATACAAGTGACTACAGATCTTACTTTGTTAGAAGAGGTCTGCAAGAAAGACTCTTCACCACAAGATCTAAAACAACTGGCCCTCTG
This sequence comes from Meconema thalassinum, assembly GCA_946902985.2. NCBI lineage: Eukaryota > Metazoa > Arthropoda > Insecta > Orthoptera > Tettigoniidae > Meconema > Meconema thalassinum. The sequence goes on along the minus strand of OX336391.1, from coordinate 38,611,749 downwards.
TACAACAGAAGAAAGATATCCATCTAATCAATGGCTAAAAATATTTACAGATGGCTCACAAGACAAAGAAAATAGAACTGGAGCAGGAATACATTCATCTCTCTTCTCACTCCACTTCCCAGTAGGCCAAAACAAAACAAACTTTGATGCTGAGATAAGAGCAATTTCACATGCACTCCATCAGTTATTAGGCAGAAACATTGATTATCAAAAATGCGTTATCATTACAGATTCAAAAGCAGCCATCCAAGCCATCTCGTCAAATTACAAGCCCCAAAATAAAGAACTGAAAGAAATTTTTTGTATGATAAAAACCCTTCAAAGACTCCACAAACAGATCTCATTTCAGTGGATCCCTTCTCATGTTGGAATAGCAGGAAATGAAGAGGCAGACAGATTAGCAAAAAAAGGTACCACACTACAACAACCTGTCAGTCAGACTGATTTTATGTCAGCAAAAAGGATCTTGAAAAATACTATCAAAAACAGGTATGAAGAAATGGCAAAGACAACAGCAGAAACCAAATTATGGAAAGACATTGATGCTAAATGGGATCAATATAAATTAACACCAAGAAGAGAAGCTATAGCCTTCTTCAGACTTAACACTGACCACGACTGCCTTGCAGCTCATCTGAAACGAATCAACATCCTGAGATCTGAAGAATGCACACTTTGTCACGAACCTGGAAGTAAAATGGATAAGGGGCACCTGCTACATTGCAACAAACTTGATGTGACTGCTAGAACTTCTGGAAACCTCACACAACTCTATTGGAACGCAAGAAAGCTGATGGATTGGAATCCGGGCTAGCCATAGGAAACAACAACAACAACAACACAATTTTGTCATCAGTCCCATGGGTTTGTGTTGAATTTGTCTCATAACTTGACTTTCGTTCGTGACTGTAAGAGTCTGATTGACAGCAAATATTAGCATTAGGAATTGGGGCAAGTGTCCTGAGACTTGAAATAAGCTACCATCCTGTCATTTGCTTGGACGAAAAAATAATTTGCATACATGCAAAACCACCCATAATGATACAGTAATTTAATTACATTGACTGTACATAACTTTCAATAACAGAGTTTGAAATTGAAGTACCCAACTAAATTGTACTGTACATTAATCATTCAAAACATAGCCTATATACAAAACATAACAGTAAAAAGAACTGTACAAAATGTTAACTTGCCAATGATTTTAAAATATACATAAAGAATAAGAATTGCACTCCTTCAATTACAACATAAGTTCTCCAGTAATTTTGTACAATATTGCTGATCTTAGCAGGCTATATTATTTATTTAGTAAGGACTATACACGTAGGTGCATGTAAATGTTGTACTCAATCAACGATTTATGTCACCTTGTGCAATATAAAATGTGATACCAGTCATATTTCCCTATTTCTTTAGAGCCATTTAGCTCTTGAACATCATTGTTTCTTAAACTCAGCTTTCGACACCACCACACAAAATGTGTTCCTGATAAAGCCTAGGACAACAGGGAAATGCATGTCCACCCCTTACTTACAAAGATAATTAGGCAAAATGTCACCTTGTATTGAAACCTACCTGAATATCCTTGCTGCCTTTGTACCAAATCTCTCCAATACAATGTTCTCTACCGTTGTCCAACTGAGCTGTACAAATGCTTCCTTCATATTGACACTGTACTGGCCACCTCCCCCACTGTCACCAACTCTTAACACAAAATGGCTTGAGTCCTCTTCCGCTGAAAGATTTTACCACACCTCATGTTATGAAAGTTTAAATTGTGAATTTAAAAAAATACACCATTTAAAGTTTAAGCAGTGGAGAAATAAATTATAGTAAATGGTTCATTACTTCATAAAATTACTTAATAGTGATGAACCTGAAGATTCTTTTGAATTCGATCCCTATCCTAGAAATAAAACACCCCTGGAAAAGATCATACCGCCGGTTTACGATGAAGTGCATACAGCGATTGATTCACTTAAGAATTTTAAAGTGGCAGGAGAGAATAAAGCAGTAGCAGAACTTTGGAAGACTGCTAATGTACAGACCATTCATAACCTACATAAACATCTTATTGACATTTGGAATACAGAAAAGTTGCCTGAAGAGTGGAATATTGCAATTATACACTCCATACCCAAAAAGGGCGAAAGATCAGATCCTAGCTATTATCGAGGAATATCGTTGCTGGATGTCACGTGTAAGATTTTTTCAAAGATTTTATATTCCAGAATTCACGAACAACTTGATAATGAACTTGGTGAATATCAGGGTGGTTTCCGTCCAGGACGAAGCTGTCCAGATCAAATTATCAGTCTCAAATGGATTATAAAACATCACAGGAATAGGAGCAAAGATTTAGTGATCACATTTGTTGATTTTCAAAAAGCTTATGATAGTATCCATTCGTGAATCTCTATTAAATGTCCTTACCTAATTTGGTTTACATCGAAAACTTGTTAACCTTATTGCGGTCACACTTAAGAATACTAAATCTAGAGTTAGGTTTAGAAGTAAAACCTCTGAGTCATTTGAAATCCATACTGGTCTTCGGCAGGGAAATGGATTATCTCCATTGTTGTTTAATTGTGTGCTGGAAAAAATGATGCGTCAAAGGAATAAGGTTTGTCAGTCGTCGGATTTTTTAAGAGCGTTAACAATCCCTCAGTATGCCTTCCTTCGGAGGGGAAGTAAAGCCGGCGGTCCCATGTCATTGATTTATGGCATGTTAAAGAACCTTCCACTAATTGCACCTGTGTGAAGCTAAATTGAATAGGTTTAGAATGTAAACAACGCTCTTAGGTTTCTACGTTCGTTGCCAAGAGCCGACTGCGGTGGCGTCTAGTAGCTAAGTTCTGAACTTGGCCTAGTAGTCGTTGATGGTGGCGTTTGGCGGCAAATATAGGAACTATTTGAAAAATTCTAAGTTGCAGTACTTAAATTAAAAACAGATAACACACACTATTACAGTCATCACAATTAACACCGGTTATCAGACAGATTCTACACACACCCAAAGTACACGGGGCTACATGACCATGTTGTCGCAGTCCCTAAACTTAAGAACCAAGCAATAAGGTTTGTCCACCGAATGTGAAGATTGGTAAAAATATTAGACTAAATTGTCTCGCCTTTGCAGATGATCTAGCATTATTAGCAACTAGTATCGAAGAAGCTTAATTTCAGGTCGAGGAATTGGAATGATTAGTAGCAAAGGTTGGGTTGAAAATTTCTTTTCAAGTTGACACATCACATATTGTACTGCATAATGCCCAGAAAATAAAGATTGTGGAAACTACAATTGTAACTGTAATTATTGTTATTGCTGGAAGCTCTCTTCAAAGAATATATAACTCAATATTTTTGTAGTTCAAGTAGTATGACACTGACTATAAGATTACAGTAGCTTTTATGATTAACTCTTTGCCAAAGTAGCACCAATTATTCAAGAAGTATAAAGAAGAAGTAGCTACCCATTATCTTGATATACTGCTCCAGATACTGAACAAGTGTTGGATGAGTGTTCAGTTTGCGCACTGCATCTCGGAGCTCTGACAGGGGTACAGGGTTCGATGTTGCCGCCCAGGGATCTGTTCTCAAGTACATCTGTCGCAGGAGGAGTCGCATTAGTTCTTCGGCATTTTCGTCAATCCTCTTACAAATTGATGAGATCATGATTTTATCTCTGTCAACAAACAGTTGCTACAAATGCACTACATAAAACTGAAAAAGAGGAATACCTTTCGCAGTCACACATAGCTGAAAGGAGAGGAGAACTGTGGAACAAACTGAATGGACATAGTGATGATTGTTGCGTTAAGGAATGAAACATCGAGGTCATTTGGTTCTGCATAAATATAGAGACAGAACTCTTACACAACATCCATCTAAAAGACTATTAAGTTCAACGTATAAATAGAAGCATTTTTCAATTTTATGAGGCAGGATGTGCCGTTCACCTACTAAACCCGGCATTTCCTCTATAATTCCATCATCAATGAAAGTATTGCAATGAAACTAAAACAGGATTCACCTCATTTTGTAAGAAACTTGAGTCCTGGAAGTGGCCACCATTTGTAGAGATAGGATTGAATCTGGGACGCACAGTCCTTCCCAATATGTCTGTTACAGTTTACAGCACAGTTTTTGGCTGGTCAGTCTCGGTTGCGCGGAGGACAGTCGGTGAGCCCCAGGCATGCGCAATAGAAAAGTGAGTTGCTTTTCGCACGATTGACAACTCACGTATCAATTGTGCATGCCTGAGGCTCACCAACTCCTATGTACAACTGCGCAACCAGGGCTGACCGGCCAAAAATTGTGGCATAAACTATATTATTGGCTTAATTTCTCTGGTGATGTTAGCTTCCAAGGCATTTAAGGTTCATGGTTTGTTTGGATAGACTCTCCCTTTCAGATATTTCCATAAAAAATAATCAGACGATGGGAAATCAGGCTTAGCAGGGTGGCCAAAGTAATTTCGGACGGATATGGTCACCAAAATAAGACTGAATTTCAGTCATGCTGACATGTAAAGTGTGGGCGTTACATCATTCAGGTGGAAATATTCAATGGAGAGTTCCTCTTTATCCAAATAATTTACAAATGTGTTGAATATTTCCATATGCAGCTGTTATGATGGTTATATCGAAGAATATGGGACAAATTAAAAGCCGTTAGGATATTCCACACCATACACTAATTTCCTCTGTATAAAGAGGTTATTTATGAAACACATTTGGATTTCCACTTGCCCAAATACTGGAATTTTGATGATGATGATGATAATTGTTGTTTTAAGGGGCCTAACATCTAGGTTATCGGCCCCATGGAATTTTGAGAAGAGTTCCGACGGGTAAAACAATGCCTGGACAAAGAACCAGAAGGCTTGGACTTCCCATAAAAAGTGCATAAAATCACTGGCGATAAGCCACTCTTTTACTTTTAATTTTTGCGCCACGGATATATAGCACACATGTATCTCTGGTGTTTGTTTTGTTTTTTTGCTGCACTTTGACAAGTGCTTTTGGACAATCCTGTTGAAACATATATTAATAAAAACCGGCTAGAATACAATATGTTTAGAAAACCAACACAAATGGAAACCATTACCAACAATGAATCTACACATCTAAGCAGTTAAAAAATATATATATATATATATATCAGAGCAATAAATATACCACTTAACCAGAAGAATACAAAATAAACCTTTACTCTGTAAGCTGGGAGAGTGTGATAGACATTTCTCGTCTCGCCATGTGGTCTGAAAATGATGATGATGATGATAATTGTTGTTTTAAGGGTCCTAACATCTAGGTTATCGGCCCACGTCTGAGAATGAGGTTGGCTAACTTCTCGCTCTTACCGTGCGGGTTAATGAGTTAGTTCATTCAACTCGCTATGATAACTTTAATTATAATGGTATTTCAGCGATAAGCTACAGAATTATTTAGAAACTAGAAAAGTTTCTACAGATGTAGAATATAAAATATTTCCTTTTGCGATAATATTATGAATTATTATATTGTGATAATGTTAAGAACGCTGAAGAGTTCGACAACTTACAATAACATTACATAATTTGTGTGTGTTGAGAAACAAGTAGGTACAGGATGGTTTGAGATTGAACTTGGATTAAATGATGATGATAATTGTTGTTTTAAGGAGCCTAACATCGAGGTTATCGGCCCCTGACGAAATGAAATGACATGAAATGGAAGGATGAAGATAAAAAAACAGCTCACTGCTATGGATAAAACGAAAATGGTTTAGATAAGATATAGACAGTGAGCCCCAACAACTATGCCTTATGTAGCAGGAAAAATACTTACACAAAAAGGAACTCAGATTGAAACTACTCACCAAATGGAGAGCGGTAATACGTACATAAGGGAATTTCGAACGAAAATACTAACAAAAGGAATAGATTGAAAAATACGCACAAAATGTAGGTTAAGTCCAAAATACGTACAAAATGCAACGTACAGTCGAAATACTTACAAAATGCAAGTGAAATCAAAATACTTACAAAATGCAAATGAGATTGAAAATACGCACAAAATGTAATGTAGATTCAAAATACCCACAAAATGCAATTGAGAATTAACTACTTGAACAAAGCGGGGTAGGTTGAAACTACAAAAGGCAATCGAAATTGCTTACAAAAGGTATGGTAGATTCAAACTTCTCATTTGGATGGACAATACTTACAAAATGCAATTTAGATTGAAAATAATTACAAAATGTAATTTAGATTCAAAATACCCACAAAATTGCAATTGAGAATTAACTACTTGAACAAAGTGGGGTAGATTGAAAATACAAAATGCAATTGAAATTCAAAATACTCACAAGAAGACCCCCCTATATTGAAAGACTTACTAAAAAGCAATTTTGATTGGCAATCCTTACAAAATGCAAGTGCGGTTGAAAAACACTCACAAAATGCAATTTAGATCGAAAAACTTACAAAATGCAACGTAGATTAAGAATACCTACAAAAAGGTGCGGGAATCTTAAAGACAAAAGGAAATATAATGAAAGGCGGAGAGGAGAGGGGAGAGAGGAGAGGGTCCGCCTCAAAGGTAAGGGACAAAAGGGGAAAGCGAACCAAGCTCAGGAATCCCTCGGGGTCGCCAACTCCCGAACTCACCAGCCGTGAGCGCCTGAGGGTGTAGCATTATCTAGGGTGCACCAGAAGTGGTGGGGCTACATACACCCTGCCTCCGTAAGGGCCTAGAGCACAAGGCAGGAGGAAAAAGGAAAAGAAAAAGAAGGCTGACCCCTCACAGAAGGAGGGAATCAGAAAAGATGAGACAAGGGCCAATTAAGGCGGGAAAGGAAGAGACTCCCTAGGCCTCGGATACCCTAATACCGTCGGGGTCGGAAGAGAACAAGAGTTGACCAAGTGAGGTCGACAGGAAATAAGACGGAGAGGAGCCCAGCACAAGTAAGTGGAAGCAATGCCGAACTCAGCTGGGGTCCCGTGGTCTCCAACCCACGCCCCACTAGATGTAAGCCCCTGGTGGGGAACTTGGATTAAAACAAGGGATTGTACTTTCACCATTATACTAATACAGTATCCAAGAAAGGAATGAGCATAATCCTATCTGCTAATGGAGAGCAAAACAAGTTTCAGAGGATTGGCAGAAAGCCAATATTATATCAATATTCAAGAAAGGAGACAATAAGGTGTGTGGAAACTACTGAGGAATTACTACAATCTCTCATGCTGCAAGATCATGGAAAGAGTATTAGAGGAACGAATCCAAAAAAAGGTTGAAAACCAAATTCAAGAGGAACAGTTTGAGTTTGGAATGGGAAGATCAACAGTGGAACCTATTTTCGTTATTGTCAGACAAATTATGGAAAAACACCGGGAATATGGAAAAGACATGACAATGACCTTAATTGACTTAGAAAAGGCATATGATGGTGTCCCTAGAGACAGAATTTGGGAAAACCTAAAGCAAAAAGGTATTGGAGAAGAAATAATACAAATGATAAAAGCAATGTACGGTAATATTGTCAAGTAGGTAAAACAGAATGCTCTGAAATTGAACACGGATTGAAACAAGGGAGTGTACTCTCACCATTCCTATTTAGATTGGTGATGGATGATATACCAAAGGCAACTAAGGAAGCGTACTGTGACCGAAATCAAGATTGAATTATGCTCACATCAGCTCTGAAGTGATAGGAAGCATAGGCTCTCGCCTGGCCCTAATTCTTGCTTGAGAGCGAGTCTCCATAACTAGCAACGATTATTGTCGCATCTTTGACACGAGAATCTGTTATGGGTAACATACGAATTGGCATTAATATTTAGACATCTATAATTGTATCTCAGTCTCGGAATATCAGTCTACTAACAGATTTTTATTGTGGCAGAAGGCCAGGTATTTTTGTAAAAACTATTAGATGTCAAGCTCCGCTGTATATGACGTCAGCCACAGAGTAAATGTGATCGCGCCCCTTACCTACCCCACGTGATAAGGAAGACAGTGCTTGTCTGAGCCGGTGTAGCGACGAACAGCAGTTGACGGGCAGTATTTTCATTCGAAGCCTGTACACGCTTGGAACTCACACCTGTCTTATATCGTGGTCGTGAAGTTTCAAATCGCGCACGGGATATAGTCAGTTCTTATATGAACATGAGTTCGTGTTATAACGCAGAAAACCGGTAACATGTGGACTGTAGTATGTTAAACTCAGTGAAGCATGTGTTCTAATGCAGTTTATGTGAGTACTTATTTAACATTATTTGACACCACATGGGAAGTATACACCATCATGAAGACTGACACTTACGAACAGTTCAACGTTACATGCTAGCACAGTTTGGTCATGCTAAAAACACAACTTCATTTTACATGAGATTACACTACAAGTTTAAGAAGAATATTATTCTACTAGACATTAGGAACAGAACACAATTAGAACTGTTATTTTTACAACAGAGCATCAAGATTTACAGAACGTGGAAAATCAATATAGCACTGGCGGACAGTCAAATGACATATTGGGAACTTGAATTTTCTGGCATGCTAATTTCACACACAATGGACCTCGTGGAAACACTTATGAACTTTCTTACAATCAAGATGATGATAGCTTAAATTCATTAGGGGAAAATTTACGAACATGGATCGACACCAGGATTTGAAGATACAATTGCACCTTACAATCTACACGATGATGCTGGCGTTTAATACATTTCTTCGTCATGGATCCAGCAGATTTAGGCATCTTTAACCCTTTTGCTCTCAGGCTATATTCACTAGTCATGTCCAAAACACTCAGGCCATTTTTCATGATTATGCATGTTAAAATGTAAAAAATCAATGCATAAAGAGATCTACAGATACAAAATTGAAAAAAATCACACTAGCACATTATTCAATGTAGTTTTAGGAAGAATATATCCCAAAATTGTTAAAGACATATTTTACCACAAAAAAAATATTGAAACTTGGAAAATAAATTACAAAAAATAAAAATATGTTTTCAAATACTAAGAAAGTAATCTGTTCTTTAGTGATCTTCTTGACTGAAAACAAGAGCAATTAATTCTGTATAACATGATATAATTTTATTTTTTGTATTCTTATCCAGCCATGAAATATAGCACCTAATGTAAAGAACTGGGTCAGCACTTGTGCTCAGGAAAGCACTCTCCATGCAAACCCTTGTTACACCTAGTGCATACTGTTCTGGCCCTCCTCCTCTTTTCTTTGGTGCTGCATACAACGCAGTTCGATTCTTTCTTCTCAGGAAGCTTTCTCACCCCCACTGGTCCTCTTTGATCATTAATCGCACTAAATTTTGTAGAAATCCATTCCTCCCCTAGGCTCTCAATTATTGACACTGTATAGTTCAGTCTAGATTTTATTTTCCCTGCTCCCTTATTATTTTCCTTATAAAGAATGTAACTGTTTAGTACCATTCTAGCAATGATATTGAAAGCCACCTTCTTCCAGTAACGTACAGTTCGCCTCTCATCGAGGTAGCTATACAACATCATGTCAGATGTGTCAATCCCACCCATACATTTATTCTTCATCATCATCTTGTACAGTTTCCAGCCCCAGGCTGGGTCTGTTTGGAACATAAGCCTCGCCACTTATTTCTTTCTTCCCACCATCTCTCCGCTGTCACTCTGGTCCAGTCCTCGCCTCTCTTCTTGACACATTCCTCCACTCCTTTCAGCCATCGATCTCTTGGTCTTCCCCTTGGTCGTTTCTTCTGCATCTGCATCTCATGTATCCTCTTGGGAATCTTCTTCTCATCCATTCTCTTTAAGTGTCCATACCACCTCAGTCTTGATGTCTCAATCCTACCTTGCAAGGGCTCCTCTTTCACCATTTCCCTGACCTTTTCATTCCTCACCCTGTCTCTTCTTGTTACTCCGATCCTACTTCGCAGGAACTTCATTTCACCTGCCTGTATTCTGCTTATGTCTCTTTTCTTCATTGTCCACGTTTCTGAAGCATAGGTCAGTATCGGAATATAGTAGCTTCTGTATAACACTTCCTTGCTTTTTTGTGGGACATCTTTATTCCACACTAAGCTCCTAATGCTTCTCAGAAATGCTTCTGCCTGTCTGCCACGTTCCGTAATCTCTTTGTCATTTCTCCCATTTTCCTCCACTATACTTCCCAAGTACTTGAGACTTTCCACCTTCTTCAGCTGTCCACCTCCAAGTGTTATCCCACTCATTGGTCTGTCCTTTTTCCTGGTCGTTAACAGGATCTCACATTTACTGATGTTGAACTTCCATCCGTACTCTCCCACTGTTTCTTCCCAAGCCTTCAGTTGCTCCTGGATTTCCTCCTCCTTGTTTCCCCAGACCATGAGATCATCTGCAAACACCATTGCTTTCATCTTATCTTCTTCTATCTTTCCTGCTATCCGTGTATTACCTCGTCCATAACCACAATAAAGAGAAGGGGTGACAGCGCACTACCCTGTTTCAGGCCACTCATTTGTCTGAACCAGTCTGTTCTTTCCCCTCGAACTTTCACACAACTCACACTTCCAAAATACATCTCCTTCACTCTGCCTACAGTCTCTTTTTCCACTCCCATGTTTTCCATTGCTTTCCAAACCTTCTCCCTACACACACTATCATAGGCCTTTTCGATGTCCAGGAAGGCCATCAACAGATCCTCTCCAAATTCGTACTGGTGTTCCTGGAGCTGTCTCACTGAAAATATGAGATCCACTGTTGATCTCCCAGGTCTGAATCCATACTGTTCCTCTCTCAATTTTCTCTCCACTTTGGCTCGTATTCTACTTTCTAATATCTTTTCATATATCTTGGCACAGTGAGGTATGAGTGTGACTCCCCTGTAATTTCTACACTCCTTTCTGCTTCCTTTCTTAAATATTGGGACAATTAATCCTTTCTTCCAATCTTCTGGGGTCTTTTTCTCCTTCCATATCACCCTCATCACACGGTACAGCCACTGTTTCCCAACCTCCCCTGCTGCCTTCACCATTTCAACACTCACTTCATCCACACCTGGTGCCCTTCCTCCTTTCATCTTGTCTATAGCCATTTCCAGTTCTCTCCAAGTCAGGTCCTTTTCCATTCCTGTGTTGTCTTCTCCATCTTCCAATACATTGTCTTCCTCCCTATGACCATTTGGATTCAGCAAATCCTCAAAGTACTCTTTCCACACTGTCTTGAGTGTCTCTTTGTTGTGTACCTCAGTTCCGTTTTTGTCCATCATTACCACATCCTCTCGCAGACCTCTTCTCTTACTTTTGACCATCCCATAAAGTACTTTCTTATTTCCTCTGCTGTCTTCCTCCATCATCTCTGTCCACTTTACCATCCACTTCTTCCTCTCCTCTGCGACAATCTTGTTTGCTTCTTTCTTCTTTATCTTATAATCTTCCCTTGCCAGATCAGTTCTTTCCTGGAACCACACTCTGAAAGCCTTGTTCTTCCTTCCCACAGCTTCTTTTACTCTCTCATTCCACCATGGTGTCTCTTTACACCGCTTTCTGTTGCTTGTTCTTCCACATACTGCCACTGCAGCTTCCACCATTGTGTTTTTGAATTGCTTCCATTCCTCTTCCCCTGTTTTAGGATTGTCTGTTGGCATCTTTTCCCTTATTATCTTCTGGAATTCTTCCTTGACTTCATTTTCCTTGAGTTTCCATACTTTGATTCTCCTTTCCTGGTACTCTGTCCTCTTGCTATCCTTAACAACTCCCAGGTTCATTACAAGTATTCTGTGGTCGCTATCTAAGGCCTCTGATGGTATTACCTTTATATCTCTGACACTTCTCTTCATTTCCCAGTCGTACAGCATGTAATCTACCAAAGATTTCTTTGTTAAATCACTGCTGTACCACGTTACCTTGTGGCTTTCTTTCTTCCGGAACCAGGAGTTGCCTACCACTAAACCGTTTCTCTTGCACAAATCCAGCAACTTTCTCCCTTCTTCATTCCTGCTACCCCATCCTTCTGCTCCCAATACATTTCATATCCTTGCCTTTCACTTCCTACATGTGCATTCAAATCTCCCATGACAATGATGCTCTGACCATTCAACTGCTGTTGTAGCTCCTCGTCAAAGTCTTCCTTCTCTTGAGCTGTACATCCAACTTGAGGGGCATATACCTGGGCTATCTCCAGGCTTCTTCCCTTTACAGTTACTCTGATCTTCATGATCCTGTCACTTATTCCCTTTACCTCTTCCTTCATTCCATCTCTCACAACTACTCCTACTCCGCTGCTCCTTCCTTCACTGTTCCCACTCCAGTACAACCGGTACCCTTTCCTCAGTTCTCTGCGACCTTCTCCTTTCCATCTTGTTTCTGCCAAGCCCAGTACATCCAGTTTTCTTCTCTCCATCACATCTACAATCTCCTCCACTTTTCCTGTCAGTGTCTGTATGTTTAATGTCCCAACTCGTAGTCCATTAGCATATCCGGGTCGTCGTCGTTTGCATCCGTCCTTTCCGAGGCCTGTTCCTGGTTTGAAAGCAAATATGATATCCACTACTGGCTTGCTAGGCCTATCCCATACATTTATTATAAGATGTTATTATTGCTGGTTTAGTTTTGCTGTTGGCACTATTGTGGGTTGCTGGAATTTCCTGTTCTTGGGCTATCGCATGGCTAGATAGAAGCATGACTGGGTTTTTCTGGGACTTTTTCTCTCGGAATGCACATGCTAACATTGGACCTGACCTAAAATATTGTTTCTGTCCAACAGCAAATTTATTTTTAAAATTCTGAGGCAAATATTTCCTATTCCTCCTAACAGTTCCTGTTATGTATGTACCCAGCTTGTAGAGATGGCGTCCAAGTGGTACAGACATAAAGTAATTGTCAACAAAGACATGATAACCCTTGTTGAGGTAGTGACTAAAAGCTTCTTCACAACAATGTATCCCAAACCATGCTTTATGATATTGTCTCTGTCTTCTTGAGATCTGGCACCTCTATAGGTAAAAAAAAAACCCAGGCAGTAATTTGAAACTGAATCACACAGCATCCAAAATTTGATACCCCAGCGATGGTGGCGTTTGTTCGGCAGGTATTGGAGAAGGCTAGTTTTATTTTTAGTCCCCACAAGAGACTCATCAATGCTAATCTGCTGATGTGGTGTATAGACCTCGTGCGCATGGATGTGCTGCGCTCTGGCGGCAAGTCTTTTGAATAGTCCATGTGGCGCTTGTCAGTGAAGTGAAGCAACGTGATTACCAGGCTGCGTTTGTTGAGGTGTGAATTAAAGTTCGAGATGGAAGAAAGTTCTACAAAGAGTAAAACAAATTGTTCTAGATGTAACTATTCATACAGAAATTGTCCGCCTGGGGCGAAGTTCTTTGTATTCCCAAACAATAAACAGCACATTCATAGAAGGAACGCTTGGACTGTGGCTTTAAAACGGGACACGAGTGATGGTAAACCATGGCATACTACAAATAATTCACGTGTTTGTAGTCGGCATTTTATAAACGGAACACCGACAAGAGATCCCGACAGTCACGGTTACATACCGAGGCTCTACATGAAGCCACATTTATCGGATCAGCACCAGCAGTAGTAACTGAGAGATACAAGAGGCAAAAAATTAGGCATGAAAATGACGGGGGTGAAGGAAGTGTGATGGTTCATTCAGTGACGCGAGCACACAGACGGATATTGTGACCGTATAGGCTATAGTGACAAGACGGAGGTGAACATATTGCTTTCTTCTTTGAGAAATAATTGCGAAGCAGAAGTCCAGTGAATTCTGACAATGCCCCGTGCGAACAAACAAACAATGACTAACACTTGTTTAAAACAAGACTGTAGTGTTAATGTGCACCTGGTGGATAAGAAGCATTATTTTTGTGGATACCGGTCAGTGAAAGAAAGCGAACATAATCTTGCTGAAATAGCGGGTGTAAAACTGGCAATGTTCCGTATCCTGTTATCGTTGTTACCTTCTGTTCATCATAATTGTACTCTTTACAAGGAAAATATGTTACTTCTCCTGTTAATGAAGTGCAAACTGGGTATTAGTTTTGCTGCACTCGGCGTCATGTTTAACTGTCACAGGACTACGGCTTCTGCTGCCTTTAAATTTACACTCGACCATCTTTTTGAGAAAAACTAAGGAATGGATTTTCTGGCCATAACGACGCGCTATTAAATGTACTATGCAAATTCCTTTAAACGCCATTTTGAAAATTGCACGTGCATTATAGATTGTACTGAAGTATACTGTGAAAGACCGCAAAGTGTTCGTCAAAGAATTTTAATGTTCTCTCATTACAAAAATGCATTCACTGTAAAATTTCTGGTTGCAATTACTCCATCAGGTTATATTTCTTTTCTTTCTAAATGTCATGGTGGAAGAGCAACTGACGGCTACATTACCGTACATTCCGGTATACTAAATCCATACCTGCCAACCTTCGGAAGTCAAAAATAGGAAGATTTTTTAAAATTATAGATTTCATCATGCGCAGTATACAGTGGCTTGGGCAAAAGAGGGTACACAAAAGACCTGCATGTCTTTATTGGCAAAGTATGAATTCAGCATAAAATTCACAAAAATGTAAACAATCATCAATCATCGAGTAGTATGTATGGCAAATATTTAAACGTAAGAGAACACAATTGTGTGTTTAAAGAAAATGCATACAATCATTCTGATGGATTACACTTCGCATTCGCTACCACATATTCAAGTTTTGTCAAACTAAAGTTAATTAGGCTACCATGGACAACTTACCTAATTATGATTAGGTAATGTATATACCTGTGGATGGTAATCCTGAGACTGCTTACTGATTTAATGCAGACCTGGTAGCCGACTTTGCTCTCTCTAAAAATGCCCTGCCATACTGCTGCTCGTAGCAATTTCCACTTAGGCTTGATTTAACCACTAACCGTTTGTTGAGGATTTCGTCATTCAGAGATGATCGGAATTGTGTCCTTGTCTTCTTCACCTGGCTAAACAATCTCTCACATTCAACGTTGCTGTGCGGGATTGTTAATATTGACAGCATTACTCTAGCTAGTCTGTCATATTTCAGACACCCATCTCCACCTCATATATCCCCTATTGCAGCCCAAGAACAATCTGCTCTTTTTCCTTCCACAATAGAAGATGGCAAATCCTCCATTTGGAGAGCACAAAACTGGCATTGTAATGCATCCATTGCTTGGTGCTCTTCACCGTCTTTTTTTTGGCAACATAATTGGAAACTTAGAGATATAATACTTCACGGCACTAAAGGAAGCAGTAGACAAAGACCTTATCTGTGCCACTTGAGCATTAACAGAAAACTCACTGTCCAAATTAAATTTATGAATAATATAATCAGAGGCTGCAGTGAAGTAGTTCCTGATGTGCAAATAAAAGACCTTCTTCTCCTCAGAAGCCAGATTTTCTACACAACTAGATGTTGAACCAATTACCAAATCATCATCAGCTTTCTGATTCTCTCTCGTGTGATAGACCACTTCTAAAATTGTGCAATATTTCTTGATGGCCACTGGCTTAACAAACCTACAGAGAATTTCCGTCAGCAAATCAATCAGTATGGATCTTAGGACATGGATGTGAGGTGCTTGCGATTGAAGAACTTTGTTATATTTTTCAAATGTAGGGATGGTAAATGCCAGAAACAAGCAAAATGCCTCATTTAACTTAGATGACAGAAAAAGAAATAGTCTCTCCTGTCTTGAAATACCAACAGTTTGACTTGGTTCAGTCACTTTTTTTCCTTACAGACGGAGAAGAAGTATAATAATAATAATGTTATTGGTTTTACGTCCCTTTTAACTACCCTGGCTTTTAGAGACGCCGGGGTGCCGGAATTTTGCCCCGAAGGGGATCTTTAACGTGCCAGTAAATGTACTGACACGGCTCCCTCGCATTTGCGCACCCTCAAATGCCAGCAGACTGCGCCAGGTTTCGAACCTGCAACCTTGGGCTCAGCAAGCGAGAACGTTACCCCTGAGCCACGCTGCCAGCCAATGGAGAAGAAGAGCTGCTCTCCAACTTCCTTTTGCCAATGATAACACGTGCTTGATCTTGTACTCTGTTGTTCACATTAACACCAAATTCCACTTCTGCAGGCTTATCTTCATGTGCCTTTACTTTGGGAATTTGGAAATACTTGAGAGATGTTTTTGTGCCAGTGGATTGGTTCACCTCATCCTTAAAAAAACTCAGCAGTGGCTTCCACTGTGAAATCAGTCTTTCTAAGCATTTATCCAAGGACAACAAACACGTGCACACATGCTTTAGTATTTTCCTAACATCAGTTTGGTAAAGAGCTTGATATAACTTCAGATGATCTTTATCTTGCAGCTTTTGTTTAAATAATAATAAATATCAATCATTATCTCATCAATTTTCACAGGAAGGGAATCAGCACCTTTCTCAGCAGCCAGATGAATTAAATGGCATGGGCATCCTACAACAATAATGTATTTACACTGCTCTTTTAATTTCGCAGCAACACCATTTTTCCTCCCTATCATAACAGGGGCATTGTCTGCACTAAAAGCTATACAGTTTGCCATTGGAATGGCATGTCTTTCCAGAAGACGCAGAAGCAAATTTCCAATGTTAGCACCAGTCGAGTCACCTTCCAAATTTTCCATGGATAGCAAACGATTTTCAATCATCTTAGATTCTTTGTTGAAAAATGACACGACGACAGGATACAGCTTACTATCTCTATCATTGCTACCATCAGTGGAGATCGCGAAAGGCCCACATTTTAAAATATTAATAATTTTTGAATCGGCGTCACGTGCCATTTCATGAACAATGGCGGATGTTTTTGTCCTGCCACAGGCATATTTCTTCGCAATTTCCGAATCCGGGAACATTTTTCTAAACAATTGTCCCGCGTGATCGGAACATGATAACGAGAGGTTATGTTCTACGATGAACGCCGTGAACAAACATTCTGCTCGAATGGCAGCATTGTCTTCATTCCCGTGAATAAAAAACGTACCTAATTTTTTGTTCTTCTGTAAACAACTAGCCCTGTCCTTGTGTTTTGAAGTGTTGCTGTGAGTTACAATGTCAGTTTTTCCATCATGAGCTATATTTATATCGCAACGACACACAGAACAAAGAGCAAAATGGTTTCCTATACTAGATGGTAAAATGAATGGAAATTCAGTTTTATAGCTTTCTTTGAACACTTGGAGATAACGTTTATGAGGGTTTGTCGCCATAACGTGACGAGAAAAACTTAAAACACACGACACGGAACAATCATCGACACAACTCGTTGAAATAATTATCTACCGACGCACACATTAATACCTCAATTAAATGCACTAAACGTGACGCTAGCAGAGTATAAACACGTGGCGACAAACGGAGGACGTCACAATTCCCGCGCGTAGCATACAAGGTTTCACCCATTCTACACAGTCACGTGGCCAGCCTCGACTAATCAGCGTAGGCTTGACGTCTATTTTTCCGTGAAATACCACCAATCAGTATGCGGTAGGCCGATCAGCTGACTCACCATTCCGAGATAGTGTCTATAGAGCTCACTGCCAAGCGATGAACTTACAAAAACTCACACAAAAAACAAGGTTACACAAATCACAAAAGCAATTACGACTTACGAGAGAATCTCCTTGCGAATATAAATTATTTGCAGTTCCTTTTTCTTTTACAATATATCACTGGGGACCGAAATTCGGAAGAAATAATAGTAATTAAGAAGATCGGAAGACGAGCTTAAAAATCGGAAAGTTTCAGAATAAATCGGAAGGGTTGGCAGGTATGCTAAATCATATTCAAGCAGGAAATCTTTTTGTGTGATAAAGGGTTCCCACAGATAAAAACGTGCATTGAAACTAGGAACGCAGTAATAGAAATGTCACCATTTGCATTTAATCCACGGTTTTCAGCTGAGGAAGTAGAATCAACATTATGATATAGCATCTGTCAGAATTCATGTTGAAAGAGCCATACATAGAATGAAAGTTTATAAAATATTAAGTAACCGAGTTACTATGGATTTGGTACCTCATTTAGACAATATTGTTCATCTCATATGTGCCGTAATGAATTTCAGTCCTCCTATCATTAAATTAGACGACTGATATATTTTAGGCAGGTCCTTAACTTAGACATGATTGTATAATTATTGAATTGTACATGATTACACCAATCTACTTCAATGTTTTTTATATTTCTAACTCGAGTAGAAATTATATGATGTTTCAAATGTCTGAATAGTAGTAAAACTCAGCTTGAGAATGGTAACAATGTAACACTATGTATAACGCTTGAAAATTAGCGGGAGGTCATCATCATCATCATCATCATTTCCCCTTATCCAGCTCCTGCCGGGTCGGGGTATTTATGGCACTTCTCCACTTTCCTCTTTCCTTCCACCATTCTTCTTCCACGATCTTGTCCCAGTCCAGATTTCTTTTTCTCACGCTGTTCTTCACTGAATCAATCCACCTTGTTCTAGGTCTTCCCCTTGCTCTCTTACCCTTGCACTTCGCCTCCAGCATCTGTCTTGGTATTCTATTTTCCTCCATCCTCTTTACATGTCCAAACCACCTTAGTTTATTCTTCTCAATTCTCTCATTTAGTTTTCCCATCCCAACTTCCTTCCTAACATCTTCATTCCTCACTCTGTCTTTCCTTGTCTTACCTATCATACTTCTTAGGAATTTCATTTCACTGGCTTGGATTCTACTCTCTTGCCTGCTCGTCAGGGTCCAAGTCTCAGCTGCATACGTTAATATGGGTACATAGTACATTTTATACATTACCTCCTTGCTTTTCCTTGGTACTTCCTTATCCCAAACAAGTTTTCTTACACTTTGATAGAATGCATTGCTCTGCTGTACCCTCCTGCCAATCTCCATGTCCAACCTACCAGTTTGCATCAATTCACTTCCTAGGTATTTGAACGTGTCCACAATTTTCAAACTCTGACTTCCAATTTTCACAATGCCCTTTCCTTGTCTTTCCCCTCTTGTCATCACCATGGTCTTGCTTTTCTCTATACTGATTTTCAGGCCATACTTCTGAATATTTTCGTTCAGTGCATCTAGTTGTTTTTGCACTTCTTCGGTGTTCCTTCCCCAGACCACAATATCGTCTGCAAATAATAGTAACTTCATTTCTTTATGTCCATATACTTCCTTTGTTTCCTTTACAATTTCATCCATTACCATTATGAATAAAAGAGGTGACAGCACACTCCCCTGTCTTAGTCCAGTCTTGTTCCTAAACCAATCTGTCTTTCCAACAGGGGTCAGAACCCTGCTAACACACTTGTTGTACATTGCTTGCACCATTACCAACATTTCTCTTCCCAGTCTCTTCTTAACCATGGTTTCCCATACCTTCTCTCTGGGGACACTATCATATGCCTTTTCTAGATCTATGAATGTCATGATCAAATCCTCTCCATATTCCCAGTTCTTTTCCATCACCTGCCTCAAGCTAAAGATTGGGTCCACTGTGGATCTTCCACTCCTGAAGCCATACTGTTCCTCTTGCAACTCTCCTTCCACCTTTCTTCTCATTCTTCTTTCTAATATCCTTTCCAGTATTTTTACTATCTGTGATATGAGGGTGATCCCTCTATAGTTATCACACACTTTCTTGTCCCCTTTCTTAAACACTGGTATTATTAGCCCTTTCACCCAGTCTTCTGGTATACATTTCCGTTTCCACACACACTTTAGCAGTCGATACAGCCATTGCATACCAACAGGTCCAGCAGCCTTTATCATTTCTACACTGATCTCATCCACCCCTGTTGCTTTTCCCATCTTCATCTTCTGTACTGCTAATTCTACCTCCAGCATTGTTATATCATCTTCTGTTATAGAGTCGTCAGGCTGTGTCACTTCGATCTCACCAGTACAATTGCTCACGTTCAATAGCTTATCGAAATACTCCTTCCATCGTCCCTTTATCTCTTCCGGGTGTGTAAAATATCTCTACTGTGGGAAAAATATTTGAAAGCAATTCTTCATTTCTGGAGACACTCACTTTCACACTTTTCTTTGGGGAATATACAAACAAGTCACAGAAGTTGAGGCTCAAAATATACAATGATGCCTGTACCTGGGTGTAATATACATGAGTTTCCTTTAACTTGATATCACCATCAATGTTAATATACAAATACGGAACATTACACGTGTTGTCATCAACCACAGGCTTTTCCCGACATGAGTAAGGGCACTTAATCTCCAAAAGAGAAAGGCATTCCTTACCTAGCACTATCCCATCCGGGCTGCAGCAGAGCCAGGGTTGCTCTTCTTTTATAAACAAACCAGCTGTGACACGCAACATTGGGACGATAAACAGAATTCCTGAAGTGCCCTCCGCCCATTATCTCTTCCGTATCTCACTGCAGGACTATTTATTTATGTCTTTAGAAATAAGAAGCTGAGATGCCAGTTTATTAAAATCTCCACTCTGCAGTGTCATGATCTTGTGTACGCTCAGGCTGGCCGTCTTTGATGGAACCAAGCAGGATTCTTAGATTGAGCCCTAGTCTCAATCGCAATAGCATCCTTCTGCGATTTTGTGACTTTAACGTTGTCAAAATAAAAATTCCGGACGTCACTTGGCAACATGGGACTCATAATTTTTTGGCACTAGTGATATCTTGCCACTTGGCAAGTAATTTATTCCATAGGATCTAACCAGTTTATTAGCGTTTTGATGGTCTAATTGCTGAAGACACTGAAGTAAAAGTCTTGTTTTGCTCTGTTCTACAGCATCATCCACGATAGCTTCAACAATAGAAATGGAGATAATTATGGATTCACCTTCACACTCGGCCTTCAAAATTCTTGTAAAAGCACAGTCTATATTTTTAATTTTCTCGTATAGTTCAGTTTTGGTGAATGTTTCTAATCCCACACTTTCCGACATGCAACAAACTGTCCGCTTATTTCTCCTAAATGCTCACCTTTAGAATATTCCGCGATAACATTCTTAGGTTTCTCCCATTGTTGCAGGAAGAAAGTCTTCGAAGAATCTCTCTCGGTATTAACATAAATGCAAAACGCAGCAATGTGCTTGCAGCATTTGGAAAGGCCTGCTTTGCATTCACACTCGGCTGACTAAATGTTCCTGTTGCAATCGATCTGTTAAATATTTAAAAAAAGACTAGCATTAATTAATGAAAAAATAATTTACGGCAAGGGATACGGGAAATATTATAATAAAGTTATGTTTAAAATTAACAGTATAAATATATATATGATTTGTGGACCAAAAAGAAAGGTAAATATTACCTTAAGTTTAACAGCATAAGGCGGTTGATTAATGCTCGTTTCTCTGAAACAGAAGCTGGATATTTCTTCTCCCAATCGTTCCTTCACCAGAAATATGTGATTACTTTGAGCTGTTTGCCTTTCTTTAGCGTAGAAGCTCTAAAATACGACGAATCCCACCGAATCTTCTGAAAGCCCACGCGAACCTCTATGGACGACGACATTAGAGCTTTAAATTGCTTCCTTCACTATCACACTTGATTCTCCCGCACAAGCCAGTACACACTGTCGCCACATGGATGTTCTGAGCGAGTTGCTGCTAGGAGCGCCAGCAGGTAAAATATCGCCATGCGCACGAGGTCTATAGTGGTGCCTAAATACCCTGTTGGCATGATCCACCAGAGGATGATATTTTGCACAGGGATCATATCCTGTTTCTCCAGGCCCTGGCATCCCCTCATTGTTGACAAGATGAAAGAATCGCAGCAAGTGAGAGAACCTATGTTTAGAAAACATTTTAGGGAACCATGGGCTACACTGAGAAGGCATAGTGGACCAGTAAGAGGCAATGGTTGGTTTTCTATTGATACCCATATTTAGAAGGCATGCAATAAATCCTTTCATTTCAGACATTTCAGACCCAATTCATTAGAGGGGTGGGAACATTATCTCCCTTAATGGTGATGAACTGCTGGACATACCGATTAGATTCTGTCACCATAAGAGAAAGAAGAAAATCTGTGAAAAACAAAAGGAAATAAGCTGTTGGATGAGAATCAGGAGGTGGCATGTGTTTAGGACCAGATAATTCTCTCTTGTTCATAATGGTGATGGATGAAATTGTAAAGGAAACAAAGGAGGCATATGGACATAAAGAAATGAAGTTACTGTTATTTGCAGATGGTATTGTGGTCTGGGGAAGGAACACCGAAGAAGTGCAAAAACAACTACGACGCACTGAACGAAAATATTCAGAAGTACGGCCTGAAAATCAGTATAGAGAAAAGCAAGACCATGGTGATGACAAGAGGGGAAAGACAAGGAAAGGGCACTGTGAAAATTAGAAGTCAGAGTTTGGAAATTGTGGACACGTTCAAATACCTAGGATGTGAATTGATGCAAACTGGTAGGTTGGACTTGGAGATTGGCAGGAGGGTACAGCAGAGCAATGCATTCTATCAAAGTGTAAGAAAACTTGTTTGGGATAAGGAAGTACCAAGGAAAAGCAAGGAGGTAATGTATAAACTATGTTCCCATATTAACTTATGCAGCCGAGACTTGGACCCTGACAAGCAGGCAAGAGAGTAGAATCCAAGCCAGTGAAATGAAATTCCTAAGAAGTATGATAGGAAAGACAAGGAAAGACAGAGTGAGGAATGAAGATGTTAGGAAGGAAGTTGGGATAGGAAAACTAAATGAGAGAATTGAGAAGAATAAACTAAGGTGGTTTGGACATGTAAAGAGGATGGAGGAAAATAAAATACCAAGACAGATGCTGGAGGCGAAGTGCAAGGGTAAGAGAGCAAGAGGAAGACCTAGAACAAGGTGGATTGATTCAGTGAAGAACAGCGTAAGAAAAAGAAATCTGGACTGGGACAAGATCGTGGAAGAAGAATGGTGGAAGGAGAGAGGAAAGTGGAGAAGTGCCATAAATACCCCGACCCGGCAGGAGCTGGATAAGGGGAAATGATGATGATGATGAATTCATGATATTGAAATGGGAGAGGGAGAGGATTTTCAGGCGACAGAACCTCTGTGTAGTCCCCATCATTCATAATATCATCATCATCATGATCACTGTCAGATAATCTGTGAGCAGCTATTGGGGATATTTCTGGGGCACTATCATCACTTTCTATAAAATCAGAATCACTCTCGGCAATAAAGTCACTGTCATCGTCTATAGCCTCTAAATAATCCAATACTTCACAATCATTTAGCCTAGAACTCGGCCCAGCCATTGAAAAAAATTTGGCCTACACTCGTCACGAAAACGTAAAAACACGAAATAATAAACGCTACACTTCACTTGATAACACAGATAAACACTAAATATAAACAAAATATAACAAATAATAAACTAGTATTAAAATGGAAACAAAATAACAATGCCGAACACGTAATTTAAAGCGCAAAATATGACTTGACTGGCACACAGAACAGGTCAACGCGCCATGCGGTAAACATTCATACGCGGCTTTATAAAACCATTTGCTTCATACCAATGCGGCAATGTAGTGTCTCTATCTGTCGAGAAAAGTATAAACCAAACTCAAATGCTACTATGCCAATCTTCTCCTGCCATCTGGGAGTTCAATTAGTCACTAATACAGCCATTCCAACACAGAGCCGATAGATCGGCACCGTGAGTGTTTTAAGCCAAGCCACTCAAGCCGATAGATCGGCTCGCTGAGCGTATAAGAGTTAAACACCATGACATCGTGAGACATAACAGCAAATTTTAGGACACTCATTGCAACCCCATGACAACCATAACCATGACTAATTGATTGTTTTATTTCCAGATGTCTTTGAAATTATGCCTGTTTTTCGAACATAATAGAGCACTTCAGGAATAAGTTCTTGCTAATTAAGATAATTTCACATATTTTTTTCTTTGATGATAATAACTTTGAATTTCTTGACTTCTATAAATTTAAATTAATTGTTTTTTTTTAATCAGTGAATTGTGAATATTTCCACACAATTAAATTTTGATGCAATTGCGGACGATGTTTCCGAGTTTTTGGCAACAATAGTTGATCGTAGTTATCCAATTGAACGACGTTATAAGATGAATTATTTATGCATCATAATAATATAGATCAGTTTATAATAATAATAATAATTTATTGGTTATGAATTAACGAACTTATGTAATTTAAAAAAAATATTCTGGATTATTATGCTGACAGATGATCGAGTAGTATCAAGCATTTTGGATTATGATAAATTTTGCATAGCACATATAAAAGAAAGCATGTAGTAATAATTATGTTGTGGACACTTTTTATAAGTGGTCTCATTTGTGGCAACATTATGGATGCGAGTCAGGTGGCCCATCCAAGAATAATAATATGAATATTTAAACATTGGAAGTGTGAGATTATAAGAATTTCACTACTAGTATTTGTGCTTATGATGTTTGCAGGATGTGTCTGTGTAACTCAATCCTCATTTAGTAATTTGTTTGATGCATGCTTAAATTATTCGACGATTAAATTAATGCAATATTAAATGCTGTGATAAAAGTGCTATTGATACGAATTTATGAAACAGTTATACTAATTTCTAGGATCCAGACAAATCTGGCCTTGCATTATCAGGAATGCATAATTAAAATATGGATAGCTGATCTATATCCAATTAAATTAACATTTCTATCTTGACTAATTGATTAATTAATTAATTAATTAATTTCACTAGTTATAATAAAGTAATGGAAGGAATTCATGATAATTTGTTTATAACAATTTATATATATTGGAATTAAATGATAGTATCTGCCTTTGACGAACAGATTGATACAATATGGTCCAGGATTTGGAATAATAATAATTATTATATTATTTATAACAATGATAATTTTTTATGAATATTCATTCAATATAAGATTATCTCAATGTTATCTGCACATTACTCTGCCACAATGTCAGATGATAATTGTAAATATTTGTAATTTATTTCTTCACGATAATTTAAATTCGTAATTAATCAATGATAATTATCGTTCACTTTAATTAAATTTATGTGTGAATTTTCAGTGTATTTAGAAATATGTGTTTATGGGGAAGTGAATAATGTGATCCGCCAAATTTAATTTATTCATTCAAAAGCTGAAACCAGTGACAGTGCAGTGCAACGAAAAATATATTGTATTTCATTTTATTCAGCTTACTCAACGAACACTGGAACATTAACTTCAATTCACATTACCCCACAGAAAGTATATAGGACAATCAAATTGGTAGTCTAGGACTTATGGATCCTTGATCCCAAAGTAAGCATAAAACCAATTTGATTCTAGGAGTGTATTTATTCATTTTGTTTCGTCTGCTCTTAAACAAAAGAGACCATTTTATCTTAGTTATCTTAAATTATTCCTGCAGCTTGTTCTATTTCCTGACTGAGTGATTCTATCCTATTTTATTTAGAGAGATATATATCTGAGGCAACCTATCTCACCTATCCCGTTAAACGACCCGAGACATTAGATCTCTTGCCTGCCCGTGTTCTCAGTTGTTTTTGGTAGTTTTTCCGGATATATATTTTAGGGACTCCTACTTTCTTTTTGTAACGACCATGTACCATTTCTTGGACATCATGTTTGATTTCCGGGCCGACGTGAGGTCTGGGAAACGGATACAGTACACAGGTACAAGAATGAACATAATACTTAAGTGATGTATAAGACCTATTACTGTAGTTACCAATAATGATCTATGGAGTAGAAACCTGACCTAAGACCAGGAGAGATGAATGTAGAATATAGTACAGAAGACTAGGAGAGATAGAGTGAGAAATGAAGACATTCAAAAGGAAGTGAATATACAGAAACTGAATGATAAGCTGGAGCAGAACAGATTGAGATGGTATGGACATGTGCAAAGGTTGACAAGTGATGGAGAGAAGGATGACTGGAAAGAGAGGACGAGGAAGAACTAGAGTTAGGTGGATGGACTTCGTAAAAGACAGTGTGAGAGAACGGAACATGGAGTGAAGTTCAGTAGTTGAGGAAGGATGGTGGTAAGACTGAGTTAAGTGGAGTGGTGTCATCTTTGCTCCCACCTGGCTTAGGCTGGAAAATGATGACGACAACCAGGCTGAAATTTTATGTAGCATACTAGTAACTTATACTCTTTAATGTGAGCACAGTGGATTTCTGATTTTCTTTATAACTGAATAGAACACTACTTAATATCTAAAAATGAAAGCTTTGGTAAACAACAAAAACACAAGATTGTTTCATCAATTCATCACAGTTTAGAACAACCCGGCCCCATATTTATCTTGATCCAGTGATTCCTCCTCATTTCTCTTCCTTCTCTATGTCCTACCTCTTGACCTGGCTTCTTTAGTCACCTGTAGGCTGAAATTTTTCTGCCTTTGCATGTTGCAAATTATTCGTACCGATAAGAGCACTTCTCATGTTTGCACCAACTTCAAACCCGAGTTCTTTCGACACTTGCATCCTAGTTGCTACCCCATTGTTGAAACAAATTATGGCATCCAAAACTCCTATTTAGAAAGGAGAGTGAAATCCATTAATATTATTATTATTCAGAATTGTGATAACACGCAGAAATAGCAAGATACATTTCTGACATATCTTGCTGTCGCTCAGAGGGTGATTTAAATCAATTGAGGCATAAAGTATTTTGGGAAGAGTATTAAAAGGGGAGTAACAAATTGGCAGAAAAAAAATCAATATTTTCATTGTATTGCACTACCCGGTCCCCTCAAAAAATAAAAGAGACAAGTTTTCTTTAAATAAAGTCTACTGCAACAGTAAACTGACCTGAATTCTTGATGAAACCTGTCAAAATTTATTCTCCAATACACACTTTCATCCCCAGGATCTCCAGCAAGGCCCTGTTCAATATTTACAAGAGCCTTCAAATTGATTTCTGGAGGAAGGTATAATTCACGTTCCTTCACAGTCAAGACTGGAACTCCAGGCTCTTCTGTGGGTGATGGACACCTCATTACGAACTGTTTGGTGATGAGCAAGTGGAACTTATCACGCACTGTCACTACCGTCAGCTTGTCCTCACCTGAAACATACACAAAAAATATGGGGTTCACCTCCTCGATCAAAATCTTTCATATAGGTCATACGAAGGAGACACACTTTTCCCTATTTTCAGCTAGCCTTGCACAGCTTTCCTTGAAAATGCTAAATAGCAAGCCTAATACAGTTGAACTTTGTTATAACGACATCGGTTTCAGCGACAACTCTGCTATAACATCATGCTTCGTGCCTTGCTTAATAGGACCTCGCATATAACGTCCTTTCCAGCCTCAGTTTGCTATAAGAACCAACATACAAGGAAATCTGGCAAATTCCTTCCCTTCCACTTCCTCCCGTGAACACAACCTGCAAGGTGCCAGGTCTGCTTGAGTATTCCACAGAACACATTAACAGTACCTGAAGCCCCCCCCAATATTTGTTTATGAATTAAAACATTAAAAACCAATAAGAGAACGTTCATGGCTTTTGTAGACTTAGAAAAGGCTTTTGATAACGTTGATTGGACTAAATTGTTTGACATTTTGAAATCTATTGGAATAAAGTACAGGGATAGGAGGGTGATATACAATCTATACAGAAACCAGACAGCAGTCATTCGAGCTGAAGGACATGAGAGAGAAGCTGGTATTCAGAAAAGGTGTAAGGCAAGGCTGCAACTTATCACCCATACTTTTCAATCCATACATTGAACAAGCAATGAAGGAAATTGGAGAAAAATTTAAAGTGGGAGTGAAGATTCAAGGAGAATTAATTTCAACTCTGAGATTTGCTGATGACATCGCCATTTTGGCCGACAAGCCTGAGGATTTGAATGAGTTTTTGAATGGTATGGACTCCGTCTTACGGAATGAATACATGATGAAAATTAATAAATGTAAAACAAAAATACTGGAATGCAGCCGAAATAAATCAGAAACCTCTATGGAGATCAAATTGGCAGGTGAAAAGCTGAAGGAAGTAGGAGACTTCTGTTACTTAGGAAGCAGAATAACCAGTGATGGACGAAGCAAAGAGGATATAAAAAGTAGGTTGGTTCAGGCAAGGAAAGCATTTCTACAGAAAAGGAATCTGTTGACATCGAATATAGATTTAGGTATTAGGAAGTAATTTTTGAAAGCCTTTGTCTGGAGCGTGGCGCTCTATGGAAGTGAAACTTGGACTGTTGGTGCAGCAGAAAAGAGGAGAATTGAAGCATTTGAAATGTAGTGTTACAGGAGGATGATGAAGATCAGATGGGTAGATAGGGTGACACACGAAGAGGTATTAAGAAGAGTGGGAGAGGAGAGATGTTTCTGGCGACTGCTAATGAAGAGAAGACATAGGTTAGTAGGACACATACTAAGACACCCAGGAATAGCAAGCTTAGTTATGGAAGGAAGGGTTGAGGACAAGAACTGTAGGGGTAGACCAAGATTAGAATATGTTAAACAGATTGCTTCGGATGTAGGGTGTGGTAGCTATGTAGAGATGAAACGATTAGCTCAAGACAGGGAGGCATGGAGGGCTGCATCAAACCAGTCAAAAGACTGAAGACTCAAACAACAACATATTTATCATGTACTATTGTTACTAAGCGACATATGGCAACGTTACAAAGCGAGGTGACGGTAGCGCGATATAAACAGTGTGACAATCAGTTTGTTCTGATCTTATGTGTAAAAACACAACCTCTTATTACTCTCCAGAGCCTTCACGCTTAAGAACCTAACTACCTACCCTTGAAGCGTCTTTTGGGAGTCACGTTTAATGTCTTTTGGAACTGTTATTATGAAAGTCTTATTCGATTTGAAGTCGCTTATTTATTTCATTATCGTCTTTAGGCCTACAATTTGACAGTAGTGCTTATATTTTAGGATAAAGGGATGCACCTGTCAATAGTAAGTCATATGGTCACCTTCCAGCAAACAAGGATACAGAGGAGTTGTGGTAAGCAAGTTTCTGAAACTGTCCACAAGATCTACCACAAAAGGCAGCAGAGAGTAGGAAATCCTACAGACAACTGCGAGGAATCTGTGCAAACAGTTGCAATTCCATCTGACACAGTCCGCCTCGTAATTAGCGGCTAGCATTCTTGACTATCACCGCAGAGGCCCGGTCTTCACTCCCAGCTCTGCCAAGAAATTTCATTCTGGTCTGAGAGGTGGAACAGAGTACACTCAGCCTCGTGAGGCAAAACTGAGAAGAGGCAGGTTCAGTCATTCTGAAAGTGGTTTACTCCGGTTTCCCACTTCAACTTCAGGCAAATTCTGGGATGGAACCTAACATAAGGCCACGGCCGCTTCCTATCCAACTCTTACCTTGATTACAAATACACTAGTACAGACATCACAGTGACACAAGTTATCAGACAACTTCTACACACACCCAAGTACACGGTACTACATGACCACGATGTCGCAAAACCACTAAAGAATCAACAACCACCGCCATCTGACACAACAACGGGACACAGAACACTCGTCTGCCATCAATGGCAGCCGCTACACTCATGTCAACTTAGACCTTACTAATGATGCAATTTGTTTCTTATGGGCTTGAGTTTTAGTTATGATTACCAGGCCCAGGTCCATATTTAGGTCTTCTGACACCCCTGGGCAACAACATTTTTGCAGCCTCCCTCCCCCCCTGGTGCATTCTTGGAATACACGGTACCTGAGATTATAATTTTCAATGTTTTTGCATGTTCTTTCCTTCCTCTTTGTCAGACACCAACAGTGATCTTCTGTTCTCTCTTAGGGGTTCAGGTCGCTTATATTTTGTATGAGTCTGTTCCAGATATATATTCTGTGACCCACCTAGCGTCATATAACAACGAATCTCTGAAGCTCTTCAACTCTTCCTCGCGCAAGAGGAATTCCATATCCATTTGGCTACCAGATCCTGTTACCATCGCCAGCTATTATCTCCATGAGCAAGAGGACTACGTCCACTTCTTTACTCACCATGCTGCGCTAGTATCAACTGTTATCAACTCTTTGAAGACCAGCTCAGCAAGAGATCATTTTTTTGTTACAAAGTTGGCAATGTTTATATGTTCTCCTTTTGTCTCCTACCCCCCACTCTTTTCCCCTTCCTTGGTCTCTCCGTGCTCCGTTGAGCAGCTCTCACTTCTCAGTCGGCAGTTGACTCGATCAGTTAAAGCTCCACTCGAGCTAGCCTCCTCAAACCAAGAGGCATACTCTCTTCTACGCCATGTTGGCAAAGTAGTACGGAACTTCGCCTTCAACATGAAATCAAGATAAGTACCATTTTAAAGGTTTTAACCTCATCTTCATCAATTTTATCTACATGCTTTTATTGATTATTTTATAGACAGCGTGAGATTACTTGTGGGGCGGTAATCATTCTTCGCGGGATTTTCCATGTTGGGCTTTTGTCTAATCAAGCCAATCTTGGTGAAAAGCAGCATTTCTTATGCTTGCAAAATGAGAAATCCTCTCACTACGTGGGATATTATCTAATACCCGCTGTCTATAATTATAAAGCTAGTTCCTCCGTTGGATTTTCTCAACCCCATTTTTCTGCTAAGGTCGTTCTGGAACCTTCGAGATCTTGTACTCTATCTGCGAGTCTTGCCGTCAAGTATTGTTCACGCACTTGTGAAAATACTAGTAAAAATGAGGAATCTTCCTTAAATTACTGCAATAGCGAACTTTCTTCCCCCGTTGGAACATTCTATGGCGCATTTAATTGTAAATCACAACTTTTTCAAGAAATAGACTCTCACCTATATAGTGCAATCAGTTATTTCCATAATTGCAATAGCTTTCTTTCTCATAAACTTCAGTGTTTCTATAGTGAACTTTGCATCCATCTTTATAGACTACAGTGATAACCAGTGCTTGCTCCACGTTTCTACCGCGTCGCGATCGTCCGGTTACATTAAATACGGCCATGAACATTGATCCTATATCCCAATGACCTTTCCTCAACCTTCTACTAACCACCATTATTAATAAAATTGTAACTTTCTATAAGGTGTCACTCACGAGGTGCCCTTCCAACTTTGCTAGTTTAACATTAATTAAATTCTGCATAATTGCTTGTGTGATACAAGTTTCAAATCACATTGTTCCTTTCCTATAATTAGGGAAAACAATTCTTTCAACTCTTGAGTGAGTTATTTTTAGGTCTCACGTAATGTAAACTGCCCCATTTGGCTCGTGATTTCTAATTAAACATAGGAAGTCTAGAACCTTCTTTTTGATTACCTCTTCAGGTTTCACAGTAAGTGACCTGCCCTCTTTTGTATAATTCTCATAAAGTAATTCTGTTTAAATATAAGAAGTTGTAGTAACTTCTATTTTATGCTTTATGTTTTCCTTGTTGTTATTTTCGAATTTGTTATTCTCTCTAGAATGTTCTTTCAGAAATTTCTTATAGTACACTCCTTGTACTCAATTTAATGTTTAAACTTTAATCATTTCATTGCCCTTTTTAAAATCTTATCAAGGGTTTAGTATTAGGTTTAAAACCTTAAGAATTGTCATTTGCCTGGAGCAATTTCTGAATGTTGTTGGAGGTCTGCGACCCCAAATTGTTAACAAGATTGCAAAATATTTAATTGTCAAAAATATTAATTTCTCCTGAATTGTTAAATAAATTAAATATTTGTTTTTGGATTCATCATTTCTCTGATACTACAGTTAGGCAGGATCCTGGCTTTCCTAGCTCTTCCTAGGTTTATGCCCTCGTTCATACTCAATAAAGCTTTTACTATCTGTCTGGCCAGACCATCACCCTTCCCTATAGTACTTTTATTCGTGCTTGGGAGGAAATACACTAAAGCCTTTCTCTGGCAAACTGCCCAAGTCTTAGCTGCGGTTCCCGTCAGCTTCGACCAAGCTCGTACCCACTTTAGGTATCCGAGCACGGACTTGCGGTGGCAACCACCTTTAAATGTATTGAAAGTCAAATTCATAACTTTTGTGGGACTCTCCTCCTATTTTTCTATCCTTTTTCTCCAATCCAAAATCTACTTCCTTCTCTTAATCATCTTCCCTTGGTGGGTGGGTTATTCCTCAGTCAATAAACTACCCAAAAATTGGTACCAGAAACCCGGGAGAGTCCATTTTTTATTTCTATTGTTTGTCAAGTGTCATTTGACAATACTTTGCAAATTATTAATATCTGCTTTGGATTTTTCAGTTATAACTACATCATGCAAAGCCTGTGAACGGGAAAGAGGCCGCTCCTGTCTCCTTTGGGGTGTCCTGTTCTTTATACCCATTCGCTGCTGCAAACTTGACAGCATCTCCAAGGTTCTACAGTTTCGTGAGTTGTATTTCAATTTATTCTCTTTATCATGGCTCCTGCTGAAAAAGATGAAACTCTCATTGCTAGACGTTCTTCCTATAAAGGGCAACTCACTAGATTCAGAAATTTCATCAGCAAATTAAATCCCGCCCAGTGTGATTTAGACATCTTGACACATCGCCTTAAGTTGTACGAACGGTCTTATGATTATTATGATCAAATTCAAACGGAGATTGAATCCGCTTGCCCAGAACTTCAATCGGATCGGGACGAGGTCGAACACTTGTACTTTGAAGGGATTGCAAAGGCCCACCAATTGATTCGCAATATCTCAGAACCGGACACTAGGGTCATCAATCCGGCCCAGTTCGCACCCGCTTCAGTTCACAAGAACAAACCGAAACCGTTACTTCCCAAGTTAAGCCTACCGCACTTCTCAGGCAAGGAAGGTGAATGGTATTCTTTTTACGAACTTTACTGCTCCCTAATTCATGAAAATATCGAGATCCCAGACATACATAAATTTTACTTCCTCCGTACTTCTTTGGAATGTGAGGCCTTAGCCTTAGTGGAGTCACTGCCTTTAAGCGCAGACAACTACCACATCGCCTTTAATCTCCTTAAAGAGAGATATGGCAATTTACGTTTGAGTGTAGCTCGCCACATACGTGGTCTCTTCAACCTACCAGCCGTCAAACCTAATGACGTCACCTCTTTAAGAAACCTGTTGGACTCTATACAGTTGAATGTCAGAGCATTATACCAACTTAAGCAGCCTGTCCAAACATGGGACACCATACTTATTCATCTGGCTACATCAAGATTCGATTTTTCAACTTTAAAGGCTTGGGAAATTGAACTCGCTCGCAAGGAAGAATTTTCCTTCGAACACTTAATCTCGTTTCTTAACAGCCGATGCCAAGTCCTTACAGCACTCGCATTTCAGTGCGAAAAGGTTGAAACGAATCCTCAGTGTCAAATTTTTGAAAAAAAACTTGCTTCTTCAAAGGGACATCAGCCCCCATCTGTCGAGAACAAGCAAACCCGTTCTTCTTTCAATCATGCAAGAGAAGATATCAGGCCGCTTAACAAATCGTTAAAATGCACGCTCTGTAAAAAGCTTCACACATTGTATTTGTGCAAATCCTTTAAAGAATTGTCTGTCGAAGATCGAAGGAAGTTTGTCTTAAATAGCAAACATTGTTTCAATTGCTTGTCACCTAAGCATTCTTCTTCGAACTGTACGTCATCAAATCTCTGTTTCCATTGTAAAAAACCGCATCATTCTTTATTGCACGTTCACGATAAATCGAGGTCATCAGCACCCGCCTCTTCAAGCTCCATGCAGAGCAGCTCCGAACAAACTAATGCTTCTTCCTGCATTTCCAACGCCGAAACTTTTCATAGTGCGCAAACCCTTTTGACCACTGTACAATTCGAAATCCAAGATAAATTTGGAAATTGGTTTAGAACCCGTGGTCTTCTCGATTCCGCTTCAACTCATAACTTTGTTTCGCAATCGTTGATTAAAAAACTAGGTCTTTCGTCATCGCCTACTTCTATCAATGTGACCGGCATTGACAATTTGAAAACTCAAGTTTTGCAGTCTTCAAAATTGAAAATCAGAGACGTTTGCCAAAGAAACACCAATCTTAATTTAAACTGCCTCATTCTTACCAGTATTGGCAAGGACACTCCAAGTCACTCTATTAATACCTCCGGATTAAACATTCCCTCGCACTTAAGGTTAGCTGATCCTCAGTTTAATGCTCAGGGTCCCATTGATGTACTTTTCAGTGCCAATGTTTTTTGGAAGTGCCTTCGCAAACAAACACGCAAGTTATCTTCAACCGTGGTCGCCAGAGACACCGATTTTGGTTGGGTTATTACTGGTGAAATCAAACATACCAGTGCTCAAACCAAAGCGCAATGTCATTTCGTTACAGCTGACATAAATCCCATTTCTGAAAAAGAGAACGCTCATGTTTCAGATCTCAATATTTTTGAAAAACACTTGCCGAAACGATGTCTTATCGTGAACAACTACGCTACCTCTGTAAGTTGTTTAAATGGTTTTTCCTTCTTCCCGCACAAGATGGCCATTCAAGTTCGCCTTGCTTTGTGTTATTTCGTTTACCTTCTCATGTCATTTTTTATAGCAGGTAATTGCTTAAACTCTTTCTCGAAAACTATCTTCCCCTTGTGTAAAACCATGGCTATCAGTCACCATCACTTTGCTGTAAGCTATGCTTCACTTCTTTCGCTATGTAGAAGGATGGCCACGGCCGGCTCCTCCCTCCTTCCTCACAATTGGAAGTCGCTTTTGAAACCGCTTGAAAATCTGAATTCCCTAACATCAAGAATAACTATTCTTATGCATAACCTTCTTCTCAATGTCCCAGCTTGTCTTCTTTGCTCGGAAGAATTAAGCTTCTTTTTGTTGAAAATTGTCCGATTTCGTGATCCTCAAAATTATGCGAAATTGATTTCTTACTTTATTTCATATAGCTTTAAATTGCCTTTTCACGTCCAAGTTACGATTGACTGCATGCCGGTCAACCTGAATATCTGCTTTAAGTTACAGCTGATTCAACAAATGTTGTTTGTGTACTTTGAACTGCTTGTTTGTCAGACTTGTTTGTATACAAGCCTGAGGAAGGTCAAGTCACTGTTTATTTCCTGTACGCTTGACACAGTTCAAAGCAAGTTTCTCTTATCTCAACTTTGGCTGATTGCCAAGCATCGTCTAGTGAGCCGCTCCTGCAAGTACAGAAGCCGTTCACCTACTTCCCAAAATAAACTTGTTCCAGTTAAGGACTCTTTCAGCTATTTATATGTCTTATCTCGTTGTACTATGTGGGTCAAGGCCGCACTTGCTTTTGTATTCCACTTACTCATGCTCGTATTCTATAACTGCTTCGATCCTTGTTTCAAAACTTCGTTGCGTATTTCTCACGCGCTCATGTATTTCACTTTGCTTACATATTTTGCGATCTTAATGTTCATTGATGAACAAACTGGTTTTTTCTCGTCGTCACATTCGATGTGTTTTTGTATTCATACTTGTCATGTCACGTTTCTCGCTGACTTAAGTATTTTTCTGAGTAACCCCTTTGATACTCATTATAACTTGAGGTCATTGTTTATGGCTACTCGTTTGTTACCTATGGCGTTCTTGCTTTCTACTCGCATAGTTTCTTTGTTTACTTGGTATATTCTTATCCTGAATAGATGTACTTGTCTCTATACTCTTTGTTTAAACTTGTTAATTCTCCTTTTGCGTTGTATCGCAATCTTTACTAGTGCTTTATTTCCCTCAGCTTCTAGTTATTTTGTGATTGAAGGTGTTGTTAACTCTCGCCCCTTAACTCCGCTTTCCAATGACCCTGATGACCTCCTTCCACTTACACCTGGTCGCTTCCTTACACGCACTTCTCTCTCTGCCCCTCCTCCCCTTCCTAATTCTTTCAGGGATTTTGATTTACCTATTGTTTGGCGTAAACTTGAAGCCCTCCGCAATTCCTTTTGGAAGAGGTGGAACTTGGAATATTTAACTTCCTTTCAAGGGAGGCAGAAGTGGTTTCTTTCCAGTCCCGACATTCAAGTGGGAGACTTGGTCTTAGTTAGGGATGTTTCACCCCCCCTAGTCTGGCCTTTTGGAAGAGTGACCGAGTGTTACCCTGGAAGAGATAGGAGAGTCAGGGTATTCAGAGTCTTGACCACTAATGGTCAGATCACAAGACTACTTCTCCGCAATTGCTTATTACTGTACTTGTTTTTCTTGTTCGCTGTTGGTGTCTGCCCCTCCCAGTATGGTGCATTCTTGGAATACACGGTACCTGAGATTATAATTTTCAATGTTTTTGCATGTTCTTTCCTTCCTCTTTGTCAGACACCAACAGTGATCTTCTGTTCTCTCTTAGGGGTTCAGGTCGCTTATATTTTGTATGAGTCTGTTCCAGATATATATTCTGTGACCCACCTAGCGTCATATAACAACGAATCTCTGAAGCTCTTCAACTCTTCCTCGCGCAAGAGGAATTCCATATCCATTTGGCTACCAGATCCTGTTACCATCGCCAGCTATTATCTCCATGAGCAAGAGGACTACGTCCACTTCTTTACTCACCATGCTGCGCTAGTATCAACTGTTATCAACTCTTTGAAGACCAGCTCAGCAAGAGATCATTTTTTTGTTACAAAGTTGGCAATGTTTATATGTTCTCCTTTTGTCTCCTACCCCCCACTCTTTTCCCCTTCCTTGGTCTCTCCGTGCTCCGTTGAGCAGCTCTCACTTCTCAGTCGGCAGTTGACTCGATCAGTTAAAGCTCCACTCGAGCTAGCCTCCTCAAACCAAGAGGCATACTCTCTTCTACGCCATGTTGGCAAAGTAGTACGGAACTTCGCCTTCAACATGAAATCAAGATAAGTACCATTTTAAAGGTTTTAACCTCATCTTCATCAATTTTATCTACATGCTTTTATTGATTATTTTATAGACAGCGTGAGATTACTTGTGGGGCGGTAATCATTCTTCGCTAGATTTTCCATGTTGGGCTTTTGTCTAATCAAGCCAATCTTGGTGAAAAGCAGCATTTCTTATGCTTGCAAAATGAGAAATCCTCTCACTACGTGGGATATTATCTAATACCCGCTGTCTATAATTATAAAGCTAGTTCCTCCGTTGGATTTTCTCAACCCCATTTTTCTGCTAAGGTCGTTCTGGAACCTTCGAGATCTTGTACTCTATCTGCGAGTCTTGCCGTCAAGTATTGTTCACGCACTTGTGAAAATACTAGTAAAAATGAGGAATCTTCCTTAAATTACTGCAATAGCGAACTTTCTTCCCCCGTTGGAACATTCTATGGCGCATTTAATTGTAAATCACAACTTTTTCAAGAAATAGACTCTCACCTATATAGTGCAATCAGTTATTTCCATAATTGCAATAGCTTTCTTTCTCATAAACTTCAGTGTTTCTATAGTGAACTTTGCATCCATCTTTATAGACTACAGTGATAACCAGTGCTTGCTCCACGTTTCTACTGCGTCGCGATCGTCCGGTTACATTAAATACGGCCATGAACATTGATCCTATATCCCAATGACCTTTCCTCAACCTTCTACTAACCACCATTATTAATAAAATTGTAACTTTCTATAAGGTGTCACTCACGAGGTGCCCTTCCAACTTTGCTAGTTTAACATTAATTAAATTCTGCATAATTGCTTGTGTGATACAAGTTTCAAATCACATTGTTCCTTTCCTATAATTAGGGAAAACAATTCTTTCAACTCTTGAGTGAGTTATTTTTAGGTCTCACGTAATGTAAACTGCCCCATTTGGCTCGTGATTTCTAATTAAACATAGGAAGTCTAGAACCTTCTTTTTGATTACCTCTTCAGGTTTCACAGTAAGTGACCTGCCCTCTTTTGTATAATTCTCATAAAGTAATTCTGTTTAAATATAAGAAGTTGTAGTAACTTCTATTTTATGCTTTATGTTTTCCTTGTTGTTATTTTCGAATTTGTTATTCTCTCTAGAATGTTCTTTCAGAAATTTCTTATAGTACACTCCTTGTACTCAATTTAATGTTTAAACTTTAATCATTTCATTGCCCTTTTTAAAATCTTATCAAGGGTTTAGTATTAGGTTTAAAACCTTAAGAATTGTCATTTGCCTGGAGCAATTTCTGAATGTTGTTGGAGGTCTGCGACCCCAAATTGTTAACAAGATTGCAAAATATTTAATTGTCAAAAATATTAATTTCTCCTGAATTGTTAAATAAATTAAATATTTGTTTTTGGATTCATCATTTCTCTGATACTACAGTTAGGCAGGATCCTGGCTTTCCTAGCTCTTCCTAGGTTTATGCCCTCGTTCATACTCAATAAAGCTTTTACTATCTGTCTGGCCAGACCATCACCCTTCCCTATAGTACTTTTATTCGTGCTTGGGAGGAAATACACTAAAGCCTTTCTCTGGCAAACTGCCCAAGTCTTAGCTGCGGTTCCCGTCAGCTTCGACCAAGCTCGTACCCACTTTAGGTATCCGAGCACGGACTTGCGGTGGCAACCACCTTTAAATGTATTGAAAGTCAAATTCATAACTTTTGTGGGACTCTCCTCCTATTTTTCTATCCTTTTTCTCCAATCCAAAATCTACTTCCTTCTCTTAATCATCTTCCCTTGGTGGGTGGGTTATTCCTCAGTCAATAAACTACCCCCCCCCCAACATGGTATACGTATACTTATTAAATTTTAATAACTTATGGGAATGATTTTACTTGGTTGGCTATCGGTACTTGAATATGAGTTACAAACACTATAAATGTGTGTTTATCTTACCGTACGTTTAAAATAATTTTTCTATGGAGAAGAATGTTGGGTTGACTGGAAAAGGCACTGTGAGATATTCCTGCTAGAGTATGGATCCAAGTTAGCAAAGTCTGAAGGAATATTAAAGTCCTAGTTGTAAATGTCCAGTAAGAAAATGTTGTCCTCAGGAGAAGATCCGGAAAAGGGACTGATGAAAATTGAGCGAGGTACTGCTCATAAGGAAAAATGAGCATTGGAACGAAAGAGAATTGGCTTTAGACTGATTCCATAAATATCTGTAATATCTTTAAAAATTCTGATCAAATAATTTGTATAAGTGGGAGGTTTGTACATTTCATAAGTTAAAGAAACCGATCGGGACAAATGATAATCTACTGAATCTCTTTCAAGAGTAGGAACACATTAGCGCAATTATGTCACGTATGACAATGATCAGACTGGTTGGAACAGAGAAACAGCCTGAAACAAGGAAGTGCACTGTCACCATTACTTTTCATTGTGGTGATGGATGACATAATGACCCGAGTGGCACAAGTAATTGGGGAAGGAAAGATGAAATCAATGGTGTTTGCAGATGATTTGATGATTTGGGGAAACGAGGAGGAGGAGGAGGTACAGGAACAGTTGGACATGTGGGAAGGAATAATACAAGGATATGGGATGAAATTTAGCATAAATAAGAGTGAGATGGTGATCACAACAAGGAAGAAGGAAAGAACCACAACGGGAATAACACTTGGTGGGGAACAGCTGAAGAAAGTGGAGAGTTTCAAGTATCTGGGAAGCCTGATACAAGATAATGGAAGAAACGATAGAGAAATAAATGAGCGGGGGAGGCAGGCAGAAGCATTTCGGAGGAGTGTGAGAAGCATGTTATGGAGCAAGGATGTCCCTCAGAACAGCAAAAAGATCATATATCGGACGTACTATGTCCCTATCCTGACGTATGCCTCGGAGACCTGGGTTATGAAAGGAAGGGAGAAGAGCAAAATACAGGCCAGTGAGATGAGGTTCTTGAGAAGCAGTATTGGAGCTACAAAGATGGACAGAACAAGAAATGAGAGGACCAGAGAATTAATGAAGGAGGAACCATTGCAGGATGGTATTGTAACGGAATTTATTCAGTTACAGTAGCTCACCCTCGGGTTTTCTGCCTTATGCAATTAGTTTGGGGTATTTTATTCGTATCTTATTATATTGGGTTAACGTGGGGTTGCAGAGGTGATTTTTATTGTGCCTGTGTGTTTTTGTGGACGGATTCATCTTTGGATGGTCCGGACCAACTAGGATCATTGTTTATTAATTATCGGTTTTTGGATATTTGATATTATAAAATACGGGGTTTTGTGATTTATTACGTTTTGGGAATAAGGATATATAAGACTGTATTAAGTAGAAGCATTATTTCATTTTGGTTTCGGGTTAATGGTTTTATTTTGACCTAGTAATGTTAAATGTTAGATTCGTGGCTGTACTATAAAGGTACAATGAATTGGTATTTTCGTGTGCTGGATGTGTGACATACCCGGAAAAGACAGGCAGTAAATCGGCTTGTGTGGGAATACCTAGACTATTTATAGCATGAACTGAGATGAACTGGCGCGTGGAAAACTACTGTGTGACGTCAGTGTGGATTTCGACTGTCTGATGTTCATGGGTTGACACGGATGTTCCACTAGGAGCGGGCTACGCACGAATTAGTTCCGGCAGAAACATTGGGGTTATGGATCCCTACGCCAGTGCATATAATGTCGTGTCTGGTGTTCCGAGATCGTCTTATTGCTTTATCGGCAGAACACTGATCTACTAGCGCCCAGGGTCGTTTTACGTGACATGGTTTCCGTAACGAACAGTTAGAGATTGTCTTCTTGCTTTTACAGCGAAAGTCCGTTGTCTACTTGCAAATTAGTGTCGTTATTACTTGATCATGGTATCGTAATACGAACGAGCAGTGACTAATCTTTAGCTATCCACTGAGCTATTGGAGGCTACGTGCATTTCATGGGTCCATCCATACCATGGGCTGTCGGTAATAACTTACCACGCCTAAAAGGATAACCAGTCGTAATTATTTCATCGAAGTCATGCGAGAATGGAGACGAGAACGTGCAGTTCGAGAAGAAAGAAAGTAGAGTGAACCAGTCTAACCTGTGTAGATATTTTGTGTATGGACGGTACAGTGTATATACGTAGGTGGCTGTTATGCCTGGGTCTGATATGGCCGTAAGTGTTTGTTGCTCTCAGAGCCTAAATTCAGTGGCAAGGTACTGTATAAATCACGAGTGTATGAAGGGTATTTTGTGTTGTATTTTATGTATATATGTGTATAGTACAGCCAATAGATTATCTCTTTAAAATTCATGTGTGTTTATATTCCTGTCTTGGATGAACCTGGTAGCATCAGCAAACGCATTCCAAATGCCCTACGCCTGGGATAAGGCGTTTCAGTCGGGGCAACAGTTATGTACCGTATTTTATCCTATTTTATTCAGGAAGACCCATATGGTCAACCTTGGCGCCCATTCAAAGTCGGGAGTAATGTTAAAATCACTTGTGGCCTGTATTTCAAGGCAGTAAATTCGGTAGGTTTGTGTTAATGAGGGTAGTTGAAGTTAAATCAACTCCAGCGAGGAGGTAGAGAGTGTTTCAGTATAGAGAAATCTAGACTTAGATGGTATGGACATGTAAAACGAATGGAGGAGAAGAGGATACCCAGGAGATTACACGAGACGAAGTGGGAAGGAAAGAGACCGAGAGACAGGTGGCTGAAGGGGGTGGAAGAAAGCGTGAAGAAGAGAGGAGAAGACTGGACAAGGGTGGAGGCTGAGAGATGGTGGGAAGACAGAAGACGTTGGAGAGGCTTGTGTTCCAAACAGACCCGGCCAGTGGCTGGAAACTGTGCAAGATGATGATGATGACGATGATTCACTTCAGCCTGGTAACGGTTGCCTGTCACAACTGCAAGACGTCTTTCATGGTCTAAAGTAATCGATCGTGACAAATACACATCTCGTGACATTATTAAATATTCCTACGGGTGGCAGATTTAAATTCCAGGAATTTGACGTTTAATGCCTATGCTTTATTGTATAGCTTTCCAAAAATTTTGCCGCCTCTGTAATGTGCCGCCCTGGGCAGTTGCCCGGTTTGCCCCCCAACAAAATACGGCTGATTACTCATCGTCGATGGCTTCATAGAGTTCAGGAAGGCAGTTTATGAAGACAACTTCTAGGTCACAAGAAAAGTCCTATGACACAAAATGTATGAGAGCATTTTGGGAGACGGCCTTACCCTCTACATCCCAATTAGTGTAACATATTACACTAACGCAATGTTCCGCAAATAATAAAGTAGTCATTAACATTGAAATTTATAGCAAATCCTTTGTTGAGAAATACCAGTGGAGTCAGACAGTAATATTTGTTTTTGTCGTGTGGCCTCCTGATAGGCCGAGTGCAGGTCTTTCAACTCAACGCCCGTGGGCGACCTGAATGAAGATAAATGAAACTGGGCAAGGATGTGGAAGGAAGCGGCCGTGCCATGCCAGAAGGTACCGTCCCAGCATTTGCCTCGTGTAGAAAATGGGAAACCACGGAAAACCATTTCAAGGATGACGGTAGTGCTCGAGCCCACGTGTCTACCGAGGCAGCAGTGAGCTTGGCCCCATGACCTAATGCTGCACTTTAGCGAGTGTAGCCACAGCTGTCGGTAAGTAGATCTGAAGAGCATCGAACATCTTACTCTTGGTCCGAAATTTAGGTAGCATACGTATAGACTCGCTGCATGTTCCATACAAGTGAATTAGATATTTTGCAACATGCTACATGCTTGATTGAGACTCATGTATTAGAACTGTGTTACGACATATCCACATCAGGAAGATGTCCCTACGTCATGACTCGATAGTTGTAGCAAGCGAGTCACTGAGCCCTTCTCACACCTGGCTTCACTATATCAAGAGATGTATACGAATTGTGCAATTAATTTACTGCATTTTCTTGTCCTCTTTGTATTATATTAATACACTGTCCAGTCACGTTAATGTGACCATCAATAGCCTGCACAACCACCTTCTGCAGCTCGGACCACTGCGAGACATGCAGGAAGAGAAAGATCACCCAGGAAATGCCACGAAAACATTCCCCACACCATAATGCTATCTCCTCCAGCCTGGACCCGTCTGGTGATTGTTGCAGGGTGTTTCCATTTAGACGTTTCACGCCGTGTACACCAACGGCCATCTTCCCGATGGAGCATAAAACATGATTCATCAGAAAAAGCCACCTGTCGCTACTCAGTGGACGTCCAATTGGTGTACAAATTCCAACCTTCGTCGCCGTTGAACAGTAGTCAGCACGGGTGCATGAACCAGGCGCTAGCTGGTTCGCTGTTCATTGAACAGTCGTTAAGGAGACACGGTTGATAGCCACGTAGTTCATCTGGGCGGTCAGTTACTCTACGGTAGCACGTCTATTCACCCGTACACATCTCCGCAGCCATCGTTCACCCCTCTCATCTATGGCCCATGGTGCACCACAGTTGCCTCGGCGCCAGTTTTGAATGGCACTATTTTGCCGTGCAAGGTACACTTAAATAGCTACGGCGGCACAAGAACAGTTTACAAATATACCTGCTTCGAAAATGTTTCCACCGTAGGCCCGAAAGCCAATGATCATGCGCTTTTGGACGTCAGAAAAATCTCTCCATATCTGCATTGCAACAGCGACTGCACTGTTTTCCAGTTCCATTCGACACGCTTTATATACCCTGCACTGCTAGTGCTGTCTCCTGCCGTCTGTGCAGGATTAGTGCATGCTCACATCGAACATACACGGTGGTCAGTATAATATGCAGCCTAATTTTATTGTAGGGGTGCGTTCGACTTCAATATGAATTTTCATGCATAGTTTTATTACTGATTTAGAGGGCAAGGCTGTTGTCCGAAAGTCACATGTACATTTTTTGTCATAGGACTTTCCTTTCTGTTCTTTTGTGACAGGAATATGACCTACAGGTTGTCTTCATAAACTGCCTTACTTTACTCTATGAACCCATCAATGATGAGTAATTATAGCCAGTACAGTAAAAACCTGATATATGCGCTCGTTGGGGGACATCCTTAACTCCCGCATGTTAGCTGAACTTCGATATATCGGGAATGATTAAAATCCATGTGTTAAGGAAATGACAAATTACATAGAGATGGACAAACCCGTTATTTAATGCACTACAACTGTATAAATGAATTTGAAACTTTTCATTCACTGAATATGATTTTTGTTTTTGTGATATTACTGCACTTAACGTTTCATTAAATTATAACTCAGAACATGTGACACACAACTAAAACACGATATGGTAAACTTTCACTCTACAAGAAATAAGAATGCATTAATAACTTACTGGGGTACGCATTG
Source organism: Meconema thalassinum (assembly GCA_946902985.2). Taxonomy (NCBI): domain Eukaryota; kingdom Metazoa; phylum Arthropoda; class Insecta; order Orthoptera; family Tettigoniidae; genus Meconema; species Meconema thalassinum. The sequence continues at coordinate 38,567,733 of OX336391.1, read as the reverse complement.
CTTGGGAAATCCCTTAGAATGAAGTTTTACAACCGTGAAAGGAAAGGCATTGAGCTTTAAGGGCTGTCCATATGGAACCGCACCTGCTGTTCCAGCACGCTATCAATTATGATCACAGTTAATGCTGATAATTCTTCAGTTCATTGAGTTGTGTACTACTGTCGACCAAAGTATTATGTGCACTCGAGTTTGAAGGTTGTTTGTGAAGTAACTAATAGACCTACATAAAATCCAATAACATCATCATTTTCGTCGTTCTATTTTACATTAGTTCACGTAGGTTTGGAACTTTTAATTTATATTTTAATATTTTTTTATCGCAGTTGGAACACAAAAAGTGCCCGTTTTTAAGCGTGTTTCAACCATGCGTCACATTTAGGAATTATTATCTCACAAACCCGTCATCAGATCGAATCCAAATTTTAACACAATATACATTGGAATGTTGTATGACTGGTTTATTAATTTCAAAATTTTGTGTGTTCAAAAAACAAAGTTGTTATTATTTTTGTAAGGTAACTTTTTCTTGGCTCGGGGTCGTTGGAAAATGTACTTCTTGGTCACGTTGTAATCCTTATACATCAAAAAGTTACGCTGTATGACTGAAATACGTAAATTAATTCACTATTTTATATCGATTTGTATTTGTAAGGGAAATAACACATGGTTCACCAGCTAGCCGCTCCGGGTAAAAGCTGTACAGCATTGCCGAAATGGATCCCATCACGCATCATGGCGCGCCTCGCTCGGAAGTGATGGGCTCCATCTCAGCCTTATAGATTGTGTACCCCAACAGTTTTATCTGTCAGTAGTTTCTTAGTAGTTCATCTAGATTCGGATACAGTAGGCTACATAATAAGAAACAAGTAGTTCTGTGAAGAACTATACAGCCTATTTTCATATATCCTATTTATGTTAATTGCCACTATCAACATATAAAATTTCAGTTTGATTGCTGTAATAGATTCGTAGATATTGAGAACCGTCTAAATATTTCGGATGGTCGCCATGTTGAATTTTTATATATGTAGGACTTAAGAGTTATGTACTATTACATGAAGATTATTGTGTAGGTGTGGTATTCAAACAACAATCGCTTCATTAGGACACATGATATGAAAATCAGATTTTTAAATTTCGCACAGCTGCCATCTTGTGGTTATGAAAGCAATTGAAATAAATTACTTGCCAGTGGAAATACATTTGTATAAGCATTTACCATACCAAGTTTTACTGCGCTCGGATGGTGAAATCGCAAGAAACGGTCCATTTCAATATTTATATTTCGCGTCGCCGCCACGTTGGATTTGTGCTCACTAGGTTATTGAAAGTCCCATAGGTGAACTTACGTTCATAGCCTCTATCAACATACAAAATTCCAGTTTGATTGCTATTATAGATGAGTAGATACTGAGAACCATCTAAATATTTCGGTCGGTCGCCATGTTGGATTTGCATATATGTAGGCCATAGAGTTATGTACTATTAGATGACGATTTTTGCGTAGGTTCATTATTCAAACGTTCACTTCGATCGCATGTTTAATACACAAGAAATAAAAACTTATCTTTAAAATTGCGCACAGCCGCCATCTTGAAGTCATGTGAACAACTGAACTAAATTAGATGCCGGTGCATTACAATGTGTTCAAGCATTTGCTCTACAAAGTTTCATTGGGCTTGGATGGTTAAATCGCGAGAAAAATCTATTTAAAAGTATACATTTCGATCGGCCGCCATATTTGTTTTGTAGCTAACAGGTTTTTGAAAGTATCATAGGTGACCTTTTAGTAGTGCTCTTTATCACCATACAAAATTTCAGGGTGATATCAGTAATAGTTTCGGAGATATAGAATGCCGGTGAAATATTTCGCACAGCCGCCATCTTGAGATTATGTAAACAATTGAACTAATTTAGATGCCAATTCATTGCAATGTGCTGAACATTTGCTGTACCAAGTTTTATTGCGTTTGGATGGTTAAATCGCGATAAAATTCTATTTAAAAGTTTCAACTTCGTTTGACCGCCATGTTCGTTTTGTAGTCAACAGGTTTTTCAGTGAACTTCTATTAGTGCCCTTTATCACTCTACAAATGTTCAGGGTGATATCAGTAATAGTTTCGGAGATATAGAAAGCCGGTGAAATATTTCGCACAGCTGCCATGTTGAATTTGTGAGAGATAATAAAATTTGAAAGACATGGTCGGGGTTGGCCAAAATAGTACTATGACCTTACCGAGTTTCATTGAAATCGTTCCAGCCGTTTAGAAGTTATTAGGGGGACACACACACGGACAAAAGGTGATCTCATAAGCCTATTTTTTCATAAAATGAAAATAAGCTAAAAACAGCTAAGGAGAACAGTTCTCACACAAGAGAGGTTAGACGATATACAGGCAAGACTGCAAGTCAGTCCACGTAAGCCGCTTCGAAGAATAGCTCAGGAAACTGGTATTTCACGTAATTATTACATATTACATTTACACTCTTACTGGTATCATTCAGCCCATGTAGAGCCCTGCGCGGATAAACAAAACGTTATCCACATCCGCCCCGCATGACTTTTATCCGCATCCGCACGACTGCTATCCGCATCCGCACGACCTTTATCCGTATCCGCCCCGCATCCACATGACTTTTATCCAAATCCGCTGATATTTCAATATTATGTTTAATTTATTAGATAAAGCATAAAGTGTTAAACCAACACATTTAGACATTTGAGGAGAAAGTCGTTCCTGACAATTTGCTTCATTGCAAGGTACTTCAAGTTCACATTTTTCGTTTCCATTCAAAACGTAACCAAATGTCTGTCATATCATTGACTTGAACTTTGTTTCACGCGCTATTGAATATTCACCTTGTTTTATTTTAATAGATAGTTTATCCATGTTGGTGAAATGATGTCCATACTCACGGTCGCGGTACAGGCCGGGTGTTTGTTTTAGACGATTGTCCTTGATCTTGAAGCCTGCGGGTGAGCCTGTACACAGTCACTATCTCACCCTATCGCTTCACACTTGTCACCACCGATCTGATCTAATGGAATTCCAGACTTGAGCACGTGGCGACACCGCCTTGGAGACAGTACAGTCCATGTCGAAGTATTGTGTGACGGGGAAGTGCACATTGCGTAGTTACGAACAAAACGTCATTATATTTGCCAATGACTGTACTTCAGCAGTAGTGTCAGACAGCTTAATCAATCATTGGACTGCTTGGGGCAGCTGATAACAACACAGGTACAGCAGTAACTCGCCTCCAGGCTTCCATTAAGATTTTTCACTCGTCTAAAACAAACGTCCGGCCTGTAACATTCACTAAGTGAACTTCTCTTTACGCTTGGAGGAAGGGATTGACATTTGGCCGGAAATTCCAAGTCAGTCATCATCCTTCTGTTTCTTGAACCATCCATGTTCGCATAGTTGATGTCTTAACTCTTTCCGTTGCAATATCACAGCCAACGTGCTTCAGTGCCAAGTTGGAAATAAATCTACAGATAAACCTGGAACCAGATCATCCAGGATAGCTTAGACGGCGAAGTAGCTGACATGAGGAATGTTAATGATGTCACCTCGATGAACTAACAAGCTTATTGACAGCATTATATCTCGTACGTATAGAAATAATGGCAGTGAGAATTGATGATGATGAGATGTCAAGACCATCTTCTACTACAAACATACGGTACTTAATAAAATGTAGTTGAAAGCATACCGGTATGAGTAAAATAATCGTCTCATGTACAACTGCAATACGTGCCTGAATTTAGTATTTCGTACGCAATAGGCTATAGGAGTATTCCTCTTTTAAGCATGAAGCTGTAGATTGGCGTATCAAACAATATGTAATATTATCGTAAGTTTGTATTCTAAAAACTATCCGCAAATTTACTCGCAACATATCCGCTATCCGCACAGCCATGCAAACTATATCCGCGTGGCGAAAATATTTGCGGATATCCGCATCCGCGCAGGGCTTTAGAACATACAGCCTGCAGATTTCGTTGCAAGAATAAGATTTTGCAATTGGCTAATCAATGGTGTCCACGAAGGTATTGTGGATCCGAACTTTCTTTTTATGAGCTACGAGGAGTGGTTGCATCTGAGCGGATATGTCAATTCACAGAATAATAGGATCTGGGATACAGAGAACCCACACAATTTACATCCGAGATCTCTGTATGATGTGAAGGTGGGTGTATGGTGCTCTGTTAGTGCCCAACGAATTATCGGTCTGATATTTTTTAAAGAAACGGTTATCTCTAACCGATATATTCACAATATTCTCGAACCATTTTTTGCCGAACTAACTGAAGAAGAGAAAAGATACTGTTATTTCCAGCAGGATAGTGCGACACCCCATACAGCGCGTAGATCTATGCTTAGGTTACATCAAGTGTTTCATTATGATCAAATCATCAGTAAAGGCTTATGATCCCCTCGTTCACCTGATTTAAGCGCATGTGATCATTATCTATGGGGAAATCTTAAAGGTAAAGTTTACCAGAATAATCCACAAACTGCAGAAAAATTGAGGGATGAAATTAGGAACACAGTACTGTAACCGATCAGGGGGCTGAGTATTGATAGCATGCCGAGTCATCTAAGACCTGGGATAAATCGCATACAGAGCATGCATAACATTTACTGTGTTTCCAGTGCCGAGAATTTTATTGGAACGACGGACGGAAGGAATGATGGATCCTGAATCGTACTTATTAAGACATTGATGCTACGAAACCAAGAGGGTTTTAATAATAATAATATTTGCTGGGAGAAAGCACTGACAAGAGTTCAAGAGGCATTGGTCTACGTGCAGCCAAGACAATGCGACTTAAAGAGCTAAACCGCGGAGTGATATTTCCTACCCCCTCCAACATGACAGCATTGGCGCGGGAGTTGGAACTACGTAGACGCGTCATGATGCCATCATCAATTATAAAATATCTGCCGATCGTTTTTCAAAATAAAAGAAGATTTGAAGTCGTCCCAAATCAGAGCTTTAAGGAGAACTTAAGATCACAGTGATTTCCCTAGAAATCTGCCCATTGTATTGAAGTGACAGGACCATATAGGCACTTGCCCCGGACTAGGAAAGGGTAGTCAACATGAGATCTTGGAGCCGGAAGGCTGTTCGGTGCTGCTCTGAAAAGTGAAGCCGCGTGTTAGTGTAACGTCCACAGAGACTTAGTTCGTGGTTGCGTAGCCGAGTGCCGCATATAAGTAAATAAAACGTGATATATCTTTGAATTAGTTGAACTGTGTGAATAAATTATCCAAAATATCAACTCGGGTAGCCGAGACAGAAATAGTAATTTTAGAGTACCAAACGGGTTGGTAACCCGAGACTGTATTCATATAAGCGCTAACCCGTCCATACCAAATTTAATCATACGGGGCGCGAGATGCAGGCGAATCGAAGTAGCTTAATTTATATTTTATGCTATGCTTCGGAGGACATAAACTAGTTGCCATTTGCTGACAAAGATTTGTGGCCAAGTTCTGAATATTTGAAACGGTCACGAGCCTAAGCCAAAACAATCGTGTCGAGGATCTAACGGGTAGTCCATTCGTGGAACATACTTCGAACTGTACGAGCCCGTGCGAGCTGTGTACGCCAGTGACGTTATCGTCGGACGGTCAAAACGACGGGAAATGCCATTGCGTGTGTTTTATTGGTGTGAATAATTGTATTAATTGAGTGTTATATATTTGTGTTTCGTGAATACTTATGTGTGTATACCTTGTGTTGCTAAGGTCGTACCTAGACTGAGTATTTCATGTGTGACAAGATCACGAAGTTGAACACTATGCATGGACTCAGCATAGAAGCCATGAGAGGCTAGAAGGCATCAGATCGGGAGTTGAACGTGGTCATCCCAGGAAGCTGTCATGGATTTGTCATCCCCAGGAAACGATGAATATTAACTTTTCATTAGAGGGAGCATGAATGCAGATATCGGGTAGCGAGATAGCTTGTACAGTAGTATTTAGATCTTTTTTTGTGGCATTTGTCACCATTTTCTTTGTAGCTGGGGAGCGAATTAATTTTTTTTCCGGGTCAACATGTTAATGTTTGTGTTTGTGACTTGTCAGACTGTAAAAATAATGCATGTTTGTGGGCCTCTGACAAGGAAGTCCGTAATTGAGTTTGAGCCCGGACTTTGTAACTGTAAATGTGACGTGCATAAGTTAGATTTGATGGCTAATTTTTTTTGGTAGAATTGTAGTGTGATGTATACTTTTGGAGTGACCATTTAGCAAGGATATCAATTTTTGTTTGTTTGTTTTTGATGTGACATTTTCGAGTCGAGCTAGTTTGATTTTTCTTTCGAGCCATTTCATTTTTTGGTTAGATTAGGGCATTAGGATCCCTGCCCCTTTTATTTTCGCCAGACCGGTCGATATTATGGTCAGTGATCCTGTTCGTGGAGGCGTGGCTTACGCCTGTGATGGTGTATATTTAAGTGTGTGCAGTTTGTTTCCGGCTGTGGAGTCGTTGATTTTTGTACCAAAGTGGTAAGTGATTTTTTTGCCAGTGTGGCCGATGAGTAAGTGTATCCAGGTGTTTACCCTGAGGTTTTTCGTGTTGTTTCCGGCCATGAAGCCGAGGAGTATGTTGATTTTTTTTTCCAGGCGGCGATCCTGAGGTATTTTGGTGATAACGCAAATATGGTACGATACCGGTAGGTTATTAGTTATTTGTGTTTTTTTTATGCGCGCACACACACATTATGTCTTTATTCCCACAGCGCAGTGGAGGAAGCAGCTGACCCTGGCCATATTTCTACGCGACCAAGGTCTGGAAATTAACGTTTATTTCATATTTAATTTATGTCACATTTAGTATTGCTGTTGAGAGCATCTCAGAGCTAAGCCCACTGTAGAAATGCGGTATTTCTGGCAGACTGGCTGGACCCGTGCTAATGACTGCACAGCGGGGTTCCTTCCGTTTGTCAATGGTCACCCTAGGCTTAATGAATCGAGAGTAGGTAGTTTCCCTGTAAGAGTGGGAGTTATATTTAGTCATGTTGACCTAGTAATTGCTTGGTGAGCCTATGTTTGACGGGCTATTGTAGAGTAGTTGCTGGCTTGTCACCAGCTGTGTTTTGGTTCGTTATTGTTTTTTTGTCGCATTCCCCAAATGTTATTTTGTGTGTATCTTGCTAACCCAGGTGACCAGTATTCATGTGGTCCCAATGGAGCTGACGGACCACAGGTTCGATGCCCCATTATAGACCGAGTTGGGCAAAATACTCCCAAAATGCATTTTCGATACAAAATACTCACAAAAAAGTATTTTAGATACAAAATACACTTATAAAATTCCTGAAAATACAAAATAGTATTTTAAAATACAATTCAAGATACAAAATACTTTTAGAAAAATATGCTTCTCTTCCACTCAAACTTTTCGGAATAACACTATTATTATTATTATATATTATTATATCAGAGATCTAGACGGGTGCATGCATTAATGCGCAAGGCCAAAGGGTTCAAATCCCACTGTCAGCCTCCATGAAATGGTACTTCCTAATAGGCCTTGGTCGCTTTCTTCCAGCCCCTTGCCCTATTGTCTTTTCGTTTCCCATCCAGCTCTGTGTTGAGGATGGCGTCAGGAGGGTCATCCAGCCGTGAAAACCACTGCCACATAGAAATTTACCAGAATTTGTCCCCAAACTAAACCCACAAAATGGGAAATATATACGGTATAGAAATTATTATTATTATTATAGTATGACCTGAGCTAGTTCGTGGAGATCTTTTGAGCTGGTACCGTCACGAATCAAACTACCATTAATCGACCAGAGTGGTACAATACTATTTTGTATAAATTTGTGGCTTTCTTTTTATATACGGTATTTCAATTAATTAAGATGCTTTGCGACATCTTGGTCACGTAGCCCGTGTGCTTGGGTGTGTGTGGAATTTGTCTGATAACCTGTGTTACTGCAATGGCTATATTAGTGTGTGTATTTGTAATTCAGATGCCATCCCGGCATTCATCTGGAGTATTAGTGGGAAACCACGGAAAACCACTTCCAGGATGGCCGAGATGAAATTCGAACCCGCCTCTTTTCAATTTTGCCTCACGAGGCTGAGTTTATCCCGTTCCATCCCTCAAACCAGAATTAAATTCCTTGCCAGAGTCGGGAATCGAACCCGGGCCTCTGTTGTGACAGCCAAGAGCTCTAGCCACTACGCAACCAGGCGGACTTATATATATATAGTGTATATGTGTACTGTTTACACTGGATGAAACTATTGAGAGAACGCTATCTTTCAAAGATTATCTAACAAAGACTGCTGAAAACCGCAAGACGTGGAATGGCATTTTGTGGAAGCTTTGTGGTTCCACTTAGGGTCCAAGACCAATACTCTCTGTTGTTCAGCTGTTGACTTCGTATAATCTGTCACTGAATCCTCTGCACCAGTGTGGATAAAGAGTAAGTTGTTGTTGCGATATTGTGTTCATGTAGCCCCGTGTACTTGGGAGTGTGTGGAATTTGTCTGATGAATTGTGTTATTGTGATGGCTATATTAGTGTATGTAGCCTATTTGTATTTCAGATGAGGATTGGGAAGGAGGCGGCCATGCCCTTAATTTAGGTACCATCCCGGCATTTGCCTGAAGTACAAGTGGGAAACCACTTGCAGGATAATTGAGTTGCCCCAGACCAGAATTATATTTCATGACACATTCGGGAATCGAAACCGGACCTCAGGAGTGACAGCCACTGCACCACGAAGTAGTCGGATAAAGAGCTCTCGTGCCAAGATAATAGGTGTACAGCTTAATAACGAAGGCCCAGAAGTTCATGCACAATGCATCATATGTAAGTGCATATCGATGCTTGAGAATGGTGTATATTCTAATTTCCTATTGTTTTGAAGCGCTTGTTGTTATTTCTATTCGGACTCCAAGAGTTTCGTGAATGGTTAGTCAAACCTGAGCATTTCCTTGTTAATGATAAAGTTGCTTTCACCTCCCTTAAATCACCCCGAGTATTTGTATCATCTGATAATTAGTGGTTTGCACTGCCTGTAAGGAAAAACCGGGTTCTCCAACATCTGAAATACCTTCGTTCCTTTCACTTTATTACCAGTTCACAATAGGGGTTCAGCTTATGAATGACCAGGAATTTCCACAAATATTACCTGGACCTATTAGCTCAAATTCCTTAATTCCAACCTTCAGTGAAATACCAAGCTGCTTACTGTCAACCACAGCAAGCACGGAGTTATGACTCCAATAAAAGCTAACGCCGTTGTTAAGTTGCGAAATTTTGTGAAAACATTTGGAAGTGAATTATTTTCTACCGACGATAGTGTCCTTTATTGCAAAATTTGTGAAACAAATTTAGGGAGTTTCTAGCAAGTTTTCAGTGGCTCAATATTTGGAAACCCCCAAACATAAGCGAAATGTCGTTAAAAAAGGGGAAAAAAAAACATATTAATTCAGCCCTTGTTAGCAAGAAGAAATTTCAGGAGACTATCACAGGATAATACTGAAATTATTTTAATACCTAGCACATGCCAGTCTCTTTTGCAAGTTAATATAAATTATTTTTATTCTGCATTCACTATGTAAATATTGTAAAATCATTTTCATTTTTTGAAATCAATGGCTATTAAAATTGTATACGAGTTATATTTAAAAATTAACATAATAAAAGTATTATTGATGGTCAACACTGCTTGAGGATCTATAAAATAATATTTCCTACTATTTAGAACTGTCTCTTGGTTGAGATATTTAAAAAAAAAATGTGTAGTTATATGTCCGTCTGTTCATATTTTCTTTATAACGCTGTCAGGCAAACAGTGAGGCATTTCATTTAGACTACTCTCTGAAATCCTAAAATGGTGATGTAAGAAATCAGCACCACAGGACACTACGGTCAATTGACTCCATATGCTTAATTTGTACATTCGGTTATAAATTCTCCTTTGTAAGTAATACTGTACCGGTATGCCACAAAAAATTTAAAAAATAAGTTAATGAATAAAGTTGGGTCATTTATAATTATTACCACCAACCAACGACGGTAGCTGGTGCCCAGTTATCTGTGGTCTCCGTGGACGTGGGTTCGAACCTCACCGCCAGCCGTCCGTGAAATAGTTTTCCGTGGTTTCCCAGTTTCAACTGCAGACAAATGCTGCGACGGCACCTTCGAATGTGCCACGGCCGCTCCCTTCCTAGTCCGTGCAAAGTTTCGTTCACCTTCATTCATATCATCTGTCATTAACTCCTCTCATGAGGTTGGCGACAGGAAGGGCATCCAACTGTATAAACTATCCACCATAAGGACGCGAAAAAAAATATTATCTCATTTCCGTCCCAGTTGAAACGGGAATAATACGCATTATAGTTATTATTACCGTATTATTATGATCATCTTATCACTACCGACAGCGGTAGCTATACTCGCTAACGCACAGCGCTAGGCAATGTGGCCATGCTCCATGCAGACTTGGTAGACGTGGGTTTGAACCAAGGTTACTTAGATACTAAGGTTGGGCCAAGTCGGGGAGCGCGCGGCAATTGGCTGGCAGCTGTGACGTAGCTACTATGCCAAGTAGGGGTTCGGAGGTAGCGAGTGAAGGGAACAGTATATGGAATGAGAGATTTCCATGAGGTTATTTTTATTATTTATATATCACATGACAATCACACAACACAAGCAAATTAATACACAATATAATACAATATCACAAGTACATGGCAACACCAACACAGGGATTCTACAAGGCTGATTTCGCCCATTTCAGGAATTTGCTTGCAGCCCTTCTTTCAGCCTCTCTGAGAGACTTAAGGGCGTTGAGGAAGCGCATTCTAATAAATGTCCTCGTTCTTACGTACGGTCGAATAGCATTCGCACGTGTAACGAATAGTCTTGGACTTCCTCTCGAAAGGTGAGATTTTCAATGCATAAATCTCGAATTGATTCATCTTCTTCTAGAACAGAGTTACGTTCCACTTTCTCTGACATTCCTTCTAGAGGCTGGTGTGTAAGGAAGCACTCATCATTATCGTTTAGTTTCTTAACAGAACTTGCACTTGAAACAGGAATATTTCCCGCATTCGCACATATTTATAACAGACGAATTCTCTTCACCTCGACCATTAGGGGCCGATAACCAAGATGTTGGGCCCCTCAAAACAACAATTATCATCATCATCATCCAGGCGAATGCCGGGATTGTTCTTAAATTAAGGCCACGGCCGCCTCTTCCCCAATACTCTTCTGAATTACAAATTCACACACTAATACAGCCATCATAATAACACAGGTTATCATACAAATTCCACACACACCCAAATACATGGGACCACATGACCACGATGTAGCAATGCCCCTAAATGAATCAACAACAACAACAACAAACAATCTATTATTTTGCTACGCCACTGATTTCAAAACTCATAGACTAATATGTTGTCACTGGCTTGAGAAATAACGACCTACACTGGACGCTCAGGAGTTGAAAAGATTCATGTTTATTCTTACCGGTAAAAGCGGTGAACACCCATCATTCAAATTATCAGGGCCGTTCTGAATGTCCGAGTAGAGCTCTTGAACACTGGTGAAGCATCCATCTTGAGATGTATTTTTTTTCCTCAACGGCAGGCCCAATAATTCAGGCTCTAAATCACGATAGTAATCATCGCTCGTAAAATGGATGGAGAAGACTTTTGCATTGACTATATTATTATTTACTTTATCCCCTCGTTTACATTTTGCCAGCCAAGTTTTCTCAAGAGTTGTATCTTTGGGGAAACTATGGTACACAATATCAATGTTGTCTTTTGTTTTCCTCCAATAGTTCCGGCATGTAGCAATAGCAGATTCCATTGTAACGGAACGTACATGAGTTTATTCCGCTTCAACTAGTGCACAGACGATTGTACATACTGTAGGGAAGTGCATTTAATACACAATATACCACCTATAAAACATGGAAATGAAACTAGGAATAAGACAAAGGTCACACACAAGAAATAAAGCACTAGTTTCGCTACAGCTACTGACATTCACTGTGGCTAGCTTGTATCTACCACACCACTTGCCATACTACCTACGTCACGGCTTCACGTGACCCAAGAGCAGCTAGGCAGAGGACCACCCACATTGGCACCCCCCTGGGTTTGAACCCCACCGTCGGCCGTCCTTGAAATGGTTTACCGTGGTTTTCCCACTTTCAACTCTAGGCAAATGCTGGGACTGTGCCTTCTGACAGGCCACGGCTGCTTCCTTCCACATCCTTGCCCAGCTTCATTCATCTAGAACTCTCATTAACTCCTCTCATGTTGATGTCAGGAAGGGCATCAGGTCGTAAAAACACCCCCCCCTCATAGCGTTTCATCGCATCTCATCCCCGATCCCGTTAAATTGGTAAAAGTAAGGGGTAGACATACGTACATACATACAAAATCGTCATCCATCATTAACGTAGAGGGCGTGGTGGAGCAGCGGTCAAGCTGTTGGACTCGCACCACGGCGGAAGGGGTTCAATTCCCGGTCAATGCATGTGAAATGCCTTGTCCAGTGACTCGGATTCCACGTAAAAAGGAGGTCCCGTGGTTCATGATCTCGAGATTAACGGTCACGTAAAAATACTATCTTCCTTCTTCCTTCCGTCCTTAACGTATGCAACTACTGTATCCAAGACAAATACAGAGATCCAAGTTTCTTTTTCTGGCACTGACAGGGCATCTGCTCAATCCTAGACCATAATAAATACAGCCATGCATACTGCTACAAAAACCACACAAACACAGGTTATCAGTCATATTTAACACACACCCAAATACATCGGGCTGATTATCAAGATTTACTAACAACAACCACCATATTTATTTTCGTCTGCCTTGTGGTGCAGTGGCTAGCAAACCTGCGGGAAATGCCGGGATGGTTCCTAACTTAAGGCCACGGCCGTCTCCTTCCCCAAATTAAATATAAACACACTACGGTACTACTACGACATTGACCCATAATAACACGGTTATGAATTATGTATATTATACACGGGACTAAATGATCAAGATATGAACAAGCCCGTCAAATGAAAGTACAGCAACTTATTTCTCAATTCAAAGTTTTATACAACTGTTACACAACTCTTACGGGAGACAATTGCCGCATTTTGTACTGCCCTTGTGTGAGCACCTCCAGGAATTTTCAAACAATACTAGTAAACAGGTTCAGACAACCTCTTGCGTTTGGGAATTTCATACTACGTAGCTTGAGGCTACTGCTTGTGGAAAGGTTTCCAAGATTAACCTCACTGATAACAGAACATCCGGGAGACATCCTTCGGAGATTTTGTTCTAAATGCATCCTAAATAAATAGCATTGCACATGGTCTTACTAGGTTGCTTTTTTGCTGGCAGAGTTGTATTGATCTCAAATTTAATGTCTACCAATTGACTTAAATTATGAAAAGGGAAGATAATGGAACATAAAACTGAAAATTACCTAATACAGTGATTGTATTTTGATTGTATTTTATGTATTTTGAAAATACAAAATACTCATGAAAAGTATTTTCGATACAGATACAAAATACATGTTCAAAAATGTATTTTCGATACAAAATACAAAAGTATCGAAAATACGTATTTTAAATACATGTATTTTCGATACTGCCCAACTCTGATTATAGAAAGGAATACTCTCGTTGTCCTTAGTGTATATTTGTGTGTATGTGGGAGACAAAAATTAGATCCATTGCAGCTAGTTTGTTTTGATTAAGGGCAGCTGCCAAATTGAGTTGAACCTTTGATATTTGCAAGTAGGCAGTTGACAGTCACCTAATGTAAATGTCACCCCAAATCAGCTGTTTAAAGTAATTTTTTATGTTTGCAGTTTTGACAGCTGGATTTTGGTAATGTTCTCTTTTTCTTTTGAGTTCTTATTAAGCAAGGAAGAACGATGGGATACCAACTCCGACTGATGTTTTGAATTTTAATTTCTATTTTGATCCTTTTTATTTGATTTTTTTTGTTCGGTTTTATGTAAATGTATTTTTTTAATTAGGTAGTTTTTTATATACTTTCTGTAATGGGACTGTATTTGTTCTAAACCTGATTGCCTGGTTATGAATAAATTACAGATTTTCTGTAACTTGTGTACGCCATTTCACGTAGTTAGAAATACCTGTTTCATTGACCTAGGCCAAACAATTTTTTTGGATACCAACGAACGGTCCACACCCGAGATTATTATTATTATTATTATTTATTTTTACTAAGGCCTAGAGACACCCAATCGGGTACAGTACGTTCCATCAGTGTTCATGAACTGCAAAGATTATTTCGAAATCTCATTACAAGATTCGAAGCTTGCATTGCAGCTCAAGGAGATCACTTCCAACATCTTCTGTAAATACTGGTGAGTTCAGTTTCATTTATAGTTTATTTTTTTGATTTATTTATTTGTTCTGAGTGCGTATATAGCCAGTGATTTTAGTTTCATTTACTGGTTTATTTATTGGTTTTATTATTTGTTCTGAGTACATACAGTATATAGCTGATGAGTTTCAGTTTTATTTAGTTTTTATGGGCGTAATTATGCTGCTTATTTGAACTAATAACGTCTGCTCACCCTTGCAGCCACTGTGCTCACTGTCTCCGCTTGAATGCACTCCTAATCATCGGTACTCCGTCACGAAGCTTTAAAAGGGCTTCCCTGTATTTTTATACTGGGGGACATACATAAATCTGAATCTGTAGTAAATCAGACCGTGCTATATCAGGGGTTTACTCTACTTCAATATGATAGCTGGAAAATAAAATAACAAGAAAAGAATAGCAACAGAATGGAACTATACAGTAGGTGAAGATGAATTACAACTGCATAATGGTGGTACCTTTACAGTTCTCCTTTAGTCTCTTGAGGGCATTGAGGATTATATGTGAAGCAGGCGCTTGTCCTTGACGTAAAAGTTCTTCCACGACCATCTCTGCCTCATCTCCATATTGAGTCTTGATCAATAACAAGTACCTAAGAAAGCAAATAGCGTTCATACATTTTAATGCCTTAATGGAGCTCATAAAATGTTTGCTGGAACTGTGCAAACTATTAACTCACTTAGAGATGGGTATTGGTAGAGGCTGCCTTGTTTTGAGCCACACTTAAATCTAACTACCAAATCAATAATATCACTATATTTTTAATATTAAAAGACAAATATTTTTCTCTTTCTTCTTTTGATAACAGCACTTCCAAGGAACAAGATATGTATACTGAACATCCCTTTGATTCTTGATTCAGAAAGATTCAGGAAGGGAAAATCAGGATAAAAATTATGCAGAATGTACTTCTATTGGAACAGGTTTTGTTGCAAACAAAAACATATTACAGTAGATTTAATAATAAAATATGAGTTAACAAGTGAACCATTTTGTGTTGAGAAACATTGTTCTCGCTTGTTGCTGCCATCTACACCGAATTATGTACAATTCATAGAGAAAGTAAGGGCGAAGAAGAGAGACATATGGAGTGAATTCTACTTCATGGATGTCATGATCTACAAAGACTGGCAAGGACGGGGTTATGAGCTGCAACATTTTGGTTACACACTTTGCCATACATGGTTTTCACTTTAAGTTGTGCAGAACTAAGAAATTCCATCAACCAGGTTCAAATTGCGTTTGTGGTTGTTGTGCTAGAGTTGCGAACGGTGCCATATAAATTCATTGTAGGAATAGAGGGAAACCCATCATAGATCACTGCATAGGCTGAAGTGCATCTTTCCTTGCATGTTATTTGTAATTTTGCACAACTTGTGCGCAATAAAAAGTTATTATTATAAATTAGCAAAGTCAATTGCCGTTGACACCCCAATTCATGAGCCTGAAGCTGAAGACCAGGTTGTGACTTCCTATTTGCCAAAGAAAATCATTGTGCCTCAACCAAAGATTGCGGTGAATGCAACTTCCTGGTGTTCCAAACATTCCTGTAAGGTTCCAAGCAACCTACTGTTTTCTCGAATATGTCCCCAATTGTGGCAATGCCCCTATTAGTCCTATTCCACCTAGTCCTCATCGCAAACTGCAATCTAGAGCTACTATTGTTAAGCCATCGCGGTTTACCAAACCTAATATTCTTAGATTTAAGATGGTTCTATTATTTGATATACTGTTTTAAAAGTACTTTATTTCATGTTTGTATTGTATATTTTATTATTTTTTTTGAAGGGAGGGGTAGTGTAATAACTCGACTGTTAGGTTAGTGCTGATGTTTGGTTTTGAGTAAAATCTGAGAAGACAGTGAAATAAAAATGGCAAACTGTAGCATATAATTTAATGAAATCAGGCAATGGCCAAGAGGCACATACAACAATATTAAGAATATAGCACAAAGCACATTTACGTCTTAGAGAAATTCGTTTACGAGATTGACCTTGTAGAGCACTGTATCAGGTGATATCAGTCACGGGACGTCCCACATAGTTTACACTTGCAATTATCGTCCGAGTCATGGAAGTTCTCTGACTGGCATATCCGATGATTGAAACCGCGCATGGCGTATCGCGTCATTACGTACCGTAAGTCATTATCCTGCTCTCGTCCAGTCCCTGTAGATCATAGCATCCGTTGAGTAAAATGTTGTCCATATCTCTTGCTTCTTTATATTGAGTGAAACTGAAGCATAAGAGAGTTTGGTTGTTGTAGAACGAGCCCTGGTGAAATCTAAATAAAAGCTATGTTGAAATGAATTAAGACATACCCGAATACTTCGTTTAGACATCCCGGTCACGATCCGGATTAACTTGGGACATCTTAACGCAACAGGATTACATTATCGCGATCAACTTTCCCTCCACAACTAGATAATCGTGTTTGTGGCCATTGCGATCGTCGGTGTGTTCTATCCCCCTACTATGTGAGTGAAGTAGGCAGTGGATATGATGGCCATTTTGGACTTGCTTGTGTTTTGAAAGCGAGAAGTATGTAACGTTGGCCATGATGGTTGTATTTATATTGGTCGATATCAGATATATGAAGATTGGGAGAGACATGAAATGATGGATGGTGAACAAACATACCAGTATTTAAAAACTGAAAAATTCTTAGCGTTGTGGGAAGTCGTTGAAGATGAATAATAAAGTCATAGAAGGGATTCCGATTGGACCAAATGACTCTGAACGAACAAAGAAGTAATTTAAGTTATTTATGCAATTAAAAAAAAAAGAAAATTATACTTTTTTCCACACCAAGATTAGGGCTTGCCTACACATCTCCTCAGGATTTGTATAAAATTAGGAATATGCATTAACAGGTTGGAGGCCTCCGTGGCTTAGGCAGCAGCACGTCGGCCTCTCACCGCTGGGTCCGTGGTTCAAATCCCGGCCACTCCATGTGAGATCTGTGCTGGACAAAACGGAGGCAGACAGGTTTTTCTCCGGGTACTTTGGTATTCCCTGTCAAAATTTCATTCCAGCAACACTCTCCACTATCATTTCATTTGTCATTCATTTAATCATTGCCCCAGAGGAGTGCGTCAGGCCTCGGCAGCCGGCACAGTTCATATCCTCGCCGCTAGATGGGGGCTTCATTCATTCCATTCCTGACCCGGTCGGAGACTGGACGCAGGCTGTGGATTTTCATTTTCAGTAACAGGTTGAATTCTGTAAAAAGAATTACTGAACTTCAAAAATGGAGGAAACAAACTACTGTAAATTTCTGCTTTAATACTTGGAATTCAAAAGTTGGCAGAACCTAGCGATGTCATGCTGTTGTTCATGAAGGGAGGTCTAAACACGTACCAATGATCACGATTGGACATTATCCAGATCAGAGATAATCGGCATCGTGACCGAGATGTCTAAACGGGGTATAATAGATGCCACAAGGATTCTGATGTGGGTCTCCAGATATGCTCATATATCTCTAAAACTATTTTCACAACCTCTCCATCTTCAAGTCAAGGTTATAATATAAATCATAATCAGAAATAACAGATCTCCTGGGAAATAAATTCTTCAAAATGTAAGCAAAGATATTTTGTGACAGCAACATTCTGGAAGTCACAACCCTAATCTTTATTTTCAGACCACTTTGAATTTTCACCCACATTTTAATGACAATAGGCTTTGAACAATTTGTATGAGAAGCGATGGGGAGGACAACTCTCCATATTAGGCTATCTATTCATTAATTGTGGAGGTTACCAGAACTACAACATGGTAAGTTAGATGTATGATTCACATACCTTTCTCGGAGTCATTAGGAATTGCAAATACTGTAAAATATCACTTATATTGTTTAAATGAAGGTTTTTATTTGTAGCTTCTTCAACGACGGCAGATGTTTGTGGCCACGACATTGACGTCATATTAACTTTCACTGTACTGTTTCTGTCTTTTCAATACAATTTATTATTATTGTTATTTTATTTTAAACTTGGGACAGGTTTCGAACGATCATTCCGTTCTTCTTCAGCCAATATACAATCAAATAAACCATGGATAAAACACTTATAAATACACATAGTTCATTAGACTTAAATATAAAATTGACACTAAATTATTAAAATTGACATTGTTAAAATTAACTTGTTAGATATTAAAATACACACTTAAAGAACATGTTAAAAACTTTTATTCATTTGTCCATTGATTCATATCTGATGATCTACTGTGTCCTAAGGCACCTCTTTCTTGTTAATTAAAAAACTGTTAAAATTTGTGAATATTCCTTTCTATTGTTGTTTTGATGAGACTGGAATTGTAATTAGTAGTGTGCACAATTCATGTCAATAAAATTAGCATTGTTAACTGGGTGTCTTACTGCTTTATAGATGGAAAACATCTAAAATGATAAATGAGGCTTGTATTATAAAATGAACCCAAAATCCATTTGAATAGGTAATCATCATCATCATCTTGCACAGTTTCCCGCCACTGGCCGGGTCTGTTTGGAACACAAGCCTCTCCAACGTCTTCTGTCTTCCCACCATCTCTCAGCCTCCACCCTTGTCCTGTCTTCTCCTCTCTTCTTCACGCTTTCCTCCACCCCCTTCAGCCACCTGTCTCTCGGTCTCTTTCCTTCCCACTTCCTCTCGTGTACCCTCCTGGGTATCCTCTTCTCCTCCATTCGTTTTACATGTCCATACCATGTAAGTCTAGATTTCTCTATACCATCCTGTAATGGTTCCTCCTTCATTAATTCTCTGGTCCTCTCATTTCTTATTCTGTCCATCTTTGTAGCTCCAATACTGCTTCTCAAGAACCTCATCTCACTGGCCTGTGTTTTGCTCTTCTCCCTACCTTTCATAACCCAGGTCTCTGAGGCATACGTCAGGATAGGGACACAGTACGTCCGATACATGATCTTTTTGCTGTTCTGAGGGACATCCTTGCTCCATAACATGCTTCTCACACTCCTCCGAAATGCTTCTGCCTGCCTCCCCCGCTCATTTATTTCTCTATCGTTTCTTCCATTTCCTTGTATCAGGCTTCCCAGATACTTGAAACTCTCCACTTTCTTCAGCTGTTCCCCACCAATTGTTATTCCCGTTGTGGTTCTTTCCTTCTTTCTTGTTGTGATCACCATCTCACTCTTATTTATGCTAAATTTCATCCCATATCCTTGTATTATTCCTTCCCACACGTCCAACTGTTCCTGTACCTCCTCCTTGTTTCCCCAAATCATCTGCAAACACCATTGCTTTCATCTTTCCTTCCCCAATTACTTGTGCCACTTGGGTCATTATGTCATCCATCACCATAATGAAAAGTATCGGTGACAGTGCACTTCCTTGTTTCAGGCCATTTCTCTGTTCCAACCAGTCCGATCACTCTCCTCCCACTTTCACACAGCTCACGCTTCCCTTGTGCATCTCCTTTATCCTCCTTATAGTCCATTTTCTACTCCTCCATCCTCCAGGGACTTCCATACTTTGTTTCTGCATACACTGTCATATGCTTTCTCGATGTCCAGGAGGTCATCAGTAGATCTGTTCCATACTCATAGTGTTCTTGTAACTGCCTTACAGCAAAAATCAAATCCACTGTGGACCTTCCTGCTCTGAAGCCATGTTGTTCTTCCCTCATCCCTCCTTCTATCCTTGTCCTAATTCTCCTTTCCAAAACTTTCTCGAAGATCTTTGCACAATGACTCATCAGTGTTATTCCCCGATAGTTTCTGCATTCTGTTCTACTACCTTTCTTGAAGATCGGGACAATATTATTCCCCTTTTCCAGTCCTCTGGGGTCTTCCTTTCCTTCCATGCTGTCTTCATCACTTGGTACAACAATTGTATCCCCACCTCTCCTGCTGCTCTCACCATCTCCACACTCAACTCATCCACACCCGGTGCCTTCCCTCCTTTCATCTTCCTCACTGCATCTTCCACTTCTTTCCATGTTAAGTCCTTTTCTGTTTGCAGTCCATCTTCCTCTTCCCCGATTTCTTCCTCCTCTCCATCACTTCCATTTGGGTTCAGAAGTTCTTCAAAATATTATTTCCACATTTTCTTCAGTTCTTCCCTATTTTCTATCTCTTGCCCCTTTTGTTCACCATTCTAACATAATCCGTAGGATCCTTCCGCCTCTTATTTTTTACCATCCCATACAGGACCTTTTTTGTACCTTCACTATCCTCCATCATCTTTGTCCACTCTTCCATCCACTTTCTTCTCTCCTCAGCCACTACTCTCTTTGCCTCCTTCTTTCTTTCCTGGTACTCTTCCCTTGTCTCTAACGTCCTATATTGATACCACCTCCCAAAGGCTCTATTCTTTTCCCTTACTATATATTTTGTCTTCTCATTCCACCATGATGTTTCCTTCCACCTCTTCTTACTACTTGTCCTCCCACATACTGCTTCTGCTGCACCTACTGGTGTCTTCTTAAATCTAGCCCATTCCTCTTCCTTCATCTGTTGGAATTCATTTCTTTCCATTTTGAGGTACTCAACCCTTCTATCTCCTTCTTTCAGTTTCCATATCCTTATACGTCTTTCCTGGTTCAAGAGTTTAGTGCTTTTCAGTCGGTCAACACGAATGTACCCAAAAGAGATGGGTTATGCCCTAATCCTGAAATAAATTACATGAGATTAATAAAACACTAGGATGACCAGTTTCGATCGTCAAGCGATCATCATCAGATCCAATACACTTAGGCTATAAAATCTATGTTTGAAATACAGGTGAAAATATTTACAATATGTACAATTATTTAGTTGCAGTATTGGTACTGCAACTGTCAGTGTATGCTAAATGCAGTATATATGTTAGGTGAAATGCTAAATGGTGATGGCTATCCGGAGATTGTACTTTAGAGAGATTATATGGTTGTAAACTATGGTTAAACTATAAAAATTTTAGGCTAACTACTTATCTGATTGTCTTCCGTACTACAGCTATTCGCAGTTTCCGTGCTCACTTGAACTCGCTGTGCGGACGACTGCGGTGGTTATCTTAACGACTGGTTTTTCCCTGCCTTCCCCCCCTGTCCCTACGTGCTGTGGGGAGTGATCGCGATGTGTTTATGTGAGGTGTTGCCAACCTAGATAAGATGTATGTTATTGAATGTGGTGGATCTACAACTATTAAAGACCGTGGATTAGTCCTCGCCACGCGTGGAGCATAACCCATTCGAACTAAGCGTTGACGGTCTTATGAGGACGTCCCGGCACCTTTAATACTGCCTCTAATATGGGCCTTGGTTTATTGCAGAAGAAAGGTACATCGTACACCTGATCCAGATAACATTTACCTATTAAAAACCCCCTAATTTCCCCCCTTTTTTTATCTAGCTTGGCTGTGTCGCTAAATTGTGTTTTGTTTCCGACAGGGTGTGTTTTTTAGTAGCGTGAAGAGGGGTGAGCTCTCCATGAACGTGTGTTCATTTAGATTGTTGGGATTGTTTCGTTTGGCTAGGTGTATCTCGATTGCTTCCTTTATGTCAAGAGCTCTGCCTTTCGATTCGTGATGGATTATTTTAAGGTCCGACTCTATGTTGGTAAAGCTATGCCCTGCGTCACACATATGTTCGCACACGGCTGAATGTGTTCCGTATCTTATCGCATTTCTATGTTCATTATAACGTGTGTCTACTCGCCTTCCACTCTGCCCGATGTAATTAGCTTGACAATCGGTGTCTTGGCACGTTATAGAATATACCCCTGACCTTGAATACGGGTCACGTTTATTTAGATTACTATTTAGGAGGTGCCTAGCGGTTGTGTTTTTCGTCGTGAAAGCTATCTTTATGCCTTGCTTTTTGAATAGGTTAGTGATTTTATATGTATTCGCATTCACATAGTTGAAACGCGCAAATTTTTTCTCATTACTGTCCGGTTTGGGAATCGTTTTATCTTTATTTTTATGTTTGGCTATAATTTGATTTATTTTGCTTGGCGAGAAGTTGTTTTCCTTTGCTATTTGCATAATAGTTCTTATTTCCTTATTATAGTTGTCTTTTGACATGGGTATGTTTAAAGCCCTGTGCACCATTGAATTGAAACCCGCTAGTTTGTGCGTACTGGGGTGATTAGACTGATTGTCGATTGCATGCGAGGTTTGTGTTGCTTTCCGGAATATGGAATATGAAAGGTCGTTGTCTTTACGTTCAATAGTTATATCGAGATAATTTATTTTCCGGTCTATTTCGGATTCCTTAGTGAATTTGATAGAATGGTGAAGGCTATTAATGGATTGGAGAATTGTTTCTTCGCTTGTTAGTTCAGTATCGTAGATGCAAATTACATCATCTACGTATCTTTTCCATATTACTATTCCCTTTGTTGAAGTCTTTTCTAAGAACGCATTTTCTAGTGCATTGATGAAGATGTCAGCGATTAACCCACTTAGTGGCGATCCCATTGCTAGGCCTTCTCTCTGTGTGTATATTTTATTGTCGAATTGAAACACGTTTTGGGTGAGAACGACCCTCAGTAATCTCACAATCTCTTCAATTTCTTTTACCGAATTGTTGGATTTTAAGTTGTTTTCGATAGTGTTGATTGCTTCAATAATCGGAATATTGGTGTACATGTTAGTTACGTCGAAGGATACTAGCCTGAAGCTAGGTTTCATTTGTAGGGTGTTCAATGCTGTTACTAGTTCTGTTGTGTTCTTTACAGAGTTGTTTTTGTCGTTGGAAAGACGGCATTTTAAGATTTTTAGTAACTCTTTGCAGATTTTGTAATTACAATTACAAAATTACAAAATCTGCAAAGAGTTACTAAAAATCTTAAAATGCCGTCTTTCCAACGACAAAAACAACTCTGTAAAGAACACAACAGAACTAGTAACAGCATTGAACACCCTACAAATGAAACCTAGCTTCAGGCTAGTATCCTTCGACGTAACTAACATGTACACCAATATTCCGATTATTGAAGCAATCAACACTATCGAAAACAACTTAAAATCCAACAATTCGGTAAAAGAAATTGAAGAGATTGTGAGATTACTGAGGGTCGTTCTCACCCAAAACGTGTTTCAATTCGACAATAAAATATACACACAGAGAGAAGGCCTAGCAATGGGATCGCCACTAAGTGGGTTAATCGCTGACATCTTCATCAATGCACTAGAAAATGCGTTCTTAGAAAAGACTTCAACAAAGGGAATAGTAATATGGAAAAGATACGTAGATGATGTAATTTGCATCTACGATACTGAACTAACAAGCGAAGAAACAATTCTCCAATCCATTAATAGCCTTCACCATTCTATCAAATTCACTAAGGAATCCGAAATAGACCGGAAAATAAATTATCTCGATATAACTATTGAACGTAAAGACAACGACCTTTCATATTCCATATTCCGGAAAGCAACACAAACCTCGCATGCAATCGACAATCAGTCTAATCACCCCAGTACGCACAAACTAGCGGGTTTCAATTCAATGGTGCACAGGGCTTTAAACATACCCATGTCAAAAGACAACTATAATAAGGAAATAAGAACTATTATGCAAATAGCAAAGGAAAACAACTTCTCGCCAAGCAAAATAAATCAAATTATAGCCAAACATAAAAATAAAGATAAAACGATTCCCAAACCGGACAGTAATGAGAAAAAATTTGCGCGTTTCAACTATGTGAATGCGAATACATATAAAATCACTAACCTATTCAAAAAGCAAGGCATAAAGATAGCTTTCACGACGAAAAACACAACCGCTAGGCACCTCCTAAATAGTAATCTAAATAAACGTGACCCGTATTCAAGGTCAGGGGTATATTCTATAACGTGCCAAGACACCGATTGTCAAGCTAATTACATCGGGCAGAGTGGAAGGCGAGTAGACACACGTTATAATGAACATAGAAATGCGATAAGATACGGAACACATTCAGCCGTGTGCGAACATATGTGTGACGCAGGGCATAGCTTTACCAACATAGAGTCGGACCTTAAAATAATCCATCACGAATCGAAAGGCAGAGCTCTTGACATAAAGGAAGCAATCGAGATACACCTAGCCAAACGAAACAATCCCAACAATCTAAATGAACACACGTTCATGGAGAGCTCACCCCTCTTCACGCTACTAAAAAACACACCCTGTCGGAAACAAAACACAATTTAGCGACACAGCCAAGCTAGATAAAAAAAAGGGGGGAAATTAGGGGGTTTTTAATAGGTAAATGTTATCTGGATCAGGTGTACGATGTACCTTTCTTCTGCAATAAACCAAGGCCCATATTAGAGGCAGTATTAAAGGTGCCGGGACGTCCTCATAAGACCGTCAACGCTTAGTTCGAATGGGTTATGCTCCACGCGTGGCGAGGACTAATCCACGGTCTTTAATAGTTGTAGATCCACCACATTCAATAACATACATCTTATCTAGGTTGGCAACACCTCACATAAACACATCGCGATCACTCCCCACAGCACGTAGGGACAGGGGGGGAAGGCAGGGAAAAACCAGTCGTTAAGATAACCACCGCAGTCGTCCGCACAGCGAGTTCAAGTGAGCACGGAAACTGCGAATAGCTGTAGTACGGAAGACAATCAGATAAGTAGTTAGCCTAAAATTTTTATAGTTTAACCATAGTTTACAACCATATAATCTCTCTAAAGTACAATCTCCGGATAGCCATCACCATTTAGCATTTCACCTAACATATATACTGCATTTAGCATACACTGACAGTTGCAGTACCAATACTGCAACTAAATAATTGTACATATTGTAAATATTTTCACCTGTATTTCAAACATAGATTTTATAGCCTAAGTGTATTGGATCTGATGATGATCGCTTGACGATCGAAACTGGTCATCCTAGTGTTTTATTAATCTCATGTAATTTATTTCAGGATTAGGGCATAACCCATCTCTTTTGGGTACATTCGTGTTGACCGACTGAAAAGCACTAAACTCTTGTTTACTAAGGCAACACTGAAAATATGGCTTCAAACACCACAATGTCTTTCCTGGTTCTCAGTCCCTTTCTTCTCTTTAGTTCCTCTGAGGTTCATCACCAGCAAACGATGGTCGCTATCCAGGTTCTCCGATGGTATAACCTTGATGTCCGTGATGTTCTTATTAATTCTTTCTCATACAGTATATAGTCGACCACCGACTTCCTGGTCAAGTCATCACTGTACCATGTGATTGTGTGGCTCTCTCTTTTCTTGAACCAGGAGTTCCCAACTAGCAGGCTGTTCCTTTGGCAGAAGTCCAACAGTCTCTTTCCTTCCTCATTTCTTCCGCCCCAACCCTCTGGTCCAAGCACACCCTCATACCCTTGTCTTTCTCTTCCTACATGGGCATTCAGATCCCCCATAACAATCATATTCCTTCCTACCAGCTGCTTCTGCAATTCCTCTTCAAACTCCTCCTTCTCTGCAGAGGTGCAGCCTACTTGCGGAGCATACACTTGCACTATTTCTACGGTCTCTCCCCTCAGTGCTACTTTCACTTTTACCATCCTATCACTTCTTCTTTTAAACCATCTCGTACTACTACTCCCACTCCATTCCTCTTTCCCTCTTCATTACCACTCCAGTACAGTCTATAGCCTTTTCTCAGTTCTCTCCTTGCTTCCCCTTTCCACTTTGTTTCTGCCAATCCCAATAAATCCAACTTTCTTCTTTCCATCACATCCACTATCTCCTCCACCTTCCCCGTTAGCTTAAAATTATATCAATTAAGGTGTCAAATAGGATGTTTGTTTCGAAATTAATTTCATCGAGGTTATGATTAAAAGTTTATAATTATACGCCGGATTGATTCTTTGAGCTCAAAGAGGGGGAACTCTTAGACCTCCCCGCTGCTCAGTCGGTATAGCATACGCCCGCTCAACAAGCAGACAGTACAGCTCAAGGCTGCGGTGCATCTTAACTACTGGTAACACACACTTGAAAGGTAAGCGTAAAGACGTAAGAAGTCAATGTTGATATCCAGTTTTAGGATGAATAAAAATAGCAAAATTTAAAACTTTGAATTTTTCTTAGAAATGCACGCTGTTTCAAATGATGAAATACCAAACAGGAATGCATCGATCATCAGATAATAATAAAGTAAGATATCATTACATATTCAAATGGGTTTTGGGTTCATTTTATAATAAAAGCCTTATTTTTCATTTTAGATGTTTTCCAACTATAAAGCAGCAAGACACCCAGTTTTATTTAAGAAGAATTCTGCACACTACTAATTACAGTTTCCGTCTCATCAAAACAACAATAGAAAGGAATATTCACAAAATTTAACAGGACACAGTAGATCATCAGATATGAATCAATGGACAAATGGATAAAAGCTTTTAACATGGTTTTTAAGTGTGTATTTTAATATTTAGCAAGTTAATTTTAACAGTGTCAATTTTAATAATTAAGTTAGTGTCAATTTTATATTTAAATTCAATGGACTATGTGTATTTATAAGTGTTTTATCCATGTTGCTCGTGCAATCAAGGCTGCTGAGTTCTGGGCCTCAAAATCGATTTGATGTGTTGACAATTTGTGTGTGTATTGTGAGTATGTTTTGATTTGTTAATAGCTGAATTGTATTGTACTGTCCTGAATACGAAAATATATATATATTTGATTGTATATTGGCAGAAGAAGAACGGAATGATCGTTCGAAACATGTCCCAAGTTTAAAATAAAATAACATTAATAAATTGTATTGAAAAGACAGAAACAGTACAGTGAAAGTTAGTAGAATATTCAATACGGACCTAATATGGAGAATAATACTCTTATTGACGTCATATTGCGTTGCCAACATGCCCGATACAAAATACACCACACCACACAAAAAAGAAATATAGTAATTGGCAAAACCATTGGCCTGGATAAAGATTGATGATGCGTGACAACAACCAGGGGTGTTTATATTAGCTAACGCGCCCCGGCCCTACCTAACAATTATTGGTCTAGGCGAAAACCATTGGTCTGCTTGAAAGTATTGGTCTGGGTAAAACTATTCGTTTGAAAGAAAATATTGAGTTAGGCAAAACCATTGGTTTGGATGATAATTGAAGCTCAGTTTTAGGGGGTGGGAGTATAGGTAAGATGATATTGTGAAGAAGTGGTGCACTCGGGTGGGTCGAGGGTGATTAATTTTGAATAGGTGCTCTGCCAAGTAGCCTGTGAAGTGGGCTTTCTTCTTTCCAAAGATTGGGATGCTATATCAGACGTTACGCCATTCTCGTTCGATTTTCTGCATGTGCACGGAGGTTGCTGCGATGTTGGCAGCTTGCATGGTTTGCTGTTTCTCGTTGAAAAATTGGCTGCTCGTTCGAGTACAAACAAATTCCACTTTGTGGTTTACCCTTAGCGGCACAAATTCTTCATTTTCGAGAGCATTATATGCTGCCCAACAGTCCGATATTATAATGGAACCTGGCTTGATCCATTCGTGAATGGCTTAGAAGAGTGTTTCGGTATTTCTTTGGGGTACAGGCACAATAAAAAAAGTTCTTATTCTCCCGTTCCACGGCACCGAACACCCACTGACTTTCAATTGCACGACCTCTATCGTACTTTCGTTTCCCAAATTTTGCCTTGTCTATTTCAACAATTACTCCAGGTCCTCCAATTTGTGCCCTGTTTTCGAACAACCAATGTTCGCACACCTTCCAACAGAAGGAAGACCAGTCTACAACAGTTTTGGCACTAACATCCAGTTCGACCACGATTGCTTTTTGTCCAGGGTTCGGAAGCAGGCACCACAAAACAGTAAACTTCACAATACTTGCTAGAGGCATTCCCGCTTGGGAAAAGAAAGCTCCTTTTAATGTGGTTGCCTTACAATTACACTTTTGGTTAACAGGTGCAGGACGGATCGTGTTGCGGCTCACAATTATGTTACCTGTCGATTTTAAGTACTACACTTGCAATTCACGGTGACATTTCGTGCACGGTACTGTTTTCGCTATTAAATTGTGTTCTTGTAATAGTTTCAACAACTTGTCACTATCATTATGATACTCTTGGTGGAAATTTGAGATTGTCAAGTGGCAACTCGCACAATCCATGTTGAAATTGAAACTTGGCACACTTTCGCATTAACTTGACGGCATTCTTTTGTTTTACGATACCGGATGCGATATAGTGCCGAATGAGTTGGGTTGTCAATACTGTACATGTTGCTAGAAATGGCAGAGTCAGCTGCAAATTCATTTATATAAGTCGTGATTCTATTTGGGATCACTGGGTGGGTTACTGTTGGTTTATTTGAAATAAATGAACAAACTTTGAAAGCAACTTTTGGTTTATTAAACAGCAACTGAATTGTACAAGGGTTCGGATCAAAGAAGAAAAAAGAAAGGAACGGTTACTCCAGCTTTTGTGTGTGGGTGTTCTCAAGTACGGCGCTAGTGTAGTTAGAGTGAGAGGTGCGTTATGAGTTATCAGAGAATAGAAGATCCTTTATTATAAACTGAGTTTAATTATCAATGAGTTATAAATAACAATAAAGATGTGAAATACATCAACACTCTCCCTTATTGAATAACTTTCCAGCTCCCCAATTTAGTTACATGATTTTCGAAAACGAATTGAAAACAAAGGTTTGGTCAAAATATCCGCGAGCTGATTTTGTGTGTCAACTTTTGAAATGTCTATTTCTCCAACTGTGACCAATTTGCGAACAAAGAAGTGCCTGATACGAATGTGTTTCGTTCTCCGATGAAACTAAGGTTTTTGTGCTAGCCGGATGGATGCTTCATTGTCGACTTGCAGAATGGGCGTCGACTTCAACTGGCCTTGTTCAGTTAGAAGCCTCTTGATCCAGAAGATCTCTCTTGCGGCTTCACTGGCAGCCACGATTTAAGCTTCGGTTGTGGATATGGCAATAGAGGGTGGTCTCTGGCTCATCCACGAGATAGGTGATCCAGAGTACAGGCACGGGACCCCTGAGGTTGAGCGGCCCGTACTGAAATCACCACCATGATCTGCATCGCTGAAACAATCAAAACCTCCTCTCCCAGGTTGGCTTTGTAGAACAGTCCAAGATCTGTTGTACCTCTCAAGTACCGCAGGATCCTCTTCAGTCTGAGCACATCTCGTTCAAGTAGTTTGTCAAGGTTCCTGGAGGCCACGCTGACAGCATACATAATGTCTGGTCGAGTGCCGCGCATGAGAAACATAAGTGCTCCAACAGCTTGTCTGTATGGAAACTCAAAGTTGCGAGGGCTCTCTTCTGCATTGTTGTCCTTGGTGATTGGAGTAGTCACAGCCGTGCAACTACTCATGTTGAATCTTTCAAGTATGGTTTCCGTGTAATGAGCTTAGCTTTTCCTTGGTTGATTTCGAATCCTAGGTAGTACGATGCTGGCTTAGAGGTGATTTTGAACTCCCGTCTCAGATCGTAGATAAATTTCTGGAGTTCCTGCTCATCTTCAACTGCAATCATTCCATCATCAATGTAGAGAACGAAGAACATCTTCTTTCCTCCTTTTTGCCTCACGAAGAGACAAGGATCCACTTCACTTCGCCGAAATCCTAGGCTGACGATGTAGTCGCTGAACTTCTCATTCCAGCATCGAGGAGCTTGCTTCAGTCCATACAAGTTTTCTTCACGTGGCATACCCTGGCAGATCCATCACCATGTTCTTCAGGGTATTGCATGTATCTGGTTTCCTATACAGAAATGCTGTTGAAACGTCAATCTGTGCTAGTTTCATTTTCTCTTTTGCAGCGACACTGAGCAATGTTCTGATGGTTGATGTCTAGGCCACTGGACTGAAGGTTTGCTTGTAATCCACTCCTTTCCTCTGTGAATAGCCTTTGATGACCAATCTGGCTTTGAATTTATCGATCGGTCCATCGGCGTTCGTTTTAACTCGGTAGACCCATTTGTTTGAAATGGCTCTTTCTCCTGGAGGCAATTCAACCAGTTCCCAAGTCTTGTTCTCTTCAAGAGCTTTCATCTCACGACCCATGGCTTCCTTCCAGTGGTCCTGTTGATCTGATCTCATGGCTCCACTGTAGGATTCAGGTTCTTGTTGAGGGCTTGAGAGGTACATCACAAAGTCTTGATACTTGATGGAGTATTGAGAGACAAACACTCACGAAGCCGTCAAACGATGGTTTCATCTGAGCGTTGAGTATCTTTTTATTCTGGTTGACTTTCAGCTTCGTCTTTAGTATTCAGGTCCCAGAATTCATCTTCCTCCTCTTCGCTCTGTGTTTCGTCGTCAGCTTGATGTTCTTCAGGGGTCAAATCTTGTTCTGTTTGAACAGAGGAGTCTAAGCTTCCCGGATGATTGACATCGTTCTTGTGCTGCAACACTTTCTCCTCAAAGGTGACAGCTCTCGATCGAATTAGAGTACCTTCCTCTTCACAAAAGATCCTGTAGCCGTCGTCGTTGTCGTATCCAATGAGAATTTCTTTGGTAGCCTTGGGATCCATCTTCTTCCTTTGCTGATTGGGAACATGAGCATAGCTTGTAGTCCCGATCACCCGAATATGCTTCAGACTGGTTTCCTGCCGTACCATAGCTCGTATGGAGATGTTCCCTCAGTGAGGGAAGGTCCAGTCCTGTTAAGAACGTAGGCTGCTGTCCGGATCATCTCGACCGAAAGAATTTGTGGAAGTTTCCATGATCATACATCATTGCTCAAGCAGATTCGACCCCGGTGTGGTTCTCTCTTTCGCTGGATCCGTTTTGTTCCGGAGTGTATGGCTTGGCGAGTCGTTGAACAATTCCTTCTTTCAGCAAGATTTTTCTGACATACTGGTTGTCGAATTCTTTGCCGTTGTCACTCAGCAGCTCCCTGATGTTACGTCCGAGAGTCTTAGCTTCTGCAACGAATTGGGCTAACTTCTCTGGAACTTCAGACTTTCCTCTGATGAAGTAAATAGTCCTGAACTTCGTGAAATCATCCTTGAAGAGGACAAAATATTTGTATTCTGACATGGACTCGTCGAATTGGCCGCAGACATCTGTATGAATCTGCTCTCCCGGTTTCGTTGTTCCAGACCTCGTTCCGAAAGGCAGACGATGGGCCTTGCCGTAGACGCAGCATTCACACAGTTTGCTGTCCACCTCAACGCGAATTCCCAGCTCTTTGTTCAGGAGGGATGTTGCGTGCCGCTTGTTCTGATGTCCGAATCGTTCATGGTAAAGTTGGAGAAGGTTGTCCTTTTCTACTGCATTGACTTCCATGAATGCAGTGTTGTTCACGCTCCTCATTCTCAGCTAGTAGAGTCCACCGAACTGCTCACGAACTCCAATTAATCTCACTTCGCCGTTGACGACGAAATTGCAGACCTCTCTTGACGAGACGAACCTGCTGTCCTTGTTTCTGTCTTGGGCTGCAAGGACTGAGAAGAGATTTCTCTGGATCTCAGGACCGAGTGTTCCATAGAAAATGGTTCAAATGTCCTAAAAATATTCCTGCCATTAGAAACATGGCTCGTTGCTCCATTATCTACAAACCAGTTCATCACAGTCGAGGTTATAGCGACCAAAATCATGTTGGCACTGCTTTCTGATGTTCCTGAGTTACTAGGCTTGGGAGGTCTTCCATCGGCGATCCACTTCCTACACGGTTTGATAGTTTGGTTAGGTCTCTTGCAGTAACGACAGAATCTTTTTTTTTTAGTTGCTCTTTTGGAGATTGTTTTGCGAAGAGTTCTGCTGCTGGGTTTTCTGTTTGGACGAACCCGAGTAGAGTGCTTCTTGTTGAGGTGATTCTTCTTTGCCTCTGAGCGCCCTCTCAACTGATTGGTCAGGTTGTCGACTGTCCTGTCCCTTTTTGACATCAACATCCAGCTAGACTTGAATGAAAAATATTCTTCTGGCAGTGTACCTAGAATTTTACAAATCATAAATACATCTAGCAGATCAGAGTTGATTTCGGTGTCTCTGGACATTTCCTGCTTTAGTTCGCTCAACAGATTCTTTAATTTTGAAACGTGCGTTGCGATGTCATCCCCATTTGCCTTTTCGTAGCTGAAGAATTGCAGGCATAAGTGGTACACTTAACTTCAGAGACGCCGTCAAATAGTTCGTGGAGTTCTAATCACACTTCCCGGGCTGACGTGAGACGCATGATTTTTTGTAACGTCTCTTCGGACATGTCAATTTGTGGCTATCCGCCTTGGAACAGTTACTCCAGCTTTTGTGTGTGGGTGTTCTCAAATATGCTGCTAGTGTAGTTAGAGTGAGAGGTGCTTTAGGAGTTATCAGAGAATAGAAGATCCTATTTATAAACTGAGTTTAATTATCAATGAGTTATAAATAACAATAAAGATGTGAAATACATCAACAGTTACAGACAGCGAAGGAGTAAACATTCATTACTATATCATCTCCAGATTTTTTCCCTACCATTACTAGCCTACTGTCTATAACCCACCCGCCGTCCCAAATTATAACACGACTAATATAGTAAAAATTCCAGCTGTGTTGGCTATTTTCGGCATTAGAACAGTATTGCCAACCCCACGCATGCGGTACTGATATAGGCGGTTTTGTAAAACAAAGAACACCAATCTCAACACGTTCAATCCAATGGCTTTTGGGTCAACAGTGACCCGTTAGCCTCCCGCGGCCGCACCTACACCCGACCATTGTAACCTTTGTTTTGTCCAATCCAATGGTTTTTGTCAATGGTTACAGCGTAACGCGCCCAGATCAATGGTTTTGTCAATGGTTACAACCTAACACGTCCAGATCAATGGTTTTGTCAATGGTTACAGCCTAACGGATCCAGATCAATGGTGTTTTGTCAACCGTGCCTTGCTAGCTTCCCGCGGCCAAAGGCCACACATACACCCGACCATTCTAACCTTCGTTTTGTCCAATACAATAGTTTCTGACAATGGTTACAGCCTAACGCATCCAGGTCAATAGTTTTGACAATGGTTACAGTCTAACGCCTCCAGATTCTCCAAGTGGTGGTGTATTTTATATCTTACATGTTGGGCACACTGCCGTGACATCAATTTCTCATCATATCTATAGAGCGTCTCAACCTTAAAAGACAGTATGGAATTAAATGTAGTAGTTGCCTCTCACTCGCACTCCTATGTCCTGCAATTAGCTTCGTCCTCTTCCACCCCGGCGATGTTGCCATTTCCCAATAATTGAAAGTGACAAATCTAAGAAACTGTTTGCGTGGTCTTATAGAGAATTTTGCGCTCTTTATGATGGTTTAAAAATAAAAGCCATAAATAATTAACACATTGCCCAGTTTTCACAATTACGATATTTTAGCGCGAATCTATATTTTTGCAGATATAAAACTTATCACGCCATAGATAATGAACTAATGATTGCAACAGATCAAGAATTTATTTTTAGATTGCCTGATGTTGGTAGAAGGTACTCTGTTTCTCAGGGCAGTAATTATTTTCATAGTATGAAAGTTATGAATTTTTTTCTTAAATGTTACTTGAAAAGGAAAGTCACGTAGCGACAAACTTTTTTGCTATTGACTTTACGTTGGTGCCGAAGCGAGAAGAAATGTTCATTGATATGTGAAAAAGTTTTTAAAACAAACCCGAGCTCGATATCAGATAGCATTCATAAGTTATCGCACTTATTCCTCCCGCCCAGCGCTGACGCTGCGTAAGTTTGTTTACTCAGGCGCCAGTATCTCCCCGACTGATGGTGTGAAGTTAAACTGTGAAATGAAGTGGTCCTCGAGTTCTTTATAAATTGTCCGCCTCGTTGCGTACCGTAGTGGCTAGCATTCCTGGTTGTCACCGTGCTGTCACCGTGGAGGCCCAGGTTTGAATCCCGGTTCCGCCAAGAAATTTAATTCTGGTCTGAGGGCTGGAACGGGGTGTACTCAACTTCATGAGACAAAACTGAGAAGAGGCGGGTTCGATTCCTACCTCAGCCATCCTGTAAGTGGTTTCCGTAGTTTGCCTTTGTTCATCCCGGGAATAAGATATTATAATATTATCATATTCATGAATAATTGAAAAATATAAATTCTTATAATGTGTGCATTAAACTCGCGCTCTGAGGTTCGGCATATCATATCTAAATATTGTAGCGTTGTTTGCTGCAAGGTATGAGCTACAGTTATATACAACAAACAAATATTTTGGAAATTTCCCGAGTATTGCATAAAAGCACGCCTGTATACGAGTTATATTACATCATGTGCCCGCCCTTGCAGAACTTTGTATATGCAGTAGATCTGGCATCAGCGCGCCCCATTTAACGCGTACTGTCTTTTAAGGTAGAGACGCACTATAGTCATGTCTCGCCCAGCTGGAGTGAGCCAACATGGCCACCGTAGTTCAAATGCAACAAGAAAGATCACACATAATTATGTAATTTAGCACATATT
This sequence comes from Meconema thalassinum, assembly GCA_946902985.2. Classification (NCBI taxonomy): domain Eukaryota; kingdom Metazoa; phylum Arthropoda; class Insecta; order Orthoptera; family Tettigoniidae; genus Meconema; species Meconema thalassinum. The sequence continues at coordinate 38,532,988 of OX336391.1, read as the reverse complement.
TCCAGTATATTGGTCATAATGAATGGGAATTTCAATAGGTATTATCCCCTGGAACCCATGAAAAGGTATGAAATTCATATATTATCATTTACCATCTAAGTGAAACTGTAAAAGTCAGGTTCCTGTCTCATGCACTGGTAAAGGTAGGTTGTAGTTTGTTCATAGTACAGAATAAACGGTAAGAGTGGAGTTTTTACCAGTGCATGAGACAGGAACCTGACTTTTACAGTTTCACTTAGATGGTAAATGATAATATATGAATGTCATACCTTGTCATGGTTTCCAGGGGACAATACCTATTGAAATTCCCGTTCCACCCCTTAAAACATCAATAACTAACTAACTAAACTACAACCTAAATTGACATGATGAACCAACATCTAAACTTATGAGAGTGGATTGAAAATGCAACTAATTTGCCTCCACTAGCATGCATACCAAATACAATAAAAGCAATAATCTTACCTAGGATATCTAAGTAAGAGATATACTTTTTCCGGAAACAGGGTGTACTCAGGCACATTACGTTGATATTGTCCAGCAACAAAAGTAACAAAACCATACTGAATAAGGACCCTCAAGGCTTGCTTCACCTACAAACAATTAAATATATCACAATATACCTACATATACATGTTAGCTTTTTTTATTTGTTTTTTACTTGTCACAGCAGGGAAAATTAAAATGACGACAAACTTACTTTCACCAAGGGTAAGCAGGTACTTGAAACTATGAGGCGAAGCGTTCTGGTTCCCCATTTAAAAAGATCATACCCAACGCGCTGCACAATCTCGCCGAAATGTTCCAACAGGAGATGAGAACATAGTTTACCAAACTGTACAGACATAATCAACAAATGGATTTCCGTCAATACAACCATCGGCACAACTTCCCCTTTTATACCATACCAATTATATCTACATTTATTATGCGAAAGCTTAAATAGGATTATGAGTTATAGTATGTTTTATTTCACAGCTGGATATATAACCAAGCTTTCCAATGCTGACACAGAAACTACTTCAAAATCTTTTGAAATATAGCCTGACTTTTCCTCTAAAAACATAAACATTATATCTAGACCGGAACCACGTGCTTCAAAAACAAAGACTGCAAACAAGGAAACAAATGCCTTAGAAACAGTGCAGCCAATGCCCAGGTCCAACTTCCTCCACAGATCGCATCAAAACTACCTCTAATGAGAGAGTGAAAAATCACCACAGGTAACAGACGAGCGGCTAGGTACAGAGCTAATCCACTGTTTGATTGGCAAGGGGCTGCTGGGTTCTTATTAATAACGTTCTATTGCGCACAAGTTGTGAAAAATTACAAATAACATGCAAGGAAAGATGCACTTCAGCCTATGCAGTGATCTATGATGGGTTTCCCTCTATTCCTACAATGAAGAACGTGATAACGTTCACAGATTCCGTCACACTGCTCACAGACATAGGCCGGGTCCGGAAACCGTGCACAGCCAAAGAGGTCACAAAGTGCCGCAAGTCCTGGTTCGGTTCCATCCATGCTCTGTTGATCATAGCCTCGGTCGAGTAGAATTCTTCCCAGATTTCACTTCTTTTCAACGTTCTTTCTGCTAGAACCCTCTTCCAGCAGGTCGTAGTAGGCAAAGCGAACTTGAATCTAAAATCCTCCATCAAGAAGGGTTCCCGAATGAGCACATACACTAATCTTGATCGCGTGTATTTGGATACTCCAAGGAGAGCCTTCAAGTATCTATTATCCGTCCAGGTATTAGGAAGTCATTTTTGAAAGCCTTTGTCTGGAGCGTGGCGCTCTATGGAAGTGAAACTTGGACTATTGGTGCAGCAGAAAAGAGGAGAATTGAAGCATTTGAAATGTGGTGCTACAGGAGAATGATGAAGATCAGATGGGTAGATAGGGTTACAAACAAAGAGGTATTAAGACGAGTGGGAGAGGAGAGATGTTTCTGGCGACTGCTAATGAAGAGAAGAGATAGGTTGGTAGGACACATACTAAGACACCCAGGAATAGCAAGCTTAGTTATGGAAGGAAGGGTCGAGGACAAGAACTGTAGGGGTAGACCAAGGTTAGAATATGTTAAACAGATTGCCTCGGATGTAGGGTGTGGTAGCTATGTAGAGATGAAACGATTAGCTCAGGACAGGGAGGCATGGAGTGCTGCATCAAACCAGTCAAAAGACTGAAGACTCAAACAACACACGGGCTCTTATGGGCTTTTACATTTAGCAGACTCTCCCAGAATTGATGACTTCGAAGTCTTTAGAACTGGATTTTCGCTATGTCATTTAATAGGTTAATGGTCATGGGTGGAGAGTAAATGATCCTCAGCATTCATTTAATGATATGTAATTCTTACATTCTTGATATGCAACATGATTTTGTAATGTATCTGACAGCAGTGTCTGCGCGCTGGATGGAACAGCGCGCACGCTGTAGTACGTGTCTTGGCTCTACACCGAACGCACGAGTCCAGTTCTCTCCAAGATATGTGAAACAGTGTTGAAGTGTAAGGAACGTTTTGTGTAATATAAAAATAATTGTGATTTAGGTATTAGTAAGTGGCATTAAAGATATGGCTGATGTTCCGTTTGCGAAACGTAAACCTGGGGAAATTTTAAGGCGTAGAGAACGACAGATAGTTACAGTTTGTAACGTCTACAATTATATAAAGACCAAGAATCAGGAGAAAAGTGTGGACTAGACTGCGAGAGAAACTGCTGAAGCATGCAGCGTTTCAAGAACGTTGTCTGGAGGTAAGATTGCAGTCTTATACATAATTGTGTTGTGTTTTAACTTATGAATTTCTCAGTCTCTGGTATGACAACTTCCCATTCACTCTGCTGTACGTTTTTGAAAAACCCGTGATGAAATTATTATTATTATTATTATTATTATTATTATTATTATTATCTACTCACCTGCAATAATGTGCGTAACAGAACTTTCCTGAAGTTAAATTACGCGATTTGTGCCGAATGAGAAGCTTGTAGTTTTGTATAAAATAAACCACTAAGGCTCATTATGAAATGGATAATGATTGTTTTGAGAAATATTTTAAAGAACAGATTATCGCAAATTTCCCACATCAGTCGGTAGTATTTGCCATTCGTTGTCCAATGTACGTTGTGCCACTGCATTTTTTGATAACTTTCTTTCTTTCATCTATCATACTGAGCTTGATAGCTGCAGTCACTTAAGTGCGGCCAGTATCCAGTATTCGGGAGATAGTGGGTTTGAACCCCACTGTCGGCAGCCGTGAGGATGGTTTTCCGTGGTTTTCCACACCAGGCCACTTCCTTCCCACCCCTAGCCCTTTCCTGTCCCATCGTCGTCATAAGCCATATCTGTGTCGGTGCGACGTAAAGCTACTTGTAAAAAAATATTTCATCTGCGCGTGTAATAATATGTGAACTAACATATGATAAGAACAAAATTACTTGTTATTTCCGGGTACTCTCCTCGCCTCTGCAGATAAAAGTGACTCACTGGGATCTGTGTAGGTGTCGCTGCGACAGATGATTTGTATCCTGTCACTGACCTAGGAGAACATATTGCCATATTACGTATTAAACTTGATCCGTATCTAACGGATTACTCAGGTTAGCTTTCATGTCATTCGTTTTGTCATAGCCATACCGTACGTAACTAAAATTCCAATGTAAATAAATAGTAAATTGTCGCAGTATTTACAATCCGTTCTAAGCATTGTTATGTAAATCAATTACTATCCTCGGATCCCCCACTCGTTAGGGGAATAACTCCGTTTTTATATTTATTAAAAACTGGTCATCCAAATTCTGTTATTCTTACGGGAATTATAGTAAAAGGTTGCAGATTATAATGGCGCGAAGGATTTAAATTCCGTCGGGATGAGCAGCTTGCTGATACTGTCCGGCAGCGAGCTGTACTACTCGTGTGGAGTGCTGTACACTAGCTGCCCTTCCACATTCGCTAGACATGGCAACGCTTGTGCCATAAGAGCTACAGTACACTCTTAACTCTGGACGGACAATAGCCTTTACCTGTTCCAATGTTCGGAGGTCTCCTATGCTTAACTTGTCCCAAATTATCTCTATGCCATACGTGAGGATTGGAACAATTTTTGCATCTTATTGTTCTTATTGGTTGTTGGTAGAACATATCTATATTCCTTGGATTTTAAGCTGCTTCTTGCTTTTTGTTCCGACGCGGTGCAGCGCTCGACGGCGCTTTTTGCAGCCAGCAACCAGCAAGAAAGGCGCCTTGAATTATTGGTCAAAATGGCGTCGCATTCGCTTGCTTTGAAGCTGCGGGCGTGCCGTTTAAAATCCTAGGAAGGCAGATTTTGAGTTTGTGGCTGTAGTTATATGTGTAAAGCCCGACTCATGAATGTCTGCCGCGACTCAGTTACGCACTTTAATTCGTTCCCACCTCCTCTGGCACACGTGACACGTCCTGACTCCCCGAGTCCCGAAGTAGCAACATCGTTCATTCTCTGCTTTGACTTGGCCGTGATAACATAATGCTACGCAATGTAGACGAGAGCTCCGCTCACCCGCTCGTCATTGTGCAACAACTTGTCAACATTACATTATTGGCTCTCCAGCTCACGAGCGGCTAGTATCGAAGCAGTTTGCTCTTTACCTTGGTTTTCTCGGATGCTCTTTCCAGCCTAGTTGAAATCACAGGTTTTGTATGTGTTTAAATCCTTTGCTCTCGACTGAATACGTGCGTAATATTGATACACCAGTAAACTTCTTGTTGTGTTCTTATAGTAGGCCACGGGTTTTAAAGACACTGACGATCCACGGTCGCAATGCCTCCGGTGTTGTCCAAGTTAAAAACAAAAACATTACACAGTCAGGCGAGAGAAATAATATTTAATGTGCACAATTTCATGAAACAAGAAGCGGAAAGGGGTGTTGACATACCTATAAATAAATTCGGCAAACGGGCAGCGGTGGCCGCTGGAGTTCCTGAGCGTACAATTAGGGCGATAGTAAGTGAAAAAAAAAGAGGTTTTAGAGTAGATGGAAGGCCTGTCAAAATTTTTATCCACACCCGGTAAAACAAGACCGCGAGCAGCCACCAAATCTTCAGCGGATAATTTCAATCAAGAAGTAATACGACGATGTTTATATGATTTTGCTTTGCACGAAATGAAAATTCCCACGCTTCGACTGTTGCTTTCTAAGTTACAACAGGACATTAATTTTTGAGGCAGTAGAGAGAGATTACGACGTCTTTTACGTAAAATGGGATTCAAGTGGAGAAAGACACTGAATAACAGAACAGTTTTGACGGAGAGGCAGGACATTCGTCCTCAAAGAACGAAATGCATTATTGAGCACAAAATAAATAATTTCCCGGTTTCCTATTCTTTGGGTTTGTCTATTTTCATGTACCGTACTTTTCTTTATATTTTATTTTATTTCGTGTGATGTGCTAACTGATTAGTTTTCTTTAAGGCTTGTTTCTATTATGACAAGACATGTTAAAAAGCATTGTACACTGAAAGAGTTTTGCAACAACAATATTGATATAAAACCACGCTTACATTGCAGAAGGTTTTACGGACTGTAATTGATGAGTGAGTGATTAATGATAGATGGGTGGTGTCCTCATTCAAATAATTTTAAAATATTATTGTTATTTGTTCTACGTCCCTTTTAACTACTGCGGCTTTTAGAGTCACCAGGGTGAAAGAATTTTGCCCCGATGGGGAGCTTTAACGTGCCAGTAAATCTACCGACATGGCTCCCTCGCATTTGCGCACCCTCAAATGCCAGCTGACTGCGCCAGGATTCGATCCTGCAACCTTGGGCAGAGCAAGCAAGAACGTTGCCACTGAGCCACGCAGCCAGCCAATTTTAAAATAACATAGAAAATAAACTACTGGACGTAGAATTGTGATTCATGTTTCTATATATTCAGAAAAATTCTGCCTTTCATCCTATTCATATCTAGAAACCGTATCCTGCCAAACTATACCCAGCGGTGCGCGTGACAATTCGTATCGCGTTCAAAAGTGACGCGAGCGATGAGTCGAGCTAGAACAGTCCCACTCCTCCCACTGTTCAGTGGCCACGCCTCTCCGGTCATGCCGCGGCAGAGATCGCTGTGTCGGGCTATACATGTGATTTTATATTGATTGATAAAGTGATTACCTTTAGCCAGAACATTACATCTAGGAGATTTGTGTGTGAGATTGTTTTGGGGAGTTTTGATGAGGTTATGGTATTACGTGGGTCACGGTCGACTCTAGAAAGGTCGGAAGGTTCAACCTGACAACACTGTAGCTACGGATATTGTCAGTCATACTTCGTCACGAGCGCCTGAACTGAAACAGCTGTTTACTGGAAGGGAGGCGACAAAAACAACGGAATTAATATTGGACAAACATAATGTACATGTTTAGCAAAACATCTGTTGATTTTTATTTACACATGACCAGTGTTACAATCGGAAATAAATGAATAAAATGTTGTTATAAGAGCCAAGCAGCTGATATTAGGCATGAGTAACACGGAAATAATTTACCAACATAAGAGTGTTTAGCAAAATAAAGAAAATTATTTTGGTTTCTTTCGTATTTTACTACGGTACTCTGAAGTATGGTAATAAAACAATTGGCGGTGTACTAATAATAATAATTTGGAGTAAGTAGATGCAATTGAGGGTTATGTGATGCAAAAAATGTAGGCTATCTCCCATAACATCTTCACACTGTAGGCCTAAACCTTCGATTCCACCGCACATGTATGTAGATAATTTACTACCATAATAGAAATAGACTGTTGCTGCTGGTATTCCATAACTATATCAGATTACTTCTGTTTCCTTCCTAAAGTGCTGCAACTTTCCCTTCCCATAACCAAGTTTGCTGACATCAACAGCAACATTCCTTGCCTGTGAATAATTGTTTAGCAATACAGTGGCAATAACTGAAAGTGTTTTTTCACTTACCGGTAATTGACTAATTTATGCAATCTACGAACCATTTCGAAGGTTCCCTAATCCTGACCTCGCGCAGATTTTCGTCACTTGGGAACCTGAACACTGGTGTGTAGCCTCCCTTACTTGGTTAATTTGCATTACAGTTGGGGATACAACATGTATCTGGCATTGTTACGGTGCCGAAACATTCCAGGAAAATCAAAGTTTAAAACATGAAGTACGATATGTGATAATTCCATGTACCGTAGGCATTTAAAATACCATATTTGCCAGATACAAAGCACACTCGTCAGTGTGTTCTCGATTAGGGATTACAGTAAAAAAAACTCATCTGGAAGGGTAGTATAAACGCTACTATAAAGCGTATAAACGTACAAAGCGTAAGAAACAAAATATAGAAGGAAATATCCCTATGAGAAACAAGTACACCTGCCAGACTGAACGTTCCCTCGTGTTCCCGCCTGACAAGGGTATGACTGATGAACATGTTGCCAAGTCTCAGCCTTCCGACCTGTCTAGAGTCGACCGTGCGTGGGTAGATTTTTACTCGACATTTTAAACTTTTTTCGGTTGGATATAATATGTAACACGCGGAAGTTGTCTTCATTTACAGAAGTAGTTGCTACCTTGTGCTATTGCATATTAAAATGCATAGTTCGTAATATCATTGGGTATATGGAAATGTGCTACCGTACCTCTAGCGGCCTACTGCATGCTTTAGATACCGTAATTATCATGTGAAATTCCGCAGTAGAAAACTTCAAAAACGTACGTTGGTTTCTGTAGAAAATCATTCTATAAATATTAAAACACGTGGTATATCACAATTACCACGTTTACATGGCGAACTCAAATCGATTTGAATACGATCCTGTTTTCAGTACGCTGCCCGTTTACATGAGCAGTTTCAGTTCGATTTGAAATCTATTTCAATACGGTATATAATTTATGGTGGCCAACCTGCAGTTATGTTGGCTAACTCGTATTAAACAGCAAAATAAAAGACCCGTACCGTAATTATCATATTACTAGTGCATGAGACAGGACCCTGACATTCACAGTTTCACTGGACGTGGTAGGCTGTAACCATTGATCTGGACGCATTAGGCTGTAACCATTGGATTGGACAAAACGAAGGTTAGAATTGTCTAGTGTAGGTGTGCCTGTGGCCGCAGGAAGCGAGCGTGGCGCTCACAGTTTCACTGGACGCGTTAGGCTGTAACCATTGTGAAAAACCATTGGATTGAAAAAAAAGAAGGTTAGAATGGTGGGGGTAGGTGTGGGGAGCTAGCAGGGCATGATTGACAAAAAGAACATGTATGTATGTTTTAAAATTGTATTTACAATTTATTTGGTTTTTAGATAACACCTAGGGAGCTCTAGTTCCCACATCAAAGTGGTGCTTTAATATGAGTGGTTTAGTGCAAAAGTGGAAAGTCCAAAATATTTTTTTTGTTTTTCCCTTTTAGGAGAGCAAATGTTAGTAGTTATTTGATGTAATAGAGAATAAAGTCAGAATTTCAATACCAATCCCCCAGAGTACAGCAGTTTCGTAATGCAATAGTTTGATGCTTTTCAGTCTGTCAACACGATTGTACCCAAATGAGATGGATATTCCATTGTGAATGTAATTTATACCGGCCTAAAACGGGAAAGAGGTAACAGAAGGATATCTGGACAATGCTAGGAACATAATTCTTCTTTATTGGGGCATCCTTTTTTAATCATTGTAAATCATATATTAATATCTATATATATATATATATATATATACACACATCAAAAAAAGTTTTGCATCACCTCGGTTCCCAGATCTCCGGCATATAGACGTTGACTGTGTATATTGTATCAAAGATACAGTCTCTTTGACTGTTCATAGATGTCACTAAAACTGCTCAAAGATGTAAACAACCATGCATGAGCAGGGCCTATTAGACGGAGGGGGTACGACAGCCGATCAGTTCCAGTCATTCCACCAGGACGAAGGTACGCTGCTCATATTGTCTGTAGTTCTACCATGCCTAGAAGGTCAATACCGCAGTTCGATCGCGTCCGCATTGTTACTTTGTGTCAAGAAGGGCTCTCAACAAGGGAAGTTTCCAGGCGTCTCAGAGTAAACCAAAGCGATGTTGTTCGGACATGGAGGAGGTACAGATATACAGGAACTGTCGATGACAGGCCTCGCTCAGGCCGCCCAAGGGCTACTACTGTAGTGGATGACCGCTTCTTACGGATTGCCGCTCGGAGGAACCCTGACAGCAATGCCACCATGTTGAATAATGCGTTTCGTTCAGCCACAGGACGTCGTGTTTCAACTCAAACTGTGCGCAATAGGCTGCATGATGCGCAACTTCACTCCCGACGTCCATGGCGAGGTCCAGCTTTGCAACCCCGACACCATGCAGCGCGGTACAGATGGGCCCAACAACATGCTGAATGGACCCCACAGAATTGGCATCACGTTCTCTTCACCGATGAGTGTCGTATATGCCTTCAACCAGACAATCGTCGGAGACGTGTTTGGAGGCACCCTGGTCAGGCTGAACGTCTTAGACACACTGTCCAGCGAGTGCAGCAAGGTGGTGGTTCCCTGATGTTTTGGGGTGGCATTATGTGGGGCCGACGTACGCCACTGGTGGTCATGGAAGGCTCCGAAACGGCTTTACGATACCTGAATGACATCCTCCGACCCATAGTGCACCCATATCGGCAGAATATTGGAGAGGCATTTGTCTTCATGGACGACAATTCTCGACCTCATCGTGCACATCTTGTGAATGCGTTCCTTCAAGATAACGACATCGCTCGACTACAGTGGCCAGCATGTTCGCCAGACATGAACCCTATCGAACATGCCTGGGATATGTTGAAAAGGGCTGTTTATGGACGTCTTGACCCACCAACCACTCTGAGAGATTTACGCCGAATTGTCGTTGAGGAGTGGGACAATTTGGACCAACAGTGTCTTGATGAACTTGTGGATAGTATGCCACGACGAATACAGGCATGCATCAATGCAAGAGGACGTGCTACTGGGTATTAGAGGTAGTGGTGTGTACTGCAATCTGGACCACAAATGCTGAAAGTCTAGCTGTATGATGGTACAACATGCAATGTGTGGGTCTCATGAGCAATAAAACGAGCTGAAATGTTGTTTGTGTTGATCTCTATTCCCTTTGTATTTAAAGGTTCCGGAACTCTTGGAACCGAGGTGATGCAAAACTTTTTTTGATGTGTATATATATATATATACACAATTGTTGCAGCACTGTATTAATAGTGACATGTGATTCCATTTATTTACCATGAGCTGTTCAATTTCAAAACTCTAATATCTAACAATATGGATACGAATCACCTTGATTGGTATTTGCCCTATTTCAAACCACTTAAACTCAAACAAACCCTCTACAGAGTTTGATTCTGTGTCTTGACATGGGGAAAGATTTTGGTTACAATGAACCTTATTCTCAAGGAGCATTATGAGTATGGAACTTGATTACGTTACTCTATTATATAGCAGAACATCACGTCTACGTAGCACCCATAGCCCTCCTAAAATAATTTTGATAACTGCAATAATCAGGAAGGTTATGGCAATTTTCCTCATGCATTAACAAATTTGTAGGCAAACTTTCTGGATTTCACTATAGCTTACGGTATGCGTAACATGCCTTGCTAACATGATGTATTGCTCGAACGTTTTGAGTAATGCATTTCCCTCAACCCCCACCCTCGGCGAAATACTCTACCTAGCCTACAACACATTTTGTTCAGATTTACCGGTAGGCTACTTGTAACGCTGAAAATATTTTATATTATTGTATACACCATGATATTTACCGAGTTTACATAGCGAACTCAAATCGATTTGAGTACACTTACCGTATTGAATACGGTCATGTAAACGGGACTCAGTTCGTATTGATTTTCAAGCTCGATACGGTAAAATTGTGGATCGGATCGTATCCAAACAGGTATTCAGGAACATGTAAACGTGGATCGTACTGAAAGCGATTCTGCACGCTCTTGAGTTTTTTTTTACGAGCAATCATTTTTATTCACATGTACATATACAGATGTTGTATCAAAAATACATGGTGAATCCCACATAAGATAAACTTGTGCGTGGGCTTCATGAACACAATTTCTTAATTTATTTGCAACATGGTATTTGACTCATAATAATAAGAAAAGTTTATAGTAAAAGCATTCATTATAAGGATACTGAAAATAAAAGAAGATGATACATTACTTGTTCCTGACTGAGTTGGTTTAAATATGTTGGTGAAAATGTATAAGTTCATTTACTCTATCAAAGTTACTAAGGAGCCATATAAAAAGCCTTTTCTTCAATATATTCAGGGTATTATTTGTCACATTTACTGGCAATATATTGTATATCCTAGTGCTAAGACAACTTAAATTCCTTTGGCCAAGTAGTGTGTTTCGACGAGGGATATTTATTCCAGTTCTGTCTTGAAGTCTAGTGCACATTTCAAGTTTTTGTCCATTAGAGAAGAGCTTCATATTTTTATGTATAAATATGATTGATGACTGAACAAATAACTGTCGTATGTTAAGCAACATGCTTTGTTGATACAGTTCACATGTTGGAAACGTTGGTGGCCTTTTGTACATAACTTTTAGAATGAAATTCTGGCAGGTATTTACCTGAGCCAAATGTGAATCAAGTATTCCACCCCAACCATTTATTCCATATTGTAGTTGTGACTGGACTAAGGCAAAATATACAGTTCTCAAGACTTTTGCTGAAAGGATATTTCTGATTCTGTAAAATATGTAAATTAACATTTGAAGTTTATTGGCCAACTTTGATGCATGCATATTCCATTTTAAATGACTATCTATAATAACCCCTAAATATGTAGCATTCATTGACTTCTGTAGGGTATAGCAGTTGCATCTTTCGCCATTGTTACAAATTGGTGTGTTGATCTTCAGTGTTAAATTGCCTGTGGGTTGTAATGTTTTGTTGTGTGAGAAGCATAGGTATTGTGTTTTGGTTTCATTTAAGGTAAGGAGGTGGTTTCTTAGCCATTTTTGGACTGTAGCAAGGGTTTCTTGAGTTCTATTAAAAGTGTTCTCCCAAGTTGTTCCTGTGACTGTGACGACAGTGTCATCAGCATATGAGGTAATCATCGCATTACAGTTCAGCTTACACAAATCGTTAATATATAACAGAAAAAGAATAGGACCTAAAACTGTTCCTTGGGGAATTCCAATTTTTACTTCAGCACTTCTACTTAGAGTACCTTTGATTCGTACCTTTTGTATTCTGTTAAAAAGAAAGCTTTTTATTAGTTCTTGAGAAGTACCACGAATACCTTCCTTTTCAAGTTTTCTAATGAGTATATTGTGGTCTACGTTGTCAAAAGCCTTTCTTAAATCCAGGAACACAGAAATTGTTCTTTTAGAACTATCAATGGCTTTATACAAATAATCAGTAAGGGAGAATATTGCATCTTGAGTACTACTGTCGACCAAAGTATTATGTGCACTCGAGTTTGAAGGTTGTTTGTGAAGTAACCAATAGACCTACATAAAATCCAATAACATCATCATTTTCGTCGTTCTATTTTACGTTAGCTCATGTAGGGTTGGAGTTTTTAATTTGTATTTTAATATTTTTTGTCGCAGTTGGAACACAAAAAGTGCACGTTTTTAAGCGTGTTACAACCATGCGTCACATTTAAGAATTATTATCTCAAAAACCCGTCATCATATCGAATCCAAATTTTAACACAATATACATTGGAATGTTGTATAACTATTTTATTAATTTCAAAATTTTGCGTGTCCAAGAAAAGAAAGTTGTTATCATTTTTGTAAGGTAACTTTTTCTCGGCTCGGGGTGGTTAGAAAATGTACTTCTTGGACGCGATGTAATCCTTATACATCAAAAAGTTATGCTGTATGACTGTGAAATATGTAAATTAACTCACTTATTTAATATCGGTTTGTATTTGTAGGCGGAAATAACACATCGTTCACCTGCTACCCACTCCAGGTAAAGCTGTACAGCGTTGCTGTGATGGAGCCCATCACTTCCGAGCGAGGCACGCCATGATGCATGATGGGCTCCATTTCGGCAACGCTGTACAACTTTACCTGGAGCGGGTAGCAGGTGAACGATGTGTTATTTCCGCCTACAAATACAAACCGATATTAAATAAGTGAGTTAATTTACATATTTCACAGTCATACAGCATAACTTTTTGATATATAAGGATTACATCGCGACCAAGAACTACATTTTCCAACCACCCCGAGCCGAGAAAAAGTTACCTTACAAAAATGATAACAACTTTTTTTTCTTGGACACGAAAGGTAAGTGAAATCTCTGAATCATTTAAGTGTATAATACTGTACCATGAACTGTATCTAGAATGTTACAGTGGTAACCGTAGATATAATTTAGCACAAAGATTGTATGTTTTCATACCACAAAATGAAAGTGAAGAAATCCAATTGAGAATGAACAAAAATCACATTTACAGTATCATCTCAATATTAGTATGTACTCAGAGCAAACAGTTAATTTTGTATTTAAAAATTAATAAGTCATGATGTGAGGCACTTAATACCATAAGGTGGGAGGGTTACTGCACTAGTCATTATTCTACATGGTGTATCCGTGATGATGTTACAAACTTTCAGGGATGACGGAGGAAGGGAAATGGATCAATATGAGATAAGGAACCATAGTATGAAAATAATGCTATTGATTTGACGTCCCTTTTAACTTCTAAGGCTTTTAGAGATGCCGGGGTGCCGGAATTTTGCCCTGAAGTGGATCTTTAACGTGCCAGTAAATCTACTGGCACATAGATACATAGATAGATAGGTAGATTTTTATTAATTCCTTTGATCAAATACATGCATTCAATACATTTTTGATATAGGACACGTCAGAATTTACATCTATAAAATAAAAGAACTAACAGGTATATATTACTAATATTATAACTATTTAACTTATTATAATAGCAAATCTTAATAGATACAATCTCATTGCACAACTATTTACACCTCACTCTATTATCATTGGTTCGGCCACTGTCTTGGCAAACCAGTTTTGTGTATCCCTATTTGTTTCCACTCTGTGTGGTTGTACATATCTTTATTATTTGTCTTCATTGTATTTATTCATTGTCAAGTTTGTTTTGTTTATGTTGGTTAGTTGTCATGATTCATTTGTTTTGATTACATGTTGTATTCCCACTGCCGGTGTTTCCAGTGGGATATTTTTGCTTAGAAGGTATTTTGGTATTCTAAGTTGGCCACTTTGATTCTTCTTCTTTCTCTTTGTATTCTCTTTGACTTGTCTTTAAACTCTCTGCTGTGATTGGCTGCTTTCAGCCTATCAGAGACCTCCTTGCTGTTTGTAGCGACCAATCACGTGTTTCTTCTTCGTCTCTAAGCTGGTAGCCATGACAGAATGTTGTGCTTTGACACTGGTTGTGATCTATCGACGAATATCCAGTTAATCACTTCTATAATTGGTGCTATCTTCATAGTAACCGTGCTTAGTGATCATGTCCTTGCACATGATTCATATTTTTGTTAGGGCAGTGACATTTTGGTGATTTTCGGTCTCTTCTGACCATGCTTGTTGTTATCGCTACGCGCCATGTTGACGAATCCTTCAATCCGCGTCGGATAGTTTGTTGTAACATGTTTAATTCTGATCTTCATCTACTGCCTAACAATTTGTCATCACGCGTATGAATAATGATTTTGTTTCGTGTGATAAGTAATTCATCGTTTGTCTTGAGGCATGTGCTACACAGCCATGCATTATCTTCCTGCACCATCACTGAAATGGAGGTTGACACTGGGCTCAACTACTTTACTATTGTGACAATACCGTGCGATTGTCATATCCCGGTATTTGTATGACATCAACTACTTTGACTTCCTGCGTTTCACACATAATTTGTTTATTTAACAATTCATTTTTTGGGCTTACGGTATCGGCGCATCACTGTAAGTCAATCCTGGTTCGACGACACATTCTCGTTCCATGCGACCTGTTTTCATTATTTGTTGCAACTCCACTTGTGTTGCATGTTTAAACTATACCATTCTTTGGAACCGCCTTGTATTGCATGCCGTTCCTTGATGTACTGATCTGCAGCTACGTTCAAGACAATTTATGTGTTTAAGGCTCAAGCCTTACGTGTGTTAATTCCATGCGAGTGTTTCTTCAATTGTGTAAATTTGTGCCAGTGTTTCTCGTATATTTGTGTGCCATCTTTGAATATTTACTTTATGTGCCACCTATTTGATAATATATCTTATTATTAGTTATTGTTTGTGTTGTGTCCTTTATGCCTTCCTGGACCTCCTTATTTGGTGACAATAATATTGTCTGGTCCTCCACATGTTTGCTAAATTGTTATGCGACCTTTTGTAAAGTCAACCCTTTTTATCATTACATCTTTATCTAATGCTTTGGCCAACAAACCCTTATACATGTCCGCTATTACCAGGATACTCTTGGTGGGTTGTTGACTTCCCGCGTTGGTCAATACATTATTTGGTCCTCTCCGGGCCGGATATTGAGCTGTTTACTACTTTGAATTATTAAGCTTTGTTTTGGCCATGTTGGGCCCTTGTTTCTTGCTATTTCACCAGCAAGGCCATAAATTAACATTGTATACGTTCCCATTAACTTCCCAAGGACACAATACAGTATTCTATGTTCAGATGTTTGTTTACAACTTAATCGAGACCATTGTCTCTGTGTTTATTTTTGGTGTTAGTTGGTTGTGTTAGTTAGGTGTGCAACTCGGGTAATTACATCTAGGCGGGCAATCCTAAAGTCATTATGGAGGATGCCCAAAAGCGACTTTTAGTTAGGAAGCGTGCAGTCGCTAAGGGCATGCTTACCTCACAAGAAAAAGTAATTAGCAACTTTCAGGACATTACAGAAGAGCAATATCAAATGTTAGTGTTACGCAAACACAAATGCGAGGAAATTTATAAACAATATAACGAAGCGCAAGTCGCGTTAGAGGATATTACAGACAATATCGACGAAGAAACAGCCGAACGTTGTGACTTCGAAGATAAGTATTTTGAGTCGATGGTTAAAATTAAACTACATTGTGACAATTTCAAAAAATCCAACACTACAGACAGTGATAACCCTTTGAATAATTTGCAGAGTGCACAATTTCCTAATGCTAACGTAGCTGCAGCGCATATAAAGTTGCCTGAAATTCAAATTCCGCAGTTCAGTGGCGACTTCACAGACTGGCTGAATTTCAGAGATAGCTTCAAGGCCATAGTAATTGATAACCATGCCCTTTCTGATGTTGTTACGTTCTACTACCTTAATTCTAGTCTTAGTGGTGAGGCTAAGCTCCTCCTAAAAACATTACTGTGTCATATGAAAACTTTATGGTCGCATGGAACTTGCTGACAACTCGATACAATAACATTAGGCTCATAGCGCACAACCATGTCACCAAGCTTTTGAAGCCCCCTGCATACGGTATTGATTCAGTGTCCTTGCGTGCCATCATCGACCACTTTGTTTCTCATGTCAATGCGTTAGAAGCTTTGGACTTTATAGGGGTCCACCTTCAAGACTTGTTATTGCCACATTTTATATTGGAGCTACTAGATAATGATAGCATCCGTGAATGGGAGAATCATGTTGATTTTGGGAGAATTCCCACTCTCCAGGACTTGGTTAGCTTCTTAGAGAAAAATGCAAGGTATTGGAAATAACTGAAAAGAATGGGTTCAGGCCTGCATTACACACTGCTGTAACCAAACTTAAAGCTGAAGGTCATTCGCCTCAGAAACCCATGTTAACTACTACCAAATTTCGTTGTACATATTGTAGGAGCATTGATCACCAATTGTCGAAATGTGGTACCTTTATTAAACTTTCGTCCACAACCAAATGGGATTTTGTCAGGTCTCGAAAATTATGTTACAATTGTTTGCGTAATTTCGAGCCTAATTATCAATGTTCGAAGTACTCTTGTAACACTTGTTCCCGAAAACACCACACTCTTCTTCACTATGAGCCCTCCAGTGGCACTAGTAATGATGCTTCTCAAGCTCATGCTAACGTGGTAAACACGAGTTGCAGTAACGTCATTCGTGACAATCAATCTTCAAGGACGTTATTACCCACTGCCAAGTTGAATATATTAGCTGGCAATGGCTTACGTGTACCTGTCACTGCACTACTTGACTCTGCATCAGATTGTAACTTAATTTCGTCACACTTAATTAAGAAATTAAGACTCCACACCAAACCTATGAAGGTACACATTCGCGGTGTTGGTCAAAATCAAAGCACTGCTACTGTTGTTGCTGATGTGAACGTTTTTGCCTGTGCTACTAATTGGTCTGCTAAGCTTGAATGTCTCGTGGTTCCCAATATTGCACTTGAGCTACCCGCTGCTGGTTTCGACACCTCTGAATGGAACATTCCTTCACATATTAATTTACTTTCAAAGATATATATGCAGGGCAGTGGGAGAATGTTTAAATCTTTAAACAGAGGTCTACATGATTCTCTAGAGTTTACATTTGCCATAATTCTAATCGCCCTCTTTTGTATCCTAAACGTGCTTAGTACATCTGACAACATACCCCAAAATATGATCCCATATCTTAAGTATGAATGGAAATAAGCAAAATAAGTATTTCTTAATGTGTGCATGCTAGTGCAGGTTTTCAAAATACGTAACGCAAAGCACATCGAGTTCAGTTTAGTATTCAGATATTGTATATGTTTATTCCATTTAAAGTCTTGTTGTATCCATAGTCCAAAAAACTTTGTTTCTGATTTATTTTCTATTTGATGACCATTTAATGTTATATTGAATTCGCAGGATTCCTATTCTGTATAGTGTGGAAATTTAGACATACTGTTTTTTTTATAGTTTATTATGAGGCGATTATCTTGTGACCATTTGGTTAACTCTCCTGTAACGGAGTCAGCAGACTGCAGTATGACCTGTTTAGTTTCACCTTTTATTACGAGTGTTGTATCGTCCGCAAACAAACTTTCCTTACGTGAATGAACGTTCTGTGTTATATCATTGATATATAGAAGAAAGAGTAGTGGGCCCGAAACCGATCCCTGGGGTACTCCAAATTTAATAATTCCCTCATTGGACAATGTATCATTAAGTAATTTGGTTCCATCATCCTTGTGTCTCAAGCTTACTATTTGTTTACGCCTTGTTAAGTAAGACTCTATCCATTTATTAGCTAGACCTCTAATACCATATTGATTTAGTATTTTAAGGAAGATTTTATGGTCAACAACATCAAATGCTTTCGATAAATCCAAGAATAGGCCAGTTACATGTTCCTTATTGTCAATTAATTTCAGTATACCATTAATACATTCATAAATTGCTGTCTGTGTAGATTTTTCCGTTATGAATCCATGTTGTGAGTTTGATAATATTTTATTTTTTTCTATAAAACTTATCAGTCTCTTATACATGATTTTTTCCACAATTTTTGCAATACCAGTTGGTAAGGTAATAGGACGATAGTTATCTAATTCATCTTTTGAACCGTTTTTGTGCACTGGAATTACTTTTGATAACTTCAAAATATCCGGGTAGGTTCCTGAGAGAATTGAACTGTTTATTAAGTGTGTAAGTGGATTTATTATATTTTCTGCACATTTCTTTAAAATTGCACCAGGGATGCCATCAATGCCAGCATAGAATTTATTTTTAGCTCTTTTATAACTATTCTTACCTCTTCACTTGTGACATGATTTATAAATAAAGAATCACTACATATATTTATTTTATTATTAGAATTTAGTGTATTTACCTGTGATTTATTTAATATTTTTGTGGAATCTCCAGAAAATAGTCATTGAAAGTGTTAGCTTTTTCCTCTGGATTATTAATCACTTTATTATTTCTGGTCAGTGTAATGTTCCTTTGTATTTTAGCAGATTTTCCAGTTTCTTCCTTTATCACGGACCACATAGCCCTGTTTTTACTAGATGATTGGGAAATAACATTATCATTATGCATTTTCTTTGCTAGTCTTATTACCTTATTTAATATGCTAGTGTATTTTTGTAGTATAAATTGAAGGAAATACACCAGAACCACAACAACCCATGGATAACAACAGAATTAATTCAGCTAATAAAGCAAAGGGACCTACTACATGCTAAACTTAAAACTAGCATTCACAGAAACAATAACCTCTTAAAGGAAGAGCACATAATATGTAGGAACAAAGTGACAGCTTTAAAACGGAATCTGAAATCCTCATACTATGAACATAAATTAACATTGAACGCCAATAGCATAAAAAATCTTGGAAGTAATCAATGAAATGATCTACAACTGCACAACTGAAAACAAAGATGGTCCCAGTGAGATAATAATTGATGGTAAATCTTTCACAGGAAAAGAAAATATTTGCAATGCTCTAAACACTCACTTTATAAACATAGCACACAAGTTAGCCAAAAACATCCTCCCAGGGAAGAAAGTTAATGAAATTAATGTCAACACAGATTCCATATTTATGACCCCGACTGAGATGGAAATTCGCAATATTATATTAAGCCTTAAAATGAAAAGTAGCCAAGACAAAGATGGTATGTCAGTAAAATTGATAAAAAACTCCATTGACATGCTAAGTAGCCCTCTAACTACTTTAATAAATTTATCGTTAGAGACTGGTCTGGTGCCTGATGATCTAAAAATAGCACGAGTCATACCAGTCTATAAAGGTGACAAAAGCAATCCAGACAATTACAGACCCATTTCCATCCTCCCACCCATATTCAAGGTACTCGAAACAGTAGTAAAAAACAGAATTGTTAATTTTTTAAACGTAAATGATTACTTCTACAAAGGGCAGTATGGATTCCGTGAAAACTCAAGCACAGAAATAGCCACAATTGATATAATCTCTAAAGGCTAGTCCACACCAAGATGTTTACGTTAACTTTGTTAATGAACACTGTTCATGAACAATGTTCATTAACATTTTTGACTGTTCATAAACAAAATAGTGTGTTCGTTAACTTTTCGAGCATGTTCATGAACAAAATCTCTTTAACTTTTGTGAATGAAACTTTTCATTAACTTTTCGTGTTTTCGTTAACATTTTGGTTCGCGCATGCGCAAAGACGCAATTAAGGCACCATAAATGAAATTGCTTGTTTTTATACTTTAGACAAGGTTCATTCTGGTTCCGTATTGATAAACTAATTAGTATAAACAGGTTAAAAGTTCCGCCTGATCAATACTTTTATTAATTAAGATCACTGTGTGGTCATTAATGGGGCATGTTTCGAGACCTAATTAATAGTTTTGGCCCCTTCATCAGCCGATATGACAGAGAACGATACAAGAATATTTTGCGCAGCACTTAAAAATCCCCTTAATTGAATCTTGTATGGTGCACCATACCAGTTGCTAGGACTCTTAATGTTATACCTTGCCTGCCATAAATGGAGATGGCTTGCCGATAATTTGTGTCATTTCTTTCAATTTCAGGCCCATTTACTGTCAACAAGAACTGAAAGTCATGTGGAGACATTCTCAGAAAGTTTCGAAAGCCTGCTGCATGATGAATTAATAGTTCTGACATAAGTGTTCTCTCCAAACTTAATTCTAAACGCCTTTCCAATATTTTTCTTTGCCACACCTTGCGTCTGTGCTTTTCTCTAATTGTTCTCACTAAAATAATGAAAGCTGCAGCTGTAAGTACTTTCTTCTTCCTTACCCTATCCATTATAACCTCACAAACAGTTTATTTAATGTTGAAGATGTTTGTTAACAAAAGTTTATTTGGTGTGGACATAATGTTGAAGAAGTTTGTTAACAAATGTTTAGTAAACATGTTGAGAAATGTTTTCATTAACATTGTTCATGAACATTGTTCATTAACTTTGGTGTGGACTAGCCTTAACTTGCATGATGTCATAGACAATAAAATGACAGCGAGTGGGCTTTTCATAGACCTGAGAAAGGCGTTTGATACTGTTAACTGTGTCTCCTGGCTGGACCAAGACCAACTAAATGTAGTCCGGCTCTGTGACTAAATGGTTAGCGCGCTAGGCTTTGGCCCAAAGTGCCCCTGGTTCGATTCCCGGCCGAGCCATTAGGGATTTTAATCTCCTGGGGTTAATTCCCGTGGCCCGGGACTGGGTGTATGTGCCGTCTTCATCATCACTTCATCCTCATTACGACGTGCCGGTCACCCACGGGCGTCAACTAGAAAGACCTGCACTCGGCCTCTCCGGAGGACACACGATCATCATCACCTTAATGTAGAAAAAACATGACGGCGATAGTTGCCCTCCCAATAGCTAAGATCATGTCATCGGGCTTGTCACAGTTCGAGTAAATTATTATTTTAACTCACCTAGGAGCATACAAGATATCACAAGACGAGACTAGGTTCCGAAAAAATATGCATCAATAATTTAGATTTACCTGAATTAATTTATCTATATAGTGCTGACCTTGAATTATAGGTTTCTTCGTCTCACTCTGTTTGTGGTTGAATAAGAAGCTATTTCGCGAGTTATCAGGATTTGTATTTAAGTTCAGTAATTATAGGTAAATATTATTAGCAAGAAATCACAGATTCCGAAGTAGGAAAGAAGAAAGTACCCGATTACTTCCCAGCACATGAAGAGTATTTATGTACACAATCGGAATGAGAATAGTTGCCTGAAATAATTAAACCAACGCCATATAGATACAACTCAATTAAGACCTCTCATGGAATTGTCTAAAAACTCGGGTTGAAATTCACACCAAATTAGTTAATTAAAACATGAAAGGAATTCGTCGCGTGGATATCAGAACATAATTACTGTATTTAGATTACTACACACAAGGGACACAATAATACTTTACCATTTAACCTATTAAACATTCGCTTTTGCCGTTTGGAATAGTTGTACGTTGGAAATAGTTGATTTAGTAAAGTATATAGGCGAACACCATCTCCCTCTTACAGAATTATCGCGGCACACCATCTCGCAATATAAGTACATAATTGGCAAGGTACCCATAACACTTTATTAAACACATCATAATTAAAAATAACTTGCAAGCTGTAAGAATCACAAAAGTATGAATAATGACGGAACACAATGAGTTCAATGTTTGGCACAGGGGAAACATCATCCTTAACCAATAAAACAGAAGTTCACTGTTAGTATACAAGGCAGGGTAGATCATCTGTAGACTGGTAAGGATTTATGGAGGCACATGTTGCTGAGCGTTCAAGATAACGTCAACGGTTTGGTCTAGCCGTAGATGCTCTTTGCGTTTTCCCTTTACGTACTTACTGTAAGTTCGACACTACTGAAGTGTACTAAGCTATTATTATATTGTCACTGACTAGCAAATCATTGCGGTGTATATTCTTGAGACACTTATATTAATGCTTTAGTCTTAGGTACTTCATCATCTCCATTAAATGACACTATGCCATCGGTCGACTGAACAATCATTACACAAACGAACCACTCCATAATAAGCGTATTATCACATATTTAAATACGATTGTAATACATTAACGCGAACTGGACTTTACAGATACTGAAGACACTAAAATTTGCAGATGGAAGATAGTTTATCCCAACTTTCATCAAACGAAGATAATCAAAGCTAATATTGTATCCCAGCAACGAATGTAAACAAACATTATGTCGGGCTTCTGCATGCGCCATTTTCAAACTTTCGATACCTACATTAAGGTCTGAGCAAGACCGACTACGGCTGTGTTTCTATCTCCCAAAATTTTAATAATGGCACCACATCGTGTTCGTTAAGCAGCCATTTTGGTCGCAGTCACGGCCTAGGGTGGGGGCTTAACGAAGAGGAGTGAATCAAAACTTTCAAAAAAAATTCCGAGCATGCTCTCCAAATCAAAACGTCCCTGATTGGCTGAGCACTTATTGGGTCCTTCCCGCCACATATCCGCAATCAATTCCGCCATTAACTTCAATTTAACATAACCTAAGTTACTTACATTACAAATACCGTATTAATGTTGGTTTAGGGTGGGCGACTTGTGGATTAGATAAGCCATTTTTAGTGTTGCCTTCTATAGATTTGTGGTTTTTGGCAATCTCGTTATCTTGTAGACATTAAGATAAATAGTTCTATTTCGGGGGCCAATCATTCATTACCGGTTTATCACAACAGTAGCCTACTATTACGAATAGCTGTACTTTATTAAGATTTTTCTGCACCTTCGCGAAATAGTGGCGGTGGTTTGAGATTATTTTTGACTACCATTATGGGGTTTTAATAGTGTTTCATGGAGCATTTTTGTTGTCTTGTCGGTATGATTGATTTGACATGTTAGGCCTGCATGTACAGTTTTTTTTCTGGTTTTGGGAATAATGCTCATTACCATTAAGTGCAACCGTGTTGACCGACTGATAGACATTGAATATTTCGTTTACTACGGTAAGGCAACACAATATGGACTTGGAACTTATAATGATGCATCACCAAGTCATCCTTGTAATCTCTGCAGATAATAAAAATATTTCCCATCCAATATAGATAGATGGATAGATAGAGAGATTTTATTAATTCCATTTTATCCAATACATGTATACAACACATTTTTGATATAGGACATGTCAGAATTTACATCTATAAAATAAAAGTAGTAATAGGTATATAATACTAATACTATAACTATTTATAACTTAATATAATAACATATCTTAAGAGATACAATCTTATTGGACAACTATTTACACCTTACTCTATTATCAAAATAGGAAAACTTAATTCTATAAATACAACAATTTACAGCTAGGTATTACAATTAAAATTGAAAAGTAAAATATAATTATAGAGTTCATCGCTCCTATACACTAAGATATTCAACTACAGAGCAAAAACAATGGCACTGCAGATAAGCTTTCAACATTCTAACAAAGGTTTTTATTTTAGGGGCAAGTTTTATATACTGGGGTAGTTTATTGTAAAATTTAACTCCTGTGTGATAAGTTCCCTTTTGATATATGCTTGTGTGTGTGTGTGTGTGTGAAATATGAATGTTTTGATTTTGTCTTGTGTTATGCCTATGAACATCATTCTGTGTTTTAAGAAAAACATCCTTATTCATTAAATTCTTTTTACAAAACATAATACTTTCAAAGATATACATACAGGGCAGAGGGAGAATGTTTAAATCTTTAAACAGAGGTCTACATGATTCTCTAGGGTTTACATTTGTCATAATTCTAATCGCCCTCTTTTGTATCCTAAACGTGCTTAGTACATCGGGGACATACTCCAAAATATGACCCCATATCTTAAGTATGAATGGAAATAAGCAAAATAAGTATTTCTTAATGTGTGCATGCTAGTGCAGGTTTTCAAATTACGTAACGCAAAGCACATCGAGTTCAGTTTAGTATTCAGATATTGTATATGTTTATTCCATTTCAAGTCACGTTGTATCCATAGACCTAAAAATTTTGTTTCTGATTTGATGACCATTTAATGTTATATTGGGCTTCGCAGGATTCCTATTCTGTATAGTGTGGAAATATAGACATACTGTTTTTTATAGTTGATTATGAGGCGATTTAGCAAGCCTCCGTGGCTTAGGCGGGAGCACGCCGGCCTCTCACCGCTGGGTCCGTGGTTCAAATCCTGGTCACTCCATGTGAGATCTGCGCTGGACAAAACGGAGGCAGACAGGTTTTTCTCCGGGTACTCCGGTTTTCCCTGTCAAAATTTCATTCCAGCAACACTCTCCACTATCATTTCATTTCATCTGTCATTCATTTAATCATTTCCCCAGAGGAGTGCGTCAGGCCTCGGCAGCCGGCACAGTTCATATCCTCGCCGCTAGATGGGGGCGGCACAGTTCATATCCTCGCCGCTAGATGGGGGCTTCATTCATTCCATTCCTGACCCGGTCGGGGACTGGAAGCAGGCTGTGGATTTTCATTTTCATGAGGCGATTATCTTGTGACCATTTGGTTAACTCTCCTGTAATGGAGTCAGCAGACTGCTGTATGACCTGTTTTTAGTTTCACCTTGAATTACGAGTGTTGTATCGTCCGTAAACAAACTTTCCTTATGTGAATGAACGTTCTGTGTTATATCATTGATATATAGAAGAAAGAGTAGTGGGCCCAAAACCGATCCCTGGGATACTCCAAATTTAATAATTCCCTCATTGGACAATGTATCATTAAGTAATTTGGTTCCATCATCCTTGTGTCTCAAGCTTACTATTTGTTTACGCCTTGTTAAGTAAGACTCTATCCATTTATTAGCTAGACCGCTAATACCATATTGATTTAGTATTTTAAGGAAGATTTTATGGTCAACAACATCAAATGCTTTCGATAAATCCAAGAATAGGCCAGTTACATGTTCCTTATTGTCAATTAATTTCAGTATACTATTGTTGCGTGCCACCCCCCTAGTGGCACTTCCGTTAACTGGATTACGCCGGGTGAAAGCACAAACACAATTGTTCCTTTAAAGAAATATAATTTGCTTTATTGCGGGCCTGAAAGATACACCACACAAATAGCAAATACAAGCATTTAGTACCTCACTCCAGTTTGCTCTTGTAGGGAACACTTGCCTTTCACTTGTCAATAAACCACAGAAGTTAATTCCTCGTAATGAGGTGGCCCCGTACGCTGCCTGGAATCTGCACTCAGCCTGTCACCGTACTACACACTGTTTCACAATTCACCACAATGACCTCTGTCGCACTGGAAATCACACACTCGCTCAACACACCGTTCTCAGAAACTCGGTCCCCTCGCTTACCATGTCGCTTATATAGCGGGGCTGGTGACTCAATGGACGTATCCAGAACGGGCCAGGGTTCACGGTTTCTCGAAAGTTCCGTTTCTGGGTGAGCTGCGTAGATTCTAGACCGTACTCTTGTTCTACAGCCCTGTTACGTTTGGTACTGGCAACACACAGAGGCAGGTCATAGCCCGGGCGGCTGTGACTCATGCGGCGGGGCGACAAGACAAACTCACAGCCGTAACACCACCCCCTTCCTAAAAGGTTGATCGTCCCGATAAATCATTGGTCCGTCTGTGTCCCTCCGTAGGCTGCCAGGCGATCTCGATGCACGATCTTCATCTTCGCCCTCGGGCTCCTCTGGATCCTGTAGACGACATCGTTGATCCGTTTCACGACTCGGTACGGGCCCTCCCAGGACTTCTGCAGATTGGGTGACAGGCTTTTCTTCCGTAATGGGTTGAAGAGCCAGACCAGGGCGTCCTCATGGAATCCGCCGGCATCTGTCTGCTGGTCGTATCGGGTCTTCATTCGGTCGGTCTCGATCCGCAGTCTCCTCCTCGTAACGCGTGCACGTCCTCCAGTTGGTCGACCAGTTCTTGACAATACTGGCTTACCGGGATCGGATCATTCCCAGGTCGACCGAAGGCAAGACTGACAGGTAGACGGAGTTTCCTCCCAAACATGGTCCGGGGTGGTGTGCACCCGGTGGCTTCATGCACGGCGGCGCGGTAGGCCAGGAGAAATATTGGAAGATGTTTGTCCCAATCCCTCTGGTGCTCGCTGACGACTATTCGGAGATGGTTCTCGATGGTGCGATTAAATCGCTCTACCATCCCGTCGGACTGAGGGTGAAGCAGCGTCGTCCTTGTCTTCCGGATTCCCAGCGGCTGGCATAGGTTCTGGAACACCTGCGACTCGAAATTCCTCCCTTGGTCGGAGTGCAGCTCCAGGGGTACTCCGTACCTGCTGACGAATTCCTTCACCAGGGTCTCTGCGATCGCGCGGCTTCTTGGTTAAGGAGCGTATACGTCTCCGGCCATTTTGGTGAAGTAGTCGCTGACGACCAATATGTAGCGGTTCCCTGCCTCGCTCAACGGGAATGGCCCAGCAACATCGATGGCCACTCTCTCCATGGGGCCGCCCACGTTCTAGGTCTTCAGTGGACCCCGTCGTCTTCGTCCTGGTCCCTTGCTGGCTGCGCATTCGTGGCACCTCGCGCAGTGGTCTCCACGTCTACTCGGCATCCGATCCATTAAAACCGCTCTCTCAGCTTCTCCAGGGTCTTCTTTATCCCTAGGTGTCCACCAGATGATCCTCCATGGACTTCCTTCAGGACTTCCTCCGTCATAGCCTTTGGTACGACGACTTGCTCCCGAGATGTCTTCCCGTCGGTGCTCTCCCAGGTACGGCAGATGAGGCCATCCCTTACAATCAGCGAGTCCCACTGCGCCCAGTAGGACTTGAATTTTGGACTGCAGTCGCTCACAATGTTCCACCCGGGTCTGGGAACACAGGCCCTCTTCCAATGGGCTATCAGATCCAGGTCATCATCTTCTGCTTGTGCCCGCGTGAAAGATTCGCGGCTCCAGCTCCCCTGAAGTTCCACGGCAGTCCTTCGGCACTGTATCCCGGTGTTCCCCTCCCTTCTGGTACAGAAGGTGCAGTCTTCGGGGCACGGTCTTCGTGACAGGGCGTCGGCGTTAGAATGCAGTTGGCCTTTCCTGTGCTGGATCTCAAAGTTGGACTGTTGAAGCCTCTCTACCCACCGCACGAGTTGACCCTCGGGCTGCTTGAAGTTCAGGAGCCACCGCAGGGATGCATGGTCGGACCTGATGATAAATTCTTGCCCGTACAGGTACTTGTGGAAGTGTTCAATGGTCTTCACGATGGCGAGCAGCTCCTTCCTTGTGACGCAGTAGTTCCTCTCTGGCTTTGACAAGGCTTTGCTGAAGTAGGCCCCTACTCTCTCCTCGCCGTCCACTATTTGCGACAGGATTCCCCCTATAGCAAAGTTACTGGCATCGGTATCGACGATGAAACTTTTTCCAGGTCTGGGGTAGGCCAGAATAGGTTTCGGTGCACAGAGCCTGTTTGAGTTGTTCGAAGGCACTGTGGCATTCTGCTGTCCACGTGAAGAGTTGGTCCTTCTCAGTCAGACGATGCAGTGGTTTGGCGATGTCGGCGAATCCTCTCGCGAAGCGACGGTAATAAGTGCAGAGTCCCAGGAAACTTTGAAGTTGGGACTTGTCCTTCGGAACTGGCCACTCCCTCACAGCTGCGGTCTTTTCTGGGTAGGTGCGCACCCCTTCCTCGGAGACAATATGCCCAAGGTACTGGATCTGCTTCTGGAAGAGCTGACACTTCTTGGGGCCAACTTCAGCTGGGCAGCCCGTAGCTTCATTAAGATCTCCTTCAGGTTGCTGTAGTGCTCCTCGAACTTCTCCCCAGAACGATGACCTCTTCTAGGTAGACCAAAAAGTTCTTCCAGTGTAGTTCCCTCAGAATGGACTCCATTAGCCGTTCGAAGGTCGCAGGGGCGTTGCACAGACCGAATGGCATGACGGTGAGCTGCCAGAGCCCGCTGCCCACATAGAACGCAGTTTTTCTCGCGGTCCTTAGGGTGGACCTCCACCTGCCAGTAGCCACTCTTCAAATCCAAGGTGGAGAACCATCTTGACCCTGATATGGTGTCCAGGATGTCGTCGATCCGGGATAGAGGGTAGCTGTCCTTCTTCGTGACGTCATTCACGCAGAACCTGGTGGAACCGTCCTTCTTCTTCACTAGCACGACCAGAGAACTCCAAGGACTATGTGATGGCTCGATCACTCCTTGCTCCTTCATCTCTTCTACCATCCGGTCAACTTCGGCTTGCTTGGCGAGCGGGACACGTCGGAATGGGGCTCTAATCGGTGCACTGTCCCCAACGTCGATTCTGTGCTGGACCAAGCTTGTCCTGCCGAAGTCTTTGCTCCCCACGGAGAAGAATCCTGGAAATCATCTAACAGGTCCCGAAGTTGGCGTGATTGTTCCTCGTCTAAATGGTCCTGGGATCCTTGGTACAGCTTCTGTAGTTCTTCTGGCAGGGCGCGTCTTCTTCGGTTGTCCGTCTGCAGGTGTCCGTCCGTCGTGTCTGTGATGCGGGCAATCCAGGAAACGGGCTCGCAGATTCCTAGGTTGGTGTCCCGGTGAACCGTAATGTCGTAGTCGTTCAGGTTGGAGAGGCGGACGTACGGCCGAGACGTCGTGTTGATGAGAGACTTGGCGATTAGCAATCCTTTTGTCTGGATATCCTCATATTTTGGCTCGATGATAGCCACCACCCCCTCAGCAGTTCTGTCGACAATTACGGCAGCGCTGACTTCCGTCCTGGCGGGAACGATGACGTCCTCTCTCAGCCTTACTCGTCGTGCGGTGATGGCCTCGTGTGCTGGTTGCAAAGGAAGTTCCTCACCTCCGAAGTGCAGAGTGTTGGTACTCAGGTCCAAGATGATGTGGTTCTGGTCCAGGAAGTCCAGTCCGATGATCACTTCATTTGATACGTCAGCCACAAGCACTGGATGCTTTACCGCCCGTCGACCAATGACGAACTCCAGTGATGCTTTGCCACGTACCGGTGCGGTCTCTCCGGTCGCGGTTATTAGCTGGAGGTTCCTTTGTGTGGGTTGCACTCTCCACTTCGAGATCACGGTGGGATTGACGATGGTCCTCGACGCTCCCGTGTCGATCAGCATGGGCCAACTCACTCCGTTGACGACTCCGTCGACCATCAGGCTGCTATCATCCCTCCGTAACTTCGTCTCACGAACTTGGGCTGCCGGGGCTTGACGAATGTCACAAGCCGAACTTTGCCACCCAAGGCTGGCTGATACTTGCTTTCCTGGCCGCGCGGTTTCCCTACGACTGACTGTCCCGACGGAAACCCTTGGCGGCGGCGATCACCGCAGTCCTTGCTCAGGTGGCCTCTCTTACGGCAGGTCCAGCAGGTCGGTAGTCCTCTTCCAGGCCGCCTCTCCGGATGTCCTTCGGCTACGTTTTTGTTGGTGGTACTGCGACTCTTGAAGAACCGGCCTAGCGCCTCCATCAGTTCATCGGCCAGGGGCTTGGTCTCGTCGGCTTTGGCTGGTTCGTCGACGTACACCTGACGCACCCGCGCACGCTTTCTAGATACCTGCTTTGCCGTCTCGAACTCAAGTGCGTGGTTCAGCGCATGTGCAAGTGTCGTATTGCAAGTCGCAGTGCCAGTTGAGTATCCGAGTCCTGTAGTCCGTCAATGAAGGTTTGCGTCGCAATCTGCTCCAAAAAGTCGGCCGGCGCTGTTGGATAGGCGAGCCTTACAAGGCGATGTCCATCTCGAACTCCTGCAGGGTTTCCGCGTTCTTTTGTACCCGGGACCGGAGCTGCACCTGGTAGGCCTGCTGAAGATGGCTATCTCCTTATCGGGACTCCATACGCATCACTAATCACGCGATTAGTGATGCGTAGTCCTGGGATCCAGTCGGGATGGCCTGAAGGACGTTAAGGGCGTCCTCCCTCAGCGCTCCGTGCTGTTCCAGTTGTTTATGGAACAGGCTGCATCGAACTGACGTAAGTAAGTGCTCCACGGGACCTTTCCGTCGAAGGTTGGGGGCGTCACTCTGCTCTGTCCCGTTCCAGATATTCCTGGTGTAACGGTGGGCGGGCGTTGGCGCAGCTCGGCAACTTCCTCTTGTAGAGCTTTGACTCTCTCATCCACCCCCGTCGGCGGGCGTCGGCGCAGCTCGGCGACTTCCTCTTGTAGGGCTTTGAATCTCTCTTCCATCCCTGTCGGCGGGTGTCGGCGCAGCTCAGCAAATTCCTTTTGTAGAGCGTTGAATCTTTCTTCTACCCCCCGTCTTCTTGTAAGGCGTCGAACGTCTTTTCCACTGCTGTGACTTCCTCACGCAGACCCAGTTCTAATTTCTTCAGGTCCTGGGCTAACTTATTCTGTCCTCTATCTTCTTCAGGTCCTCCGCTAGCTTATTTTGACCGTCTTCCATCTTCTTCTGGCCGTCTTCTAGTTTGGCAGTTAGGTCCTTGGTTGAATCCTTCTGGCCGTCTTCCATCTTCTTCAGGTCATCCTTCAGGTCCATGGCTAATTTCTTCTGGACGTCTTCTAATTTGGCAGTCAATTCTTCGGCTAGATTCTTCTGGCCGTCTTCCATCTTCTTCTGGCCGTCTTCCATCTTGGTTTCCATGCCACTTAACATTTCTAACAATGCTGCCAATTGCGGTTCCATTTTAGATGTTTGTCTTGTAAAGGGCATGCACTCACAGGAAAATTAGTGAACTGTGGTAAAATGACCTGCTCGGGTTTTGAAACCAGGACCTTCAGGTGTTGTGCTTGTGCTTGAGTTCGTAATCCGGCTTCTGACACCAGTTGTTGCGTGCCACCCCCTAGTGGCACTTCCGTTAACTGGATTACGGTGGGTGAAAGCACAAACACAATTGTTCCTTTAAAAAATATAATTAGCGTTATTGCGGGCCTGAAAGATACACCACACAAATAGCAAATACAAGCATTTAGTACCTCACTCCAGATTGCTCTTGTAGGGAACACTTGCCTTTCACTTGTCAATAAACCACATAAGTTAATCCCTCGTAATGAGGTGGCCCCGTACACTGGCTAGAATCTGCACTCAGCCTGTCACCGTACTACACACTGTTTCACAATTCACCACAGTGACCTCTGTCGCATTGGAAAACACACACTCGCTCAAAACACCGTTCTCAGAAACTCGGTCCCCTCGCTGACCATGTCGCTTATATTGCGGGGCTGGTGACTCAATGGACGTTTCCAGAGCGAGCCAGGGTTCACGGTTTCTCGAAAGTTCCGTTTCTGGGTGAGCTGCGTACATTCTAGACCGTACTCTTGTTCTACAGCCCTGTTACGTTTGGTACTGGCAACACACAGAGGCAGGTCATAGCCCGGGGGGCTGTGACTCACGCGGCGAGGCGACAAAACAAACTCACAGCCGTAACACTATTAATACATTCATAAATTGCTGTCTGTGTAGATTTTTCCGTTCTGAATCCATGTTGTGAGTTTTATAATATTTAATTTTTTCAATAAAACTTATCAGTCTCTTATACATGATTTTTTCCACAATTTCTGCATTACCAGATGGTAAGGTAATAGGACGATAGTTATCTAATTCATCTTTTGAACAGTTTTTGTGCACTGGAATTACTTTTGATAACTTCAAAATATCCGGGTAAGTTCCTGAGAGAATCGAACTCTTTATAAAGTGTGTAATTGGATTTATTATATTTTGTGCACATTTCTTTAAAATTGCATCAGGGATGCCATCAATGCCAGCATAGAATTTATTTTTAACTCTTTTATAACTATTCTTACCCCTTCACTTGTGACATGATTAATAAATAAAGACTCAATACATATATTTTTTTTATTAGAATTGAGTGTATTTACCTGTGATTTATTTAATAATTTTTGTGGAATTTCCAGAAAATAGTCATTAAATGTGTTTGCTATTTCCTCTGGATTATTAATCACTTTATTATTTCTGGTCAGTGTAATGTTCCTTTGTATTTTAGCAGATTTTCCAGTTTCTTTCTTTATCACGGACCGCATAGCCCTGTTTTTATTAGAAGATTGAGAAATAAAATTATCATTATGCATTTTCTTTGCTAGTCTTATTACCTTATTTAATATCCTAGTATATTTTTTGTAGTATAAATTGAATTCAGGTGTTGTGTGGTATT
Source organism: Meconema thalassinum (assembly GCA_946902985.2). NCBI lineage: Eukaryota > Metazoa > Arthropoda > Insecta > Orthoptera > Tettigoniidae > Meconema > Meconema thalassinum. The sequence continues at coordinate 38,500,498 of OX336391.1, read as the reverse complement.
GTTTTTTATAATTTGTGTAGAAATGTCTTTCTTTCACATGAATTTCTAATCCCCGTTGTTATTCAATTGCTAGTTTTGTTATTTTGAACAGTTCTGTGTCTAAAGGGGAATGCTGTTTCAAAATAGTGTTTTAGGGTACTGTTAAATGCATTAAATTTATCTTATACATTTTCTATATACATTTCTGACCGTGTTTCCTTATTTAATAAGTCATTTAAATATGTAACAATTGTTTCAGTGAATGACCTGTACTTTGATTTTAATCCATTATCATTATTATTGATTGTTTCGGGTACTTCAAAACTCAGTATTTGTCCATGGTGGTCACTAAAACCCGGACAATAGACTTCTATTGAATGGTGATATTTATCTGTATTTAAAAAAATATTGATCAGGAGTGGTTTTACTAAATTTTGTTATTCTTGTTGGGGTATTTACTGTAGGTTTCAGTCCATAGGAAATTAGTAACTGTGTTAATAATTCACAATTTCTATCAAGTTTAAAGAAATCCACATTTACATTCCCACTAATTATTATATCAAAATTTACTTTGCTCATGCTATTGAGTAACAATTCTAATTTATCTATAAATAAAGGCCTATTCATGTTGAACGGTAGAAAGTTATCAACCTTTATTAAGGCAACACTGAAAAATGTTCATTTTGATTTAGCCTACTTACTCGGAGTCATATGCATCAATGTCCCTAGAGGTTCAGTTTTTTTTTAAATTGTACCTTTCCTAAGGTCAAGTAACACATGGATGTTCCCTATTTCTCTTAAGGGGATTCAATGATCTTATGCTGAACTAATTAAGAAAAGGGCATGTATCCCAACCCCTTAAAATATGAAGTTTTCAGGATAAAGACATGTCCATAGCCATCAGAAACTTGAGAACACTGAGATCAGGAGAATGTTGATCGACCATAAATGCAAGACCAGGAAGTCTTAAAGATTATGTTTCATTTAGAGGCTTGGAACATCATGATCAAGACCCCTGTGCTTGGGTGTGTGCTCAATCTGTTTGAAAACCCGTTGACAGATCATGAGTTAATCTGTGGCTGGAATCCACTCCGTCCTATGCAAAGCTGTGAGTACTGGACACCATTACTGCTCTGTAACTACTGTATCAATTTCTGATAGGCCTATGCATAGACAAGTCGCTGAGGATGTTCTCTGAATGGTGAATTCCAGTAGGCTAGCCTACTTAGCTGCCTCCTTCACTAGCATTTCCAGGCACCTGGTTAGTTGTTAAAATGAAATAGAAAAATCACTTGAACGGTTCAAGTTGTCCTTGATTGTCCTCGTGGGACAGTGTACCCCATGGGTAGATTATTAGCTTGGGAATAACCTAACCCCCAAGGGAAGATGATGAAGAAAAAGAAGTAGGTTTCGGACTGGAGAAAAAGGATGGAAAAATAGGACGAGAGTCCAACAGAAGTTGTAATTTTTAATTTTAAGTATACTCAAAGGCAGCTGCCACTGCAAATCCGCTCTCCGATACCTAAAGTGGGTAGGGACCTGGGCTAAACTGACAGGAAACGCAGCTGGAACTTGGGCTGTTCGCAAGAAAGCTGCTGTAGTGTATTCCCTCTCAAGCATACATATGCCTACTATGGGGAATGGTGGTGGTCTGGCAAGACAAAGAGTAACAGATTTATTGTGTATCTGTTCAAAGGAGTTTGTTTCTAAACAAGTAATTTGAAGAGTGCAAATAATTTGATTCAGCTTCGATATTTTAGTTTTTGAAATTGTAGAATTTCTAAAGAGCGACCAAATGCTTCCAAGAAGGATAGGGATAAAGCAATTATACCTTTGGGAATAATTTTGGTAAGTGTACCAATAGTTGCATTTAGAAATGACTAAGCTTTTACCCAACGAGGCGCCGACTAAAAGTTTAGACAATGAGAAACACTTATATTTTGAAAAACCAACCATAAGTGTTAGAGAGAATCTCCACAAGCAGGAAGCTGGTGTAGCGAGCTATGCTTGCCTTACTGGCCAGTTAGAATTAGCTATTAAAGCTAAGAGAGACTTTACTAAGTTAATAAATAAGAGCTCTTGCTCAAATGCAACAAGTGGTGAAAACCCTATCAACAGATTTATTTTATTAAATAGGAAGAGTCAAGGAAGACAGGATCTTGCCTAACCGTTACGTTAGAGAAATGATAAAGCAAAGAACAAATCTTTAATTTATTTAACAATGTAAAAGGAAGTAGTTTTTGTAACAAATATATAATTTTGATTTTTATAAACAATTGGGGTCGCAGACCTCCGAAAACATCTAAAGCTTGCGCCAGGCAATTGATAATTCTTTTGGTTTTAAACCTTTTATATGCTTTAAAATCTTCGTAAGATTTTGAAATGGCTAAGATGAATAAATGAAAAATTTAAAGATAACTGACGTAATTAAAGTTAAACAATAAGTCAAGTACTAGGTGTGTACTTTAAGATTTATAGATAAGTATCTTAGAAATAATAACAACTTCGAAAGTAACAACAACAAAAAAACAACAGGAAGAAATGAAATAGAAATTTCTATAACTTCTTGTATTAGTACTGAACTACGTGGTTAGATTATACATAGGAGATTATACAAATAGGGTAGGTCACTTATTGTGAAACCTGAAGAGAACAATTGAGAGGAAGATTCTAGAACTCCTATGTTTAAGTAGGGATCACGAGAAAAATGGGGCAAGTTTCCCTTTCGTGAAACCTAGAGATATCTCACTTATGAGTTGAAAGAATTGGATTCCCTCATTAGAAGGGAGAAACAATATAATTTAAGGCGTGTACTAGACACGAAGTTTTACAGACATTAATTCGTTATACATGGAGCAAATAAGGGAGGGCACTTATATAGAGTGACACCTCATTGAAAATAGACCTAAAGTAACAATTTTATTATTTTAGTTTGTTAGTAAAGGGTTTGGGAAAGATCAAATGGGATTGTGGAAAAGTGTTCATGGCCGTATTTATTGTACTCGGACGAGCGCGACGCGGATGAAAAGTTGAACAGGCACTGTTTTTACTATAGTCAGTTGATATAGTTGAAAAGTTCACTGTAGTAGCACAAAACGTTGATGGCAAAGAAAGTTATTGCAATGGTGGAAAATAACTAGTTACACTAGATTTGCGAGAGTCTATTGCTTGAAAAACTTGTAGGTTATAGTTGAATGCACCAGAAAAATCCCAACGGAGGAAGAAAAATTAGATATTGATTAGCAGTTCATAAGGAAGATTCCTTAGTTTGAAAAAGTATTCCCATATGTGAGTGGAAAATACATGACAGTATAACTGGTAGATAGAGTGTAGGTTCTGGAAGGTTCCAGAGCAATGATGACTTGTTTAAATTGGGTAGAGAATCCCTCAGCGGAAAACTAGGTTATATAGACAGTGGGTATTTTGGAAATATCCCTCGATGTGAGTTAGCATCTCAGAAAATCTTTCATTTTGAAAGTTAGACTTGATAGTTTGAGTTTGATCAAGAAGATCTCTTGAAAGCAGTTATTATCACATAGCAACTTTCACTGTCTATAAAATCCAAATAAAAGCATTGAGCCTTTTAAAAGCGATGAGAATGAGGTTAAAACATGAAGTCGGTACTTATTTTTGCTTCATGAAGAAGGCGATGTTGCTGTTGACGGTTGGTTCTAAAATTCGAACATGGCGTCGAATTTAAAAGTTTGCCTCTTGAGTGGAGGAGGCGAGCTTTAGTTAAGCTCTAACTGACTGGTTTGACTTCCGACGTACAAGTGAGGCACGCTCAACGGAGCGCGGAGGGACCAGGGAAGGGAAAATGAGTGGGGGTAGGAGACAAAAGGAATACATATAAGAATAGCCAACTTTACAGTTATAAAAATCTTCTTGATGAAATGGTCTTCAAAGAGTTGATAGTAGGAGTCACTAGTGCAGCCTGGAGGGTGAAAAAGTAGACGAAGTTCTCTTGATCACGGAGATGATAGCTGGCGATGGCGACGAGATCTGGTGGCTAGATTGATAAGGAAGTACTCTTGTACAGGGAAGAATTGAGGAACTTCAGAGATTCGCTGCTAGATGACGCTATGTGGGTCATGGAAGATATATATCTAGAACAGACTTACAGGTAGTATGAGAGACATATACCAACAGAGAGAAATCAGGAGATCACTGTTGGTGTTTGAGAAAAAAAGAAGGGATGAACTAAAGCAAAGAGAAGCAAAAGCTTACTCTTTCTTACCGTGTATTCCAAAGAATACACCACCCCATTCCAGATCTTAGTTCAGAAGGGTGGGTAACTTGTGGATTAGAAATTGTATAAGCCATTTTTAGTGTTGCCTTCTATAGATTTGTGGGTGGCATTGTGTTTTTTTTGGCAATCTCGTTATCTTTTAGCATGGCGCCTAAACATAGTGAAAGCTCGTGTAACTCATGCAAAAAGTGCCGAAAGAAAATGAAAATTATGTGCAGTGTGATGGAAAGTGCAGTGAAACGTTCCACCTAAATTGTGCGCACGTATCAAGTGCCGTTTTTAAAGCAATGGCTGCAAAACCGTGAGAAATACTATGGTTCTGCAAGAATTGCAAACATAACCGCAATGATTCCGTGGATAAACCCGTCTATTCAAACGATGTCAGGTGGGATTCCGATGAACTAAAAGCTGTAGTTCATGGAAAAGTGAAGATCGATTGTGACCTATTTGACTCTCTTCCTGAATAACTTGTCGATAAAGTTATCAACAGACTAAAAGAGAGTGTTGACTTTAATACCAAAGTCATTCAAGACTTGAAAACCGAACTTAGGAATAGGGATGAAAAAATTAAGGAACTCCAAAATGAGTTAAGTAAAGTTAAACATTATTTATGAGCGAGGGGAACGAGAACATCAACCAATATGTCAGGAGGAACAACGTAGAAATTCATGGAGTGCCTGAACAGCGGGAAGAAGATGTATACTCCATTGTGTCAAACATCGGAAAAGCTGTGGAGTGCGAGATTGCCAAAGAGGAAATAGACATTGCACATCGGATTCCGTCAGCTAATATGTCAATTCCCAGATTTGTAAAGATTTGTAAGATTTGTTAACAGATGGAAAAAGCTTGACCTAATTAAAGCAAGGCGTAATGTACAGAGACTGTCCTCATCGGATGTTAGTGGATGCACAGGAGGAGAGACTGTTTATATAAATGAACACTTGACTCCTAAAGCTAAAGGCCTTCTCAAAAGAGCAAAGGACCTAAGGCAGAAAGGTTACACATTTGTTTGGTCTAGGGAAGGGAAAGACTTTATAAGGAAGGATGAGTTTTCCCCAATTACTCACGTAAAAAGTATTGAGGATATTCTCACTTTGGAAACCTTGTAATTCACATAATTCCTATGGAAGTTGTAGAAAAACAGGTAGATAGCTTAAAGGAACTAAAAGGGATTAATTACGGATTTAGAATTTTATATTCAAATTGCCAGAGTATCACGAATAAATGGAGTCAGTTCAACAGCCTTATAACCGAAGCAAATTTCCCGGATATTATAGTATTGACTGAAACATGGTTTTGTCTCGAAGAGCAGAAATATTTCAATGGATATGAAATGGCGATTACTTCTGTTCAAGGGTTAATACCAGAGGGGTAGGGATAGCTATTTTCATCAAAAGGCCTCTTAAGGCAAATATAGTGATGTCTGTTAATGATACTAAAACACCCTATAATCTATTGCTTGTTGAGATAATAGGTTTTAATAAGGATTTACAAATTTTAGCTTGCTACAACCCGAATGTGAATCATGGCACTGAATTTCTTAAAATTATTGAGGATACGTGGATGAGGTATAGTAATAAAGCATGCTTTTAGCTCAAGAACTTGATAAATTATGTGTTTGTTTCAACCAGAATGCATGTAATACAATATATCCGACCAGAGTTACAACTGATAGTGCTACCTTGATAGATCATATATATATATATATCAACAAACAGTATTGTTGCAACCTGTATAATGTATTCAGTGATTTTAGTGACCACAACCTTTTAGTACGCGACTTTGAAATTCCTATTACTGATACTACTCAAGTTCATAAAAGGCATAAGCAAAGATGGAATTTGAAAGCCATGGAATAATTTATGTCTGTCAATCCATTAGAGATCAAGGATGATGATAGCTGTGAAACAATAGTGGACAAATTGATCTATTATTTGGAAAACGCCAATAGTTAGACTAGGGACCTAAGATCGAGTCATAATACAAGTGGAAGATTAAGTCCATCTTGTCCATGGGTAACTCCAGATTTTTCAAAGCTAATTGATCAAAAGAACAGGTTATATAGTAAACTAAAAAGGCAACAAATCAGAGTAAGATCTGGATGTGAGTATCTGTCAAAGGAGCTAATTGCAGACTGTAATGCCCACTGTAAGAAAGTAACAAAAATGAGAAGAGAGCTAGAAAATGCATATTGAATAGATTAAACAACACAAATAATCTCTGGAAAATGATCAATGAAATATTATCTACAGATACCAAAGCCAATAATAATAATAATAATAATAATAATAATAATAATAATAATAGTAATATTAACCTGGAAGTAAATGGTAATTTGGTTACAAATCCAACTGAAGTCTGTACGATTTTCAACGAACATTTCACAAGTATTGGTAAGTCACTTGCCGATAAAATTCCTATCAACGATTGCACCAAATCAGTAACAGGACCTGTCAACTCTATTTTTCTTGAGCCCACAGATGAAATTGATGTCTCACGAATAATTAATGATCTTAAAAAGTAGTAGTTTGGATGTTTCTGGCTTAAATAATAGCATAATTAAGACCCTGTCTCATCAGTTAGTACCGTATATCACAAAATTAATAAATACATCCTTGAGCGAAGGGAAAATTCCTAAGAAGTTAAAAATGGCCCGAGTAGTACCAATCTATAAGGGACCAGATAAACATGATGTTAATAATTATAGAGATATCTCAATACTTCCTGTTATTTCTAAAATATTGGAAAAGGTAGTGAAGGGCCGGCTACTAAAATTTCTTCTTCGTAACCATTATTTCTATAAGCATCAGTATGGATTCATTCCCAACTCTAGCAGAAACAATGCAGTGGAATATATTATTGTTAGACTTAAAGAGGCTCTAGATTCAGGATTGCTTGCATCAGGTTTATTTATAGATTTAAAAAGGCGTTTGACGCTGTGGATCACTCTCTCCTAATTCATAAATTAGCATCAGCTGGTGTGAGAGGAACTGCACTTCGCTGGTTTGTAGATGACCTAAGGACAGGGAACAATGTGTTAGTTGCATTAATACTGAGAGTAGTTGCCAAGCAATTGCTATTGGGGTGCCACAGGGATCTGTTTTAGGCCCAATATTATTTTTAATATTTATCAACGACATTGGCCGACTAAATTTAAACGCTAAGATATCCCTATTTGCTGATGATACCAATGTATTCCATGTTGGAAAGTCTGTACATGAACTCGAACAGAAAATGCAGGAAGATGCACATCTGATTCTATCATGGATGCATGAAAACCGTCTAACAGTTAACTTTACTAAAACTAACTATATTGTCTTTCACAAGCCTTCCTACAACCTACCTCTAGACATGCGATTATACTTCCACAACCAATGTCTACCCCGAGTTAAATCTACCAAATTTTTGGGATTAGTCATTGATGAGCTACACTCTTGGGATGATCATGTGGTGGAAAAATAATTCCAGCTATAGGAGTTCTAAGCCGAGTAAAATACAAAGTTTCTCGAGCACTACTGAAGTCTATACAGTATATCACGCACTTATTGAAAGTCACATTGCATACATGATTCACATTTGGGCTTGTGGCAGCAAAGGATTATTCAATAAAATTAATATATTACATAAAAGGGCTTTAAAAATACTTTTCAATCTTCCCATGTTAACACCTACAATTCAATTGTACAAACAATGTAATGTCCTATCACTAAATTGTCTCCGTCAAAGAGCCCCAGTAATAATAATGATATATAAAATGAAACATAACATAAACAATTCAAATATCTTACTCACAACCAATTCAGATAATCACTCTCACATCACCAGAAATGCAAGCAACGTCCACTATAATGTAATAAATACCAGCAGGTTTGGAAATAATTCACTATGGCATTACTCAGTAGACTGCATGTTGGCCTGAAAAATATCTCCTCACTGAGAACTTTCAGGAAAGAACTGTTTAAAATTCTTAATGAATTCAACAATGTAACTTACAATTGCATGTAATTACTAAAATACCATTTTTACCTCGGCTCAGGTACCCCTTATGAGATAACAATAAAAACCAAAACAACAAACAAAACATTAAGATAAATAGTTCTATTTCATTACCGGTTTATCACAACAGTAGCCTACTATTACGAAAAGCTGTACTTTATTAAGATTTTTCTGCACCTTCGCGAATTAGTGCCGGTGGTCTGAGATTATTTTTGACTACCATTATGGTGTTTTAATATTTTTCCATAGAGCATTTTTGTTGTCTTGTAGTTATGATTGATTTGACAGGTTAGACCTGCATGTAGGCTACAGTTTTTTTCTTCTGGTTTTGGGAATAATGCTCATTACCATTATGTGCAATCGTGTTGACCGACTGAAAGACATTTAATATTTCGTTTACTAAGGCATCAGTGAAATATGGGTTCCAACACGATATGGACTTGGAACTTATGTTTGCTTAATGAATTATACATCAACAAGTCATCCTTGTAATCTCTGCAAATAATAAAAATATATCCCATCCAATATAGGCCTATCCATGTTGAATGGTAGAAAGATATCAACCGTTATTAAGGCAACACTGAAATATGTTCATTTGGATCTAGCCTACTTGGAGTCTTCTGCATAAATGTCCTTGGAGGTTCAGTTTTTATAATTCTCCCTTTCTTATGGTCAAATTACACATGGATGTTCCCTATTTTTCTTAAGGGGGATTTTATGATCTTATGCTGAACTAATTAAGAATAGGGCATGAACCCCAACCCCTTAAAATATGAAGTTGTCAGGATAAAAACATGTCCATGGCCATGGGAAACTTGAGAACACTGAGATCAACCATGGATGCAAGACCAGAAAGCCTTAAAAAGGAGTGTTTCATTTAGAGGCTTGGAAAATCATGATCAAGACCCCTGTACTTGGGTGTGTGCTCAATCACTTTGAAAACCTGTTGACAGATCATGAGTTAATCTGAGGCTGAATCCACTCCTTGCTATTGTACAGTACCCCAGGGGTATGCACCCCTTGGAGACCATCCCCCCATCATCTATTTAAATCTCCTAACTGGCAATCCTTATAAGTCCAGACCAACATCTACTAACACCGCAAGGACAGCTAGCCATTCTAGAAAGCTGGCCCAATCCTTGCATCACTACTACAAACAGCGACACACTATTAACTAGGACATCTATTCAGCACAATGCTGACAGCACAGCGCCGAAGAGTATAAGAGGGCGTCTTAAGGAGGTCAAGCTCTCAATCAATTATCAGTCTTACAGTGTGGCGGCCCGAGGCTATGCTGGTATCATCAGGTGAGTGAGTCAGCAGTTGTTCAGAATCCTATAACTTTGTAACCTTACCCACCAATTTGTATAGACAAGTTTGTACACATTGTAACATCACTACATCCCTTAAAAGGGACTCATAATTCAATATTACTGGCCAATAAACACTTGGTCAGTACATTACACCTGCATTACTGTTTACACGCTTCTTTACGCCCTAACTCCCTTCCTGAACTCTCCGTCACGGTTAGACGTGACTTACAGTAGCCAGATACTTGCTAGGGCAAGCATCATTGTATTCCCGTACCGGCCTGACTGCCAGTAGCGGCACGCGCCATATAGCTGACGCATGCAAGTCGATTATCTAACCAGCCAGCGGGACGACCACATAAGCCAGCGCGTTGACCTGTACGCTAAAGCCATCCCCTAAAATACACCTAGATCTTTTACAAGAGCATCCCCTGGCACCCTAACACTAAACAACACTCTACACTGGTCAGCTTGCCCGACTACGGGAAGCTACCCCCTTTTTGGCACTTCTTTATAAATTAACACAATAACTCTTCCGTTTTAGATCCGACCACCCCCCAATAAGGGATCTAAAACACTATGCTAAGCTGTGAGTGCTGGCCACCATTAGTGTTCTGTATTAATTTCTGAAAGTTGTGTCATATGCATAGACAATTCGCTGAGAATGTTCCGTGAATGTTGAATACCAGTAGGCTAGCCTACTTAGCTGCCTCCGTCACAAGCATTTCCAGGCACCTGGTTAGTTGGTAAAATGAAATAGAAAAATCACTTCAATGGTTCAAGTTGTCCTTGATTGTCCTAGTGGGACAGTGTATCCCATTCCAGATCTTAGTTCAGAATTAGTTTACTTGATGGAGTTGGAGAAACCGTCACGATACCTATGGTACTACTAGATTTAGTAGGCTACATGTAGATGGAAGCAAAGTGAGACTAACCACTAGGTAGCTTATGTCCCTTTAGTTGGGAGTGTTAGGGAATGAGAGATTGGTTCATGTTAGCCTACGTTGTACATTACATTAAGGTATGGAATCTAAAAGTTTATCATAGGAATATTAAAGCAAGCCATAATATATTACCAGTTGGTCACTTGGATACAATTCGATGAAACATTCTGTTAATGTTGAAATTGAATTATGTTTACAACTGACTATAACCTCTACTGTAAATCTAAGTTGGCAACAATGTGATCAAAAATGTATTTTACTTTTATAAGTTGGCAATTGTTTATAAACCAGAAAGAGCGAGAAGGAGATGTACAGCTAATGGCGTAATGTATTTGTTAGTTTTAATGTAAATCTTTATTTATCAAGTGAGAAATACAATACAAAATACAAATCATCTTTTGAGATGCTTGTCACATGTCACGCGAACACGCACAGAATTTGCACTGACTCGTCTTTTGTTTTCTTCTTTATTGTACATGTCTATTTCGCCAGGTGGCGCTACTGTGCTATTTTTTCCTTCAAATATTAACACTTCCTCCAAAGAAAAATCAAATACAAATGAAAAAAAAAACTATTGAACACTTTTCAGCCTCTAAGATGTCATCTTCTGCACGCCAATCCTCTCACGCAGCATATCGAATCTGACCCTCTCGGGAGGTTTAGTTAGAAGATCAGCTAATTGATTGGTCCCGTCGATGTGCTCCAGCTCAAGGTCTCAGTCCAAAAATCTTTCCCTCACATAGAAATGACGTACCGTACCTCAATATGCTTGGATTTTCGATGGTACTCCGGATTTTTAACCAATTTAACTGCACCAGCATTGTCGATGTAAAGCGTAGGAGGTTTGCCAGCAGTTCCCAGTAATTCAGAAAACAGTCTTTTCAGCCAAATCAACTCCTTTGCTCCTTCACTTGCAGACACAGTTTCAGCTTCAGTTGTCGATGTTGACACAGACTTCTGTAACTGACTTCTCCACGATACAGCTCCATGATTGTAGGTCGAAATGACACCCGTCGTTGAACGTCTCGTCCTCTTGTCACCGGCGTAGTCAGCATCACTCTAGACCTTCAAAACGTCATCTTTGCTATAGACGATTCCATGGTTCACTGTGCTCTTTAAATATCGAAATATCCGTTTCACTTGATTCCAGTCTTGAACTGTAGGATTCTCTATAGCTCGAGCAGTTTTGTTGACCGCGAATGCAGAAGCATTCGAGAAACTGTTAAATTGTGATGATCCACTGGAAACCCTGCAAGTAAACACTGATACACCTATTTTAACTTCACCTGATTTAATAAATCCTCCAAACATTAATGAAGTAGAACTCGCAATTAAAGAACAAAAAAATTACAAAACTTGTGGCGAAGACTTAGTCTTTGCTGAAATCTGGAAAAATGCTGGTAAACCTGCGATTATAAATCTTCATCAACATCTAGTTAAAATGTGGATTACTGAAGAAATTCCTGCACACTGGACCACAGGAATAATCCATCCATTATTTAAGAAAGGAGACAAAACGAACCCAGATAACTACAGAGGAATTACCCTTCTGGACTGCACATATAAAATTTTCTCTCGTATAATTTACAACAGGATCAAAAACATTCTGGAACCACAACTTGGAGAATATCAAGGAGGATTTCGCCCTTACAGAAGTTGTCCAGACCAAATCCTTAGCCTGAAATTAATAATGGAATATTACAAAAACAGAAATAAGCAACTCTTTATCACTTTTATAGATTTCAAGAAAGCCTATGATAGTATTCATAGACTGACACTGCTAAAAATCCTCAGATCATACGGTCTCCATCCTAAATTGATAAAAATCATTCAATTAACATTAACAAACACAAATTCGAAAGTTAAATTTAGGGGAGAAATATCAACAGCTTTCACAGTAAAAACTGGTCTCAGACAAGGTGATGGATTATCCCCTCTGCTTTTCAATGTGGCTCTTGATTATATCATGAAGGTTTGGCAAAAGGAAAACCCTCCTAAGATCAAAATTGGAACAAAACCATCAATAAAAATAAACTGCTTAGGATTTGCAGATGACTTGGCTCTTTTAGCACTAGACAAGGAAGAGGTTTGTACTCAGATCACTAGTCTCCAAGAAATTGCTCAAGGGATAGGATTACAGATATCCTTTGAAAAAACTGAGATCATGCCTATGAAACCCTTAGATATAAATGAAGTCTATATAAATGATCATAAAATTAACCTAGTTCCTCAATTTAAGTATCTTGGAGAAATTATAACACATAACTTAAACGAAAAAGTAACTTGGATAAATAGAACAAATAAAATGAAAAAGGCACAATCTCTAACCTGGTCAACATATAATAAAAAATGCCTATCAATAGCTACTAAGATCCAACATTATAAAACTGTAACTCTCCCTGAAGCCACTTATGCTTGTGAAACACTGTTCCAAATTAAAAATGAACAAAGAACTGATCAGCTCCTCAAAACGGAAAGAAGAATCATTAGAACGTGCATAAATAAAAAGTATCAGGTTGAGGGAGTCTGGAGGATTCTCCCAAATGAAACTGTCTATCGTGAGATTGATCCAATCACCAGCACAATGAAGAAGAAAAGAATTTCATATTTTTTTCACATCTTACGGCTTCCAGAAAACAGAATTGTACGCCAACTGGTGATGAGAAATCTAGGAAAGAAAACTGGAGGTAAATGGATCCAAGAAATCCAACAAGATCTCAAAGCAGTTGGACTCAAGATAACAGATGCCGAGGAGAAAAATAAAATTAACACCATACTTAAAACTCACAAATTTTCTGCAGAAATGACACACAGAAAGCCTATGGAGATTTCAGATGAGTTGAGAAAATCCCGATCTGAAAGAATGAAAAAGTACTGGAAAGAGCGCAAGAACCAAGCAATACTACCTTCAAAGAAGAAATGATTGTGGAACGACTCAAGTGGTCCAATGTGACCAATCAAGATTAATAATAATAATAATAATCTGGACGTGTAGCTGTAGTCAGGTACATCAAGGAGCCCACCGCCTCACGATAAGGAACCCTGGCCGAAACCCTTTCTCCATCTTCACTTTCTTCGCGTCCAACTGGGGTGACTCGGCCATTCCAATTTTTTCTAGGATTTTCCTCGTATAATCCTCTTGACTGATTACAATTGATCCATCATGGTTTTGTTGTATCCTCATGCCCAGGAAGTTGTTGAGAGATCCTCTGGTCGTGTGAAATTCCTGCTGAGGTATTTCCATGAACTGCTCGATGTCTTCTTCGTTGCCAATTACCAGACCATCATCCACAAAGATTACAACAGCCAACCACTTTCCATTTTTGTTGCTATAAAAGAGTTAAGGATCAGCTTTGCTGTTTTTGAATCCAGCTTTCTCCATGAATTTCTTGAAACGCTTGTTCCAGCAGCGCGGAGCCTGTTTTAAACCATATAAGCTTCTTTTTAGATGACACACTCGGCCAGTACCGTCCTGATGACCTTCTGGCTGTTCCATGAACACATCTTCTCGCCGTTCAAGAAGGCCGCCTTGACATCAAATTGACCAAGTTTCATCTCCTTTCCAACAGCCACTGCCAACAGAGCTCGAATGGTATCATACCGTGCAACAGGGCTGAATGTTTCTTCATAATCGATTCCGTGCTGTTGCCCATAGCCTATGACTACCAATCGTGCCTTGAGGCGAACTTCTCCACTGTCCGTTGTCGTCTGTCGTTGAACCCACCGATTTTTCAGGACCCGTGCACCATTTGGACGCTTAACCAATTTCCAGGTATCATTTTCCTTTAAGGACTCCAATTCTTCATTAATTGCTTTAAGCCACTGATTTTTATCACTAGACTGGAGCGCTTCCGAGTATGAGTCAGGATTCTTTTCAACGATAGATGGTCCAGCCATGTACATGTAATTTCCACTGATCGTCCACGATGGCTTCTTACTTTCACGTTTGCTTTTCCTTCTTTCTTCAGTCTCTTCTTCTACTTCCTCATCTTCGCTTCCTCCGGAACTGGACGCCGAAGCAAAATCTTCAATTTCGCTCAAGTTCTCATCTGACTCTGACCTCCTCTGTAGGCCTACATCAGACGATGAATTTGACTGATTCCTCTCCCACGTTCTTCAAGCGTGACTTCAACCTTTCCGGCGTTGGCGCGCAGATCGCAGACAACTTCAGGTTTGAATTTCACATCATGGCTTAGAACAACCTTTCCCTGAGTTGGAATCCAGACTCTAAATCCATCCCTGTCGTTCACGTACCCAACCAGATGTCCAAAAACAGCTTTGAAGTCGAACTTTGAGCGAAAATACTTGTCGATATGCGCGTAGCATTTTGTTCCGAAGATCTTCAGATGACTGAGACTTCCCACTGGTCGTCCATACCACAATTCATAGGGAGATTTGTTTTCAATGGACGACTTCCCAGTGCGATTCAGGAGGTACACTGCAGTGTTGCAGGCTTCAGCCCAAAGTTGTTTCGTTAACTTGCTGGGATTCAGCATAGATTTTGCGCACTCCACAATCGTCCTATTTTCACGTTCCGCAACTCCGTTTTGTTGTGGTGTGTATGGCGTAGTAATGCTGTGTTCTATGCCTCTGCTTGCGAGTAGTTCAGAAACCTTCTTGTTATCAAATTATTTTCCTCCATCACACCTGAACAGCTTCACGACGTGTCCATTTGTTTTGGCTTCATTCAGGAACTGTTCCAGAACGGTTTACACTTCACTTTTGTGCTTTAAAAAGATAACTCGTCGAAACTTGCTGAAATCATCCTTGAAACATACGTAGTAGCGTGCCTTTCCAAGAGATTCAGTAGACATTGGTCTATTCACATCGGCGTGGATTTGTTCACCGGTGGCTGTTGGTCGATTCATTCGTGTCTTGATTGACAGTCGATGCATTTTTCCCAGTGCACACCCATCGCAGAAATCCTCTTCATATATGTCTACATTGATGTTCATCTGCTTCAGTACATTCTTGACATGCGCTTTGTGTTGATGACCAAATCGTTCATGGTAGATCTGCAGTTTGTCCGACGATGTAGCTAAATTCACTTGAATGGGTTGCGCCGGTTTCACGACGCGCATGTCAAGTACATAGAGACCATGACTCACACGTCTGACCATCATCGTCTTTCCAGTAACCTTGTCTTCAATTCTAACAGTTTGGTCGTCAAGTCTTGCACAGAAACCTTTCCTTGCAGCAGCTTTCACAGAAAACAGATGAGCCATTGCATCAGGAACACACAAAACTTCAGCCATCTCAGCACTCAACCAAGCGTTGTTCAGCCGCAATTGAATGCTTACAGTTCCTTTGCCGTGAGCTAGCATGCTCACACCTCGTTTTCCTAGCAAAATCTTCTCTGGAGCAGCAAACTTGACGTATGTTGTAAAATACTGTTTGTTCGCTGTGATGTGATTTGTGGCGCCACTGTCGCAGTACCACTCGTCGGCTTGAACAAAGTCGCCGTCTAACGCACTCATAGCATGTGTCAGAAACGAAGCATTGTTCTCCTTATTTTTGTTTCTAGTGTCACCCTCTTTCTTCTTCACTGGACATTCACTTGCCCAATGGCCCAATTCCTTACATTTGAGACATGGAAACTTCTGCCTTACTCGTTGAACATTTTTCTTCAACTTGTCTTCAGCGCTACCTTTGCCACTGCCATACTGGGAATGCTTTTTGGGAGCACTACGTACCACAAACGCAGTCGATTCCACGTTTCCTTGGTCACGCAGTTCAATCGTGCACAATTTTTCAATCAACTCACAGTTTGATTTTTCGTCGGAATAGTGTCCCACACATCCTTGAAATTATCATATTCTTTTCCCAGCGTGGATAATATTCGACCGTTCAAAATCCTTTCAGATAACGTCATTTCGTTGTGCTTTTGGAGTTCGTCGTTCAGATCCTGATAAAGCTTCTGTAACTTCGCGACATGGGTGCTGATGTCCTCCTTGTCGTCACGTGTCACTCGGAAGAATAACTCGATCAACATGTTCAGTCGCTGGGTACTGCTTCGTTCGAACCATGCGCTCAATTTTGTCCAAATTTCACTGGCATTGGTGCACGTCAACATGAGCTCGGCAACAGATTTTCCTAGCGCACCTGCTAGCAAACTGGCTGCTTTCGCGTCTTCTTTCAACCACTGCTTATATGCCGCTTTTTGTTGCGCAGTTGCATCTGCCGGCAACACAGGACACTTTTTCGAACCATCAACAATATTTTCCAGTTCATACGACTGCAAAACCATCAACACATGCCATTTCCACTTTGCCCAGTCTTCAGGTCCTTCAAGTTTATCCACTTGAACTTTGTAGTCACTGCCGGTTGCCATTTTGAGGTTATCCTTAACTGACAAAAAATACAGCACGTGTTCCACAGACGCTCAGCTTCGGATCCACTCACGAGATAATACCATTTACACGAGGTCTGGGTCCATAACCTGTTAGTTTTAATGTAAATCTTTATTTATCAAGTGAGAAATACAATACAAAATACAAATCATCTTTTGAGATGCTTGTCACATGTCACGCGAACACGCACAGACTTTTGCACTGACTCGTCTTTTGTTTTCTTCTTTATTGTAAATGTCTATTTCGCCAGATGGCGCTACTGTGCTATTTTTTCTTTCAAATATTAACAGTATGTGTAAAATATTGTCTGTGGATTCTGAAGCCATCAGCCATCCAATTTGTATCTATATAAAATGTAGGGAAGTTTTTAATAACTCATAAATATGCATTATGCAATAGAGTCAAAAGGGTTCCGAACAGTATACTTCTTGAAGACGAAGGACGAAGCCGCAGCCAAACTGGATGTTTTCATGAAGCTGGTGGAAAACCAATTTGGAAGAAAGGTGAAAATTCTACGATCAGATAATGGAACCGAGGTCAAGAATGCCAACACACGTAAGCTGCTGGAGGAGCTAGGTGTCTTTCACACTTCTTCAACAGCTTACACCCCAGAACAGAACGGTAGAGTGGAACGTGAAATGAGAACAATTGTGGAGTCAGCAAGGACAGCAATTCATGCATGAATCCTGAAGGACAATTTGTGGGCAGAAGCAGTGAACTATTCTGTGTTCACGATCAACCAGACTGGCACAAGTTCGGTCAAAGAAAAGAGTCCAGCCAACCTATGGTTTGGACGGCAGGTCAACCTGAACAAACAGAAAGCCTTCGGATGCGACTGACTGCTACAATTTGACTCCCAGCCACAAGAGAAGCAAGCTTGACAAGAAGTCTAGGAAAGGTATATTTGTTGGATACGACATAGACTCTCCATCCTACAGAGTCTATCTGCCTGAAGAACGTGATGTAAGTTCAGACAACATCATGTTTAATGAAGGAAAAAAAAGATGAGCGAAACCTGACAGATGTTAAAATGGCCGTGAACGAGAACGAGTTGATTGAAGAAGATGAGTATGAAGACAGCATAGACCTGAGACAAGACAGAAACGAAGACAGAAATGAAGCCAGAGAAGAAGATGAACAACCAAGAAGACCAGGACTACGCAATCGTCAAAACATTCAGCTACTTGCCAAACTATCACACTACGTCATGGGCTACCTCCGGGGAGGAAAGAGTTCCAACTTAGCCATGATAGGAGAAATCCAGGATATCTCTATTGCCAAAGCGTTAAAAGATGCCAAGTGGCTGAAAGCCTTGACAGAAGAATTTGAATCCTTACAGAAGATGGAAACTTGGAAATTAGTGAAATGTTCAGAAGCAGTTCGACCCCTGACCTGCCGCTGGGCGTTACGAGAGAAGCCTGATGGGAGAATGAAAGCACGACTGGTAGCACGTGGCTTTGAGCAGGAAGAAGGAGTTTACTATTCAGAAACCTTTAGTCCAGTAGCAAACCATGCTTCAATGAGACTGATTGTCAGTCATGCCGCTACTGAGAAGATGAAACTTGTTCCCTTTGATGTGAAGACAGCTTTCTTGCACGGGAACTTGGAGGAGAACTTGTACATGTATCAACCTGAAGGATTTGAAGATGGTACTAGCAGAGTCCGCATACTAATGCAAAGCATATAAGGACTAAAGCAAGCACCAAGAAAGTGGAATGAGAAAATGTCAGATTTTCTTGAGAATAAATTTGGACTAGTGAACACCGACGATGACCCCTGCATTTACTATAACGAGAAGAGAACTTTGATGATGGCTCTTTCGTCGACGACGGGCTCATCGCTGGATATAATGAAGAATAAATCTTTGAAGTCTTGGATGTCATAAATCGGGAATTTGAAATCACTTACCAACGATCACTTCAGAAGCAATTCACGTACCTAGGAATGGAAGTCAGAATAGAGAATGAAGGAATTTTTGTGAACCAGCCTGGATACACCACAAAGATCATCAATCGTTTTCGGTTCGACACTTGCAACCCAAGTTCAACACCCATGGAGAAAGGAATGGTGACAAACGAAGAAGATCGAATCAACGACAGACCAGTGCCACCTACAACCCCATATCGAGAAGCAGTGGGAAGTCTACTCTATCTGGCTACAATATCCCGACCGCATATCTGCTACGCAGTGAACTACTTGAGCCGCTTCATGGCAAAGCCATGCCGAGCCACTGGAAAATGGTGAAGGAGGTATTTCAGTATTTGAAGGGAACTCCAGACTATGGAATTTTCTTCAATGGAGACGACAAACGTGTGGCATATACAGATTCAGACTATGGAGGGGACACCGTAACAGGGCGCTCAACAAGTGGTGGTCTACTGTTGAGAGGAGGACCAATCATTTGTTACACACAGAAGCAGTGACCCGTTGCTACGTCAACAGCAGAAGCAGAACACCGAGCAGCTGTCTCATCGATAGATGACATCAGCTGGATCAAGAGAATTGGACTGGAACTCGAAATTTCGAAGTCAGACAAACCAGTCAAGCTGTTTGTTGACAACCAGTCAGCAATCCACTTGCTGCACAATCCACACGAGGGGAAGACTACAAAAGGAAAGAAACATATAGAGATTCCACGCAAATTCATCCAGGAGCACGTGGGCAAAACTGTTGCTCTCATACATGTCGAGAGCTCCAAGCGACTTGCTGATAACCTGACCAAACCCCTCAATAGAAAATTGTTTGAATCGCTCCGTTGTAAAATAATTAAGGAGGAGTGTTGAAATTTAATTACGTTTACAACTGACTTTAACCTCTACTGTAAATCTAAGTTGGCAACAATGTGATTAAAAATGTATTTTACTTTTATAAGTAGGCAATTGTTTTTAAACCAGAAGGAGCGAGAAGGAGATGTATATCTAATGGTGAAATGTATGTGTAAGATATTGTCTGTGAAATCTGAAGCCATCAGCCATCAAATTTGTATCTATATCGAATATAGGGAAGTTTTTAATAACTCATAAACATGCATTATGCAATAGAGTCAAAAGATATGATATTGTCGACTTATCTAATATGTATTTTTCAACTTGTATTTGAATGAGGTTATATGTTTTATGGAAGCACACCATAAGTTTACAAAATGTCCATAATAATAGAAGAAGTTTGTAACTGAGAGTGTAAACCATTATTATATTATTTGTTTGTTTGCCAGGCGCCTTTTGATGATACTTGCTGTTTAATTTGATAAATAAAAGGACGTCATACATATTGAAAACGACTTGATCATTCATCCCTTCTCGGAGCCTAGGAATTAACAGTTAATAATTAGGAAGTGTCGTAGGCAACCAGAGAAGCGACACAATAAAATACTCCCGAGTCTACCAGGCAGCCACATACCATGCAGATGACAGACAGTTGTCATCAACTGTATTTCACATAGAGAAGAATGACTAAAATAGTTCCTCATGAAAAATATAACTGGTCAATGGCTTGAAAGACAGTAGTAGGGACATACATGCTGTCAGTAAAAGTGGAGTTAAGCAAGATGTCTGGAAAATTTAAATCAGTAGTTGACAGCCAGGATTTTCTAATTATCGTAGGTTTAGGATGAGCAACCAGAGAGTGACTGAGAAACCTCTTGCACCATAACATGTTTAGTAGCCTCTGTGCAAGTTTTTAATTGGTAGGTTTTTCTGTGAACCAAAAAAACAGCTCTTAACATGGATTATATTCAGGTTAGGCCTACAAGTTATTGGAGGGAGGTTTATTCTACATACCTGTTGTACAAAAATGAGATTCTGATTAGAGCTCTGTGGGAATGTTTGAATGGATTGATGATGCAGGGTTTATCAAGCCACCTTCTGTGCATCTTTTAAAAACATTTTAGCAAATTCATAAGTTACTGTTATCATTGCTAATGCTGTAATCTGTCATGTTTATTTATGCATGAGGAATTAGGAAACATTGGTAGGATTGGTATATTGAGTGGAGATACAGTAGGATAAAATGCAACTGTGGAGTGGAAATCTAAGATGTATTTTTATTTCTCAACTTAATTTTCAATAGACTCCAACACAGCCATCCACTAGGGAAAATACTTGTTGGTGATGTTTAATGAGAAAAAAATCTTGAATCACTGTGATTTAAGTGGTTGGTATCAAGTTAAGTTGTATAGGAAAAATGAAAACGGAATGTGAAGTCGCGCCCAAGTTTACGAAGCATTGCCAGACTCAGCTGAAAGTATCTTGGATGCAAATCAAGTCTCAATAGTCAAAACTTTAGGACGAGCATTGACATGAGCACTATAATAGGCCTACATTTAGGATCGACATAGCCTGCAGTAGGTCTTATGCTATGCACCTAGGCATGTTAAAAATAAACTCATTCAAAGTAGTAGAAACCTTCAGTTGATCAGCAAGATTGTTGATTTGTACTTCTTATTTTCACATAGTTTTGATGACCGGTCTATGTACTGAATACTGGATTAATCTAGGAAATATATGTAGGTACCTTACTTCATTAGTTAAACCATAATATTTGTACATATAAATACAGTAAAACTTCACATTACAACCGGCCACTTAAATTATATATCTTAGGCCTAACCTACAAATTACATGTCATGAAATTGGTAAATATATTCAGACAGCTACATCAATACGCAATAAAAATAATGTACTTTTATAGTGCACAAAGGGTTATTGTACTGAATATATTTCGAACTGATGAATGAAACTGGTGGAAACGACAGCCATTTGATTTGCATCCAAAGTAGTAGAAACTTTCAGTTGATCAGCAAGAGTGTTGATTTGTACTTTTTATTTTCATATAGTTTTGATGAACAGTGTCACGTTGAAATTTAAATATAAACGCACATACAATTCCTCATCGATAAATGAATTGCACTTCATACTGTCATGAACTGGAATAGATTTCTACATAAATTAAATTGCTAGCAAGAACATCCTTCACTCACCGCCATGTTGGTTATAATTGTAAATAAGCCAGCGGTGACCAGTGGATGATAATTCGCGTTTCACTCTCCCTGAGTTTTAACTTGCGGTTACGAATCAGCTGTTCGTTAACGCCACGGGGTGCCATTATTTAAATTTTGGGAGATAGAAACACACCCTACAATAACTCAGACCGTAACATCAAAACAAAGATGGTGGCAATCGTAGGGGAACAGCTGTTGAGACTAGTGGGCATGGCGCCATCGAAATACGGCAAATTCGAAGACAAACATTCGCATAATTGATTAAATTCCACCAGAAATACAGGTTTTTATGTAATAAGGCACACATTCAATATGAAACCCTGACGTACTTCGCTACAAGCAACGCGAACAGACAGTAGCTAAAAATACAGACATAAATAAAGCAGAGATAAGACAAAATATTTAAAAAATGCAAATACTTCTGAATGGAGCCACAGGAAAGCAAATAGGAATTGTTGTTGCTTATATTAGGGGCTACGACATCGTGGTCTTGTAGTCCCATGTATTTGTGATTGGAATTTGTGTAATAACCTGTGTTATTGTTATGGCTGAATTAGTGTGTTTGTAAATTGGGAATTGTAGTGGGAAGGAGGCGGCCATGGCCTTAAGTTAGGAACCATCCTGACATTTGCCTGGAGTAGAAGTGGGGAAACCACAGAAAACCACTTCCAGGATGGCTGAGGTGGGAATCGAACCCTCCTCTACTCATGAGGCTTAGTGCACTCCGTTCCAGCCCTCACATGAGAATTAAATTTCTTGGCAGAGCCGGGAATCAAACCCGGACCTCCGAGACGACAGCCAAGAACGCTATGCACTGCACAATGAGGTGGTCTAAAATAGAATGGTAGCACTGAATGAAAGTAGAACGAGTGATAATATTCTCTATAGTACATGAATTAACCAAAACACCTTATCAAACAACGAGAAATAAATCAGGGAATGAAGTTTTAATAGATGCTTCCTCCTCCGCTGTCTGTGACCCACCCAGCCATCCCAAATAGCATCACGACTCACAATTTGGCTTTCGGAGAGGAAGATGCACAATCCAGGCAATTCAAGGTCTTCAAACTGAGATTGCGTCTACCCTGTAATTACCGAAGGGAAAGTTACATGCAAGTTGACTCGATTAGCAAGAAGAAAATATATTTAAAAAAACTAGACAGACTATTGAGAGGTAACAGCTACACAAAACGTTTTGTCAAAAGTATTTTAGGCTCGAACTATATAGTCATTAACGATGGCATTACAACATCGAGCCCAATAGAGTAGACTACAGGCGTGCTGCAAAGAGACCCATTAAGCCTTCTGTTTTTATCACTGCTACGGCAGATATCACAGATATATTATCAGAGAGGGTAATCTCATTTATATACGCGGATGATATGGTACTCGCTTCAAGTTCACAGGTCGAATTGCAATCTGCTCTCGACGCGTTATAAGGATGGGCGTTATACAATGACCTTAGGTTAAACAGAGACGGCGGTGGCATAAACACGCAGCATTCATCGTTGTTTGCTTTTGCTTGTAAGATAGTGTTCTGTATCGCTTGTTGCTGTTTGGTAGCGTCTGTAAGACAAATTGAAATGGAAGAAAATAAGAAAAGGTTGTATTTTACCGCCGACGAAAAAGTCCACGTAAAAGAACTCGCTATTAAATATAGGGACGTCGTGGGGAATAAGAAATCGGTCGTCGTGTCGATTTCCACAAATAAGAAGAAATGGCAAGAAATCACTGACGAGTTCAATCTGAATTCCCAGTATACAAAGGTAAGTGCAATCTCTAAATCATTTAAGTGTATAATCTGTACCATGAAGTGTGTCTAGAATGTTACAGTGGCAACCGTAGATAAAATAATTTAGCACAAAGATTGTTTGTTTTCATACCACAAAATGAAAGTGAAGAAATCCAATTGAGAATGAACAAAAATCACATTTGCAGTATCATCTCATATTAGTATGTAGGACCTACTCAGAGCAAACAGATAATTTTGTATTTATAAACTAATAAGTCATGATGTGAGGCACTTAATTACCATAAGAAAGTAATTTCTACACAAATTATATAAACAATACCACACAACACATGAATTCAATTTATACTACAAAAAATACACTAGCATAATAAATAAGGTAATAAGACTAGCAAAGAAAATGCATAATGATAATTTTATTTCCCAATCATCTAATAAAAACAGGGCTATGTGGTCCGTGATAAAGAAAGAAACTGGAAAATCTGCTAAAATACAAAGGAACATTACTCTGACCAGAAATAATAAAGTGATAAATAATCCAGAGGAAATAGCAAACACTTTCAATGACTATTTTCTGGAAATTCCACAAAAATTATTAAATAAATCACAGGTAAATACATTAAATTCTAATAATAAAATAAATATATGTAGTGATTCTTTATTTATAATTCATGTCACAAGTGAAGAGGTACGAATAACTATAAAAGAGCTAAAAAAATTGTGCTGGCATTGATGGCATCACAGATGCAATTTTAAAGAAATGTGTAGAAAATATAATAAATCCAATTACACACTTAATAAACAGTTCAATTCTCTCAGGAACTTACCCGGTTATTTTGAAGTTATCAAAAGTAATTCCAGTGCTCAAAAACGATTCAAAAGATGAATTTGATAACTATCGTCCTATTACCTTACCAACTGGTATCGCAAAAATTGTGGAAAAAATCATGTATAGGAGACTGATAAGATTTATAGAAAAAATAAAATATTATCATACTCACAACATGGATTCAGAACGGAAAAATCTACACAGACAGCAATTGTATTAATAGTATATTGAAATTAATTGACTATAAGGAACATGTAACTGGCCTATTCTTGGATTTATCGAAAGCATTTGATGTTGTTGACCATAAAATCCTCCTTACAAAACTAAATCAATATGGTATTGGAGGTCTAGCTAATAAATGGATAGAGTCTTACTTAACAAGGCGTAAACAAATAGTAAGCTTGAGACACAAGGATGATGGAACCAAATTACTTAATGAATCATTGTCCAATGAGAGAATTATTAAATTTGGAGTACCCCGGGGATCGGTTTCGGGCCCACTACTCTTCCTTCTATATATCAATTATATAACACAGAACGTTCATTCACATAAGGAAATTTTGTCTGCGGTTGATACAACACTCGTAATAAAAGGTGAAACTAAACAGGACGTACAGCAGTCTGCTGACTCCGTTACAGGAGAGTTAACCAGTAGTGTGTTTTGGACAGTTCAAAACCCTCCACCTCCTCACCCTCCACACAAGATGGCGGCGGTGTGATATGTCTCGAACTTATGGTTGGATTTTAACAAATGAGGTGTCAGTGAACTCGGGCTGACACCCCCTTTCCAATGGACAACATATTTCCACCCCAAAAATAAAACCTACCCTACTAAGGGGTGAAATTGAATTTTTTAGAGAATCTCTCTTTCCAATTGCAACATGTGAGAGTTTGAATGCCGATATGGAATGTAACGTTGTTCTGCAAACCAATAATCAAAGAGGGGCATGTTAGGCCTTGAGGTGAGAGCCCCATTTATTGTTGACGAGCCCCCTGCTGTCGGGCCCCTGTTGATGGGTTATTGTTGACAGGTCCTTGTGGACGAGTCCTTGTGGACAAGTCCTTGTGGACGAGTCCTTGTCCCTTTGGACCGATCCCTTTGGACGGGTCCCTTTGGCCTGGTTCCTACGGACTAGCCCATGAATTTATTTAAATTATGTCAAAGGGCCTAACTACATTTGTGTGTGTTGAATTGACGTTGTTCACTAATCCCCACTACTATAATGGGATAACGATATGAAAGGAAAGTGACGAAATACATGTGAACACGTGTGAAATGACCTTATTACCGTCCTCCTTATGAAACAAGTCACATCCTGTTTTGGTTCATACGTGAGAAAATGAAAGTTCATGTGTAATATGACCTAACACACAAGTGTACACATGTGCACGTGCACGATAAGAGCTAACAAGTCACAACCTGTTTTGACAGTAGTGGGAATAAGGCTAGAGACATGTACAAGTAGTCAAATTACTCCGGCAGACAACCCCTTTCCTATGGATAACTTATTTCCACTCAAAAATAAAATCTACCCCTACTAGGGGGTGAAATAATAATTTTTAGGTAAAAGTCGCTTTCCATGTGCAACATGTGAGAGTTTGTATGCCAATATGAAATTAAACTCGTTCCACATAAAGTGCATGCATACAACTGAATGCCGCTATGATTTATCATTTTTGTTTTTTGTTTTACAAATGCGCAATTGGTTTTTTTTGTAAGAGGGCGGGCTTTTTGAATAATAATTTATAGATACGTTTTTTTTACAAATTAACCAAAGATCCAAAAACTAATAGGTCATCGGCTTTTTAATATCTTATGAACTAAGAAAGCTAGGGACTTGTATGAAGGGTCGTTGGACTTGGGGTGACGCCCTGTTTTTGAATGTATTATTCATTTTTTGTCAAAAGGGCCTAACTGCACTTTCGTTAATATCTCGCTAATTAATAATCACAGAGGGTCAAGTGAGGTGTCATAGGACTTAAAATGGCCAACTCCTCTCCATGACCAATGAATTTACCCAAAACAAACAGCAAGGTCATTAGCCTAAGATTTTATCAACTAATAATCAGAGAGGGACAAGTGAGGTGTCACAAGACTCAGGATGGCCAACCCTTTTCCATGACCAACGAATTTACCCAAAATACCCAAAACAGCAAGGTCATTGACCTAAGATTTTATAAACTTATCAGTAGAGAGGGTCAAGTGAGGTGTCATAGGACTACGAATGGTTAACCCTTTCCCATGACCAATGAATTTATCTCAAAAATTCAAAACAGCAAGGTCATTGACCTGAGATTTTATAAACTAATAATCGGATATCAACATGTGAGGTGTCATAGGACTTAGAATGGTCAACCCTTTCCCATGGCTAATGAATTTACCCAAAAATACCCAATACATCAAGGTCATCGACCTGAGATTTTATAAACTTATAATCGGATATGGACATGTGAAATGTTTACAGTGAGTGATGAAACATAGCTAGGTAGTGAAAGAATTATTGTAGGCTA
Organism: Meconema thalassinum; assembly: GCA_946902985.2. Lineage (NCBI taxonomy): Eukaryota > Metazoa > Arthropoda > Insecta > Orthoptera > Tettigoniidae > Meconema > Meconema thalassinum. The sequence goes on along the minus strand of OX336391.1, from coordinate 38,473,581 downwards.
CATGTATGGTGACTGACAAATCTTTCACCATTGGAACTTGTTTTCAGATCAAACTGCAGTACAGAGAGAGTATAGGTTGTAGGTATGGGATAATAAATGACAAATGGTGTATACAAAATCTGATTTATCGATTCAAGAAATAAGAGTAGACAATCTTTAATTGATTGGTTAAAGAGGATAGCTAAAATCCAAAATGGTGACTACATTGAACTAAACTGAACCAAGCTGAATCAAACCCAACCAAACCGAACCAAACTTAATCAAAAACAAGCCAATGGTTTAAGTGTAAAACTTGTGGGTGAATGTGGTCATTGGTAATGTCACAAAGGAAAGGGATAACGCTCTACCTATAGAGGGTAAGGTAAAGCTAGTGCATGATGCTAATTCACACACACACAAGTACATGAACCACACACAACTATCCTATGCAGTTATTATGGGTTGACTGTTAAAACTTGCTCAGTGGTTACTGGGACAAGATGGTCGCTACACACACAACAAGCTTTAAATACCTGAGGCTAATAATCTATACACACACTCACACACACTTGTTCTAAACTAAACTGTCTTGCTGGCAGAGCTCACACAGTAGGTAAATGACAGAAATGCTTGGCTAACAGAAATACAATCATTTTCAGTTGCCTAATGTTACCAGTTAAACATTACGTGCTATACGGTGAGCACATGTGTCTCTTTCACTGGAGATCTTAACTCGATTTCTAGCTCTAAGGCCTAGAACGAATCAAACTAAGAAGAAAGGGTATGGTGACGCAGTGGTTAAACTGTTAGCCTTTCACTAAGGTAGACTAGGGTTTGAGTTTAGGTTAATATGCATGTCATAAACAAACAAATAAAAGCTGAGATAATGTTTAAAACTGATTACACTTGTCTCTTTTCAAATTATTACTTAGATTACAAATACAAACGTGGACTGGGTTTGACATACAGTTAATGCTTCCTATCACATACTAGACTGTAAGAAAGCCAAACAAGCAAAAGGCGTAGGTAGAGCAGTGGTAAAATCGCTATGTGTAGAGAAATACCTAACGTCTTTATGAACTGGCAAAGGTATGTCGCATAAACAGTGCAGGATACAATCCAGCAACCATAATTTTTATTTCGTGGACAAGAGAAAACATATATATATAGAGAGAGAGATATATAGAAAGCTTGTGTGTGTGTGTGGGTAGCATTGGTTGTTTGACTAGAGAAAATACGGTGAGGTAGGGTGGGGAGAAGGAGAATTAGCACTTATATATGAATGGAAAATAGATTGTTTCAATCGTTTTGTTTTTCAAATGCAGTGGTAGATAGTCGTTTTTTGTAAAACATTCTTACTTGCAGTAGTAATAAGCCTCTATGGCTCGGCTAACACATAGATAGACTGTATTATTGCCATGGTCAAGCACTCACATTAAGATCATTTACAAAATCCTAAAATGAAAAATAAAAAATCTTGTTTTGGAAATATCGTTTTTCAACATTCACACAAAATAAATACATAAAATATTTGTAAACAGCAAAATGGAAAATCCATGTTTCCATATAGACAAAATTTAAAAACCTTAAACGGACATTTAAGAAAATATATGCAAATGGGAAATTGACAAATGTGTAAATATGAAAATGGAAAAATCCATGTTTCCATATCATGAAATTGAAAAACATCAAACTGTCATTTAAAAAAATGTAAATGGAAAATTGACAAATTGCAATGTGTGAAATGTGAAATTGAACAAATGGCTATCATTATTTAAAAAAAAAAAAGAACATGGTGCTCTATGGTTGAGGTGTTAATCAAACCTTCTCTACTTATTTGGACCACTCGAGACTGAGTAGACTAGTTTTAGTTGTCATACCACTTTTAAAAGTTTGTGTTAAATCTAGGAATTGAACCCAAGAGCTTGTAGGGGGGATCCAAGGTTATAATATGTTAAACAGATAGCCTTGAATGTAGGGTGTGGTAGTTATATAGAGATGAGACGTTTCGATCAGGGCAGGGAGGCATGGAGATCTGCATCAAACCAGTCAAAAGACTGACGACTCAAACAACAACATGTAGAGCTCACCAAAATAATGTTGTGTGACGGTAAATGTTAGTCAACGAACAGTAATGCATTACTAAATCCCATGACACGATACCTAAGAGCTTTTTTAAAATTATTTAAAAATGCCTTTAACCCTATATTAAACACCCAGTTCACAAGACTCATAACTGCAATGTTATGGTCAAACAAAACAAAATCTATATTTCCAAACAAACAAGTGGTTTAGTCAATGTATACTGGAAAAAGTTTTATAAACATTTAAGTCCACAAAAATAATTAAATTAGACTAGTAACTGTCAGTTTGACCGAGTGGTTATGGTGTTTGACTTAAGTTCAAATTTTCTGTACAAGAAAGCAAGGGTTCGAATCCCTTACCTGATATAACTATTACCTCAACATGGCTTGACCACACTGTATTATTGTGTACTCGGTACACAAACTATAGATAGAGTGTATTGTTTAAGGTCACTCTCTTTGCGAACATAGTCAGAGACTGTTGATGGTTAACAATTGCATTAATAGTGGGACATAGGGATAGCAATTAAGAAAAACAGACAATACCCATACACTATTTTTATTTATTTAATGTAAGTACTTGTACAATAGTTATATACAAACTACAACTCGCTTTTGTCTATTACTATCTAGTTTCGATCCACTTGCATAACAAGGCAGATGACTTTGTAGTTCAGCCCCTTAAAACAACAACAACACTACCACTTACATAGTCTGTGATGTTGATGACTCTTGAGGCGTGGAAGATGGATACAACATTACTTTTACAACAGGGGTTAAACGTTGCTCAAGAAAAACAATGCACTATTTTGAGTAGCAACATCTTTCTCTTGTACTAACTTATTAGCATTCTGATGATTTTTTGCCAACACCATCAGTGTTTTGTCTGGAGCACTACATTGATGATCACTCACACTTAAAACCACACCATTTCTACTTTTCATATTGCCTCGACATCTTGTTGACCTCTGTTTTGAGCATCGCCAGAATATTATTCCTTTTACATTTTGTCGTCTATAGTTATAAGAGTAGCCTTTATAGAGTACACGTTGTTTACCTCGGTTAGTTGTAGTAAGTTCCATAGTAGTAACTAACCTGTTAGTATGATTTGCAAACTACAAAGGTTATTTCTGTTCTGGTAATAGAATTATTTAGCGTTGGCTTTTATATTTAATATGTACAGTTAAAAGTGATAGAAAAGTGGTAGAAACGTGGTAGCAAAGTGGTAGACAAGTGGTAGACAATTGGTAACATAGTGGTAGAAAAGTGGTAGCAAAGTGGTAGCAAAGTGGTAGAAAAGTGGTAGAAAAGTGGCAGAAAAGTAGTAGAAAAGTGGTAGCAAAGTGGTAGAAAAGTGGTAGCAAACTAGAAAAGTGGTAGAAAAGTGGCAGAAAAGTAGTAGAAAAGTGGTAGCAAAGTGGCAGAAAAGTGGTAGCAAACTAGAAAAGTGGTAGTAAAGTGGCAGAAAAGTAGTAGAAAAGTGGTAGCAAAGTGGTAGAAAAGTGGTAGCAAACTAGAAAAGTGGTAGCAAAGTGGTAGAAAATATTACATGTATTGTTAAGAAATAGTTTAAGCGGTTACATGGATTCATTACACTATAATTTTAGCATCACGAAGCTCATTTTCTATATCCAAAAGTTCTTCCTCATATTTAGTATGACCAGCCTGTTTACAGGTATGCAAGTACTGAAGCCGATGGATTAGCTTATTGGGATTGTTCCAGTAAACAAATTTAACAAATGATTTTTTTGGGTGTAAACCATTATCATCATCATCATCATCATCATCATAATCATCATCATCATCATAATCATCATCATCATCATGGTTATCATCATCAATATAATTATCATCAATATAATCATCATCACTATTACTATGTAATCCTTTTTGTTCATCTTGCAATGCAACAACCTTTGGCATAGTTTGTGTTGTCTTTGATAATGTTAGAGGTTTCTTAGACGTTAACGACTGTCCTAACATGTCTTTTTCAGGAGATAATAAATGCTCTTTAACAAACAAAGCACTATCTTGAGCCACACTATTTTTTTCTTGGTCTTGCTTTTTTACCTTGGTTAGAGTATTTTGTCCATTTAAATGAGTATTATTTTGAGATTTACAATGATGATCGGTTGAAATAAGTATGTTGGAGCCTTTTGTTTTGATCAATCCTCGACACTTTTTAGATCGTTGTTTCGAACAGCACCAAATAACAGTTCCATTTTTATTAGTTCTTTTTACAATATATGCATATCCTTTATAGTAAGCACATGGCTTACCATAGCTAGTCGTTGATACTTCCATGTCAACTGTTAAGCATAAACTAATCTCTAGTAAAGTTAACTCGATAATAAAAATGATAGTTTGTAGTATGTGCAGTTTAAAGTAAGAGCAAAAGTGAGAGTCAAATGGTAGAAAAGTGTTAGCAAAGTGGTGGAAGAGTGGTAGCAGTTTATAGTAGTCATGATCTTTTTTACCAGAATGTGATTTGAGTAAATGTAATTTCTAAACCTTAGCAGTGAGTAGTCAGTTAGTCTTGGTTCAGACAAGCGTAAACAGTTCTCCAATGAATCAGAGATCAAGATTTTCATTATGAAACAGTTGTGTAACCAATTAGGTATCGGTACTTGATAGCTTCACACATGAACAAAAATTCCAACATATCTGACATGAATTACATGATTTGAAAGTTGACAAAGAATATCCAATCAACCATTGTAGTTGCAATGTCAAACACAAAGACAAAATCAGCATGAGCTTTTAAGTTACAGGAAAATTCAATGAAATAGACTATGCAGGAAATTTGGAAATACACATCAGAAGTTTGCAACACCATCCTTCTAGCCTATATAAATTATCGACATGGAAAGTGTGCACTGCCCCTAACATTAAACCAATTTATCAATAACGCAAGTCAACAATCAAAACATTTTGTGTTGAGTCTATCATTTAATGCATATATTCTGTCTACATTGAACAGTAACAAAAAACGCCATTCATAATTAATTAAGTTTGCTTTAATTCTTTATGTAATGATAAATACATATTTAAAGTTTTGGCTGACTGTTCACGGTGAATCGGCTTTGAACACATAAGAGAGGGAATATTTTAAGACTTAACCTCAGCTCACCTAACATAACCTAAATTTACCTAACCTAACCTTGTCATATAGGTAAGAAACGGGTCAAGCTATGCTTTCGACTACTGAGTTTCAGCTACTTTTCAAGGCTACTCTCCCGAACATTGCCGGAGACTGTTGATAAACACCTATGTTCCCACGGCGGCGGCGCGCAACGACTTACATGACGCGCTTTCCCCTTTCATTGATCCCTGTTGATTTGTCCCTTTGGACTGGTCCCTGTTGACTAGCCCCTTTGGAAGGGCCCTTTTTGAATGGAGTCATTTTTGACGGGTCCCTGTGGACAGGTCCTTTTGGCTGATCCCTTTGGACCGGACCCTTTGACATAATTTGGATAATTGCATGGGCCAGTCCATAGGTACCAGTCCAAAGGGACCGGTCCAAAGGGATCAGCCAAAAGGACCTGTCCACAGGGACCCGTCAAAAATGACTCCATTCAAAAAGGGCCCTTCCAAAGGGGCTAGTCAACAGGGACCAGTCCAAAGGGACAAATCAACAGGGGTCAATGAAAGGGGAAAGCGGGTCATGTAAGTCGTTGCGCGCCGCCGCCGTGGGAACATATGTGTTTATCAACAGTCTCCGGCAATGTTCGGGAGAGTAACCTTGAAAAGTAGCTGAAACTCAGTAGTCGAAAGCATAGCTTGACCCGTTTCTTACCTATATGACAAGGTTAGGTTAGGTAAATTTAGGTTATGTTAGGTGAGCTGAGGTTAAGTCTTAAAATATTCCCTCTCTTATGTGTTCAAAGCCGATTCACCCTGAACAGTCAGCCAAAACTTTAAATATGTATTTATCATTACATAAAGAATTAAAGCAAACTTAATTAATTATGAATGGCGTTTTTTGTTACTGTTCAATGTAGACAGAATATATGCATTAAATGATAGACTCAACACAAAATGTTTTGATTGTTGACTTGCGTTATTGATAAATTGGTTTAATGTTAGGGGCAGTGCACACTTTCCATGTCGATAATTTATATAGGCTAGAAGGATGGTGTTGCAAACTTCTGATGTGTATTTCCAAATTTCCTGCATAGTCTATTTCATAGAATTTTCCTGTAACTTAAAAGTTCATGCTGATTTTGTCTTTGTGTTTGACATTGCAACTACAATGGTTGATTGGATATTCTTTGTCAACTTTCAAATCATGTAATTCATGTCAGATATGTTGGAATTTTTGTTCATGTGTGAAGCTATCAAGTACCGATACCTAATTGGTTACACAACTGTTTCATAATGAAAATCTTGATCTCTGATTCATTGGAGAACTGTTTACGCTTGTCTGAACCAAGACTAACTGACTACTCACTGCTAAGGTTTAGAAATTACATTTACTCAAATCACATTCTGGTAAAAAAGATCATGACTACTATAAACTGCTACCACTCTTCCACCACTTTGCTAACACTTTTCTACCATTTGACTCTCACTTTTGCTCTTACTTTAAACTGCACATACTACAAACTATCATTTTTATTATCGAGTTAACTTTACTAGAGATTAGTTTATGCTTAACAGTTGACATGGAAGTATCAACGACTAGCTATGGTAAGCCATGTGCTTACTATAAAGGATATGCATATATTGTAAAAAGAACTAATAAAAATGGAACTGTTATTTGGTGCTGTTCGAAACAACGATCTAAAAAGTGTCGAGGATTGATCAAAACAAAAGGCTCCAACATACTTATTTCAACCGATCATCATTGTAAATCTCAAAATAATACTCATTTAAATGGACAAAATACTCTAACCAAGGTAAAAAAGCAAGACCAAGAAAAAAATAGTGTGGCTCAAGATAGTGCTTTGTTTGTTAAAGAGCATTTATTATCTCCTGAAAAAGACATGTTAGGACAGTCGTTAACGTCTAAGAAACCTCTAACACTATCAAAGACAACACAAACTATGCCAAAGGTGTTGCATTGCAAGATGAACAAAAAGGATTAGATAGTAATAGTGATGATGATTATATTGATGATAATTATATTGATGATGATAACCATAATGATGATGATGATTATGATGATGATGATGATGATGATGATAATGGTTTACACCCAAAAAAATCATTTGTTAAATTTGTTTACTGGAACAATCCCAATAAGCTAATCCAGCGGCTTCAGTACTTGAATACCTGTAAACAGGCTGGTCATACTAAATATGAGGAAGAACTTTTGGATATAGAAAATGAGCTTCGTGATGCTAAAATTATAGTGTAATGAATCCATGTAACCGCTTAAACTATTTCTTAACAATACATGTAATATTTTCTACCACTTTTCTACCACTTTGCTACCACTTTTCTAGTTTGCTACCACTTTTCTACCACTTTGCTACCACTTTTCTACTACTTTTCTGCCACTTTGCTACCACTTTTCTAGTTTGCTACCACTTTTCTGCCACTTTGCTACCACTTTTCTACTACTTTTCTGCCACTTTTCTACCACTTTTCTAGTTTGCTACCACTTTTCTACCACTTTGCTACCACTTTTCTACTACTTTTCTGCCACTTTTCTACCACTTTTCTACCACTTTGCTACCACTTTTCTACCACTATGTTACCAATTGTCTACCACTTGTCTACCACTTTGCTACCACGTTTCTACCACTTTTCTATCACTTTTAACTCTACATATTAAATATAAAAGCCAACGCTAAATAATTCTATTACCAGAACAGAGATAACCTTTGTAGTTTGCAAATCATACTAACAGGTTAGTTACTACTATGGAACTTACTACAACTAACCGAGGTAAACAACGTGTACTCTATAAAGGCTACTCTTATAACTGTAGACGACAAAATGTAAAAGGAATAATATTCTGGCGATGCTCAAAACAGAGGTCAACAAGATGTCGAGGCAATATGAAAAGTAGAAATGGTGTGGTTTTAAGTGTGAGTGATCATCAATGTAGTGCTCCAGACAAAACACTGATGGTGTTGGCAAAAAATCATCAGAATGCTAATAAGTTAGTACAAGAGAAAGATGTTGCTACTCAAAATAGTGCATTGTTTTTCTTGAGCAACGTTTAACCCCTGTTGTAAAAGTTATGTTGTATCCATCTTCCACGCCTCAAGAGTCATCAACATCACAGACTATGTAAGAGGTAGTGTTGTTGTTGTTTTAAGGGGCTGAACTACAAAGTCATCTGCCTTGTTATGCAAGTGGATCGAAACTAGATAGTAATAGACAAATGCGAGTTGTAGTGTGTATATAACTATTGTACAAGTACTTACATTAAATAAATAAAAATAGTGTATGGGTATTGTCTGTTTTTCTTAATTGCTATCCCTATGTCCCACTATTAATGCAATTGTTAACCATCAACAGTCTCTATGTTCGCAAAGAGAGTGACCTTAAACAATACACTCTATCTATGGTTTGTGTACCGAGTACACAATAATACAGTGTGGTCAAGCCATGTTGAGGTAATAGTTATATCAGGTAAGGGATTCGAACCCTTGCTTTCTTGTACAGAAAATTTGAACTTAAGTCAAACACCATAACCACTCGGTCAAACTGGCAGTTACTAGCCTAATTTAATTATTTTTGTGGACATGAGTGTTTATAAAACTTTTTCCAGTATACATTGACTAAACCACTTGTTTGTTTGGAAATATAGATTTTGTTTTGTTTGACCATAACATTGCAGTTATGAGTCTTGTGAACTGGGTGTTTAATATAGGGTTAAAGGCATTTTTAAATAATTTTAAAAAAGCTCTTAGGTATCGTGTCATGGGTTTTAGTAATGCATTACTGTTCGTTGACTAACATTTACCGTCACACAACATTATTTTGGTGAGCTCTACATGTTGTTGTTTGAGTCGTCAGTCTTTTGACTGGTTTGATGCAGATCTCCATGCCTCCCTGCCCTGAGCGAAACGTCTAATCTCTATATAATTACCACACCCTACATTCAAGGCTATCTGTTTAACATATTATAACCTTGGATCCCCCCTACAAGCTCTTGGGTTCAATTCCTAGATTTAACACAAACTTTTAAAAGTGGTATGACAACTAAAACTAGTCTACTCACTCTCGAGTGGTCCAAATAAGTAGAGAAGGTTTGATTAACACCTCAACCATAGAGCACCATGTTCTTTTTTTTTTTAAATAATGATAGCCATTTGTTCAATTTCACATTTCACACATTGCAATTTGTCAATTTTCCATTTACATTTTTTTAAATGACAGTTTGATGTTTTTCAATTTCATGATATGGAAACATGGATTTTTCCATTTTCATATTTACACATTTGTCAATTTCCCATTTGCATATATTTTCTTAAATGTTCGTTTAAGGTTTTTAAATTTTGTCTATATGGAAACATGGATTTTCCATTTTGCTGTTTACAAATATTTTATGTATTTATTTTGTGTGTATGTTGAAAAACGATATTTCCAAAACAAGATTTTTTATTTTTCATTTTAGGATTTTGTAAATGATCTTAATGTGAGTGCTTGACCATGGCAATAATACAGTCTATCTATGTGTTAGCGGACCCATAGAGGCTTATTACTACTGCAAGTAAGAATGTTTTACAAAAAACGACTATCTACCACTGCATTTGAAAAACAAAACGATTGAAAAAATCTATTTTCCATTCATATATAAGTGCTAATTCTCCTTCTCCCCACCCTACCTCACCGTATTTTCTCTGGTCAAACAACCAATGCTACCCACACACACACACAAGCTTTCTATATATCTCTCTCTCTATATATATATGTTTTCTCTTGTCCACGAAATAAAAATTATGGTTGCTGGATTGTATCCTGCACTGTTTATGTGACATACCTGTGCCAGTTCATAAAGCCGTTAGGTATTTCTCTACACATAGCGATTTTACCACTGCTCTACCTACGCCTTTTGCTTGTTTGGCTTTCTTGCAGTCTAGTATGTGATAGGAAGCATTAACTGTATGTCAAACCCAGTCCACGTTTGTATTTGTAATCTAAGTAATACTTTGAAAAGAGACAAGTGTAATCAGTTTTAAACATTATCTCTGTTATTATTTGTTTGTTTATGACATGCATATTAACCTAAAATCAAACCCTAGTCTACCTTAGTGAAAGGCTAACAGTTTAACTACTGCGTCACCATACCCTTTCTTCTTAGTTTGATTCGTTCTAGGCCTTAGAGCTAGAAATCGAGTTAAGATCTCCAGTGAAAGAGACACATGTGCTCACCGTATAGCACGTAATGTTTAACTGGTAACATTAGACAACTGAAAATGATTGTATTTCTGTTAGCCAAGCATTTCTGTCATTTACCTACTGTGTGAGCTCTGCCAGCAAGACAGTTTAGTTTAGAACAAGTGTGTGTGAGTGTGTGTATAGATTATTAGCCTCAGGTATTTAAAGCTTGTTGTGTGTGTAGCGACCATCTTGTCCCAGTAACCACTGAGCAAGTTTTAACAGTCAACCCATAATAACTGCATAGGATAGTTGTGTGTGGTTCATGTACTTGTGTGTGTGTGAATTAGCATCATGCACTAGCTTTACCTTACCCTCTATAGGTAGAGCGTTATCCCTTTCCTTTGTGACATTACCAATGACCACATTCACCCACAAGTTTTACACTTAAACCATTGGCTTGTTTTTGATTAAGTTTGGTTCGGTTTGGTTGGGTTTGATTCAGCTTGGTTCAGTTTAGTTCAATGTAGTCACCATTTTGGATTTTAGCTATCCTCTTTAACCAATCAATTAAAGATTGTCTACTCTTATTTCTTGAATCGATAAATCAGATTTTGTATACACCATTTGTCATTTATTATCCCATACCTACAACCTATACTCTCTCTGTACTGCAGTTTGATCTGAAAACAAGTTCCAATGGTGAAAGATTTGTCAGTCACCATACATGTAGCCTACAATAATTCTTTCACTACCTAGCTATGTTTCATCACTCACTGTAAACATTTCACATGTCCATATCCGATTATAAGTTTATAAAATCTCAGGTCGATGACCTTGATGTATTGGGTATTTTTGGGTAAATTCATTAGCCATGGGAAAGGGTTGACCATTCTAAGTCCTATGACACCTCACATGTTGATATCCGATTATTAGTTTATAAAATCTCAGGTCAATGACCTTGCTGTTTTGAATTTTTGAGATAAATTCATTGGTCATGGGAAAGGGTTAACCATTCGTAGTCCTATGACACCTCACTTGACCCTCTCTACTGATAAGTTTATAAAATCTTAGGTCAATGACCTTGCTGTTTTGGGTATTTTGGGTAAATTCGTTGGTCATGGAAAAGGGTTGGCCATCCTGAGTCTTGTGACACCTCACTTGTCCCTCTCTGATTATTAGTTGATAAAATCTTAGGTTAATGACCTTGCTGTTTTTTTTTGGTAAATTCATTGGTCATGGAGAGGGGTTGGCCATTTTATGTCCTATGACACCTCACTTGACCCTCTGTGATTATTAGTTAGCGAGATATTAACGAAAGTGCAGTTAGGCCCTTTTGACAAAAAATGAATAATACATTCAAAAACAGGGCGTCACCCCAAGTCCAACGACCCTTCGTACAAGTCCCTAGCTTTCTTAGTTCATAAGATATTAAAAAGCCGATGACCTATTAGTTTTTGGATCTTTGGTTAATTTGTAAAAAAAAACGTATCTATAAATCATTATTCAAAAAGCCCGCCCTCTTACAAAAAAAAAACAATTGCGCATTTGTAAAACAAAAAACAAAAATGATAAATCATAGCGGCATTCAGTTGTATGCATGCACTTTATGTGGAACGAGTTTAATTTCATATTGGCATACAAACTCTCACATGTTGCACATGGAAAGCGACTTTTACCTAAAAATTATTATTTCACCCCCTAGTAGGGGTAGATTTTATTTTTGAGTGGAAATAAGTTATCCATAGGAAAGGGGTTGTCTGCCGGAGTAATTTGACTACTTGTACATGTCTCTAGCCTTATTCCCACTACTGTCAAAACAGGTTGTGACTTGTTAGCTCTTATCGTGCACGTGCACATGTGTACCATTGTGTGTTAGGTCATATTACACATGAACTTTCATTTTCTCACGTATGAACCAAAACAGGATGTGACTTGTTTCATAAGGAGGACGGTAATAAGGTCATTTCACACGTGTTCACATGTATTTCGTCACTTTCCTTTCATATCGTTATCCCATTATAGTAGTGGGGATTAGTGAACAACGTCAATTCAACACACACAAATGTAGTTAGGCCCTTTGACATAATTTAAATAAATTCATGGGCTAGTCCGTAGGAACCAGGCCAAAGGGACCCGTCCAAAGGGATCGGTCCAAAGGGACAAGGACTCGTCCACAAGGACTTGTCCACAGGGACTCGTCCACAAGGACCTGTCAACAATAACCCATCAACAGGGGCCCGACAGCAGGGGGCTCGTCAACAATAAATGGGGCTCTCACCTCAAGGCCTAACATGCCCCTCTTTGATTATTGGTTTGCAGAACAACGTTACATTCCATATCGGCATTCAAACTCTCACATGTTGCAATTGGAAAGAGAGATTCTCTAAAAAATTCAATTTCACCCCTTAGTAGGGTAGGTTTTATTTTTGGGGTGAAAATATGTTGTCCATTGGAAAGGGGGTGTCAGCCCGAGTTCACTGACACCTCATTTGTTAAAATCCAACCATAAGTTCGAGAGATATCACACCGCCGCCATCTTGTGTGGAGGGTGTGGAGGTGGAGGGTTTTGAACTGTCCAAAACACACTACTTTAACCAAATGGTCAGAAGAGAATCACCTCATAATAAACTATAAAAAAAAACAGTATGTCTAAATTTCCACACTATACAGAATAGGAATCCTGCGAAGCCCAATATAACAATAAATGGTCATCAAATAGAAAATAAATCAGAAACAAAGTTTTTATATCTATGGATACAACATGACTTGATATGGAATAAACATATACAATATCTGAATACTAAACTGAACTCGATGTGCTTTTAGTTACGTATTTTGAAAACCTGCACTAGCATGCACACATTAAGAAATACTTATTTTGCTTATTTCCATTCATACTTAAGATATGGGGTCATATTTTGGGGTATGTCGCCAGATGTACCACGGCCTACTGAATACGAGCTGCGCTCTATACCGGCCTTGACATTCCCAGTCAGAACCCATGTATAACATGTAATTGGAAAGTTTCTACTCGTTGCCGGTAGAGCGCACTCCCCTCCCATTATAGGCGCGATAAGGAATCAGCTGTACAGTACGTATATTAAATGTGTAATCTCAAGAACCACTGGATGGATTTTGATGCTGCTTTCACCATTCTGTAAAGGTGATCTCGAGGAAGATTTGTGTAGAACATCATTTATTTATGACCAAAGGGAGCCCAGCAGTAACGATTTCAGTGAAAAGGTCGAAAAAATAGCCTGGCGTCCGTGCGCTTTTTAAGCTTACGCTGGGCGAACCGTTAAAAATATCACTATATTATGAGTGTAAGAATTGTTCAGCGTGAGAAATTCAACAAAAAAGTCCGCGAGAGCATATCTCTATCTTCGATACATCGCCCACTATAAGTGTTTTTAGTTTGGACGGGAGGGGCATTTGGCTTGCACCTCGCCATTCTTAAATTACGTCTGACAGGAATTCCTTGCACATTCATAACTGTTCCCGGGCGAAGCCGGGGCGGGTTGCTAGTGACACTATATAATTATTATCATTATAATTTCCGCATTATCAAAATTAAAATTATATCACTAAATAAAATAGCGTGCTAATAAATCTAAGATAAATTAGACATACCTTGCACCTTCTTCGGGTACAAAGACACTACTCCAGCACCGTCTCATTAAAAGGAAAGAGAGGATCAAAATTACAGCCGGGAACAAGTAGCAGCTAATCGTGTGTTGTGTTTTGTGCTAAGAGATCTTTCGACAAATTATCAGATACCGTGTGCCTTCTTCTTCACGAAGCAGCTGTCAGGATGGGACTTACATAAACTCCTGCTGGACGTTATTCTCGAGGTTGAACAATGCGGTTTCATAATTATAATAACTGTCTGTGATAATCACAAAACTAACACTACAATGATGAGGCATTTAGGGGGAGGGAATTTGCAACCAATGGTCAATCACCCATACGACGAGTCTAGGAATGTATTTCCTAGTTTTGATCATTGTCACATTCTAAAAAAAAAAAAAAAAAAAAAACATTAGAACGCAGTTTCTGTAACGAGAGATGACTGATGGTACTGGAATAATTTCAGGGAGATACTTGTCATTACTATACACAATGAAAAAGGGGTGAGATCGTCAAACCGGTCCGACACCTCACTAAAAAACACATCGAACCAACTAAATTTGAAAAAAATGAATTTTCGGCGTGCCAAGGAAGTGTTCTCGTCAGAAGTTATTGGTGCCAATAGTACACTGAAAGAAAATATAGGCATGCACCCGGAAGCGTAGGGTACACATTCATGGACGCAGAAGCAACCATTTTTTTTTGAAAAACGTTAATAAATGGTTCGCTATGCATGACGTAAGCATCACATATCATCATATTCAGTCTAGAAATCCAGATAAAGGGCATTTTTTCTCATTAAATGTCAGTCGCCTAAACTGGCTAGAGGAATATTTTCATTCTTACCTTGAAACTTTGAAAGCTGCTAGTAACGCTGCTAGAAAGGACTTCCTGAGTTCTGAGACTTACGAAGCTACCTATACAATTAATCACGGATTCAGCTGTCCAGTGCATAAGGTATCTTCTAAAAATGGGTAGAGGAAAGTCGCCAAATATGGGGATTTTTTTTTATAGGGCTCACATTAGACATGAGAAGGAACGGAATAATTTTGGTTTTCTCACCAATGTAAACCTCAGGCGATATACTATGTATATTACAAATATGGGCACGTTTGATGTTTTAATACCCTCTGATATTATTGTTAACTTTAAAAGTGCACTTTCCCCGTATTAGGCAACCGGGTTTCGTAATATGGGGAGGTGAGAAACCTCACGGTTTTTATTTATAATAGGTACACTGAATAGTATACCCTACTAATTAAAGCATTAATTCTGACATTTTTTTCGTGTGGCCTCCTGAGAGGCCGAGTGCAGGTCTTTCTAGTTGACGCCCGTGGGCGACCTGCGCGTCAGGATGAGAGATGGAATGGATGAAGATGAATGAAACTGGGCAAGGATGTGGAAGGAAGCGGCCGTGGCCTGTTAGAAGGTACCGTCCCAGCATTTGCCTGGTGTTGAAAAATGGGAAACCACGGAAAATCATTTCAAGGATGGCCGACGGTGGGGCTCGAACACACGCGTCTACCGAGTCAGCAGAGAGCTTGGCCCCATGGCCTAACGCTGCACTTTAGCCAGCGTAGCCACTACTGTCGGTAATTCTGACAATGTAATGAAATCATGAACACAAATAGTACAAAAATACAAAAATGAATATTTTAAGTAAATAACAGTCCTAGTTTCCTGTTGCCGAACTTCCAAACCGTTCAGCAGAAAAATGCATAAACTTTAATGAAAACCGAGTGATTCTGATCGAATTCAACTGTAACGCGGTGCAAGGTATGTCTAATTTCTCTTAGATTTATTAGCACGCTATTTTATTTTGTTATATAATTTGCATTTTGATATTGTGGGAATTATAATGATAATATAATAGTGTCACTAGCAACCCGCCCCGGCTTCGCCCGGGAACAGTTATGAATGTGCAAGGAATTCCTGTCAGACGTAATTTAAGAATGGCGAGGTGCAAGCCAAATGCCCCTCCCGTCCAAACTAAAAACACTTATAGTGGGCGATGTATCGAAGATAGAGATATGCTCACGCGGACTTTTTTGTACAATTTTTCATGCTGAACAATTCTTACACTCATAGTATATTGATATTTTTAACGGTTTGTCCAGCGTAAGCTTAAAAAGCGCACGGACGTAAAGTTCTTTCTTCGACCTATTCACTGAAATCTAAAATCGTTACTGCTTGGCTCCCTTTGATCATAAATAAATTATTTTCTACAGAAATCTTCCTCGATATTACCTGTACAGAATGGTGAAAGCCGCATCAAAATCCATCCAGTGGTTCTCGAGATTACCCGTGATATCCAAGAATCGGGGACTTTGTTTTACACTAAGTAGAGATAAGTCTTAGTCGTGCAATGCTTGGTGAACAGCGCTGTGTGAGCAGTTGAGTAACTAACAAGATTTCATGAAAAAGGTCTCATTGTCTAGGCCGGTATGAGCGCATTCAGTCGGCCGTGGATGTACTAAGCACGTTTAGGATACAAAAGAGGGCGATTAGAATTATGGCAAATGTTAACACTAGAGTATCATGTAGACCTCTGTTTAAAGATTTAAACATTCTCCCTCTGCTCTGTATATATATCTTTGAAAGTATTATGTTTTGTTAAAAGAATTTAATGAATAAGGATGTTTTTCTTTAACCAAACAATGATGTTCATAGGCGTAACACAAGACAAAATCAAAACATTCATATTTCACACACACACACACACACACACACACAAGCATATATCAAAAAGGAACTTATCACACAGGAGTTAAATTATACAATAAACTACCACAGTATATAAAACTTGCCCCAAAAATAAAAACCTTTGATAGAATGTTGAAAGCTTATCTGCAGTGCCATTGTTTTACTCTGTAGTTGAATATCTTAGTGTATAGAAACGATGAAATCTATAATCATATTTTACTTTTCTATTTTAATTGTAATACCTAGCTATAAGTTGTATTTATAGAATTAAGTTTTCATATTATGATAACAGAATAAAGTGTAAATAGTTGTCCAATAAGATTGTATCTCTTAAGATCTGTTATTATAATAAGTTATAAATAGTTATAGTATTAGTATTACTGTATATACCTACTAGTAGTTATATTTTATAGATGTAAATTCTGACGTGTCCTATATCAAAAATGTATTGTATACATGTATGTGATCAAATTGAATTAATAAAACTATCTATCTATCAGATCTAGAGTATTTACCAGCTAGTATAAACCCTGGGAATAGAATTAATTCAAGTTATTCCTCTTTCAGCCAATGTTCTGAAATACATAGTGCTGAGATGTCTTTATGTTCATTTTAAGCATTAGATTTATGTAATCAAGGAGTGCTATGGAACACTTTCGTATTATCCTGTTATAATAAGTAAATGTGATCCCTAAATTACTGTCATAGCGGACATAAATTCTATCTTATTAATGTTTTACATACAAAAACAAACCTAATCTAGGGCTAACGCCCAGACCCCCTTGCTTGTGGTTACTTACAAACAGGCAGTATTCCTACCTAACCTAGTAGCGGACATAAATTGATCTTATTAATGTTTTACATACAAAAACAATCCTAATCAGGGGCTGACGCCCCAGACCCCCTTGCTTGTGGTACTAACAGTAATTTTCGGCCAAGCAGTAGGTCTACCTAACCTAGTAGCCGACATAAATTCTATCTTATTAATGCTTTACATACAAAGAGCTAAGATGGCGGCTATGGCTAGTAATGTTTGTTCTCCGTGCGGGAAAAAAGTGAAAAATAGCGAGGAATTCGTTAATTGGGAAGGGGATTGTGGGCGTAATTTCCATGAGGAATGCACAAGAATTTCTAAGAAGGCTTACGAGTCTATAGAAAGTGATCCGCAAAAGGTGTGGAAATGCAATCGCGACGATTGTCACCCACCACTCAAGTTCAGTGATTTTGACTTGGTGAAGGAGGTTACAGAAAAGATACAGTTGTCTGTAAATGAACTAAGGAACACTTTCATGCAGGACTTAAAAATAATTAAGCAAGCCACGGAATTCATTAACGAGCAGTTTGAAGATTTCAAAAACCTCACAAATGAGATAAAGAAAAGAACACTAGAAATGGAAAAGTCGTTGGCGAGTATAAACAATGATACGAAGCAAGCGTTAGATGGGTCAGAAGACCTTAAGCAGTACACGCGCAGGAACAATTTGATATTAAGTGGAATGCCAGAAATGCCGAGGGAAAATGTGTACGACCTAGTGATCCAAGCTTCCAGGGTATTGGGTGTTGAGTTGGGACTCCACGACATCGATGTCGCCCATCGTTTGCCGGCGAGAGACGGGGACGTGGGGCGAATCATGGTGAAATTCACTAACAGGTGGAAGAAGGACGAAATAGTGAATGCGAGAATTCAGAGGAGAGTTCTAACAACACAGGACATGTGACTGAATTGCCCTTCACGCAATATTTTTATAAATGACCACCTATCACCCAGGAACGACTATATTGTAACAAGATGCCGGAGCCTGAAGCAGAATGGGAAGATATTCGGAACCTGAACAAGAGACTGCAAGGTTTATGTTCGGGAAGCTCGAGATGGCCCAAGCACACTCATCTGCGGTGAAGCGAAGATCGCCCACCTCGAGAAAAAATACGGACAATAAGTGCTGCAGTACGGTCGACTCTAGACAGGTCGGAAGACTGAGACTTGGCAACATGTTCATCAGTCATAGGCCTATCCCTGTCAAGCGGGAACACGATGGGAACGTTCAGTCTGGCAGGTGTTTTTGTTTATCTCACAGGGATATTTCCTTCTATATTTTGTTTCTTACGCTTTATAGTAGCGTTTATACTGTTTTAGATCCCTTATTTGGGGGTGGATCTAAAAGGGAGAGTTGCTGTACTAATTTATGAGGTTGTGCCTAAAGAAGGGTAGCTCCCCTTGACAGGGCAAGCTGACCAGTGTAGTGTGTTGTGGTGTGCTAGGAACTAGGGGGCGTTCCTATAAATAATGTGGTAGTGTTTGAGGGGATGGGACCCACTGCAAAGGGTCGCTGTACTAGTCGCTCAGCTGACTGCTTGTTATGTAATCGACTCTGCTCGTATCAGCCGGGTGGCACGCGCTGCTTGCTGGCAGCCGGCTCGAGAAACCCAAAGATACCTGAGTTAGCGCTAATGGCTTACCGTCTGTCACGTCTTTACGTGACGGGAATAAGGAAGGGCGTTGGGATGTAAAGAGGCGTATAACAGTAATGCTAGTGTAGAGTGTGGACCAAGTGTTTTATTGGTCTGTGATATTCTTTGTGTGAGTCCCTTGTAGGGAATGAAATTATGTTTATAATGTGATACAAGTTGTGGGTTGCAGGTTACATAAATAGGAACTCTGAACACGATTGACTGACTCACCTCGGTTGACACCAGCGTAGCTTCGGCCGTCTTGATGGAGCACTGACAATGGAGAGAGAGTTTGACCTCATTAGGACGTCTTCTTATACCTTCAGACGCCCTCCTGTCAGCAATGTATTGGCCCAGTTAGTACTATGTCGCTGAGTGTAATGATTACGTAAGGCTTGAGCTGCTTTATGGAGTAGCAAGCTGTCCTTACAGTATTAATGGATGTTGCCCCGGCTTTCCAAGGGTTGCCATTTTAGGGGATTTAGCCAGATGTTGGGGGGATGGTCTCCAAGGGGTGCATACCCCTGGGATGCTGTACAAGAGTCTTCCTTCATTTGTTCGCGTCCTCGCGAACGGGAACGGAACTGGAAGTTGGGATGTTGACGTAGTGGTCCTGGAAAACCCTCTCGTATCTCCTGGTGGCGTCGTATCGAAGTGTGGGTGTGAGGTGAGCCCGTGTTCAGAGGGGAGGGTTATGGGATTTACATATATATGTATACATTGACATTGTGAAAAAACAAACAAAAAAAATTGACATTTGCGAAAGATTTGATTAACATTGGGAAAATTGACATTTTGAGAAAAATTGAACATTAAAATAAATTCGATATGTAAAAAAAAAATTGCCCTTGCATTTGCTGGCATATTGCTAGTTTAAAAAAAAAACATGGTTTCTGATGGTGACGTGTCACATATTTGTGCAGGGAGGAAAAACCCAGGGCCGAACGGATGATTGCTTCGCCCGCCCCATCTTAGGGAAAAAATGCTCCCTGCAATAAGAAAGGTAGAAGAAAATAGAAAAATGGGTGTTCCAGGGTATAATTTAAGGGAAATATTCAAAAGTATTTATTTGTGTGGGAAAAACGGAACACCCTGACAAATGGGGAAGTTAGAAGAAGGAAAAATGAAAGAAAACAAATCATACACATGATGGACATTGGCATTTTGGTGAACAAACAAAAATATATATAGTGTATAGGTGTATAAAGCTTATCCTGAAAAACTTATAAATTACAATGACCTTATGTCTAGTGGAATAATGGTATACAGTTTATCCTGAAAAATTATAATTTACAATGACCTTATGTCTACTTAATCGCGCTAATCCCTTATAATTATAGTTTTCATGAGGTACCTCGCGTGCACGCTACCCGTCTGTACGTACTCTTGCCGTCTCACGGCTGATTCTGTACGGCCACTTCTTGGTACGGTATAGTGGTCGTACCGCTTGTATGTGTGCTTAATACCTAACCTGTGAAGCATCCTCTGTGGGTGAATGCTTTCACACTTGACAATGAGAGTCACTGCCACAAACCGGTTGCGCCCTCATTGTCGTAATCTGCGTCACATTTTGACGCTTTATGTGTTTTAATTGAGTTGATCTGCCAGTAAGCCTGGTACCCCACAGGCACCAGTCCTGCTGTGCAGATTCATTTTAGAGTGTGTAGCTGAAAAAGAAAAATGTGGTGAGTGTTTGCGAGTGTGTCGGGCTTAGTGCAAGTTGAAAAAAAATAAAAAAAAATAGTACACATCATGGCATGCTGTAAATAATATGCCACTGCTATATGGCAGTGAAATTCCTGTCACCAGTTTTCTGTATCTGGTGACGATGCCTGTGAAAAAAAAATGGCGAGGTTTAGAAAAAAAAACATATTAGTACTGGTTGAAGCTGGTGTTTTACTGAAAAAAAAAAACATGATTAATGTTACTTAGCTGCAAGGCCGGGCTTACCCTATACGGTGCCGTAATGCCGTAAATAATATATAGTTGGTCTTACCCCGGTAGCGGAATTGTGGTTACCGAGTGCCGATATATTCCACTTTGATTATTCCTATCTTAATCTAGTTTATCCTAAGTATTGTCGGGCTTACCTCGGTAACGGATTTATAGTCACCGAGTGCCGATATATTCCACGGTGATCTATATATATTAAAAAAAAAATGCCTTAAATGTAGGTTTATGTTACCTTATGTCTTACCTTACTTATTTAACTTATTGATAAAAGTACTTAACTGTAAAACTATTCTGTATTTACATGCCGAGTGGACCTTATTCTAAAGCCGAAATGTGCTGTGCTATTATTAGCAACAGCTGTCAGTAAATTTGCTTACATCTAAGTGACCTTAACATGGCACTATGACTTAAGTACTAAAATTTAGATGGAGGCTGGCCGCTTGATTTCTCTCGCGGGGGCGCCCTTGTAGTACATTGTCGGGACCGGAACCCAACAATGCCTCGTAGTCCCCTCCGTTTTAATACTATTGTCGACATCTATTCTAGGTCTTAATACTAGTACTAACCTATTCGCAGGCGCCTTACGGTGCCACTAAGCTAACCGTTTCGCCCGCTGTAACTTTCGTGTTCATAACCGTGTGCTGTTCCTATTTGACGTAGGTGAGCCGCCCACTTGGCTCCTGTGAGGGGCGCGCAATGCCCCTCTCTTAATGCCCTCTGGTTGCCCGTTGCGTCGCCATTTATGTGGGCATTGGACAGTGTGGTCCAATGGCATAATATTGTCTTCGCCTTAATCGGCCGTCGCAATCTGCTTTCGCAGTGATATTTGCCTCTATGGGCCGCCGTAGTATGCATTTTCGCATTGATATATAAAGTTGCCTCTATGGGCCGCCGTAGTATGCTTTTTCGCATTGATATATAAAGTTGCCTCTATGGGCCGCCGTAGTATGCTTTTTCGCATTGATATATAAAGTTGCCTCTATGGGCCGCCGTAGTATGCTTTGCTCCAACGCATAGGAGTTTTGCTTCCCGCTATGGAAGCCGTGCCTTACTTAAATTTAAACTTAACTAGCAGTCTAGTCATAATGGGGTCGTCTCTAGGGATAGTTCCCGAGGCCGGCGCTGAGTGAGCTATTTCTCCCGCCATCCTCAGAAAGTCACCCTGCAGATCTCGGCTTCGATGACCGTGACACATAGTGGGTGTAACGTTCTCCGACAAGGGGGATGGGCTAATATGCACCCCTAGATCTCGATGTTTGCCCGTGTCAGGTCCCGAATGCTTTGACCTTACGTGGTTCGTCTATTTGGTCAGGTCAGTGATTTGATGAGCCAACTGGGGTAAGGGTCCACATCGCCTTCCCCAGCTCTGCTCCAGTGTGGTCCCTCCTGACCTTCGGCTTACACCGTTGTCAACCATCAGTTCGTATCAGATTCCTTTGTAAGAGAGAAAAAAAAATGTGCCGTAACCTGTGTGAATGGTTCAACCTCTGTGTAAAATGTGAAATATTTCCAGTGTAGCGGGGTTGCAGATCCTCTAAGTACATAGGCTACTTCTGGCCTACCATCGCTATGTCAGCTTCCCAGCAATAATGCCTTCTTTACCTTAATGGAGGTGTTAGTAGGGTCTGTAATGTCAGGTACCCTGTTATTAGGATTTGGGGGTAGTTATTTGTTGAGTGGGCTTAAAGCATGGTAGGAAGGGTTTTGCGCACCTTTGGGTTCCACGTTAGTGGTGGCCTAGAACCGGTGGTGGCACTGGGATGCTTCTATAGTGAGTGGAGTGGGGAGGTAATTCCCGGGATTGCAAAAATACGAAAATTCATGCAGGTTTGATATTAAAATCCCTGGTAATTGGATGGGATACTCATGCATGTGTCTGGATATGAAGTTTTTGCCTTCATGTACGGATAGGTGTAGGATGGGGCATAATACCATATGTTCCTTTCATGCGGGAGTGTTTAAGTACTAAAGCATGGTTAATATGTATCTATGGCCTCCTCTCTCATTTGGAGAGGCGCATTATGCTTCTTTAATGTTTGCTGAGCCACCCCTAATACTCAGGCGGTGCAACGGGGCTCAAGGCGTAGCTTGCCTGCTCTTTAGACGCATGAAGTCCATCAACCCCAGTGTGTATTTTGTAATGTAGTGTAGCTGTTTATGGTCGTGTAGATGTGTTTGCGTTGTTTATGTCAGGCTTGAGAAGGTTATGGGAAGGGAGTAAGGTGGTACGCTGGTAGCCTGTTCTCCTGTCGTCCTCCCTTGGTCCATGTTGGCTTTCTATCCGCGCCTTGGGATAGTAGGGCTGCATGACCTAATCTGGTCGGCCATTTGCAGTGTAGATGTGGCCAGTGGTCGTAATGCGACTGGTCATGTGCTAGTCATCTGTAATGATTTATTTGGGGAATAGAATCGCGAAAAGAAGTTATGAAGGGGAGGTCCTGTTTCCTCAAAGTCCCTATGTTCGCTCCTAATTGGTGAGTGCGTGTGTGTGTGTGTGTGACTACGTTCCGCTACACCACGCGGACGGTTGGTCTGTTATAAGGCTAAGTCCTAATATGTATCGCCTTTGTGGGCAGAAGGCGCCCGTGGCTTGCCAACGTGCCCTTGCGACCGTGCCCTGTAGGCCCAAGATAAGTTTCGCTGTGTCACGTCTTGTCCATTGCCAAATGATTTTGCAGTGTGGAGAAAAAAAATGTATGGCGTTATAATTGTTATGTGTGTGTAATTTCACGGTCACGGGCTATACGCAATAGTGTCTCGTCACCGCAGTATTGCAGTGTGAATAGTCTGCAGTCAGCAATTGGTATGTGCAATTCTGCAAGTATGCAAGTGTGGTCATTGTTTTGGATTCCTAGCCTAATGTAGCAATTCGCCCTAGTTAGGTAATGACGTCGTGTGGCCATTGTTCTCTAAGACCTGTGTCTTGCGAAATTTTCCTACCTGTGTTCGTGAAATGTATTCCTCTATGCCTGGTGTAATTCGAAATTTTTTTGTCTGGCTTTTGGTGGGAGGAAATGTAGTATTCCCTGTTCATGCACTTGTATGGGCCAATTTCAGTATGATTGGACGCCTGAATATCTGTTCTCCTTTGCGTCTAAATTTTCACTGGAACTCAGACCCGTGACCTTATGTCATTCTCTGTGTTTTATGTTTGCGTTGTGTGACAGGGCTTGGGGCTTTCCCAGTGTGGTCTTTGCTTGTGTTCCGTGTACCAAAAATACCATTGGATAGTTAGTTTTTGGTACGCGTGTGGTGTGTGGTCATGGGTTCGAATCCGGTTGTCTGTAAAGACTTGGTGTGATCATTTTCGTGCCGCATATAATATGGCATGTTCCCGTGGATGTGCGATACGCATATGAAAGCATACATCCCTGTGTAGAGTTTGTACGTTTTTGAATTCCCCTCGTAGTGTAATTTTGGAAGATATAGGGTCTCTAAATCGGGCGTGAATGATGTGTTGATTTCTGTCCAGTAGGCTTTGGCTCGCTTGTCTGCGTCGAGCAGCCTTGCTCATTGAGGAGTATGTTACTGCTGATACGACGGTGTTGAATTACGATGTTGTGTGCTTTCATTTGTTTCATGCTCTGCCCACGTCCTAGTTTTCTGCACGTGTGTGTGTGTGAACCTGATTGCTGCCTATAATGATTGCTAGCAGTGCCTCTCTCATTGTAGAGAAAAAAAACTTTGTGGTTTAATATGACCGTTGATTTGTAGCTCATGCGCCAGGGGATTTCCGTTTTACTTGGAATCCAAACCACAGGCCAAGGCATTTCATTTCGGAAATCCCATATGCGTTGTACGCGAGTGTGTCTGGTCCGCTAGTCGCGTATTTGGTGACCAGATGCCAGAGGCGATTGTATTGTTTTTCGTTTATGACCCGCTGTTAGTGGGACTGTCCCAATTAGTCTTAGCTTTCCCATTATCCTTATTCTAGGACTGGATATCTACTCAACCTTATATTCCTGGTATTCAGAAGGTTGCGGGTTTGGAGACCGCCTTTTACCCAGAGTAATTGTTTCCGGCACCATGAAGGTTGTGTCTCCGGGACAGTTCTGGTGAGTGTTAGGATCGTATCCCGGCGCGGTCAGTGGGCTATTTCTTGGCCCTCTTTTCACGCCTGCCCGTGGGATTACTTCCTTTCCTTTTGGCAGTATTTCCGCCTTTACGTGTACCTATGTCTAAAAATTATGTCGTGAACACCATAAAAAATGTTAAAAAATAAAAAAAAAATGGTGGTTGGGACCTGAGTGTAATATTTACCATTTTGGTAACGTGAGTACTACCGTAATCTGGTTACGTCTCAGGGGAATCTACCGACACTGTCTAGTACACATTAGGAAGGCCATTGCAAGACGTAATTGATATACCTGTATCCACGTCACGAGCAAAGCCAGTGCACTATGGGAGTCAAACCTGCCCTTCAAAGTAATTGTAACTCACCAAAATGACAGTGTCTCGTCCCGATGTGCAATTGGGCTTTTCAGTTGGCTAAAGCACACCTCACCAAATTTTTGAAGTTAGTTTGAGATTCTTAATTCCTGCCACACTTACGGCTTTCGCCCGCAACAGGAGAATCTATCAACCTGTGGAACCCTAACATAGAACGTTTAGTCATTTCTACTTAGAAAGACTCACTTAAGCTTTATGCTGTGATTTTATGCTTAAGTTGTGTTCAAAATATCTCTTTTTCGGCCTGAAGCCTGCTTGGCTTCCACTTGGCTTAGCATATTAGAGACTTTACGTTATGGCGTTAATCACTTCGCCCAATAACCATTGATGGCCTGAGAGAAAAATGCCATGGTTCCGAAAAAAAAAACAAGAAGGATTTAGAATTGTTCCTTCTACTTTGGCTATATTGCACTGTATATATATAAAATAAGAAAGAAAAATATGCGATTTCATGTTTATTATGTACTTGTTGGACCATTTTCTTATCGCCCCCGTGTGAAAGAACTTATGTGGCCTATAATTTTGGTGTTAGCGATGTTAGTTTATTTCTGTGGCCCTGGTGGAAGTCGTTATCCTCTTTCGAGCTTCAGTGCTCAGAAAGGTGAAGGGTTTTGCCCTGTTATTAGATTATAGGCCTCTGGAATCCACTGGGGTGTTCCTTTGCTACCTTCCGGCGGAATTTCTAGCAAAGTAAGCTTTGGCCTACTCCCACCGTAGCGCGTGTCTATAGGTTTAAATGTACCTGTATTCGAGGGCCTAATTGTGCTTGACGCTGCCCTAGTAGATTTTACGGGAGTGTGGATATATTTGACTGCGTGGTTTTGTGGGGTAGGTGAGAACACCTTTCCTAATCCCCGTGTACTGTGTGGTAATGCCCGGTCAAAATGTTCGTGCGTATATCGTGCACCCTGAGGGCCTAATACCGGTGTTCGCCTTTGTTCTGGCAAATTTGCCCTTTGAACTGGCGGTAAAGGTCGCTTAATGGCTTGTGTCCGGCCTAGCAATGTGGTGGCGTGTAGTCTGACCGTTTTTCGGCCTGTGGCCACGGCCGACTCCTGCCAATGTGTTAGCCTATCTGTGTACGTGTATGTAGGCTTTATATACTGTAGGGCGGGCTCTATGTCGTCTGCCCATGACGTGGTTACGTCCCGTTGTCCCTCTGTTATATCATGTGTATTTAATGGCCCTAGCTTCGATTCCCTCTCGTCCTTTTGTTCCGAGGGGATTGTTCTAGGCTCTGCCCCTCGGTTTGGCAAAATCGCCTCCCGATCCGGGGCTGAAGGACGTGTGTTTGTGTTAGGTTTATTTTGTAGTAAGTTGGAGCCTAACCTGGCCGTCTTCTTGACTGTGGCCACGGTGAACTCCTTCCATTCTGTGGCAGTACGTGGCGAGAGGGACATCCTCGCAAATTGTCGAGTCAGCGTATCTACGCTTATGTCCTCTCTCGGGTGGGCTGATGGCCCTACCATGAACTCAAAAATGGCCTTATTGGCTTGGAGCTCACAGTATTCATCCCAAATTTGGGTGTACTGCCTATTGAGGCATATGGCCTGTTCAGCGACTTTGGTGTCCTGAGTCCCTATCCGTCTGTGTTCCGTGATGAGTGTTTCCCATTGTTGGAACATAAACTCGTGTCGACAGTGTAGTTGCCAGTGTGCTTTTATGATTTGTGTGCGGAGGGTGGGGATTTTCGCCCGAATCTTGCGATTTTTAGCACTGCGGAGTGGCCGGACAAGGGCTCTTATGATCCGCATGTACTGGGCGTGCAGGAGCTGCTGAAACCTTCTGAGGTAGTCCTGCCTAGTTTCAAAAACTCTGTGCCAGGCAATTAATTCCTGGTACTCCCCAATGCTCCTTAGCACAGCTAGGCGGTATAGGGGGGCCATGTTGAATGGAGTGTATGTGAAAAAAATAATAAAAAAAAATCTGTGCGTGTTTTGACAGTGTATTCTTATATTTCTCTGATTCTGTATGGGGCTGGGGGGTTGGTTTGTTAAGAATTTCCCCTGTGTAGCTAGTTTGGAGCACTCAAAAAAAAAATGGTGCTTTTTGTCTGGGGGAAAAATTTTCTCACTATTTGCTTGGCTTTTTGCGGTACGGAAGGGGTCGTTTTAACTACGAGGGCTCGTTGATTGAGTCCCTTTTCTCTATGCGTAGTACCCCGCCTCCACCAGTGTTTTAGATCCCTTATTTGGGGGTGGATCTAAAAGGGAGAGTTGCTGTACTAATTTATGAGGTTGTGCCTAAAGAAGGGTAGCTCCCCTTGACAGGGCAAGCTGACCAGTGTAGTGTGTTGTGGTGTGCTAGGAACTAGGGGGCGTTCCTATAAATAATGTGGTAGTGTTTGAGGGGATGGGACCCACTGCAAAGGGTCGCTGTACTAGTCGCTCAGCTGACTGCTTGTTATGTAATCGACTCTGCTCGTATCAGCCGGGTGGCACGCGCTGCTTGCTGGCAGCCGGCTCGAGAAACCCAAAGATACCTGAGTTAGCGCTAATGGCTTACCGTCTGTCACGTCTTTACGTGACGGGAATAAGGAAGGGCGTTGGGATGTAAAGAGGCGTATAACAGTAATGCTAGTGTAGAGTGTGGACCAAGTGTTTTATTGGTCTGTGATATTCTTTGTGTGAGTCCCTTGTAGGGAATGAAATTATGTTTATAATGTGATACAAGTTGTGGGTTGCAGGTTACATAAATAGGAACTCTGAACACGATTGACTGACTCACCTCGGTTGACACCAGCGTAGCTTCGGCCGTCTTGATGGAGCACTGACAATGGAGAGAGAGTTTGACCTCATTAGGACGTCTTCTTATACCTTCAGACGCCCTCCTGTCAGCAATGTATTGGCCCAGTTAGTACTATGTCGCTGAGTGTAATGATTACGTAAGGCTTGAGCTGCTTTATGGAGTAGCAAGCTGTCCTTACAGTATTAATGGATGTTGCCCCGGCTTTCCAAGGGTTGCCATTTTAGGGGATTTAGCCAGATGTTGGGGGGATGGTCTCCAAGGGGTGCATACCCCTGGGATGCTGTACAATACTACCTTTCCATGTGAGTTTTTTAACTGTAATCCCTAATCAAGAACG
Organism: Meconema thalassinum; assembly: GCA_946902985.2. Taxonomy (NCBI): domain Eukaryota; kingdom Metazoa; phylum Arthropoda; class Insecta; order Orthoptera; family Tettigoniidae; genus Meconema; species Meconema thalassinum. Next base: position 38,444,973 of record OX336391.1, on the reverse strand, counting down.
CACTGACGAGTGTGCTTTGTATCTGGCAAATATGGTACCGGTAGGCAGTGGCGGCTCTAAGTAGGTGAAGAACCAAACTCAATTTCAGCGATACAGCGTTTATGAATATTAACATATTTCTTTTCGTATTTGAATGCTATTATTTATTTATCGTATGGCTTTTAGTGCCGGGAGTGTCCGAGGACATGTTCGGCTCGCCTGTGTCTGTAGCTGCTTCCAGCGGACACCCTAAAGAGTGAGCTACAAGTTCCGTTCAATTTCAAGTAGTTCCAACTTTCGCCACAAGATATCAATGATACCTAGTAGTGAACGTTGGAACTTTGATAGAGCGTTCTGACGAAATCTAACCTAACAAATTTTGCTTTACACAAGTTTAGTCTGTGAAAGGATCTTTTACATGCCATAAATCTATGACATGGGACCGCCGGCTTTACTTCCCCTCCGAAGGAAAGCATACTGAAGGTTTTTAACGCTCTTAAAAATCCGACGTCTTCGGCCGGGTTTGAACCCGCTATCTTGGGCATAGCAATTCAGCATGCTACCGACTACGCCACCGAATGCTAAAAAACGAATACTTTACCAAATATAAATTACCGTACTAAAAAGTCAAACTCACCTATTTTTTATGTAATAAATCAATCCTCCGTTCCTTATGGTTGACAAACTTATCTATGATATGCTCGTAGAAGGGCTGGTCTTCAATTAGTTTCAGCAACAATTCACGGTGTATGGTGATAACAGCCTATGATGTAAGTCTGGACTAGGATATAGTATTTCTTGTAAAAGTTTTTAGTCTTTTCAAACAAGAAAAACTGCGTTCCACGTAATGTTTTGGAAATCACCGAAACCTTGTTTATTCCAGACACCACATTCGTTACTAAAAAGTAGGCAAGGCCAACAGAACAGTTTTTTTAGGAAAAAAAAAACTACTGCACAACCATGTGAACTGTTCGAACCAAGATCCCTTCCAATGAAGGCTATAGGACTTACCGGTTTTCTTGATTTCTTTTTAGTGCACAGTTCTATTAATTCCTTTGGACGTCCACAATTTAATAAATCCCTTTTGTCTTCGTCTTTCCACCTACTGAAGGAAATTTATAATAAAATTTATACTGTGTCCTTCAATGAAAACATTACGGTATACACTAAAAGCCGCCACCTTCCATCAACACCAGGGTATGTAACGTATTAAGTAAATACTGAAATGAAAATCCACAGCCTGCTTCCAGTATCCGACCGGGTCAGGAATGGAATGAATGAAGCCCCCACTTAGCGGCGAGGATATGAACTGTGCCGGCTGCCGAGGCCTGACGCACTCCTCTGGGGCAATGATTTAATGAATGACAGATGAAATGATAGTGGAGAGTGTTGCTGGAATGAAATTTGTGACAGGGAAAACCGGAGTACCCGGAGAAAACCCTGTCTGCCTCCGTTTTGTCCAGCACAAATCTCACATGGATTGACCGGGATTTGAACCACGGACCCAGCGGTGAGAGGCCGGCGTGCTGCCGCCTAAGCCACGGAGGCTTTATAATACTTATAGTACAAACCATATTTAATTACAACTACACTCCCCACATGAACCAAAAATCCCTTTATGTGACATATATGTCTATATTAGAAATAAGTTACTGTATCAACTAAATGATGTTATAAATAAATATTTATAATTTGTAGTACCCGCCGTGCAATTCTTGCCTCAGGAATGAGGTCGACTTTATTCATACTATCTCGCAAAATTCTCGTACTTTATCCATAAAATTTCACTTCTATTTTGCAGCTCCAACATCTTCACAGGAGACGTTTGCCTTATTTCACGTATATTACACATTTTTATCAACAAAATTCAAGACACTGCGCAGCGTTAATTCAGCTTCCTATGTATAAAAAACCTAACAACCAGTTGTTTGGGTCCAATGTGGCTGCGCCCATACGGTTGCTAGGCGCGTCACTTCGGCAGCGTGTACTAGACGAAGTTCCTGGCAGAGGCAGCTAATTCTTCACTCGTACGATCCCTCTCTGTATAACGGCATGTAATGACGTCACCACTGCTTTAGGTTACCATGGCAACGAGACGAAGTTGCTGATATTTCAAGTTACTTCGTCGTCTGCGGGTTCCTTTCCACGCTACGACATTAGTACCATCTAGCGACAGCGTGTACAACTGACACTAAGACCGCATACAGGGCAAGGGCAAGTAGTAGGTAATCTGTGGCAAGGGCCATCTGTGGTCATGCAGTGCCATCTAACAATGGAGTGTAGAAATAGTACACTACATTAAACGGTGGCTACGTTTCAATTTAAATAAGATAACGTAATATTTATTTTAAGAGATGACTAGTGAAGAGGCTCTTCACTCTCTTCACCTGAATAGCCGCTACTGCCGGTAGGCCTATTTTTAAATACGGAATATGGTATTATCACATGTACTTCATGTTTTAAACTTTAATTTTCAAGGAATGTTTCAGCACCGTAACAATGCCAGGTAAATCGTGTGTCCCCAACTGTAACGCAAATTATCTAAGTAAGGGAGACTACACACCAGTGTTTAGGATCCCAAGTGCCGAAAATCTGCGCCAGGCCTGGATTAGGAAAATTCCTCAGTAGGACTGGAAACCTTCGAAATGGTCTGTTGTTTGCATAAATCATTTTCACGAAAGTGATATTATTAAAGCAGAGAAATATAAGGACTCATGTAGAGAATGGAATAGATTGAAATTGGCATCAGGAGCCCTGCCTACATTTTTTCCATATTTTTTTGCCGTCATACTTATCTTTTCCTGAAACCAAGCCTCTACCAATGATACTTACTTTGACTCCCTTAACAGAGGTGGTCTCACTGTTCCATCAGACCTAGTGTACAACTTTGCTGACACTACTAGCTGTGTCCTAAGTGCATTGATCTCCAATGATGCTAATGAAGACATGTTCTTAAAGTCTCAAGGTCAAAATAGGGTGTTAGTGGTTGTGTCTAAAACAATTTTGTTTGGTGATTCTGGTTTCCCAAATGATGTGTGCCTTTGTGGATTGGTAAATAGTCTATGAACTGAAAAAATAATTTTAGTTATTGCCAATGTATTGCTAAACAATAATTCGCAGGCAAGAAATGATGATGTTGAAGTCAGCAAACTTGGTTATGGGAAGAGAAAGTTGCAGACACTTTAGGAAGGAAATATAATTAATCTGATGCATTTATGGAATACCAGCAGCAACAGAGTATTTCTATAATGGTAGTAAATTATCTACATGTGTGGCGGAATTGAGGGTTTATAGGCCTACAGTGTAAATATGTTGTGGGAGATAGCTTACATTTTTGCATTTAATTACACTATATTATTATTATTATAACATCACCAATTTTTTATTACCGTACTTCAGAATAGTTATATACGAAATGAAACCTAAGAGAATTTTCTTTATTTTGCTAAACACTTTTATGTTGGTAGATTATTTCACTATCATTCACACCTTATATCAGCTGCTTTGCTCTTATAATATCTTTTCACGATTATATGCACGTTATTCATTTATTTCCGATTGTAACATTGGCCATATGTAAATAAAGATAAACATGTTTTGCTAAACATGTACGTATGTTTGTCCAATATTAATTTCGTAGCTTTTGTCGCCTCCCTTGCTAGCTAACAGCTGTTCAGGCGCTCGCGACGAAGTATGACTGACAACAGGCGTAGCTACAGTGTTGTCAGGTCGAACCTTCCGACCTGTCTAGAGTCGACCATGCAGATATGACACACCCAAAGTTGCATTTTAGAGATTAAATGGACGTAGACGATTATAAACACAACGAAACATTAAGATCTGTTAAATTTCATTGTGATTCTATAGAGAAATATAATTTACAGACTAAAATCAGATTTTGAATTCAAAATTTAAATGTATCTACATCAATGCACGTAGTGTTCGGAATAAGTTCGAGGATATTATGCTCCTTATTGACGAGATTTTAGAAATAGAATTAATAGTCATAACAGAATATTGGCTGTCAGACAAAGAAACACATTATTATAACATTCCAAGCTTTGAATCACACCATGTAACACGAGACGGGACTGGAGGAGGTCTGTCAATTTATGTATCTAGAAAATGGGCAACCAAGGTTATTAACACCATTAACAGTTATCACAGTATACCGTACTTGAAATCGAAATATTTCAGAAACACAATACTAACCCAAACACACTACTCATCGGAGACGATAATATAGATTTTCTAAAAGACAGCATTATTCACAGGGCCTATTCGTCTTTACTGAATTGCTTTAGTTTTTATCCATGCAATACAAGACTGCCAACAAGAATAACGCCTACTTCTTCAACTTAAATTGACCATATTTATTCTAACTTTGCCAATGATAACTTCTATTTGTATAATGTTATGAGTGACCTTAGTGATCATAATATTTTAATTCTAGAAATTACATCACAACAAGAAGTGAGTATGCAATTCAATAATCGTTCAAATATACAAACATTTACGAAAATAGGTTATGCCAAACTGAACAATTTCTTTTCAAAAAATAAATTTCCAAATCTATCTACTGACGTCAACGAAGCATATAATCAGCTTTGTGATTTCATTAGTGATGGACTTAGGACAGCTATTATAAATATTAAGCAAACACCACAGGTAGAAGGCACACGTAATCCATGGGTAACACATGAGTTTCTGGAAGCGGGAAAAAGAAAATATAATTTGTATGCAAAAATTAAAAATAAATACCCTTCAACTGAAACCATTAAAGAGTACACAAGGTGTAGTAGGGATGTGACTAGAATGAAAGAGCGCTGAAAAAGTTATACTACAACAATGCAATTAGGGAAGGGAATACGATGAAAGGAATGTAGTAAATCAAATACTTGGCAAACCTCATAATACACGAAACATTGTAGAAATTGAATATGAAAACGTACAATACACATCTAGCCAAGATATATGTAAAGCATTTAACATATATTTCATAAATGTTGAAGAAAACTTGGTGAACCCAAATTTGCCTTCGAACCAGACGATCTGTAACTCACTATACATAAAACCAACAAACGTGACAGAGGTTAAACAAATCATTCAAAATATTGCGAACAAAAAGAATTACACAGACGATGGAATAAATAAGAGATATGCCAATCATCTGGCTCCATTGCTTGCTGATATAAAATTAACTTGTCACTGCAAACAGGAGTAATACCAGATAAATGTAAATTAGCAAGAGTGGTGCCAATATTTAAAACAGGTGATGTATCTAATCCCAGTAATTACAGACCGTTGTGTATATTATCCTCACTTGTAAAAGTACTGGAAATAGTAATCAAAAAACAAGTCCTGAATTTCCTAACAAAAAACAATTTCTTCTTCAAATATCAGTACGGCTTCCTTCCCAAACATAGCACTGGTTCAGTAGCATTTGACGTAGTGTCACTTATACATAAAGCATTAGACAACAATAAAATAGCAGCAGGACTATTCATAGATCTTGCTAAGGCGTTTGACACATTTAACAATACCTTGTTGCTAAGTAAATTATCAAATGCAGGAATTAGAGGAATAGCCTTTGAGTGGTATAAAAACTACCTGTCTAACAGGAAGCAGTATGTTAATGTGACAATTATATTTATATCTACATTTCAAAGTACCGCTGGAAGTACACTACTTCAAGTGTGAGATACTCGTCACCCCATCTATGTGTCAAGTTTGGAAACTTACGGAGTCTATGTAATTTCTTCGACTCGCGCTCTATCTGGCGGATTTCTTGTGAAGCCGTTCCGTTGGTTGGACTAGTATTACGCTAGATGGCGCAAGCTGGATTGTGATCCTGCCACAGATCAGCGTCTGGGTTTGAGATTATTTATGGAATGTGTCACCCTGGAAACCTAACAAGTCCTTGTTAGAAAATGGATGATTACCTATCTTATCGTCGAAGAACGAGGATGTAGTTTTCGTCGCGGGAAACTATTCTGAAGCCAGCCTTCGGGCTTGGGCAGAGATATGCCTATTTTTCCACTACCATCGGATGGAAACAGTTATACTGACATCATGGAAGAGTCACGTTTTATTTTTAAGCATGTTACATTTTAAAATATGATTTTGTGATCGTGGCCGACAGGATAAGGTACGTCTTTGCATGTAATGGTTGACAAGTCGTTATTGAATAAGATCAGTATGTATGAAATGTCGTGTGAATGGATCTGTGTTTATATGTTGGTATGAGTTTGGTAATATAAGGGTCTTACTTCTTGCTATTTTTAGTTTATTTTGATTTTGGTCAAATGGGTCAAGAACCCTTATATTGCATGTGATGTGCCTGTGGGTTGGCATGAATGTGAGATGCGTTTGGATAACCTAACATTTAATCTCTTGGAGGTTCGTACCTTGTCGTCCTATGTTTGGGTTCTGAGCACATGGGCTAGTTTGTGGTGTGATGCGTAAAGTTGGATTTTTCATGTGAGTGTTTTGATATACTGATCTTTGCAAATATCTACTTTGTCTTCCAAGCTCTTTGTGTTATATTTTGAATGTGTTTATTTTCTAAGCTGATCCAGATTCTCATCTGTCGTATAACAGCGAACCTCTTGTTTTGATTCGAAGCAGTTTTATTAATTTTATCTTAACGTTTTGGTTTTATTTGTTTTCCCCCTGCTTCGTTTCAGTTAGAATACTCCTTAAGAGTCTGTGTGAAACATCTCTATGATGTATTTTCTTTCTTAGGCCACCGTTGGCTAGGTAACCTTAATCTCATTGTTTTGGGTTATGAATTATTGACCTTGTATTTTGACAAAAACACCTGATATTTAAGACTCCATTCTGGGATTTCGCTGACGACAGTCGCATTGACTTCTAGCTCCCTTGAGATTGGGAATGATTTAAAATATTTTCTTGAGGTTTAAGTGATAGCTCTTGATGACCGTCATGCTTAGTCATTGTACTACTTCTCCTACTTATTCATGAATAGATGTCGAATATTTAATATCAATTGAGATCTTGTCTTCGAAATAGGTAATGTTTTTATTTTATGATTTTGAGGTTATCTTTTCTAAAATTATTATTGGTTTGTAGCTTAAGACCTTCTCATGTTATTTGTATTTTAATAGACTGGTGAATATATTACAAAGTAAATCTGACTTGGTGTTTTCTATCACTTAGATTTAATGTCTGGTAGTTTCTCTCTAAGGCAAACCCTCTGGGGACCCAAATGGGTAGCACATATTCCACGACAGGCCTTACCTTATTGGTGGCCATACACTTCTCAGTTAATATTAATGAAACTAATAAAGGGTCCATTTCTGATGTTAAATGCGGTGTCCCACAAGGGTCAGTGCTTGGATCATTGCTGTTCCTGATATTTATTAATGATATAGGTTATTTAGAGTTTACTGGTAAAATATTTCTATTTGCAGATTGTATATTTCTACTTTACGAGATCACATGTGAACAAAGGATTATGGAGAATATGCAAATGGATCTAAATATACTAACAACATGGCTTTCAAAAAGTAATTTAATCATAAGCACCTCAAAAACAAAATACATGCTATTTCATAAACCAGCTTACAGTTCAAACACTTCCAACATAGTTTAAATTGGCAATGCGCCCATCGAACGGGTGAAACAATACACATATTTAGGCCTAACTTTGGACAATAACCTAAGTTGGAATGAACATGTCACAAATGTTAAAAAGAAAATTGTGAGTGTAATTGGTGTTCTAAAAAGGTTAATGGATTATGGAATAAGCAATCAACATTTAAGGAGCATATATGCCTCTCTTATTCATTCTCACCTTATGTACATGAACATAATATGGGGTAAATGTACACAGGAATCAATAAATGAGCTCGAAGTACTCCAAAAAGAGCAATTAAAATCATGTATGGTTACGATTTTTAGGAAACCGACTGTACAAGTATTCCAGGAGACAAACATATTGCCATTACGAAGCCAGCTCAACTACTCTGAAGCTTTATTTATGTTCAGATATAAACAAGGTCTTATTAGTATTAATACTGAACTTCAATGCAGGAAAGATTCATACCCATAACACAAGACCAGCAAACCAGTTATACATGGAGTCAACAAAAACAACTAGATATGGTATTAAAAGTATTTCTTATTCAGCCAGCACAACTTATAACAACTTACCTCCTAAACTGAGACAAATTGTAAACTTAAACAAATTCAAAAAGAAGCACGCAGGTACTTTCTGAAACAATGTGTTGAAGAATATAGATGAACCCATAAGCACTGAATAAATGTTCCTACCAACTTAGTATATTCTAGTTATAGTTACTAAGCCATATTTGTAAAGGGCGGTCCCCCCTTGAGCTACCAGCTCACTGGGACTTTCTGTACCAAATAAATAAATAAATAATTAAATACATACATAAATAAAACAACCCTAATCTGGGGCTAGCGCCCCAGACCCCCTTGCTTGTGGTACTAGCAGTAATTCTATTTACATACCTGTCGCATTTTAAATCACTGCTTCCATCAGACTGCAGTATCCACTTAAATTTGTCCACAAGCACACAGAGATTCTTGATTCATGATTCTTATAGAATACATTTACAATTAAAGAAATTGACACTTTAAAACACACTGACACCGATGGTATGTTATAAAACTACCATCATCTACTTAAACAAACAGGAGACAGTCATCTTTCATTATCACTGTGAAAGGAACCACCTGCCTCTCATTAATATTATTATTATACAGTATTCTGCCTAGTGGCAGGTCCATGTCTTCGTACAGAGAATTTCTGATGAAACGTTCCCGGTCTTCAGCTTCTTTCTTCAGTCTGCTGTAAGTCCTTCCATCTTTCATATCATCCAGATATTGAATTCTTCTTCCCCGTCCTGTCATTTCTTTGATCTTCCCTTCAATGACGTTGTGCATAAGCCCCTCATGTCTAAGTAAGTGCCCGATCCAGTTGGCCTTCCACTGAAGAATTGTATTCAGAGAAGTTTTCTTCTCACCTACTCTTCTGAGTACAGCATCGTTTGTCACCCGAACTGTCCACTTGATCTTCTCTATTTTCCTCCAGCACCACATTTCAAAACTTTCTAAGTATTTTATTTCGAAAGTAGAAATTGTATCATGTTCACACCTCTTCATCTCTTCGTAACACATTTTGCAATCGCTCTTGCGGATTTTTCCTGTCTTTGGGAAGTGCAGTTGTGTGGTAGGACAGTTGATTTGGGAAAATTGTCCGAATGACATCAGGGGTTAGTTTGGGAATTTTTCTGGGGACACGAATGGGTTCCCTAACCACAAATTTAGGTTCGGAATGTATAGCACATACAACTGTTTGCGCTTTAACTTCAAAATTATCCCGGTGAATATTTCGGTTCAATTACACATTGCGATCGGTTTCGTTTAGAGGAAATTTAAAAGTTGAAGTATCTGCAGCAGTAATTAGATTTACAGCCGGGTATATACACAGCAAGAGCGGCCCATGGTTTGAAATATCACAATACTGTGTGACTCATTACTAGCCCTTCTTGGGCGATCGGAAGCACTTCATCATATACCACACAATTGAAATGGCAGGGTCGTGGAGTGTTGGACACACATTTGGTCAACCTAACTGGTATCATTTGGGCGTTCGATTATTAGGTGTAATTCCCTATAAAGAAAACTAATGATAACCTTCAAAATATATGTATTAAAATAAACTTTACATATATGGCGGGGACTCTCGTCGAACAGACTATGGTTTCCTATCTTCAATACTCCTCGGCAATGACGAAAACATGTGACCCAAAATGAATGTTGTAATATAAAGATGTTTGTTACTCACTCACCGACGATCTTGCAGATAATCTACGAGACATGCTCGATAGATCAGTTCTCCCCAGCTTTCCAAGATTTTCCACACGTGGTTTGAGGTTAGAGATGTTAACTGGTTTACACAGCCACATTTCTGCGAGAGAAATGAATGTGCTTCCGTACCCAATTTGAATTGTGCTAACAGAGATAACATCGTTGTGATTTGTAGCCGTTTCGAGTACTTTCGAAAGCCATGCTTTCAACAAAACTGTTTCTCTAAATAGGCCTACGCCAAATTACGAGAACGCGACCTTTCCAACCAGACGCTAGAATAGAAGTGAATCCTCGCTCCACACGAAAAACCCACCTCTCATCTTGTAAACACATGTTTTCGTCTTTCTCCGCCAGGGTCATGATACCCTCCAACCCATACAAAATACACCAATAATCTCGAACCTATGTATATTTCTTACAACTCATGGCGCGAAACTCTTCTCTGACGTCAAAACCTTACACAATTTACACAAAGCTTTCTTCAAGACAAGGGAAGTTATTCTCGGCCCAATCTAAATTTGGCCTAGAGTTTCCTGCTGTTGCAACATCTTGTAGTTTGCCTAACACAATCCGCTGTCTTGTATGCTGACATCTCCCGTACAAATTAAATGAAATATTCCTGACTGAATCCCCGAGATACACAAGATATATACACTAAATAAAATGAAATCCTACAACCTAAATGATGATGATGAACAAGAAAAGGAATGGTATGAACAAATTACCCTAACCTGACTTCTCTTGCAGTCAACCAAATAAGGGTTTGGGAACAATGTGACCGGAACAGTCACAATACGCCCCCATGTGATTCACACGGGTGAAACAAGTGTGGATCACAAATACTCAAACAAACACACTGAAAACACAAAGAACACACTATTACATAAATAAACCCTGGAAGACATATTGAACCCATGTGCTGTTGGTTCAAGCGCCGAATCCATCATCTATTGGTAAAAGAAGGGAGGAAAAATATAGTCTTTAGAATGACTTAGATAGATTTTATGCAAGAGGACTGGTACAACGTGGCGCAATAATAAGAGACCAGGTGGCCCCAGGATATGATATCATGCGTGACGCACTGATAGGGAGCCGATCATGACTATTTATAGAACGATAAAAACTTTCCGCTGTGTGTAAGCGAGAAGAGGTTTCGGAAATTGATCTTACGCAGCAATAAAATGGCATCCTCGCAGTTGTGCAAGAAGAGGAATAATTAGATTTAAGCCATTTGCGAGAATATAATTAACAAAAGAAATACATCATTGTGAATCATTTTGGAATAGAGATTTTTGTGTGGGGAAAAGGGTTATAATAATTGTACAGGAAAGAAGTGCAAACGCAGCATTACGTAGTTAAAAGTTCCCCGAGACCAGAGGTCTCAACACCCACGTATAGGAAGAGCAGTTTTTATTTAATATCTTGGAATTGAACGATCAATTTTCATGTTCAAAGAAGTCAGTTTACGTTTAGAAAACGAGCTTTCCAGAGATACAATTTTAAAAAGTATGCGACTATTGCTTCAAAAGTTAGTTATGAAAAAGACGAAGACTTTATCTTTTTGTCGCCGATTTGTATAAAAGCCGTGGCCGAACCAGGCTAATCATGCAGTACTTACCAGACCTCGAGAGGACGTGATACGCAGGGGCGGTCGCAGCCAGAACTTTTTTGGGGGGGGGGGGGGCTAAGCCCATAAGGAGGGGAGTGGGGGGGGGCATCCGTCCTATTTGTATTTACAGTAGGCTATATTTTATTTTTACTGGTAGCATGTCACATAATATCATAAGGACTGAAATTCGTATAATAACCTATTCGTTTTATAAAAATCGAGGAGAGGGACGAATAAACTCTAAAAAAGAATACACCCAATAAAATTTAAATCTGTTTATTGTAGGTATCTGATCAAAGAACCAAATCCAATCGCCTTGTCTTCATTTTGGCAAACCAATTAATTACTTTCTCCACACTGACATTCGTTGACCGATGGCAATGTAACAGAGCCAGTCCGGATAGCCTTTCTTCCGACATTCGGGACCGTAGGCAGTCCTTTAGCCGTCACAATGTCGGGAGTGGCGTTACTCACAGGCAACGTCGCCAAAACCTGCAGGAGAGTGTTGCCAATAGGTGTCAAGTTTTGAGAAGCAGCTACCATTGACTCAATTGCAGTTGATGGCAATTTCTTCCCTGCCGACTTCAATCTCAACCATCGCTGTCTCCATACAGCATACTCTCCCTGCAAGATACGCCCGTCGGAAATTAGCAAAGGCTGATACTTGATACGAAGAGCCTCCCAACATTGCACCACTGTTGGGTCTTCAGCCGGTTTGTCAACGCAGATTGCAGGCATCAAGTCGAATGCGGCCAAAGATTCATTTGGAAATTGTTCCATGAGATCCTGCACCACTTGCTCGATCAACGGAATGAAGACAGTTCGGCAATAGAACTCTTCGAGTGCATCAGTGTCAGCTGGAACGTTGGACCGCTTCCTCTTGCCTACTCTTCGGGGCAACGCCACCTCAAACTCCAGTTCTTCCGCAAAATATTATCTCGAAGTACGGTTCAGCATTCTCACGTGCAGTCGAAAGCGCCTCGATGGCGTCCATGACACCCGCGGAAGCCACCATCAAGTCCAATGAGTCGTCCTGACGAAGAAGGCTCAAAAGCCGGGTTTTACCTAGGACGTCGCACAGACACAACATTGAAACCACAAATTGCTTATCACACAATGATTGAATGAGGGATTCAGCTGCACTCGATGAGTCGCTGTCCTCCCATTCTGCTATGATTTCTAAAGCTCGAATTATCTTACCTAAGAGTCTCTCGAACTGTACATGGCCATCATGTTTTTCACTCCACCTCGTTTCACACAGTTTGCCAAAGTCTTCGCCCAAAACTGATAAAAATAACTTTGTATCTTTTAGGAGATGATCTAGCAAAGTTAATTGTATTTTTCATCAATGCTGTAGCATTACGAGTGGTCACTACTTTTGAAGTTTTCGCTAAGCTTCTTGTTTAGGGCGTGATTGTAACATGGACACCTAGAAACGCAAGGTGCCGCTTTCAAAGGTTCCTGTACTGCACCTTTCGTTTCCGATGACATCACCGAACGGTTATCCGTGCCTACCCCAACACAAAGCTTAAGATCGAGTGAGAGCTTTGTAGTGAGATCTTAAACAACGAGACCAAGAGCAAAGCCTGACAATTTTGGTTCCCCGCCTTGAATATCGTCCTCCTTAATAGACTCGTAAGCGTCCGCAAATGTCAAAAAATCTTCGTGCACCTTCTCTTCGTGGACGTAGCGATGTGACAATGCAAGCTGTTCTTTTAGGGAAATGTCTGATGTCTCATCGAACATGACGGAAAACATGCCTGCTACATTTACCTTCCGAACAATGTCTTCTTGGATTTCCTCACGACAGCACTTAATCAGTTCATTTTGTGTTCTATTACTAATATACGTAGCCCGTGCTGATGCATTTTCAAGGTGGCTACGAAGAGTTTCGTCGCCGCTTTCGACTCGAAACTGAAGGAGTTCACGGAAGTTTCCTTCATTTGCTAAGGGGTCTGGAGGGCTGGTCTCACTCTCACAGGCTGGTCTGGTGATGTCAACATTGGAACTGTCAAGTCATACCTTTGCTCTCTTCCCTCTCTCTCCTCTGCCTTTCTCTTTCTCATTTTTCTTTTTCATTTTCTTTTTTCTCTTTCTATTTTTGAAGACCGTTTAGGGGGGGCCATGGCCCCCCTGCCCCCCCCCCCTTGGGACCGCCCGCGGTGATACGCTGTATCACCAACGAGCACCCCGTATGGGAGTGGCCGAGAAGTATCGTCATTAGTATCGCCGTGTGAAGACATAGTAACATCCTAGTACAGGATTTATTTCAGCAAGCATCAGTATTTATAGTGAAAGTTCATTATTACAGTCAAAGTTAGGCTGTGACTTTGAAGGAAGAACAGGCGATAGGTACTCGAATAACAGTTCAGTTAAAATACATAAAGTATCGTAACGTTTCGAAGTACCAACGGAAGTGAAACAAACATTTCTATCAAAGTTAAGGAACCCGATCAGGGTCGAACGAAATAAGTAACGCCTAGTGTGCCGAAAAGATAGGGACTAGAGCGCAGAACAATAAGAATTGAGAATTTAATCCAAGGCGTTGTCTAAAGGAGACAAACGAACAGTAAAAAGCAATAAGCTACGAATTGAAGGAATTGCAGTAAATGCTAGGGAATTATTAAGGTCACTGATAAAGTATTCGAGAGGCCGTAAACACGACAGACTTTAGTTAGACAAACTAAATAGTGTCTAGGAAGAAACGACATCGAGCTAGTAGAAATAGAATCCGATAGTCAGAAACCGGATCTGAAGATTAACCGTTCCAGGGAGGGGTAGATTGATCGAGACTTTCATCATCTTGCCAGATTAGGGAGCCGACGTCTAAGAGTGTCACCCTTGGAAACGGGGAAGAAAGAAATCACGTGTGTAAGGCAAAAATCAAAGCCAAAGTGATTAAAGCAGTGTAAAGTAAATATAGTGAAATTTGATTTAGTGTAATAATTTTAGTGAATTTATTTGTGTATGATAATCGAATACAAAATGGTATTCAATATGTTTCAAGTGTTTAAGGTATATAATGTGTATGTGTTTAAAGAAGTGTCATTGTGTGAAATGGTATCAATGAAGATGGCTTAAATGCAGTGAGTGGGCAAAAATGAAACATCGCTGGAGAATTCGGTCGATGACCGATCATGTGAGTAACCATTTCATTATGTTATGTGTTGGGGAAGGTTTGCGTACAATCCACATGAGAAAGAAGGAATAGGGATGTTTGAATAAAAATAAAAGAATATAGCGCGATCTGAACGATTAAATTTGAGAAAATATAAAATAATTATGTGAAATAAATAAATCCCTTGGGGGAAATGTATGAAATAAAATATCAGTGTAGTTGATAAATGATTTAGATATGTGAAAGCAAGCGTAATAATAATAATAACAATTATATAAATGAATGAATTTTATGATGAATTAGATGAAAAGTAGTAGCTTCCGAGCTCCTTTAAATGAATTAATACATGTAATGAAAATATGTTCTTAAAGTAAAGCGATTATTGTCAAGGGAGAGGATTAAAATAGAATTAAAATGTTGATTTTGAATTTATCAGTTCGTTGACGGCAACTTGGCTCATAAATGTTTAAGCGCCATGTAGCGCATTGAAGTAATTTGTCACGCTAGGGATGCGTTGAAAACTCGGTAACACTAATTATGATAGGCAGTTGGTCGTGGTAATTGAGCTATGGTAAGTCCTCTAAATAGTGATGTGATCACGAGGCCGCATGTGTATTGTATTATAAAAGGGTGCTAATTATCGTATTATGAGCGCTGGTGTAAGGCAAAAAGGCCTGCTATAAGTCGCTAATGTTATAAGTCCTCCAGTGTGGGATATGGCTCCCGAGGCATTTGATAGGATCGAACCCAGATTCGTCCATGTTTAAAGCCCTAAATATTGTTGTTGTATTGAATTATTCTTACCCGCCAATGAGGACACTTCATAATTAATAAATGCCGAAGTTAAGAGAATAGGTCTGTTGACCTTAAATATGTTGTTATAAAAAGTAGTATGAAAGCCTTGCCTGTTCAAAGAACTGCATTTAAGAACAGCTGTATAAAAGCTGAGGATAGCCCGTCTCTTGTGAGCGAGACCGTGAAGTTCCTGCTCCCGGCAATAAATCACGCTAAGTAGCCAAGGCCAGACCCTTACCATTAACGTGTTGTGGTAGGTCTAAGAGCCGTCTGTTTGAAGTTATTACACAAGAGTGTTTAGAGTTTGTTTTAACGACCCGGTCTTCGAACCGAGGTTCTATTAGATGAATGTTACCGCTTGCAAAGTTCAGATCGTTGCTTCCTTATGATATAATGGTCTTTTAAGACAAATAATAATAAATCCCTAATGTTATGATTATATGATGTAGTGATTCATGAGTTTTAGTGAAGACTATTTGATTCCGGGAGTGATCTTAATTTTTGACTAGTTCAAGTAGTCTTCTGTAGCTCGGGAGTGCGCAAATGTTTCCCAATCACGGTAGTGGATTGTTGACTTGAGAGAGAGATGGTAACCTAAGAGCATTGTGGAAGCCCAAAATTTTAAGTAAATGAGTAACAGTATTTTGTTAAATTATATATTTTTGATTAGAAGATATACTCATGTAATAGGAAGTGATGTGTTGTAAATGGAAAACAAAATGTATGTAAACATTATCGAGCCAATTGGAGCTCTTGATTTTATTGAATTTTAAAAGGACACTATATGGAAGTGAAAATTAATAGAAGTTTGTTGGTTTATAGAAAGCCATTTATTATGATTTAATATTTGTTTAAATATGACTTCCTTGTTCACTTTGAACGAGTATGAATTAAAGGGTCAGTATTTTATTTGTTTAATTTTTGTAGCGCCATATATTTGAGTAATTAAATGTTTTTATAGTAGGAGTTGATTTTGTTTATTTTTTGAAGTGTATCCTCTATTTAATCCAATGTGTGTGAGTCACAAAGTGGGAGAACATACCATGAACCCCGATACTCCCGATTGAGCATTGCTGGCAAACTGTGATTTGCATATTTCATGCTGAATGGGCACAATATATATGCACACACTTGTCAAATTTTTACACATTCTCACTCTCTCGAATGTCTTATTGTGTCCATTTCCTAGCCTCACTGATTTTTCTCAAGTGTCTTAGGTCTATCACTTCATTTTCTTCGTCTCATCATGATACCCTATCGCTTCACAAGCCATGGTATTTGCCTGCACAGGCCTTATCATACCATCTATCCATCTAACACTTGATGCCACTTTGCTGGTTAGCATTCTTCGTCACATCTCTTGAGTTTTGTTATGCCATCACGTTATGTTGACTAGTTCTCTAAGAGTCCATGCCATATTATTTTACAAAGTGATATCTACGGAGATTCCTAATATTATGTGTACTGACAGACTTACCATCCTGGTCCGTTAAACTATAGGCACACTCACCAATACGTTTAACCACCTTAAAAGGCCCCTGAAATACTTGAAACAAAAAACTAAACCAACCCCTAAACTGAAGATAGATAAGAACCCTGAAACACACCTGATCACCTATCCCAAAAAAACTGAATTTAACCCTCCAAAAACTGTAAGCTGCCAACTTCCTACTCATCTCCCTCAAACTTACCTGACAAAATGATACACTCGATGAAGGTCGACTGATATCCTGATTCAGCATAATGCCTATTTCTTTCTCCTCTGGTTCACCTGTACTCTTTCGTTGCCACTTTCCTGACGCCCCCCACCCCTCTGATAGTTTTCCTGTGCTGATATTATCTTTATCCTGTTTCTTTCTACTTCTATAGCTCCTTGTTTCCTCCTCCTGTTTGTCCTGCCTACTAGAATCTCCCTGCTGACTTTCACCTAACATCACCTCCAAAATAATGTTGTTCACTCTCACCTAACGTCTCCTCCCACTGCCGTTCACTCTCCTCTAAGTTACTATCACCTACCGTCCCTTTCAACTGCTGTTCACTCTCGTCTACGCTACTATCACCTACCGTCCCTTTCAACTGCTGTTCACTCTCGTCTACGCTACTATCACCTACCGTCCCTTTCAACTGCTGTTCACTCTCGTCTACGCTACTATCACCTACCGTCCCCTCCAACTGCTGCTTCTCCGCTGCTTCGTCCACACACAACTTCACAGATTCTACCGCTGCTTCGTCCACACACAACTTCACAGATTCTATTTGCCTGCCTACCTCCTTTCTAATAGCCTCTTCTTGCTGCCTAACTTCTCCTACCTCCTTACTTACAGGATCTTTCACTTATCTTTCCTGCTTGTTCACTGCCTCTATACCAGACTCTAACTTCTCTGTACTAGGCTCTACCTGCTTGCTCCACTTATCCACACTAGGCTCAAACGTCTCACTCACAGACTCTCCCAGCTTGTCCAACTTATCCCTACTGGACTTACACATCTCACTCACAGACTCTACCAGACATTCTAACTCCTTACTGACAAATACTCCTAAATATTTTACTTCCTTACTTACAGATTCCTTCCAAGACTCTATCTCCTTATTCATAGACTCTCCCTGCTTCTTAATCTCTCCTTTTATTTCTCTCAGTAGCATAAGAAGCAAACTAGTGTTCATACCCCCTCCATTTAAATTTAAGTTGCTACCTTCAGTGATCAGCTGCGACTCATTGGAGACAATGGTATCCGATTCTCCCATTGTCTGTTCCTTACCTTCCTCACTACTATTTCCCCCCGTTCCCTGATTAACTGACAGTTTACTATTTGATTTACACACAACCATTGACCTTAATTCTAAATTGTCTGATGTGGACATACCCCTTAAAACAAAACAAATTACTGTGAACCCTAATACTCCTAAGGTGTCTATCGGCTGTGTGCATATGTGCCATAATGATACCTG
This sequence comes from Meconema thalassinum, assembly GCA_946902985.2. NCBI lineage: Eukaryota > Metazoa > Arthropoda > Insecta > Orthoptera > Tettigoniidae > Meconema > Meconema thalassinum. The sequence continues at coordinate 38,426,665 of OX336391.1, read as the reverse complement.
CTAGGTTTCCCTACTCTTGCCCCACGATGAGGTGCTATGTTGCGACTCATTACTAGCCCTTCTTGGGCGACTGATTTAAAACTTCCCAAAATCCCCCTCCTATTGGTGATCGGAAGCACCTCATCATATACCACACAATTGAAATGGCAGGGTCGTGGAGTGTTGGACACACATTTGGTCAACCTAACTTGTATCATTTGGGCGTTCAAATATTAGGTGTAATTCCCTATAAAGAAAACTAATGATAACCTTCAAAATATATGTATTAAAATCAACTTTAAACATATGGCGGGGACTCTCGTCGAACAGACTATGGTTTCCTATCTTCAATTCTCCTCGGCAATGACGAAAACATGTGACCCAAAATGAATGTTGTAATATAAAGATGTTTGTTACTCACTCACCGACGATCTTGCAGATAATCTACGAGACATGCTCGATAGATCAGTTCTCCCCAGCTTTCCAAGATTTTCCACACGTGGTTTGAGGTTAGAGATGTTAACTGGTTTACATAGCCACATCTCTGCGAGAGAAATGAATGTGCTTCCGTACCCAACTTGAATTGTGCTAACAGAGATAACATCGTTGTGATTTGTAGCCGTTTCGAGTACTTTCGAAAGCCATGCTTTCAACAAAACTGTTTCTCTAAATAGGCCTACGCCAAATTACGAGAACGCGACCTTTCCAACCAGACGCTAGAATAGAAGTGAATCCTCGCTCCACACGAAAATCCCACCTCTCATCTTGTAAACACATGTTTTCGTCTTTCTCCGCCAGGGTCATGATACCCTCCAACCCATACAAAATACACCAATAATCTCGAACCCATGTATATTTCTTACAACTCATGGCGCGAAACTCTTCTCTGACGTCAGAACCTTACATAATTTACACAAAGCTTTCTTCAAGACAAGGGAAGTTATTCTCGGCCCATTCTAAATTTGGCCTAGAGTTTCTTGCTTTTGCAACATCTTGTAGCTTGCCTAACACAATCCGCTGCCTTGTATGCTGACATCTCCCATACAAATTAAATGAAATATTCCTGACTGTGTCCCCGAGATACACAAGATATATACACTAAATAAAATGAAATCCTACAACCTAAATGATGATGATGAACAAGAAAAGGAATGGTATGAACAAATTACCCTAACCTGACTTCTCTTGCAGTCAACCAAATAAGGGTTTGGGAACATTGTGACCGGAACAGTCACAACTTCTCACATTACGTATTACAGGAATTTATAATTATTCACAGTGTACTACACTCCATAGGGTACACTATTACAATAAATAACAGCACGAAAACACTTGAGATATGCGATATTTGAACGAAATCTGGGCAGGAGACACACGTAAACGTTGGCTTACCAAATGTAAACAAACCGTATCCCCTCTCCCATTCCCCTTCGAAACCCGCTATTTTCTACTATATCGATAGTGGCATTACGGTCTGATATATTGTAGTCGGTCTTAGTCTGAGTATTGTAGTTGGTCTTGGCTGCACTTCCGTGACCACCAGAGGGCCACGATATCGACTCTGTAATTTTGTGGAGTCACCTGTCGAGATTGGGTTTGTTTTAACATATATACAACGTCGCCCACGCTATACTTCACATCTCTCATTCGCTTCTTATCGTATCGCGCTTTGTACTGTCCCCGTTTACCCGGATAGTAGGCTGTCAGATATCCGCCCCCTCAATCGGATTGCCAACAATCAATCGCACCAGCTTAGCTACATCAATGAAAATGGCACTGACAGATACTACCGAGGTTTGAACACAGAAGTTACCAAGAAAAATTATTGTGGAACACACCAAAATAGACGGGGTTACATACTTACTCTACTTACCTCTTATAAATATCTCGGGGATTGGGTTGACAACAGGATCCTTAAAGTATGCTCTCACAATAACCTTCACCATGACATTTAAAAATGAACCAGACCGAAGACGAGAACTTTGAACTGTACAAGAGTTTTATTTTCAAATAAAGAGTATGATTTTCACAACTCAACAAAATAAACGTGGCTATCAGTAGCCTATGTCAATCTGACTACGTCCTCCTAAAGGACTTGCAAATTTATCAAACAATCTGTTAGCTCCCATGAGCTCAAAATAACGTAACATTTTATAACACATTTGGATTGGATGAGGAAGTCAGGGTACGACATATATAGAGCATTTGGTTTCCTTTTAATAAACATAACACTTTTATAAATAGGCACAAGGCCGGAGTATCGACCTCGCCTGCTTGTAACCAGATGTCGAGCCGGCTGGTCTACTCTTTAACCTGGCTCACACCTGTCAAATGGGGCGCACTCCTCACACCACACTTGCGTAAGAATTCAGCTCCTTTTAAAGCTTTAAATGTCTACAAGACAACTCATACATATTGACGCAAATCTTTCAAATGCTTAACTTCCATCCCACTGGATTATTTTAACTATCCTTAAACTTGTTAAGTTATCATCCAAATGTTTAATCAGCATAGTTTAGAGTATCAAACACACTCTCAAATGTTTATAACAAAATCACATAAATTATTTATAACAATTAGAAATTGTTTATAATATTGTCGAAAATAATTACAAAAATTTTAACCACGCCTTTAACATTACTTTCGTTCCACATTATTGTCAAAGATATTTACATTTATTATTTACAATATCAACATTTAAATTATTTAAATTAATAATTTAAGTAATACATTGAACCACATGTTTTATTCGGTTGGTAAATTCATAATCGTGTTTAATATAATCGACCAATGAAGGTTAGTTATACATGTAAATGTCACAATCTGGTTTAATAAAGGTTGTAATAATTTTAATTATTTGTGACGGCAATCTTCATTCAAAATCTTATCTCAAATTCTTTCAAACTCTTGTTAATTATAACAGTATATTCACTTGATTAATTTTCAACGAACTATGACAATACACTCTAGCGGAAAATACTTCGCTTACAAAATAATGCACAAACTGCATTCAAAATAGCCCAAAATTCATCATATATTAAAATATATGGCATTAAAACTTCCACCGAACTTACAAAACTTCCACAAATAATTCTTTATCATTATTAACTACTGTGGGAACCTCCTTCATTTATTTAAGGGCATTATACGTCAGCGACTTTCAACATGTCCGCTGCACTATCGATTATACATTCATAGTTCCACTTAAAAATTCTTATATCAATAATTGTTTCAAAACTGTTGTCATTTAAACTTCGTGGATTTCATTCATGAATCGAAATGAAATGAAAATTTGCCAATCACAAACAAATTTAATAGTGAATACGCTTATATACGCCTGTCTGGTCTATCAAAATTTAAGATTAACATCTTCAAAGAATTGTAGTATAAAAATACTATCATCAAACAAAGTGCGACTAACTACAAAATAGTCGAATAGAATTCAATTAGACTGGGGAATGCAAACATCATTATATAAATCTCTATATGAGAAAAAACCTAACACAAGTTTCACGAATTTAATGCATTCAATAATTCATAATTAATGTTCATCTTTCACAAAATTGCCTAAGATGCAATGGTCGTTCATGATTGACGATAAATGTCTGTGTTGCAATCAATTCAAATAACGACTAGTATTTCCAAGATCGTCGACAACGTACTGGATTTTAACGCTCTAAAATCATTTAAATGTTCTTCCTTCTTGATGATGACAGAAAATTGTTCAAAGTAATTAAACTGGGGTAGAATTACTTTAATAAAGCGACACGCTGTCTGAATTTAAATCTGCCATAAAAATCATTAACTTACAGTCATATCGTGACTACAAAAATAAGCAAATTACTGAAAAATCTAAATATCAGTCTCAACTGATTCAAAATCATTTAACTATGCCCATGACATAACAATGTCTTAATAAAACGTCGAAAAATGCATAACTCATCAAGGTGTACTGAGAATAGGAATCTCAAACAAGAATATCGGGCAAAAATACATGAGGACAAAAATATGGGAAAAATGGTTGCTCAAATATTGCTAATAAACTCAAATACAATAAACGTTCACGACTACCTTATCTGCCGATTGACGTTCCAGAGGAAAATTCCCCAAAGAATACTGTTGATGGATCCATTTCACCAAGTTAAAGCTGAGCTCCATCCTCGAAACCAGAAACAGCACCATCGAAGAATCGAACTGCTTCACGAAGACGAACGACATCCTTCCGGCAATAATCTTCTTTGTGAGTCGGGACAACCCTGACCTCTCTTGAAAAATCCCTGAAGTTCCAGTTGAAAATCGCCATGAAGCTTTTGTATAAATTTCCGAAGAAATATTCATATTCAGAAAGTATGAAATCATTTCTATGGCTGTTTGATAGTGTTCAGCCTTTACTCACGAAACATGGGTGTAGATGGTTATTTCACCACATGTTCGCTTGTATGGAATAGCAATTAGCGAAGTTCCATGTCGCTATCTTACTCCGTTGAAATATGTCCCAATTGCATTAAGTCCTTTAGCCTTCCATTTGCTCTTCGATCGAAGTATTAGAAGAACAAACTGCCTTATTAAATTGCTCCATTATATTGTAGCGTTGTGTCACAAAAGCAATCTGAAGTCTCCCTATTTCACTAGCCCTGTCAGCCGTAGCGTTGAGTCTGGCTATACAAAGTGTTTCTCCTGTGGCGAGAAAATCACTTTTGTCAGTCGTCTAATATTGTCAATAACTTCCAAAATACTTCTTCGAAATTGTTCAGCTTTTCTACAGTCCTTACTGTAGCAATGCACAAGAGAACTAGCTTATAGGCGACCGCTAACTGTTCACAGCTAATCTTGTAGAAGCGTTATAAGTGTCGTTTCAACTTCACCTAGATTTACTTCACAGTAAACCTGCACTGCTTGTAAGTTCGACTAGTGGCTTCGCCACGCGTTACAAAGACGACTTTTTCACTACTGATTCACTCGACGTTTCACTGAAATGCTTATTTGAAATCTGACGATTGATTTATAATCTGAGAATGAGGAATGAGGCTCCTCTCTTCTGCGCAAGGCCTTTTATGAACTTCATGAGGGGCGTATCTATCCCTTCCATCGCGTGTTACTACGTCATCGCTAGAAGTTCCAACTTCGTCAATACATGACGGATTTTCATAATTCAAAAACTGAAAATAAATTTCACTAAAATTCCAGAACAATGCCTCTACTGCAAATGGATTTCCACAATTCTGCATTCCAAAAAGTAATAAAAATACCATAGTTTCAGCAATCTCCGTCTTCCTTTAGACTATCGTTCATTGGTTTAAGTCTCCCCTCCAATAGCATAATTTCTTCCTCAGCAGAATTCCACGTTTCTCGCGACTGCGTCGTGCATCTCGGATCCTTCTCGAATAAATGCTGACGTCACTGAGAATCTCAGCTCAAGTAGCCTGCTGGCCTAGCGTCTGCGTCATCCGTGCTTACGTCATGACTACCCACGTCATAACTATGACAGCCATAACTTTCGCTATAATTTCCAAAATAGCCACCGTGGTCTCTATATAATTCAATTACGGGGGCATTCTCCTCTCACCACGTTTTAAAAACAGTTGCAAATTGTTTTTAAACTCAGTGTTACAAGTATCTCAACTTTCTTGAACACGAAATTGAATTATTACTGGCTTACTCTAGTATGATATTTCCTCTATGTTCCTTAATCATAAATCTGGGTTGTGTGGTTAATGTATTCTCTCCTCTCTAATTTCTCTTCTGTCCAGTATTTCTATTTTCTAAGTTCTGCTGGCTCGTAGAAGGTCCAGGATCGATTACAACATCCTGCCTTTTCTTTTGGTTGTCTGCTTCTTTTTCCCGTAATTCTTTCAGGTATTGCTGGCTTTCCTTCTCTCTTTCCTGATACTGATCGGGTGTCATAACCTGACCTTGAGTATTCTGATTTCTGTTTTGGCTCTGGTTATTCCTGTTATAATTTCGGTTATAACCATTATTGTTATAATATCTGCCTCTTCCATTATAATTTCCTCGGTTATAGTTCCAGCCTCTTCTCTGTTGATACGGTCGGTAACCTTGCGATCTGTTATTTCGAAACTGATTATTCCTGTGAGGACCTACATTGTCAGTTTTCTCCTCATCTGGCTTGTCAGTTTGTTGGACTTGGTCCATATATACAGTATTTATTTCTTTATACTCCTGCCTTTGACCTTTCTGCACCACGTTAGGCATTGGACTTGTGTAGTCTAACCTCCTCAGTAATTCATCCATGCTGGTTAAATCCCTGATGTTGGACGAAATTATTAGTCTTCTCACCTCAACTGGCAGCATACTAGAAATCGCATCAATAAGTTGCTCCGTGGACAATGGGGGTTGTAAAAATCTCAAGCGGGATAATTGACTCGTAAAGAAATCAGCGTACCGCGTTGGAAGAGTACCGGAGTATTTTCTTGAATACACCTCCGCTCTTAACGAATTCTGCGCTTCTATGGACCAAAATCGTTTGATTAATGCCTCTGCAAACTCGTCAAAGTTACTGAATGTGTATCTAAATGCGCAAACCATTCGAGGGGTCCTCCAATCAAATATCTCTCCACTATCTTCATCTCTCTCTCTCTGGGAATGTGAGCTTCGATGAAATAATCTTTGAGGTTCCTTACATATTCGATAGGTGTCAAACTATCCGTGTTACTGAATTTCTGCGGTTTATCTTCAAAATTTCTGATGACCGTTACGTTCCTCGGATATGAATCCGGGTAGTTTTTCCCACTATCTCTATAGTTCCACTCAGGTTCCATATTTCTCTCGTCATCTTCCTCCCTGAATCTGGATATACGTTCTTCGGGAGTCACGTCTCTCTCTTCTGGATCTAGGTTATATCTTCTGGCATAATTCCTACTGGTTTCGCAAGCCAAGCCTACTGTATCCTTGTCAGTGATTTCCGTTAATACTTTCTTGATTAACTCTTCTTTGTAGGTCTCCATTAAATTAGCCTCTCCTAACTTCAAATTCTGTAGTTTACTCGTCGTTTCATTTACATCAGAGACAACTTTATGAATCTGTTCCTCTAATGCCGATTTTAATGTTTGCACATCCTGATCTAATTTTGTCCTATCTTCAACTTGTCTTTCGGATAGCGAATCCATCCTGACGCTTAAATCTTTCCTAATCTGTACTACTTCATTGTTAATATCAATTTGAGTACTGGCAAGTTTCCTTTCAATACGATCCTGAATTTGGGTTACATGTTCCCCACTTGACCTAATCCACTCTTCTTTCCAAATTTCTACATTTGCCGTTAACATTTCTGCTATGTCTAATTCAATATCCTCTTTCAATACTTTATTATGGTCTAATACTTGGGTTCTCATGACCTCTACATCAAACTTTAAACCTTCTAAAGACACTGTCGTTCTAACTGACTCATCAACTAGCCTAGTCGTTAATGCACTTATATTACGTGTACAAAGAGTTTTCGAATTTTCTATCTCTTCCCTGACTTTATTTACATCAGTTTGGACTTTAGCAACATCTACGAAAACTGTGTTGACCTCTACTTGAATTTTATTTATGTCGCTTTGCATCTCGTTTACATCCGAATGAATGTTATTAATATCAACCTGAACATTGGACACATCAGTTCTAACATTTTGGATTCCTCTTTGGACTTCCTCAACCTTGTCTTGGACAGTCGCAACATCATTTTTGACAACAACTACCTCAGCCCTAGCACAAGAAATATCACTACGGACATTAGCAACATCTAAATTCAACATTGTAAGATCTTTATGCACATTAGCAACATCAATTTTAACATCAGCAACATTTTTATGCATATTAGACACATCTATTTTAACATTGGACACGTCTGAGCGCATGTCAGTTACAGTACTCTCAATTCCTTGGGTATTAATCTGTAAACGCGACATATTATCCTCTAAGTTAACAGAACTGGTCTGGAGAGCTTTCAAATTAGCAGACAAATTACTAGCATTCTCCTCCATTCGACTAGCATTCTCCTCCATTCGACTAGTATTCCTAGCTTCCATTTCCTTCATACTCTCACTCATGCTTGCTTTCAAGTTAGCAGACAAATTACTAGCATTCTCCTCCATACTTGCTTTCAAGTTAGCATTCTCCTCCATCATCTGCTTCATGTTAGCAGATATCTCCTCTAACATTTTCCTCAAACTTTCATCTGCCATTACAATATTATTCAAAAATTAGACTGCTGTAGGGACATACATCAAAAGAGCAAAATAACAACATTTGAGCAACACTTTTCACCATATATGAATTTGATCAATTTTCTGTCTTAAATCTAACTTATAACTACCTTATAATTAACTTTCGAAGACACTTCATGTTGAAACAAATTCAAGCACATGTTCAAATTTCCCTGGCTCATTTTAAAATATCCTATCACAAATAATTTTACATTTACAATCCAAATAATTTAATTTTATCTTTAATATGACTAGAATGTCATAAGCCGGTCAAATAAAATAAGATTCCAGATCATAGGCGATTTTCCTAAGTTTCCAGCCTATTTAACCTTTCTCAAGTCGTATAAGATCTGATCTTTCCTGAGTGTAATTTTCCTACTACAATACAACATTTAATTCCTATATAATCACACTCTTAAATTCTACAATTGGCCTAGACATCGAACAAAGAATCAACCTCTTTATTTGAGTCTAATCGATCCACACGTTTTAGGTTTGCCAATCCTACTGGCGTTCAACCTGGTGATCCAGTTATGTTGAATCGAGCCCCAACGTTTTAGGTGCGCCAATCCTTCTGTCCCCGTTTACCCGGATAGTAGGCTGTCAGATATCCGCCCCCTCAATCGGATTGCCAACAATCAATCGCACCAGCTTAGCTACATCAATGAAAATGGCACTGACAGATACTACCGAGGTTTGAACACAGAAGTTACCAAGAAAAATTATTGTGGAACACACCAAAATAGACGGGGTTACATACTTACTCTACTTACCTCTTATAAATATCTCGGGGATTGGGTTGACAACAGGATCCTTAAAGTATGCTCTCACAATAACCTTCACCATGACTTTTAAAAATGAACCAGACCGAAGACGAGAACTTTGAACTGTACAAGAGCTTTATTTTCAAATAAAGAGTATGATTTTCACAACTCAACAAAATAAACGTGGCTATCAGTAGCCTATGTCAATCTGACTACGTCCTCCTAAAGGACTTGCAAATTTATCAAACAATCTGTTAGCTCCCATGAGCTCAAAATAACGTAACATTTTATAACACATTTGGATTGGATGAGGAAGTCAGGGTACGACATATATAGAGCATTTGGTTTCCTTTTAATAAACATAACACTTTTATAAATAGGCACAAGGCCGGAGTATCGACCTCGCCTGCTTGTAACCAGATGTCGAGCCGGCTGGTCTACTCTTTAACCTGGCTCACACCTGTCAAATGGGGCGCACTCCTCACACCACACTTGCGTAAGAATTCAGCTCCTTTTAAAGCTTTAAATGTCTACAAGACAACTCATACATATTGACGCAAATCTTTCAAATGCTTAACTTCCATCCCACTGGATTATTTTAACTATCCTTAAACTTGTTAAGTTATCATCCAAATGTTTAATCAGCATAGTTTAGAGTATCAAACACAATCTCAAATGTTTATAACAAAATCACATAAATTATTTATAACAATTGGAAATTGTTTATAATATTGTCGAAAATAATTACAAAAATTTTAACCACGCCTTTAACATTACTTTCGTTCCACATTATTGTCAAAGATATTTACATTTATTATTTACAATATCAACATTTAAATTATTTAAATTAATAATTTAAGTAATACATTGAACCACATGTTTTATTCGGTTGGTAAATTCATAATCGTGTTTAATATAATCGACCAATGAAGGTTAGTTATACATGTAAATGTCACAATCTGGTTTAATAAAGGTTGTAATAATTTTAATTATTTGTGACGGCAATCTTCATTCAAAATCTTATCTCAAATTCTTTCAAACTCTTGTTAATTATAACAGTATATTCACTTGATTAATTTTCAACGAACTATGACAATACACTCTAGCGGAAAATACTTCGCTTACAAAATAATGCACAAACTGCATTCAAAATAGCCCAAAATTCATCATATATTAAAATATATGGCATTAAAACTTCCACCGAACTTACAAAACTTCCACAAATAATTCTTTATCATTATTAACTACTGTGGGAACCTCCTTCATTTATTTAAGGGCATTATACGTCAGCGACTTTCAACATGTCCGCTGCACTATCGATTATACATTCATAGTTCCACTTAAAAATTCTTATATCAATAATTGTTTCAAAACTGTTGTCATTTAAACTTCGTGGATTTCATTCATGAATCGAAATGAAATAAAAATTTGCCAATCACAAACAAATTTAATAGTGAATACGCTTATATACGCCTGTCTGGTCTATCAAAATTTAAGATTAACATCTTCAAAGAATTGTAGTATAAAAATACTATCATCAAACAAAGTGCGACTAACTACAAAATAGTCGAATAGAATTCAATTAGACTGGGGAATGCAAACATCATTATATAAATCTCTATATGAGAAAAAACCTAACACAAGTTTCACGAATTTAATGCATTCAATAATTCATAATTAATGTTCATCTTTCACCAAATTGCCTAAGATGCAATGGTCGTTCATGATTGACGATAAATGTCTGTGTTGCAATCAATTCAAATAACGACTAGTATTTCCAAGATCGTCGACAACGTACTGGATTTTAACGCTCTAAAATCATTTAAATGTTCTTCCTTCTTGATGATGACAGAAAATTGTTCAAAGTAATTAAAATGGGGTAGAATTACTTTAATAAAGCGACACGCTGTCTGAATTTAAATCTGCCATAAAAATCATTAACTTACAGTCATATCGTGACTACAAAAATAAGCAAATTACTGAAAAATCTAAATATCAGTCTCAACTGATTCAAAATCATTTAACTATGCCCATGACATAACAATGTCTTAATAAAACGTCGAAAAATGCATAACTCATCAAGGTGTACTGAGAATAGGAATCTCAAACAAGAATATCGGGCAAAAATACATGAGGACAAAAATATGGGAAAAATGGTTGCTCAAATATTGCTAATAAACTCAAATACAATAAACGTTCACGACTACCTTATCTGCCGATTGACGTTCCAGAGGAAAATTCCCCAAAGAATACTGTTGATGGATCCATTTCACCAAGTTAAAGCTGAGCTCCATCCTCGAAACCAGAAACAGCACCATCGAAGAATCGAACTGCTTCACGAAGACGAACGACATCCTTCCGGCAATAATCTTCTTTGTGAGTCGGGACAACCCTGACCTCTCTTGAAAAATCCCTGAAGTTCCAGTTGAAAATCGCCATGAAGCTTTTGTATAAATTTCCGAAGAAATATTCATATTCAGAAAGTATGAAATCATTTCTATGGCTGTTTGATAGTGTTCAGCCTTTACTCACGAAACATGGGTGTAGATGGTTATTTCACCACATGTTCGCTTGTATGGAATAGCAATTAGCGAAGTTCCATGTCGCTATCTTACTCCGTTGAAATATGTCCCAATTGCATTAAGTCCTTTAGCCTTCCATTTGCTCTTCGATCGAAGTATTAGAAGAACAAACTGCCTTATTAAATTGCTCCATTATATTGTAGCGTTGTGTCACAAAAGCAATCTGAAGTCTCCCTATTTCACTAGCCCTGTCAGCCGTAGCGTTGAGTCTGGCTATACAAAGTGTTTCTCCTGTGGCGAGAAAATCACTTTTGTCAGTCGTCTAATATTGTCAATAACTTCCAAAATACTTCTTCGAAATTGTTCAGCTTTTCTACAGTCCTTACTGTAGCAATGCACAAGAGAACTAGCTTATAGGCGACCGCTAACTGTTCACAGCTAATCTTGTAGAAGCGTTATAAGTGTCGTTTCAACTTCACCTAGATTTACTTCACAGTAAACCTGCACTGCTTGTAAGTTCGACTAGTGGCTTCGCCACGCGTTACAAAGACGACTTTTTCACTACTGATTCACTCGACGTTTCACTGAAATGCTTATTTGAAATCTGACGATTGATTTATAATCTGAGAATGAGGAATGAGGCTCCTCTCTTCTGCGCAAGGCCTTTTATGAACTTCATGAGGGGCGTATCTATCCCTTCCATCGCGTGTTACTACGTCATCGCTAGAAGTTCCAACTTCGTCAATACATGACGGATTTTCATAATTCAAAAACTGAAAATAAATTTCACTAAAATTCCAGAACAATGCCTCTACTGCAAATGGATTTCCACAATTCTGCATTCCAAAAAGTAATAAAAATACCATAGTTTCAGCAATCTCCGTCTTCCTTTAGACTATCGTTCATTGGTTTAAGTCTCCCCTCCAATAGCATAATTTCTTCCTCAGCAGAATTCCACGTTTCTCGCGACTGCGTCGTGCATCTCGGATCCTTCTCGAATAAATGCTGACGTCACTGAGAATCTCAGCTCAAGTAGCCTGCTGGCCTAGCGTCTGCGTCATCCGTGCTTACGTCATGACTACCCACGTCATAACTATGACAGCCATAACTTTCGCTATAATTTCCAAAATAGCCACCGTGGTCTCTATATAATTCAATTACGGGGGCAGTACAAACTATGCTCTTTCTCGATGTTATGTCTAATCTCGTCTTGAATTTCCAGAGGTATTCTATAAGATTCGCTACCAATAGGCAAGTGTCTCGTTTGCCCTGCTTCAAACTTTGGATTATAGCCATACAGTGACTCGAAAGGTGTTTTGCCAGTTGTCTTATGGACAGATGTATTCAAATCTCGCTCCAGACCCTTAATGCCTCCGTCCCAATCTCTCGCATCAGTTACAATCTTCGTTTGCAATGCCGGGATTATAACTTGGTTTACTCGCTCGATCTGGCCGTTGGCTTGCGCATGTCGACTCGAATTTAAGGTATGACGAATACCGTTATTCTCGCAAAACTCTTTGAATGCTGCAGATGTGAACGCAGCTCCACGATCTGTCATAAAACGAGCCGGCGATCCGAATCGCTCAACAAACTGCTCTCCTTTTCGCACCGTCGCACAGTGTGTCGAATCCCATATCTAGGTGGAAAAAATTCAATGTCGCAAATGAAAGCGAAAACTGGCCCATTCGATAGTGAACAAACCAGATGGTGACTTTCGGTCTTACTTTCCGTTCTCTGGTGCGTAGGAGGGAGGTTATAGGTGCTGAAACGTCTTCCTAGCAGTTATCAGGTCATTTGATAGGAGACGTCGGAGTGAACCGAACGTTGTGATTCTAGTGAGTTCAACGAGGTGTTGTCTTCTGCGGCTCATGGAATAGTGAAAAGAGGTATGTGTTCGCACTTTTATGCGTAATACAAGCTTTGTGCATTAAATAAATTATTTACTTTATGAGTGCCTCCTAGTGCCACTTTACTTTAAACGGCATTCGATAGGAAATTCAATGTAGATTCAGGATTTGTAGTGGTTTGGTTGTGCACGAATGTGCATGATGGTTTATTTACTTATTTTCAGTGACTATGTGGGCATTACCGCGAGAAGATATTTTCAACGCGTGGAGGTCGTGTCGTAAATAGGGGCGTACGGATATGTCATATTTCAATATGTTATGAATAAATTTGATCCTACAACTCTTACTGACACTCAGGTGCAGGAGCTAAGAAATTAAGTTGATATCCCATAATATTAACAAAAATGAAAGAGTGCAGGAAGAACAATGCAACGTACATAGGTAATCTACCTATGGAAGCTATTGAGTTACTTAATGACCCCCAAGGAACTTTGACATCAAATCATGTAGACCAGTATAGCAATAACTACGATGCTCTGGACTCGACAGAAGAATCAGGTGATGAATGAATATTAGACATTTTGTTATTATTAAGGGGAGTGAGATTAATGAGAACGTTACTTGATGAATGGACGTCAAACAAAAGTTTGGTGCTTTGCAGTCGGTCAACACGAATGCACCCAAATAGAGCTGGGTAATGCCCCGATCCTGAAACAAATCACATAAGATTAATAAATACACTAGGATGACCAGTTTCGATCGTCAAGCGATCATCATCAGATCCATTACACTTAGGCTATAACATCTATGAGACTACAGGTGAAAAATATATAAAATATGTACAATTGTTTAGTTGCAGTGTTGGTAATGCAACAGTCAGTGTATGTTAACTGTGGTATATCTAATGTTAGGTGAACTTCTAAAATAGTGATGAAAATCCGGAATTTGTCTGTTAGGGGTGATTATATGGTTTTACAAAATCAACTATGGTTATACTGAAATAATACAAGCTTATACTTATCGAGTTGTCTCCTTAACTGGAACTTGAAGCAGTTGCGTGTTTCCTTAGGCACCAGTTATAGTCGACTACCCTGGGTGTTAGCTGGGCGGAACTGATTTTCCCCTTCCTCCCCCTTTAGTTGCTATGTTCTTCCAGTGGTCAGTGCCATGTATATTTGTGTGACGTTGCCAAATCTAGATAAGAGTATGCTATTGAATGCAGGAGTCTGCAACTATTAAAGACCGTGGAACTATCTTCGCCACGCGTGGACTAAAAAGCCATTTAAACTAAGCGGTACACGGTCCATTGAAGACGTCCCGGCACCTTTAATACTGCCGCGCATATTGGCCTAGGTTTATTGCAGAAAAATATACATAGTACACCTGATCCAAATAACATTTACCTATAACCACCGCTATTCCCCCTTTTTATCTAGCTTGGCTGTATCACTAACTTGTGTCTTGTTTTCGACAGGGTGTGTTTTTAGTAGAGCAAAAAGGGGTAAACTCTCCATGAAAGTGTGTTCATTTACATTGTTGGGATTGTTTTGTTTGGCTAGGTGAATCTCGTTGCTTCTTTTATGTCGAGAGCTCTGCCTCTCGATTCGCGATGAATTATTTTTAGATCAGTCTCGATTTTAGTAAAGCTGTGTCCCGTGTCACACATATGTTCGCATACGGCTGAATGTGTTCCGTATCTTATCGCATCCCTATGTTCATTATAACGTGTATCTACTCGTCTTCCGCTCTGTCCAATGTACTTAGCTTGACAACCAATGTCTTGGCATGTAATAGAATATACCCCTGACTTGAATACGGGTCTTGTTTATTTAGATTGCTATTTTGCAGGTGCCTCCCGGTCGTATTATTCGTTGTGAATGCTATTTTATGCCTTGCTTTTTGAATAGATTAGTGATTTTATATGTGTTCTCAGTCACATAGTTGAAGCGTGCGAATTTTTTCTCATTAATGTCCGGTTTTGGAATCATTTTATCTTTATTTTTATGTTTGGCTACAATTTGGTCTATTTTGCTTGGCGGGAAAATGTTTTCCTTGGCTATTTGTTTAATGGTTCTTATTTCCTTATTATAATTGTCTGTTGACATGGGTATGTTTAAAGCTCTGTGCACCATTGAATTGAACCCCGCTAATTTATGCGTACTGGGGTGATTAGACTGATTGTCGATTGCATGCGAGGTTTGTGTGGCTTTTCGGAATATGGAGTATGAAAGCTCGTTGTCCTTACGTTCAATAGTTATGTCGAGATAATTTATTTTTCGATCTGTTTCGGATTCCTTGGTGAATTTGATTGAGTGGTGTAGGCTATTAATGGATTGGAGAATTGTTTCTTCGCTTGTTAATTCAGTATCGTAGATGCAAATTACATCATCTCCGTATCTTTTCCATATTAGCCTACTATTCCCTTTGAAGTCTTTTCTAAAAACTCATTTTCTAGTGCATTAATGAAGATGTCAGCGATTAATCCGCTTAGTGGTGGTCCCATCGCTAATCCTTCTGTTTGTGTGTACATTTTATTGTCGAATTGGAACACGTTTTGGCAGAGGACGACCCTCAGTAGTCGCACGAACTCTTTCCGTTTCTTTTGCCGAATTGTTGGATTTTAAGTTATTTTCGATAGTGTTGATTGCATCATTAATAGGAATATTGGTGTACATGTTAGTTACATCGAAAGATACAAGCCTCATACTAGGTTTCATTTGTAGGGCGTTCAGTGCTGTTACTAATTCCGTTGTGTTCTTTACAGAGTTGTTTTTGTCGTTGGAAAGGCGGCGTTTTAAGATTTTTAGTAACTCTTTGCTGATTTTGTAATTAGGCGCATTCCTACAATTGACTATTGGTCTCATTGGCCACTCATTTTTGTGTATTTTTGGTTGTCCCCTCAATGACGGTATTTTCGGGTTCATGTTTATTAGTTTTGATCTTTCAGCTTTGGTCAATATGTATTCTGTTTCTTTTAATAGACTTTTTATTTGTTTTTGGAATTTATTGGTGGGGTCTTTTGCTAATTCCTTGATTTCGTTGTTGTTTAGTAATTCGACTGCTTTTCAATGTATTCTGTTTTGTTCAAAATTACTGTGGTATTTCCCTTATCTGTTTTTGTGTTTAAGTCATGTTCTTTTATGTTTGTTTCAATGACTTTATTTCTTTTTGTTGTTTGTTGTTTTGAGTGTAATTGTTTTCGCCCTCTCGTTTGAGGATTTTTTGGCTTCGTTGGTGGCAAGATTTTTGGTTAATTCCCTGTCTTCTGCTGGGAGCTTGTGACAGGCTATCTCGATATCTGTGATTAACTGTTTTATATTATGGTTCGTGTGTGTGTCTCTGCAGTTGTATTTCAAACTTTTGTCTAACACATCCATTTCATTTTGAGAGAAGGTTACGTTCGTTCTGTTGTTTACCCTGTTGTGGAAATTGAATTCATGGTTATTCGTGTGTTGCTCACTAGATTGATTATTCCGTGTTTCTCCTAGTTTTCTTAGTTTATATTCTAGCGTTTCGTGCTTCCTCGTTGCTCTGATTTTGATGGTGTCATGTAGGTGCTCGGTAAAACTGTCCCATTGGGATGCGTGCCAGAAGTTACTTAGTTGCAATTGAATATCGTATAGTTGTTGGTTGCTTTTTTGCTTTCTTATTGTACAGTCCCCCAGGGGTCTGCACCCCCTGGAAGCCATCCTCCATCATCTATTTAAACCACCCCTAACTGGCAAATCTCGTAAGTCCAGAACAGTATCCTTTATACAGCAAGGGCAGCTAACCAGCCTGGAAAGCTTGCCAAATACTTGCATCACACCACAAACAGCTACACATAATTATCTGGGGCATCTATGCCAGTGGAATGCTGACAGCACAACACCAAAGCTTATAAGAAGAGGACTTTAAGGAGGACGGCCCTCTCTCAATTACCAGTCATACAGTGTATCAGCCGGAGGCCCTGGCCGTTATCATCAGGTGAGTCAGCAGTGTTCAGAGATCCTTTATTTTGTAACCTTTACCCACAAATTGTACACTCAAACTTGTAACACTTATTACATTTCCCTAAAAGGGACATATTATTTCATACATCACTGACTAATAAATACTTGGTCAGTACACTACACCTGTCTCACTATTTACACGCCTCTTTATGTCCCAACGCCCTTCCTGATTCCCGTTACGATTAGCCGTGACATACAGTAGCCAAATAGTTGCTAGCGCAAGCTTCATTGTACTTCACGCAGCGGCCCGACTGCCAGAGCATCGAGCCGCAACATCGCTGACGCACGCACGCCGGTTATATAACTCCAACCAGCTGAGCGGCTAGGACGTTAACCCGTACACAAAGGTTCATCCCCTAAAATACACTCACGTCTTCATAAGAGCATCCCCTAGCATCCTAACACTAAACAACACTCTACACTGGTCAGCTTACCCAGCTACGGGAAGCTACCCCCTCCTAGGCATCACCTTATAAATTGCTACACTAACACATCCGTTCTAGATCCAACTACCCCTAACTAAGGGATCTAAAACATTATGTATGCAAATCTTAGTTCGTTTTTATCCAAAGCGCTTTGGCTTGTTTAGTTGAAATGATTGAGGCTGGTGTAATCGGTACGGTTTTAATTGGTACGTATTTAGGGGTGAGATTTAGTTCTATACAATTTTTGTTGAACCAAACTGACTTGTCTATGTTCATGAGTTTAAGCCTGAGTGTTTTGAACCTCTTGGCTTCACGATTTGCCTGACTAGCCGTGAACATTGTGAGGTTTGAAGCCATTTTTCAGTGTTGCCTAAGTAAACAAAAGTTTGGTGCTTTTCAGTCGGTCAACACGAATGTACCCAAATAGAGCTGGGTTATGCCCTGATCCTGAAATAAATTACATAAGATTAATAAATACTCTAGGATGACCAGTTTCGATCGTCAAGCGGTCATCATCAGATCCATTACACTTAGGCTATAACATCTATGTTTGAGACTAAAGGTGAAAAATATATACAATATGTACAATTATTTAGTTGCAGTGTTGGTAATGCAACAGTTGGTGTATGTTAAATGTGGTATATCTAATTTTAGGTTGGAGTCGGGGAGCTTGGAGTGAAGGGAGTTCCCGAGTTCGAGACCCAGATTGCTGTTGGATGGAGATCATGTCTTGGTGGAGAATGGAGAGGATTACCATGGCATATAATATCATTTTTAACATCGCTACGATGCCCGGCAGATGGTAGAAGAAATACAGTAGGCCTATATTTAATAGTGGCTTGGTGGGTATTCGGAATTAACCATAGTTGCCATTCTTTTTAGAAACGTAGCATGGTTGGTCAGAGGTCTAGGTTCGATACTTCATCATATCTGACTTCCTGGTCAACCGGATTTTGGTTTGGTGTAATCAAACGCATCCAATGGTGTAGTTTTGGCAATTATATTTGATTATACTAGTAAATTCTTTTTTATAACATGCATATTTTCATTGTCGAGAAGACACATCATAGGGGAAGAGATACGTATTTTTGATAAAGCTATGAACTATTTCCTGCCTATTGCACAGCGATTTTGGTGCAACTTGAGCACTTTGAACATGTTGATTGTTGACGAGAGTGTCTTTTATACACTTCAGTATGAGCTAATGTTGATGAAATTAATTTTCTGTATGAGGAGAATAGTTGTGTGATTTTTAGATGTCATTTGGACATGGAAGTTTTCTGATATTGGATTTGGTGGATAACTTTGGTCAGTTATTTTTCTGGAAGACTTCATACTAATCTTAAGAGCGAGAGATGTTACCAGTGGCAGTTTATTGACTCACACTTATTTCGCCCTCTCCCCCGCATCTGACGTCGCCGGGGAGAGAGCACAAAAACTTCCAGAACTTTTCTGAACTTGGAAATTCCCGCTTCCCTGCCCCCTCTGCTCATATCCGTTGTGGCGCCAAAGGAAGTTTCGAGATTATTCGGCGATCTTCCGATGTTCGGAACAAAATAGCATCTCCATGGAACTGTGGTGAAAATATCGAGCTACCACCCCAAAGTCGTTTATTTCGATTAAAACGAGCTTCACAAAGCATTGCGTATTCGTATGTTACAGTTGGCGTCGCAATCGTCATTTGTTGCCGATCGGGCGCGTTCGGGTAGCTTCGCGGCCCAAAGTAATGCATTCTTGGCATCAGACGCTATCAGTTGGACTTGAGACAATGTGACGAAAGGAGGTCTTTTGGTCGGCTTTTCGGAAGCCGGCCAACTGTGATATTTGGTAAATAATGCCAAGTAACCAGGTACTGTGAACTGATTCTTTTACCGCAAATTGCGCCATACATTTTGAGCTATTTTACTCCTTGATGGAGATTTTTCCTTTATCAAATATTTTCGTTCCAGTGCGAGCAGGAACCTAACCGTCCATACACTAGAACCTTCTAATGTGGTACCACCAACACAATCTTTCAGATACTACAAATCTCAACCCTCTAGCTAATTATTCTGCATAAAATGAAATAACCTTATCACGTCTTATTTCCGAAAATTTGAACTGCTTCGCCTGTAGCAATATGCTACGTATTTGCTCAATACATGGTTGCCACAACCCGTAATATGATAATGAGACGCCAACATAACTGTTTGCGATAATAATTTAAAATTGATTCAACTTCTAAAGGACATTCTGCAATACCATTAAACATGTATTTTTGGTGGGAAATTTAGTTAATTTTACGGCGGCATTCCCTTCAATTGTCGCCTGCCATGGTCATTCCATTGTTGGCGTGATGCTTCACGCAGGCCATTGTTTGGCCTAATTTTTCTCCCCTCATTGCTTTGCTTGTAATGTTTCATTTCGATCTCTGGCTTAATAAACCTTCCTAGGTAATTTAATATTAAATTCATCCCCTTGATTGCATCACTTGCTGTGATAGCTACTTAACCTCTGTGGTTTTGTGACGCCACGTTTTGCCGCTTACCAGCCCCTCATATGGGCATTTGATTTAAGATATTTTTGCCCCGCTCTCCTGAGCCATTTAACCCTCGGGCCTCGTGTTGCCCTGGATAGACCATGTCTCAATTGGGGACCTCCTCTGTTTTTCATCAGGACTTGTGTTGTTTTCTATGTGACCTCTGCCCCTTTGTAATCCCGCATTTTCTGAATATACTACTATTTTATTTGTTTTGTTATTTGCATACATGACTACTTTGTTGCGGCCAGTAACTGTAAACCACCCTCTAAAGTTAACCACCCAGCCCTCCGCTCAATGATCATTCTGATCAAGCCCCTCTTTCCCTTGGTCTTCCAGGTAGCCTAAACATTTAGACCTTGGGGCACTAAGCTGGGGGGGGGGGGCGCTGTTCAGGCTTCCTTTCGGGGGAGTTTCGGGACAGTAAGAGGTTACGCAGTATCGTGGTTGTCGATTTTAGATTTCTGCTGCTGCGCCTACCCCGTGTTCCCTTGGCTGGATATTTAGGTTACCTATGTTTTCCTTCCTGTAGTCATGTTTTTGTTGTTGTGGGGCAAATAAATGTAAGTTATGTAGTTTTAAAATCAGTAAGCATAGGAAAGCCTGATATGTTGTAATGTGTATGCCTTGTGCATTGTTTAATCTCTGTTTGTTTCTTGTTTTCATGGTGCGCCACAAATGCCTTGAGCATAAGCTGTGATGCTTATTGCATCTGTTATGATGATGTGTAAATGAGGAAAGTCTCCCTAGAAGTCGGTGATTTCGGCTATTGCTGCTTGCTTTCTTTCTTTCTCTCTCTGCTGTGTTGCTGTTCTGCAACTAAAGACCTCGCCGTAGTGAGTCCCATATAGTACTAGTAGTATTGCTGTAACCTGTAGACTCTTGTGCCTAGTTTCTACACGGTTAACCAGTGATAGCGCTCAACTCCCCCTGTGTTTTGGTGTGTTAATTGCCTTCTGTGCTTATTTGCGTGTGAAGTGGTCATGATGACGCCCTGAATTGCTACGTGCTACGTTCTGGTGAAATTAAGTGATTATTCTGGCCGTGATGTCAATTGTGATTTAGTGGAAAGATTTTTCTGGCCATGTTGCCATTTTCGGAAGTCGCGGAAATGTTTCTGCAATTATTGAGCTGTATTTAAAGCTAGTGTGTCTGACTGTGTAGCCAAGTGGCTGTGTTGTTGCCAAAGTTATGACCGTGTGTTGTCAATATATTATATCTAGAAGTTGTGCCCAGATGTATCGCGGATTGCGCTGTTTATTGCTACGTTCATATGTTGACTTAATTGTCACTGTGTGGATTTTCTGGCTGGTAGTCGAGTTGAAAGCCGTACCTTTAATTATATTCTGGCGTGTTGCCTCTTGAAACGTGAAAGCTATGTTTTGGCAGTGTTGCCAACTGTTTAAGGTTGTCAGTGGTAATTATTCTGGCTGCGTGCCATATGATAGAAGCTGTATTTCTTCTTAGTACACCGTTCTGTACTGGTGAATATTTTATTGGTGTCTTCCGTATAATTTTAAAGGCCAACATTTGTTTTGTTGTGGTAGTACTCCTGCCCTACTAACGTAAATGTTGCCAGTAGTTTTTGATCCTGTAAATCTTGAAGTAGACCCTTCAGCTGTTGTTTTCTGTGTCAAACGTTTTGTTATTGCAGGGAACGTGAAAGTAATATGATTATCTGTGTACATACGTACACCTGCCAGCCAGTGGTTTCGGTGCTGTGTTGAGAGCTACGAAGTGTTAATTGCCTTGGAATTGTAATATTTAATGCTGATGTGTTAAATCCTTCTTTTGAAAATTTCGAATCTCATATACTTATGACCTCGTGTGAGGTTCAGCGTGAACCTCGAGTACCAAAAGTGTCTGTTGTGTTATGGTGAACCAGGCCTGCCAACTGTAAACATGGAAGCTGATTGTATTGCTGTAAGACGTTTGCATGCTAGTTAGCTTTGCTTAGTTTTCTGGGAAAGCAGAATAGGATCTACATTGAAATGTTTTCTGGGGAAATATGTTAGGTCGAAAATCGTTTTAAGTTTTCAGGTTTTGATTTTTTTGGATACGTCGGTATGATATTGTGTTCTCGCTGGAATACCTACTGCGGTCTGGGTCGACAGGGTCGTATGACTATTTCTGTTCGATTCCTGGCGTGGGGTGTACATAGTGTGTGTTACCTGATTCGAGTCTCCTGAAGTGGCATGTAAGGTTTCTTCGATGTAAGGCGGCCTATTGATGAAGTTCTATTTTGTGTCGAGGCTACAACTTCGTGTTGTTTGTTATTGGTCTCAATTTTAGGGTTGAGCTTCTTTATGGTATTTTGGCGAATCGTAACTTCATCCTGTAGTTCCGTTATCTTTCTTTCAGTGGGAGGTTTAATTGTAATTCTGTTTCGATCGTTATGGGTTGTATTTCTGGTGCACTTGAGTGTGTTTTGAGACATGATTGGTGAATGCTACGTGTGTGAGCTGTTGGTACGAGTGTTCCTGCCTGGTATAAGTGATGCAGATATTGTCAAGTTGGTACTTCTGAGTTGTTCTTCTTTTGGTCTTGAGTTATTGTAAACATTTCCTGTTAGCCTGACACAGCCCCGGCGAAGAAGTGTTGCTGCTTTCGGTCGTTCTATTCCGGGTTTTCTTTCGTGGAGCCCCGTGAACTTTGGTGCTGATATCTACCTTGACGTGATCAGTAGTTGGTTCGACTTACTGCTGGTGTGCTGTTCCTGCTGTGTGCAGAATGGACGTGAGTTCCTCTTCTTTCGAATTTCTTGGGCATAGAATTTATTTTTTATTTCAGTCGGTGACACATGGAGTTGAGTTGTCTAAATATTTTTATTTCATCGGGCCGCATTTTCTTGTTTAAGGAATTGTTTGGAAGAACGCTCTGGGACCTGTTGTGTGTGAATGGTTGTTGCTTATTTTTAGGGTTTTTCTTTTGTGTTTTTTTTTATTTACCGTGTGCCTCCTCGGGTGGGTGCCTGTCACCGTTTGGTCCTCCTGTATCCTCCGGTATCATGGTGCCTCCTTTGGGTCGACTGATTTATTATGTCCTCGTTCGATTATGCTCGGCATGAGGGATTCACCCCTCTAGTGTGTTGGTGTCGGGACTTGTTCGTTCATTCTGTTTGTGGTTCCTGTCGACAAGCGTCGATTAGTTGTTGGTACCTGTGTTGGAGTGTTATTCATGGTTTGTGTTCTTGTGTTTTGTGTTCTATGATTGGCTCCTGTCGGCTATTGTCGATTAGTGTGTTGGTGCCATTGTTGACCAGTACAGGATGATTGATTCCCTGTTTTGGTTTTGATGTTGTAAGCCAGGAGGGTGTTTCCCTGTGCTTTTTTGGTCGTGTTGGCCAGTGCAGGAAGTTGATTACCTGTCATGTATTAGTAGCCCAGGATGGTCCATTCCCTGAGGTTATTTGGGTATTCAGGAAGGGTTGTTCCCTGAGCTCGTGGACCCTTAGTTGGTCGTGTGCAGGATGCTGAATTCCCTGTCATATTTGTACCCGTGTGAGGTCTACTATTGTTGAAGTTAGGATTGCCTCTTATGGTCGTCGAGACTGTATGCCCCTGTCACGTTCCATGGTGTGAGCTATTTCCTTTGGCAGGTTGGCATACCTATTTGGGTTGATTTTAGAATTCTCTTGTCGTTGGACCATGTGGCAGCTGATCCAGACCTACCGAGAGACGACTGGATTCTGGCCAGGTTCGGAATTTGCAAGGTCTGATTGTCGAGGCAACTTAGTCGTGAAGGCTGGAGTTAAAATGGAAGTTCCTGGTCTGTAGGAAGGTGCAGTTTCGAGGATTTGGATAGACTTGAGTTTGTCTTTAATTATGGGGGAAATTTCTTGATGTTGGTAGTTTGATCGACATTCTTCATTAATGTCTCTGTGTGAGAATTGTTATTGTTGGACCGAAATGGTCGTACTTGCTCGGCGGTGCTTAGTGTTGAGGGTATCGCCTGAGTCTGCTCGGTGGTGCTTGGTGTTGAGGGTATCGCCTGAGTTTGCTCGGTGATTTTTATGGTGATTTAGTGTTGTGATCGTGTGGCCTGAGTGAGCTCGGCTACACAAGATGCCTATGGAGCAGTTCGGTGGTGTTTCAGTGTTGGTGCTGATAACGCCTAAGTGGATTTAAACATAGCGGGAGCAGCCAGTCTCTGCCGTTTTATGATTCTGGTGCTTTCAGTAAGGGTTGGTGATGTCGATGTCGCTATGCTCTTCTGACTTTTGATGTCGTTCGGGTGGGTGATAGTCGTACATTGCATTTTAGTGTGTCTGTGTAAATGTTAATTTTTATTTGATGTGCAGATACTGGGTAGTGGTCCTGGAGCGTTTCTTTGGCTGTTTCTAAATTTTATTGCCTTATAGGTGCTGGTCCGGGATTTCCATAATATTTCAAGCAGCGTTTCCTTAATTTGTCTTTAGGTCTTATTTTATCTCCTTTGGTTTCTGTGCCCTCTTGATGGGCGTTCCTTGGAGTAAAGAGCCTGCTTGTTGTCAATGCGTTTGAGAAGAATACTTTTATTAAATGTAAATGACTGTACTAATTTGGGCCACTCGGGAGGTGTGTTGGTAAGTGACCCTGTGTTGGTCTACCGTATGAGAGACCTTAGTCACCCTGTCACTCTTGGAGCTTTCTGTATTTCACGTGGCGCATCCGCTAATTTCTTTTCTGATACTTAGCATGTGAAACTTAGGATTTTGTCGGGCAAATAGCTTGGTCCTTCAGACATTTAATTCAACTTGAGGTTTACGTGGGGAAGTCCTCCATACCCCTAATTGGTAACATTTTGATGTTTGATCTTGAAGTTTTAAATGGTGTTAATTTTTTAAAATTAAATTGTAACTTACCTTGCTCAAGCGGTGCGTGCGTGTGCTTTGGTCATGCCAAGTGATGACCCCTCACAGTGATGAGAAAGGCTTCGTCACAAGTGAGCACAAAGTGTGCTATGCCCTCCTTCCAATAAAGTGTTGTTCCCAAGTAAGTTCTTCGAGTGGTCACGTGCAGCTGTGACACTCCCCCTACAATCTTCGCTCCTGCCTGTGACAGGAGGAGTTCGGCCCGACTTGTCCTGTCGAGTCGCTTGCCATGTGGAAGCAGTCTGCTGCTGGTTTTTGGTTTGTTTCAGCTGTGGTCTTGTGTGAAGGGTGCAAACTTCACACTTATGGGGACAGTGACCTGAGAACAGGGTCACAGTTGGCCCCGACGATTGTCATCATCTGGTGGTGGATCCTGATGGCTGCTGGCGATTTGGAAGTATATACCGACCTCGTCGTCCTGACCCTGCTGGGCATCTCGAAGATAAGTACTGGACTGGTACACTGGTATTGCATGCAAATTTTGGAAGAACATACGCTCATTGGTGGAGCATGCATTACTTGAAAACATGTGCGAGTGACTACACTACTGCTGTGTGCAACTATCGAAATGAACTCTAGGGGCACGCCCCCATGTCAGCGCCCCCCCTTCCACCCCTAGATCTTCGTTAGCAGAGGGGAAGCTGTGGCAGTTTATTAACTCCCACTTATTTTTCCCCCTCCTCCTCTCCCCCCGCATCTGACGTCGCCGGGGAGAGAGCACTAAAACTTCAGAACTTTTCTGAACTTTGAAATTCCCGCTTCCCTGCCCCCTCTGCTCATATCCGTTGTGGCGCCAAAGAAAGTTTCGAGATCATTCGGCGATCTTCCAATGTTCGGAACAAAATAGCATCTCCATGGAACTGTGGTGAAAATATCGAGCTACCACCCCAAAGTCGTTTACTTTGACTAAAACAAGCTTCGCAATGCATTGCATATTCCTATGTTACAGTTGGCGTCGCGGTCGTCACTTGTTGCCGATCGGGCGCGTTCGGGTAGCTTCGCGGCCCGAAGTAGTGCATTATTGGCATCAGACGCTATCAGTTGGACTTGAGACAATGTGACGAAAGGAGGTCTTTGGTCGGCTTTTCGGAAGCCGGCCAACTGTGATCTTTGGTAAATAATGCCAAGTAACCAGGTACTGTGAACTGATTCTTTTACCGCAAATTGCGCCATACATTTTGAGCTATTTTACTCCTCGATGGAGATTTTTCCTTTATCTAATATTTTCGTTCCAGTGCGAGCAGGAACCTAACCGTCCATACACTAGAACCTTCTAATGTGGTACCACCAACACAATCTTTCAGATACTACAAATCTCAACCCTCTAGCTAATTATTCTGCATAACATGAAGTAACCTTATCACGTCTTATTTCCGAAACTTTGAACTGCTTCGCCTGTAGAAATATGCTACGTATTTGCTCAATACATGGTTGCCACAACCCGTAATATGATAATGAGACGCCAACATAACTGTTTGCGATAATATTTTAAAATTGATTCAACTTCTAAAGGACATTCTGCAATACAATTAAACATGAAATTTTGGTGGGAAATTTAGTTAATTTTACGGCGGCATTCCCTTTAATTGTCGCCTGCCATGGTCATTCCATTGTTGGCATGTTGCTTCACGCTGGCCATTGTTTGGCCTAATTTTTCTCCCCTCATTGCTTTGCTTGTAATGTTTCATTTCGATCTCTGGCTTAATAAACCTTCCTAGGTAATTTAATATTAAATTCATCCCCTTGATTGCATCACTTGTTGTGATAGCTACTTAACTTCTGTGGTTTTCTGACGCCACGTTTTGCCGCTTATCAGCCCCTCATATGGGCATTTGATTTAAGATATTTTTGCCCCGCTCTCCTGAGCCATTTAACCCTCGGGCCTCGTGTTGCCCTGGATAGACCATGCCTTAATTGGGGACCTCCTCTGTTTTTCATCAGGACTTGAGTTCTTTTCTATGTGACCTCTGCTCCTCTGTAATCCCGCATTTTCTGAATATATTACTATTTTATTTGTTTTATTATTTGCATACATGGGTAGCCTCCGTGGCTTAGGCGGCAGCGCGCCGGCCTCTCACCGCTGGGTCCGTGGTTCAAATCACGGTCACTCCATGTGAGATCTGTGCTGGACAAAACGGAGGCAGACAGGTTTTTCTCCGGGTACTCCGGTTTTCCCTGTCAAAATTTCATTCCAGCAACATTCTCCACTATCATTTCATGTCATCTGTCATTCATTTAATCATTGCCCCAGAGGTGTGCGTCAGGCCTCGGCAGCCGGCACAGTCCATATCCTCGCCGCTAGATGGGGGCTTCATTCATTCCATTCCTGACCCGGTCGGAGACTGGAAGCAGGCTGTGGATTTTCATTTTTCATTTGCATACATGACTACTTTGTTGCGGCCAGTAACTGTAAACCACCCTCTAAAGTTAACCACCCAGCCCTCCGCTCAATGATCATTCTTATCAAGCCCCCTCTTTCCCTTGGTCTACCAGGTAGCCTAAACATTTAGACTTTGGGGCACTAAGCGGGGGGGGGGGGGTTGTCCTGGCTTCCTTTCGGGGGAGTTTCGGGACATTTCCAGTACGGCCTAATGGATCAATAGTTCTTTAACATACTTCTAAGTATTGCTAAACATTCTTGAGTTCTTTTGATTGGGTGGAGACCTCTAATAGTTGAATTTGATCAATTCCCACTTTGATCAAGGCCACGTTTTTTTACGTGACTTATGATAATTTGAAGCATTGTTTATGCAGATATTATGAATAATTCTACGATACATTAGAGAGATTTTTGGAAAGCATCAACGCTCATTTACACGCAATTCCTAGTTCAGACTTTGAAAAGTCTAGATAAATAAGTATTAAGATCAGATGTAATGAAACATTGTAAGGCAAAGCTTGGAGCTTAGTAGGGTAATTTTTCTACTCTTTTATCTACGTTTTAATACAGTGTGATTTGCTTCAGATTTTATTCACGATGAGTGTGCACTATTTTGTGCAGTATTATATTGTAATGAAGATCATTTCTGGATATATATGGTAAAGTATCACTATTAGGAGGGTGTATTAATCGTCGACCATATCGTGGACAATGCTAGAATTGTTGTTGCTTACGAATACACTGTTAAGTGGTATCAATATTTTTGAATTGTGCTAGTGAAAGCAAGTATTTGAGATTATGTGATAATCTCCGTTAAAGATTTATTGAGGTCAATCCATGTATGGAATTATAAACCAGATGTTTGGGTGTAGCATCTGACTATTCAGCACTCTGACTATTAAACTGAACATAACACTGGAAAATAATCGTGATTTACGGTTAGATTATTCCCGATAAAGTTATTAAACAAATGTCTGCAAATTCATTAATCAATATTATTGATATTTTTTCTCAATGAATAGACAATTTATACTTCTGATTAGCTTAAATGCTTGTTAGATTTCATCATGATTAAGAAAAATGCAACCGATTTATGAGAATAAATCTTTGAATGGAGAGGTTGCAACAAATCAAGTTAAATGGAAATGAGAGAATACACATGAGGTGTAATTCAACGAGTTGTATTATATGTATATCATTTAGTTTATTGTTGGTTAATAATATTGTTAAAATATGATAATTATGAAAATTAGGTCGATAATTTTATTAGATAGCCGACGACCAATATTGATTCATTAATTTAGTGTATTAATTAATTATGACATTGTTGTACAGACTTTTTGTATAATTGTGTCAAATTGGACACCAGATTTAATGCCAGGTAGTTAGGCCATTCCAGTTATTTTGCTACTGGCATTCTAGATTAATACCCTATTTGAGGAGTAATTTGGATTTCTTTTCAAAAAGGATGCAGGGATCATTTCATCCATATGTCATTCTTTATCGAATAAATTTATTTTTCTTTTAAAATGTTTCTGCTTGGTGCTTTATAGAGGTGATGGAAGGTTGTATTAAGAAGGCCATCGCTGGGTGTTTCGGAGTATTCCACGCTCCCGAGGTGCTCCACTTGTGGAAATCACTTGTTCTCTGAACTGTTTTGCTATTTTGGCCATGGTCTTTCTTAATGCCATCTTGTTAGATATGATTGTGCCCTTTTATCCCATTCACATGTTGGTAGGACTTGGGGGTTTTTCTAGCCGGGGATTTTCAGGTTCTACGATCCGGCTGTCTTCGTGGGGTACAACAGGTAATGGTAGGTAAATTGGGACACAGTACCATTCCAGCATTTGCCTGCAGTAGAGGTGGGAAACCACAGAAAACCACTTCCAGGATGGCTGATGTGGGCATCGAACCCTCCTCTACTCATTTGCCTCATGAGGCTGAGTGCACCCCGTTTCAGCCCTTACCCCAGAATAAAATTTCTTCGCAATGTGTATGTCAGTCCAATCTACGGCTCAGATGTGACACATCTTCCATTTCTTGAGATCATAAGGAGTTTTATTGACTGTCATACGTCATAGACTGTTGCATAGGTATTCATTCATTTAAGGCCTTTGCGACATCGTGGTCATGCTGTCCCTTGTACTTAGCCTACTGTAGGAGTATGTGGACTCTGTCTGATAACCTGTGTCATTTTAATGGCTGTAGTAGTGTATATATTTGTAATTGAAGCTAGGATTTTGAACAAGGTGGCCGTAGTTTTAAGCTAGAAACCATCTCGACATTTGTTATATAGTTATTGTTGTCTTAAGGGGCGGAACTACGAGGTCATCAGCCTGTGACATTTGTTAGTTAGTTATTGTTTTAAGGGGCGAAACAGCGAGGTCATCTGCCCCTCTCGGCATTTTCTGGAGTAGAGGTTAGAAAACACGGAAAACAATCAAAACTCAAGGCTTACTTTACCAACATTTGCATCATACCAAAATTACATAGAGGTTATTGTAATTTGAAGGATGGCTCACCAAATTGTCCAGCTTTCAGTACCCATTTACATTTCTCCTCACATAGATATTCTTTTTAGCATACATTTACGTCCAACAAATTAGACACTGGTTCACCATTTTCAGTTGGGGGCCTTCCCTAACCATAAATGTACTGTATGTTCAAACTGTCAAAATGCACACGATTATTGGCGCTTGAACTTCAGCTTTGATATCATCCCTGTGTATATTTCTTATTCACTTCTCCTTTACTCTTTGGTCTTTATGAAACGTAAATGTTAAAATAACCTGCAACAGTATCATTGGATCTACAGCTAGCTCGTTACATAGCATGTATGACCCCTTTCATGACATATCACAACACTTCGCATTATATGGTACCGGTATGTATTATTACTTCGATTCCCGGTCAATGCATGTGAGATTTTCGAAGTGAAATGCCATGTCCTGTGGTTCGGATTCCACGTAAAAAGGAGGTCACGTGGCTCATAATCACAAGATTCACGGTCACGTAAAACTACAATCTTCCTTTATTTATTATTACCGGTATTCGCAATATATTACACTACCTACGGTACATCATCAACATGATAAACAGTACGAGATCACACAAGATAATTATATACCATTCTATACGAATTCCTGGCAGTAGAAACCACTCTATGTCTGATCAACAATAGTAAACAAACAGCCGTTACTCGATACCTTCCACTACGATTGCCACCATTTTTGCTAAATCGATTGTCGTATTAAGGTACTATTTGGCTGCACACGACAGAGACAAGCGACCGAGACAGACGACAGAGTTGCGAGACCGAGACAGGTCGCTTTCGACCTGCTCCCCATTCAACCATATGAAGTGTAGTGACAAGATGGCGAGCGGAGTGAACGGTCAAGAGCGATGTGCGGTTAGTGAGTCGAAAATTCATAGTTTATTGTGCAGGAAATGTAAAAAAATCTACCCGAATGGTGTCATTTGCGGGAACTGTGATCTTCGAGTGAAGAATACCGGGCAAATTACGACAAGATCGTCCGCTAAGGTTGTCGAAGTGAATAACGTTCAGAACCTGGCAGCCATGCCTGGTGTTTTTAAGTGTGGTGAGTGCAAAGCATTGAATAAGGAAATCGAAAGTCGGGACGAGGTACTTAGGCTGTTCAAATTGGAGTATGACAATGTAGTGGCAGAGTTAGAGCGTGTGAAACAGGAAAATAGATACATGAGTGAAGTAATTGCAAAATATGAATCGTTACATTTAAATTTAAGTTCAGTGCTTGACGTGCAGAGGGCAGCATCTGATGGGTGCTTTCAGGAAGGGTCCAACAAAATAGGTGAACTGCTACAAGCGCCGGAGAGTGTAGTTCATGTTCCTGCGGACAGGGGCGTTAACCATCTGACTGAGCAGGTAATCGGACGTACTCGGCAGGCAGAGAACATGAATGAACGGCGGCCGAAGAAGGTTCATGAAGCTGGTGATGCGGTTGTATCAAACGACCATTGCGGGCGAACAGAAGAGGGACCTGTATCGATCATTGTTGGAGACTCGATAATCAGACGGCTTCGAGTAGAAAAAGCCGACGTAATTTGTTTCCCTGGAATAGGTACGGGGCAGCTCAGAAAGCAAGTGGAATCCATGGACGGAGAACGTAATGTAGCATCGATGGTCATTCATGTAGGCACAAACGATGTTCGAAGCAGTGGTACGCCAGACACAATTGGAATGACATGAAAAATTTGATCAGGACATGTAGGAGGAAATATCCTGAAACGTCCATTATTGTAAGCGGCATACTGCGTAGAAGGGATGTAGATCCACGATATATTGATGGAGTGAATGGGGTACTTGACTGGGTGTGTGGAGAAGAGGGGGCGATATTTGTTAATTCAGGGGTATGGGTTCAAGACTGTGACTTGGGGTGGGATGGCCTACATTTAAATAGAAGGGGGTCTGTAAAATTAGGTCAACTCTTTGAACGAATAGTAAAGAGCTTGCAAAAAAACAGATAAGGTATGTAAGAGGTGAGCAATCTCATTTTTGTGAAGAATATGAAGGAGGATTGAGATGCCTTCTGGTAAACTGTCGTAGTGTAGTCAGAAAAGGCATAACATTTGGAACCATGGTGGAAATATATGATCCAGGTGTTATAATCGGGGTTGAGTCATGGCTAGTGGATAATGTTGTGGAAGGAGAGGTATTTCCTATGGGTTATAGGATATACAGGAGGGATAGGGGAAGCACGGGGGGTGGGGTTTTTATATTAGTTAAGGATATATTTAGGAGTCGCCTAGTTTTTACAGATGAGGAAAATGAAATTCTGGGGGTTAGGGTTGGTTTTATAGATATGGTAGACATTTTGGGTGTATATAGAACAGGAAGGGGGGAAAGGGATGTCAATTTAGGAACAACTTTAGTAAATTATGCTATGGAGGCTGACAGGGCAGGAAGAAATATACTTGTAGGGGGTGATTTTAATATGCCAGGAGTGGACTGGGAGGGTAGGGCTGACTCTCAAGAACATTACCAATCGCTGGCCAACAAAATCATATGGGAGGGGGGCTTTGTTCAAGTAATTGAGGGATGCACTAGGGGGAACAGCTTATTGAATGTGTTTTTGATAAAGCCTGAGGATATTTGGGTCAAATCAGAGATAATTGAAGGGATATGTGACCACAAGGCTGTTTTAGTAGAGTTAAAGTTGAGCATTGAGAGGCAGGTCAAGAGGGAGACAAGATTGGTGAAACAGTACTACAAAGCTAATAAGGAAATGATTGGTAGTTACTTAGCTGAAAATTTCAATCAGTGGATAGAGAGGGGACTAGACGTAGATAGACTGTGGGCTGGTTTGAAAACAATAATTCTGGATTGTGAAAAATTACATGTGCCATTTAAAAAAGTAGGGGCGACTACTGATCCACTTTATTACAATAAGGAGGTAAGAAGATTAAAGAAGAAATGTAGATTAGAAAGCAATAAGATTAGGAAGGGGATAGGCCACCGAATATAATTAAATAGGTTGAGGAAGGAACTGGTCAGGGCTAAGATAGTAGCTAAGAAACATTTTATGGGTAGGCTAGTTGGCGGGGGGACGACTTTCAAGGAACGGTGGAGGAATATGTATGTCTATTTCAGGAGAGTAAGAGGGGTTCAAGGCCGCATACCTGATATCGAGGGAGAAGATGGAACGCTGCTGGTGGAAGATGGGCAGAAGGCTGAGGCATTTAATAAGGTATATGGTAAGGTGGTAGGAATTACAGGGGAGGGAAATGTGGATCAGGGAGGAGAGCAGGGTATTGAGGAGGGTAAGAAATTAAGTTATGTAAATAAGGATATCTATAATGCAATACGGGGATTAGGGTCAAGAAAATCAGCCGGGGTAGATGGGATAAATGGGGAATTGTTAAAGGTTATGGGATGGATCATTGTGCCTTATTTAAGATTTCTGTTTGACTTTTGTCTAAATAATGGGGTAGTGCCTGAGGACTGGAAACAGGCTCTGGTAGTTCCGGTATATAAAGGGAGAGGGGGAAGGGGGGATAGTGATAGCTACAGACCTGTCAGTCTAACATGTATTATATGCAAAATTTTTGAGGGAATTATGAATGAATACATAAGGGAATGCTTAGGGAGTAGTAGGTGGTTGGGAAATAAACAGCATGGTTTCAGAGAGGGATTTTCATGTGAATCGCAGCTAGCAGGCTTTCAGCAGGATATCAGTGAGGCCTTGGATAACAGAGGTCAAGTTGACTGCATTGCAGTTGACCTATCAAAGGCTTTTGATAGGGTCAATCATGGTATTCTGTTAAGGAAAATGGAGGCTATAGGATTGGACAGGAGAGTAGTTCAATGGGTGAGATCATTTTTGGAGGGGAGAAGTCAGAGGGTAAGGGTTGGTGGGTCAGTGTCAGAACAGTCTAGGGTGGGGAGGGGGGTACCTCAGGGGAGTAAATTGGGTCCTTTACTATTTCTCATTTACATAAAGGACATAGGAATTAAAATATCATCCCAGATAAGATTATTTGCTGATGATATAGTAGTATACAGGAGGATAAATCACCCGGATGACTGCGGCATATTGCAGAGGGACTTGACGGATATACAAAGCTGGGCGGATAAAAGTGATATGATGATAAATTCAAAGAAATGTCAGGCAGTGAGATTTGTTAACAAAAGGAATCATATTGTTTTTGAATATTCAGTGGGGGAAAATAAAGTTGTATTTGGGGACGAATGTAGGTATTTAGGTGTAACTGTGGGGGGTGGGAATTTTCACTGGGGTAAGCACATAAGGGAAATAGTAAATAAAACATACAAGTCACTACATATGGTTATGCGAGTCTTTAAAGGCGCTGGCAGAGAGATTAGGGAAAGGGCATACATGTCCCTAGTCCGTCCTCTGCTGGAATATGCTGGGGGAGTGTGGGATCCATACCAAATGTATTTAATAAAGGAATTGGAAGGAGTGCAAAGGAAGGCCGCCAGGTATGTAATGGAGGACCACAGATCGACGAGTAGTGTGAGTAGGATGATACAGGATTTGGGATGGGAAAGTCTGGCTGATAGACGTTCAAGAGCAAGACTAGGGGGTATTTTCTTAGCTTACAAGGGGGAAATTGCATGGGAAGATATTTATGAGAGATTGGGAAAGGAAAGTTCATATATGGGCAGATACAGTCATTGTTGTAAATTGAAATTAAGTCAGTGGAAAAGTAACTGGGGCAAATATTCGTTCATTGGGAGGGGGGAAGTAGAATGTAACAGTTTGCCAGGGGGCATTTTCAGCCCTTTGCCTTCTGATGTTGGTAAATTTAAGGAGTTGGTGAAAAAGCACCAGATTAAAAGGCAGTGATGAACGGTGCATAAGTTGAAGCAATGAAAGAAAGTGTAAATGTTTAGTATTTTATGTTTAATCTGTTATTAGAATGATTATTTTTATGATTACCGGTTTCTTCTCTTAGCAACTATTACTTATTTTCTAATTAGTCCTAATTTTCTAAAATTTTTGTGGTTGTGAATTGTTTTGTGTATTTATTGTAATTTGCCACCATGGACAGTGTCCACATTTGCAAATAAACCATGTATGTAAGTACATTTGAGAGCGCAAGACAGAGACAGGCGACACAGATCAGTGACCGAGACAAACCGTAGGAGACCGCTCTCAGAGCAGTAGTGTCTCGCGACAAGCGGACGCAGCACGTGTTTTATGAAGTGATAAAATGTCGGAAATAAAATTTACTGGTGAAGAAGACGAGATATTAGTAGAATTAGTCGGAGATAACCCACCGCTGTTCGATCCTGAAGTTCAGTCATACAAAGATGGAAATATCTTTACCCTTTATTAACAATCAGAAAGATCCTTCTTCGCGTCTGGTTTTGAATATTGAACTCATAGGTTTTCTTGGTTTCTTTCGCAACAATTAACACGGCAACACATCATCGGCTTCTTCCTCTTCGAGCAACGTTTCATTAGAATATTTTTCGAAGCCATCTTTCAAAGAATATTTGCACGCATATCCCAATAAACACTTACTGTGTATCTAGGCGTGTCGTCAGTCTCGGTCGTCATCAAAATAGGTGAGTGGCGACTTGTTGACTTGTCTCCGTCTCTCGTCGCTGTCGTCTGTCTCGGTCGGTCTCTGTCGTGTGCAGCCAAATGGTACCTTAACGGTCTAATATATTGTGGTCGGTCTTGGCTGAATGCGTCAACAGAGATTCTAGGCTCGAAGCCGTGCATTCGTGATGCGGGCGGTATTTCAGCGCGTGCATGTTCGTTGTTTGTGAGTTTTAATACATGGATCAGTGTAGTGATTTAATTGTGTATTTAAAATCAAGAACATTTTCTTCGTTGTTCTATGAAGAGGAATGTGCAGTGAAATAGAGATGACCTAAACCTCATCTAAATATTGTACAGAGTGATAAACATCAGTCACGTAAATTCCAGTCTCAGTGGTATGAGCAGTATGAATGGTTAACAGCAAGTGCAACGACGGTTACGATGTACTGTTATGTCTGTATTCTGTTTGGTGGCGATAGTATTGAATGGAGTAAAACTGGGATTGCGTGTATTTAAAATTGTTATCGTAGAGCACCAAATCTTCAAATCTCTAAGAAACATATTCTTAATTTACTTTACGGCACACACACATTTTTATTCACTGACAGAAAACATGTACATATACAGATGTTGTATCAAAATACAGGGTGAATCCCACATAAGATAAACTTGTGCGTGGGCTTCATGAACACAATTTCTTAATTTATTTGCAACATGGTATTTGACTGATAATAGTAAGAAAAGTTTATAGTAAAGGCATTAATTAAAAAGATACAAAAATAAAAGAAGACGATACATTACTTATTTGTGACTGAGTTAGTTTAAGTATGTTGGTGAAAATTTATAAATTCATTTACTTTATCAAAGTTATTAAGCAGCCATGTAAAAAGCCTTTTCTTCAGTATATTCAGGGTGTTATTTGTCACATTTACTGGCAATATATTGTATATCCTAGTGCTAAGAAAACTTCAATTCCTTTGGCCAAGTAGTGTGTTTCGACGAGGGATATTTATTCCAGTTCTCTCTTGAAGTCTAGTGCACATTTTTAGTTGTTGTCCATTGGAGAAGAGCTTCATATTTTTATGTATAAATATGATTGATGACTGAACAAATAACTGTCGAATATTAAGCACCATGCTTTGTTTATACAGTTCACATGTTGGAAACTTGGTGGCTTTTTGTACATAACTTTTAGAATGAAATTCTGGCAGGTATTTACCTGAGCCAAATGTGAATCAAGTATTCCACCCCAACCATTTATTCCATATTGTAGTTGTGACTAGACTAAGGCAAAATATACAGTTCTCAAGACTTTTGCTGACAAGATATTTCTGATTCTGCAAAATATATAAATTAACTTTTGGAGTTTATTGGCCAATTTTGATGCATGCATATTCCATTTTAAATGACTATCTATAATAATCCCTAAATATGTAGCATTCATTGACTTCTGTAGGGTATAGCAGTTGCATCTTTCACCATTGTTACAATTTGGTGCGTGGATCTTCAGTGTTAAATTGTCTGTGGGTGGTAATGTTTTGTTGTGTGAGAAGCATAGGTATTGCGTTTTGGTTTCATTTAAGGTAAGGAGGTGGTTTCTTAGCCATTTTTGGACTGTAGCAAGGGTTTCTTGAGTTCTATTAAAAGTGTCCTCCCAAGTTGTTCCTGTGACTGTTCAGCTCACACAAATCGTTAATATATAACAGAAAAAGAATAGGACCTAAAACTGTTCCTTGGGGAATTCCAATTTTTACTTCAGCACTTGTACTTAGAGTATCTTTGATTCGTACCTTTTGAATTCTGTTAAAAAGGAAACTTTTTATTAGTTCTTGAGGAGTACCACGAATACCCTCCTTTTCCAGTTTTCTAATGAGTATATTGTGGTCCACGGTGTCAAAGACCTTTTTTAAATCCAGGAACACAGAAATTGTTCTTTTAGAACCATCGATGGCTTTATACAAATAATCAGTAAGGGAGAATATCGCATCTTGAGTACTAGTGTTTGGTCTAAAACCAAACTGATTTGGTGACAATATGTTGAACTTATTCAGATAGTGAAGTAATCTGGTTTTGATGCATTTCTCTAGTAGCTTAGAGAGGTGGGTTGTGAGGGAAATTGGTCTATAGTTATTTAACTCTCTTTTAACATCTGATTCATAGACTGGGATTATGATGGCAATTTTGAATGAGTCTGGAAATTGCCCCTTCGTTAGTGATAAATTAAAAATGTGGTGCAGTGGTAGTATAATTTCTGAACTAATTATCTTAATTGTTTTACTAGAAATATTATCATAGCCATTTGCTGAGTTATCTTCTAGAGCAGCTATGTGGTTTGTTATTTCTGATTTTGTTATGGGTATAAAAAAAGATAGACTGAGGTTGAGATTTTGCAGTGCTATCATGTGCATTTGTGTTGTCAGGTTCCTTTCTTGTATTACTTATCTTTTCAGAAAGTTCTAAACCTATGTTACTAAAATAGTCTACAAATTTGTTTGCAATGGCAGCTGGTTGGGATGTTTCTTGTGAGTCTCTGATAAATATTGAGAACGATATCGTCTCCTGGGACGCTCTATCAGAGCGAAAAACACGACCACTGGAGTTTATCTAAAAAAAACTATTAAGTATTGCCCCCGTAATTGAATTATATAGAGACCACGGTGGCTATTTTGGAAATTATAAAGAAAGTTATGGCTGTCATAGTTATGACGTGGATAGTCATGACGACAGCACGGATGACGCAGACGTGATGCCAGCAGGCTACTTGAGCTGAGATTCTCAGTGACGTCAGCATTTATTCGAGAAAGTTCCGAGATTTACGACGCAGTCGCAGGAAACGTGGAATTCTGCTGAGGAAGAAATTATGCTATTGGAGGGGAAGCTTGAACCAATGAACGATAGTCTGAAGGAAGACGGAGATTGCTGAAACTATGGTAGTTTTATTACTTTTTGGAATGCAGACTTGTGGAAATCCATTTGCAGTAGAGGCATTGTTCTGGAATTTTGGTGAAATTTATTTTCAGTTTTTGAATTTTGAAAATCCGTCATGTATTGACGAAGTTGGAACTTCTAGCGATGACGCAGTAACACGCAATGGAAGGGATAGATACGCCCCTCATGAAGTTCATAAAAGGCCTTGCGCAGAAGAGAGGAGCCTCATTCTCAATCGTCAGATCTCAAATAGTTATTTCAGTGAAACGTCGAGTGAGATTATTAGTGAAAAAGTCGTCTTTATAACGCGTGGTGAACCCACTGCATTAAAACGAGAGTCGAACACACAAGCAGTGCAAGTTTACTGTGAGTAAATCTAGGTGAAGTTGAAACGCACATTATAACGCGTCTACGAGATTAGCTGTGAACAGTTAGCGGTCGCCTATAAGCTAATTCTATTGTGCATTGCTACATTAAGGACTGTAGAAAAGCTGAACAATTTCGAGTAATTATGTTGGAAGTTATTGACAATTTTAGACGACTGACAAAAGTGATTTTCTCGCTACATGAGAAGCACTTTGTATAGCCAGAATCTACGCCACGGCTGACACGGCTAGTGAAATAGGGAGACTTCAGATTGCTTTTGTGACACAACGCTACAGTATTATGGAACAGTTTAATATGGCAGTTTGTTCTTCTATTACCATAACTGAAGAGAAGATGGAAGGCTAAAGGACTTTAATGCAATTGGGACATATTTCAACGGAGTAAGATAGCAACATGGAACTTCGCTAATTGCTATTCCACACAAGCGAACATGTGGTGAACAAACATCTACACCCATGTTTCGTGATTAAAGGCTGAATACTATCAAACAGCAATGGAAATGATTTCATACTTTCTGAATATGAATATTTCTTCGGAAATTTCTACAAAAACTTCATGGCGATTTTCAACTGGAACTTCAGGGATTTTTCAAGAGAGGTCAGGGTTGTCCCGACTCACAAAGAAGATTATTGCCGGAAGGATGTCGTTCGTCTTCGTGAAGCAGTTCGATTCTCCGATGGTGCTGTTTCTTGTTTCGAGGATGGAGCTCAGCTTTAACTTGGTGAAATGGATCCATCAGCAGTCTTCTTTGGGGAATTTTCCTCTGGAACGTCAATCGGCAGATAAGGTAGTCGTGAACGTTTATTGTATTTGAGTTTCTTAGCAATATTTGAGCAACCATTTTTCCCATATTTTTGTCCTCATGTATTTTGCCTTATATTCTTGTTTGAGATTCCCATTCTCAGTACACCTTGATGTGTTATGCCTTTTTCGACGATTTATTAAGACATTGTTATGTCATGGGCATAGTTAAACGATTTTTGGATCAGTTGAGACTGATATTTAGATTTTTCAGTAATTTGCTTATTTTTGTTTTTTGTAGTCTCGAGTTGACTGTAAGTTAATGATTTTCATGGCAGATTTAAATTCAGACAGCGTGTCACTTTATTAAAGTAATTCTACCCCAGTTTAATTACTTTGACCAATTTTCTGTCATCATCAAGAAGGAAGAACATTTAAATGATTTTAGAGCGTTAAAATCCATTACGTTGTCGACGATCTTGGAAATACTAGTCGTTATTTGAATTGATTGCAACACAGACATTTATCGTCAGTTATGAACGATCATTGCATCATAGACAATTTTGTGAAAGATGAACTTTAATTATGAATTATTGAATGCATTAAATTCGTGAAATTTTGTTAGGGTTTTTTTCTCAATTAGAGATTTATATAATGATGTTTGCATTCCCCAGTCTAATTGGATTCTATTCGACTATTTTGTAGTTAGTCGCACTTTGTTTGATGATAGTATTTTTATACTACAATTCTTTTAAGATGTTAATCTTAAATTTTGATAGACCAGACAGGCGTATATGAGCGTATTCACTATTAAATTTGTTTGTGATTGGCAAGTTTTTATTTCAATTCGATTCATGAATGAAATCCACGAAAGTTAAATGACAACAGTTTTGAAACAATTAATGATTATAAGAATTTTTAAGTGGAACTATGAATGTATAATCGATAGTGCAGCGGACATGTTGAAAGTCGCTGATGTATAATGCCCTTAAATAAATGAAGGAGATTCCCACAGTAATTAATGATGATAAAGATTGTGTTAGTGGAGGTTTTTGTAAAGTCTGTGGAAGATTTTGATGCCGTATATTTTAATATATGATGAATTTTGGGCCTAATTTTTAATGCAGTTTTGTGCATTATTTTGTAAGCGAAGTATTTTCCGCTAGAGTGTATTGTCATAGTTCGTTGAAAATTAATCAAGTGAATTTGCTGTTATAATTAACAAGAGTTTTGAAAGAATTTGAGATAAGATTTTGAATGAAGATTACCGTCACAAATAATTATAATTATTACAACCTTTATTAAACCAGATTGTGACATTAACATGTATAACTAACCTTCATTGGTCGATTATATTAACACGATTATGAAATTACCAACCGGATGAACATGTGGTTCAATGTATTTCTTAAATTAATAATTTAAATAATTTAAATGTTGATATTGTAAATAATAATGTATATATCTTTGACAATAATGTGGAACGAAAGTAATGTTAAAGGCGTGTTTAAAATTTTTGTAATTATCTTCGATAATATTATAAACAATTTCTAATTGTTATAAATAATTTATGTGATTTTGTTATAAACATTTAAGAGTGTGTTTTATACTCTAAACTATGCTTATTAAACATTTGGATGATAACTTAACAAGTTTAGGGATTGTCAGAATAATCCAGTGGTATGTGAGTTAAGCATTTGAAAGATTTGCGTCAATATATATGAGTTGTCGTGTAGACATTTAAAGCTTTGAGAGGAGCTGAATTCTTACGCAGTGTGGCGTGACGAGTGAGCCCCATTTGACAGGCATGCGCCAGGTTGAAGAGTAGACCAGCCGGTCAAACATCTGGTTATCAGCGGGCGAGGTCGATACTCTGGCCTTGCGCCTATTAATACAAGTGTGATGTTTATTAAAAGAAACCAAATGCTCTATATATATGTGTCGCTTCCTGACTTCCTCATCCAATCCAAATGTGTTTTGAATGTTACGTTATTTTGAGCTCATGGGAGCTAACATATTGTTTGATAACTTTGCAAGTCCTTCAAGTGGACATAGTCAGATTGACATGGGCTACTGATAGCCACATTTATTTTGTTGAGTTTGTTAAAGTCATACCCTTTATTTGAAATAAAGCTTTTGTACAGTTCAAAGTTCTTGCCTTCGTTTTGGTTCATTTTTAAATGTCATGGTCAAGATTATTGTGGGAGCATACTTTAGAGATCCTGTTGTCAACCCAATCCCCGAGATAATTTTTAAGAGGTAAGTAAAAGTAAGTATGAAAACCCCGTCTATTTTGGTGTGTTCCACAATAATTTTCTTGGTAACTTCTGTGTTCAAACCTCGGTAGTATCTGTCAGTGCCATTTTCATTGGTGCAGCTGAGCCGGTGCGATTGATTGTTGGCAATCCGATTGAGGGGGAGGATATCTGACAGCCTACTATCCGGGTAAACGGGGACAGTATGAAATTTAGAATACCCAGTTGCATGAATGTAGCTTCTCCACTGCTTGTTTCATTTTTGGCTGATTAAAGTAGAACTGAAACTCATCAATTACTTTTGTCAATAGCTTAGTGCAAGAACGACCCGGAAGAAAACCGTGCTGATTTGGGTCGAGCAGATTGTTCTCCCGCAGGAATTCCAGCACACTGCCACTAGCCGCTCCATACATTTACAGATTATGGATGTTAGACACACCGGTCTGTAATTGGCAACATTTTCTCTGTCAACTTGCTAATAGATTGGCACCACATTATCACATTTCCACCCACACGGCACAGAACCTTGGTTGATTGACAGGTTGAATAAAGCACACAGGGAGGGTTCTAATGCTTCAGCACACTGCAGTAGGATCCGCCCGGAAACCTCAACTGGGCCGGTCGCAGCATGTGGTCGAATCTTCCGCAGGCTCTGAATCACCTCAGATGTTGTGAAGTACAGGTTGGAGAAAGGGAGGGGTGGAAGTGATGACGTTGACGGTCGTATCCGGCTTAGAAAAATCTGCTTGAAACTGTCACTGAAGGCTGTTGCAATGTCTTGGGGCGTACTGAGGAATGTAACGTTACAGTGAAACGAGGCTGGCACTGTGCTGCCACGTCTTCTGGACAAGAATTTCCACATCTCACTGGTGTTGCTTATTTTGTGAATATAAATGTCGTATAAGAATTGAGGCTTTCACGGCCGGCGTTACAAAGTTCATCGATGTATTCCGGGCTTAAGGGCCGTGTTCCAGGGGCTTGTGACGGTCCCGACGTTTCGCCGAAAACTGCGTCCGGCATTTTCCAGGGTTCCTCTGACTTCGACAGCAGCGAAGCACTCAGTGGAATGGAGTGGCAGATCGTTTCACCCCATTATATATAGGTGCATGCTGCGGAACGCTGCTCGCTATTGGTACGCCGTGGTGGGGGGGCAGTCGCTGATTGGCTGTTGACCGGCCAATGGTTGAAGCGTATTGGAGCCCGGCG
Source organism: Meconema thalassinum (assembly GCA_946902985.2). Lineage (NCBI taxonomy): Eukaryota > Metazoa > Arthropoda > Insecta > Orthoptera > Tettigoniidae > Meconema > Meconema thalassinum. Next base: position 38,383,611 of record OX336391.1, on the reverse strand, counting down.
TAAGCCGACCTGTCTTAGCGGAGACTGGCAACTGATCTCCCGTTGCATATACTGGTTCGTCGCGGCCACCGTGTCCTCTAGTTTTCAGTGTATTCAGCAGTGGAAACCAGGCTTTGTTGACCCGTTCAGATTCCTCCTTACGGTTGAAGCTGTTGGTATGCTTCAGGATTTCAATGGCTTCCCTTTGTAGCCGGGCGTGGTAGGACACTGTAGTGGACAGTACTTCGGTGTTGCTGTACTGTATATCGTGGCCTGTTTGCAGTGCGTGTTCGGCGACTGACGACTTTTCCGTTTGTCCCAGCCGGCAGTGTCGGTTATGCTCCTTCAATCGGGTGGCGATGCTGCGTTTCGTAGTTCCAATATATACTTGACCGCAGCTGCACGGGATCTTGTAGACACCAGCAGTGGAGAGAGGATGGCGCTTGTCTTTAGCCGATCTCAGCATTTCTTTGATCTTCTTCGTAGGCCTATATATGGTTTTGACTCCATGGGACTCCAGTAGCCTCCCTATTCTATCAGTTACTCTACTGATGTACGGCAGAAAGGCTTTAGCTGCCGGCCGCTCTTCATTTTCCCTGTTAGTTGGACGCCTGGGATGGAGTGCACGCTGTACGTCTTTGTGGCTGAACCCGTTGGCGCGCAGGGCCATGTCGAGGTGGTTGAACTCTTCGTTCAAGTGCTGTGGTTCACATATTCTCCTCGCACGTTCAGCCAGCGTCTTTATGACTCCGTGTTTTTGTCGCGGGTGGTGGTTGGACGACTTCTGTAGATAGCGGTCTGTATGGGTCGGCTTGCGGTACACTGTGTGTCCCAACTTTAAGTCGGCTGTCTTCATAACCAGAACATCTAGGAAAGCGAGCTGTTGTTCACTTTCTACCTCCATAGTGAACTGAATATTCGGGCTGATGCTGTTCATATGCTGTAGGAACGGCTGTAATTGTTCCTCTCCATGGCTCCAGATTACAAAAGTGTCATCCACGTAGCGAAGCCACACCTTAGGTTTAAGTGGTGCGGTCTCTAGTGCCATTATTTCGAACTTTTCCATGCATACTAAGGAAGGCACAGACACCGAAGAGCAACCTCTCGGTTCAAGAGAGGAAGGCCATAAGGACTCTCAACTTGGACGAGAGTGTCATCATTCTTCCTGCGGACAAAGGGAACGCCACTGTCATCATGGCCACTGATGATTACACCACTAAGATCTCGGAATTGTTAGACCCTGAGACCTACCGCAGACTACCGAGAGATCCTACCAACCGGATTCTTCGCAAGACCAACAGCCTTATTAAGGCCTCTTCATTAGCAGACAACGAGAAGAGAGAAACCTCCAGAAGTGAAGCTCTACCACCTAGGCTGTATGGCTTACCCAAGATACATAAGGAGGACGTACCTCTACGACCCATTGTTAGCGCCATTGGATCACCTACATATAACATCTCGAAATATCTGGCCACCTTACTACAACCTCACATCGGTGGCACAGAGTCGTACATCAGAGATTCGGGCCACTTCGTAGAAAAGCTGAAAAACATCCAGTTGGAAGCCGGAGACCTGCTTGTCAGCTTCGACGTGGTCTCGCTCTTCACTAAGGTACCAGTAAAGGAGGCCCTGGACCACATCGCTCAGATTTTTCCCGAGGACATCAAGAACTTGTTCAGCCATTGCCTCACCACAAGTTATTTCCTGTGGAATGACAGTTACTATGAACAAATCGACGGTGTCGCCATGGGCAGTCCTCTGAGCCCGGTGATCGCGAACTTCTTCATGGAAAAGTTCGAAATAATGGCACTAGAGACCGCACCACTTAAACCTAAGGTGTGGCTTCGCTACGTGGATGACACTTTTGTAATCTGGAGCCATGGAGAGGAACAATTACAGCCGTTCCTACAGCATATGAACAGCATCAGCCCGAATATTCAGTTCACTATGGAGGTAGAAAGTGAACAACAGCTCGCTTTCCTAGATGTTCTGGTTATGAAGACAGCCGACTTAAAGTTGGGACACACAGTGTACCGCAAGCCGACCCATACAGACCGCTATCTACAGAAGTCGTCCAACCACCACCCGCGACAAAAACACGGAGTCATAAAGACGCTGGCTGAACGTGCGAGGAGAATATGTGAACCACAGCACTTGAACGAAGAGTTCAACCACCTCGACATGGCCCTGCGCGCCAACGGGTTCAGCCACAAAGACGTACAGCGTGCACTCCATCCCAGGCGTCCAACTAACAGGGAAAATGAAGAGCGGCCGGCAGCTAAAGCCTTTCTGCCGTACATCAGTAGAGTAACTGATAGAATAGGGAGGCTACTGGAGTCCCATGGAGTCAAAACCATATATAGGCCTACGAAGAAGATCAAAGAAATGCTGAGATCGGCTAAAGACAAGCGCCATCCTCTCTCCACTGCTGGTGTCTACAAGATCCCGTGCAGCTGCGGTCAAGTATATATTGGAACTACGAAACGCAGCATCGCCACCCGATTGAAGGAGCATAACCGACACTGCCGGCTGGGACAAACGGAAAAGTCGTCAGTCGCCGAACACGCACTGCAAACAGGCCACGATATACAGTACAGCAACACCGAAGTACTGTCCACTACAGTGTCCTACCACGCCCGGCTACAAAGGGAAGCCATTGAAATCCTGAAGCATACCAACAGCTTCAACCGTAAGGAGGAATCTGAACGGGTCAACAAAGCCTGGTTTCCACTGCTGAATACACTGAAAACTAGAGGACACGGTGGCCGCGACGAACCAGTATATGCAACGGGAGATCAGTTGCCAGTCTCCGCTAAGACAGGTCGGCTAACGCCGGGCTCCAATACGCTTCAACCATTGGCCGGTCAACAGCCAATCAGCGACTGCCCCCCCACCACGGCGTACCAATAGCGAGCAGCGTTCCGCAGCATGCACCTATATATAATGGGGTGAAACGATCTGCCACTCCATTCCACTGAGTGCTTCGCTGCTGTCGAAGTCAGAGGAACCCTGGAAAATGCCGGACGCAGTTTTCGGCGAAACGTCGGGACCGTCACAAGCCCCTGGAACACGGCCCTTAAGCCCGGAATACATCGATAAATGTCGTATGTTTCGCGAATTAATTTCTTTGTTTGGTTCCTCATGTTCTTGTATTTTCCCCATATGATGTCAGTTGAGCAACTTTTCCACTTCTTGTATAAAATGTTTCTATTCCTAATCATTTTGATGACTTCCTTCGTTACCCACGGATATTTTTTCTTCCCACTAATGGTTACTTTCGGTATAACCATATCCACACATTCAAATAAGCAATTTCGCCAGGCGTGCCACACTGAGTTGATGCCTCTGGTGTCCAGAATACATGGGGTGAGAAGGTGTTTGAGGAATAAAGATGATAACAGCTTCCAGTCTGCCTTGTTGTAATTGTATACTGTCTTCAGTGTGCTTTTGCTGCGTGGTTTATGGTAATACAATGTGGTAAAGATGGCTGCATGATCACTGAAACCGGGGATGACATCAGCTTTTCGTACGGATGAAGGAAGGCTTGTGAGAAATAGTCTATTGTGGTGTGGAGCGTGTAGTTTGTGTGATGCGAGTTGCTTCGGTTATTAACTGGTCAAATAATGAGTCGTAGAATACTGTAAGGAACACATTAGACACCGTATGTGATCTTTGGGAGTGGGAGGAGAATTTTGCCAGTCTATTTCTAAATTAAAATCACCTGTTTTGTAAATGGCCTTGTATTTGTGCTGGATGAACTGTACACGACGGAGGGACTCCAAAAGTTCATCATTGATGTGCCCAGTTGAATTTGGAGCTTGGTATACAGAGCCTATAAGAAATGTATTGTTCGCACTCGTGAATTCCACCCACACAGCCTCAGCATCAGTTTCAAGCTCCCGTTGGCCAACAGGCCTTAACTCAGGTTCATGGCTATCAGTACCCCTCCCCCTGATGTCCAGGTCCAGACTTTGCGGAACATGGCGTATGTTTCCGGAAATATTTTTGGGTCGTTAGTGGATCCCTTCAGCGATGTCTCCCCTGAACACACAATTGATGGATTAAGTGGTGTGAGACAAGAACGCAGGACCGGTTGTTTGGAGGGACATATTACACTTAGGGCATTGAAGAAAAAGATGGACAATGCATTGTCACCCTTGGGTATTACGTTACTATCTACACTATCTACACTTTACACTCTGTGTCGACGTATTAAAATTGAGTTAGAGAACTGGGGTAAAGAACAGTTCCAACACAGCCACGATTGTTTCCCGGAGGTGATTATTTTATGTTTTGAAGCACTGATTTTTACGCAAGTTCTGTGCGCTTGAGAGAGGCAGGATGTACATGTCACAAATAACTGATTCACACGACCTTTCGAATCACAAATTATACACACCTGGTTTTGTCCTGGGTTCATCTCCACATCTCCACTGAGAGCCACAGACAACACCACGAGATATAATAATGTAGCGGATGGTCTGGTAACCCCGCGCAACGCTGGGCGCCCTCTGCCTGCTGCCGCGACTATCATCAGCCCCTCGCTTCCACACCATATGAGAAATGATATATTGAATTTGCAAACTTCCATGAGGTGTTCCTTCAAGTCCGAATCCACACACAAGTCGTCAATTGTTTTAGAATGATCGAGGATCTTTTGGAGGCATGCACTGAGCTTCTTACTAGATAAAACACGAGGAAATGTTGTAACACTCTAACTGCTACACACCTGCTGGCCGCCATCATGAACGTTTAGTTGAACCGTGCCACTGTCCACGAGGTCGAGCTAGCGGTAAGTTCCTCTTGCCACGTGTGTGTCTTAAGGGTTCGGTTGAAACGTTCGACAACATTGGCTTTCAGATTACTATAAGTAGAATTGTGATGGTTACCCCATGTTTTGAGATGGCTGGAAATCGTCGTGGTGAAAAACTTGCCTTGATCCGTTTGGAAAAAATGAGGGTGAGTTTGAACCGCTGAATAATGTTTTTTAAGGCCGAGGTGAGCAGAGGAACAGATTTACTACGCATCGGTTCAGCAAACGCCAATTTGGAATAGGCATCGATGACGGTGAGCGGATAGTTAACACCATCGTTAGCGGTAGCGTAGGGTATCATTTCAACCAGATTGGATTGCCAAAGATCGTTGACACCTCGTGTGAAGACATGGTGGTGACGGTAGACGCGAAGAGCTGGTCTATGTAACTCGTGAGCAATGGTATTTTAACAGGTGAGGGGTAGTGACGCTTGAGTCATTACACGATAATGCCGGCATGGCGAAGCTCCTCTCCTATTTGTAACATTTCTCCCTCATGACGAGCCTGTTGTGAGCTGTAAGCGTATCACTAACGTACTGAGATCGTCCCACTAGGAAATATCGCCGGTGGTGGACGTTCCATGGTGAACACTAGAAGGGAGAGGGTTTCGATATGATATTTTTATATTTAACACTTACATTAGCATTGACGATTTCGGAACGCTTATAATTCCGTCTAAACGCATGCGTATCAGCCAAGATGGCCTTATACTTATCAAGATCATGTATGGTGTAATCCTCTTCAAACGGGTACGCGAGAATAGAAGTTCGAGAAGGTCCGTTGTCAATTGATAACGAGCGTTCTTAATGAGAAGGACATCACTTATCTTGATATCAGAATTTTAAAGAAACGTTCCTATTCATAGGGAATACCATAGGTTGTATCGGCTCTTTTTTTTTAGTAAACAGTCGTTTGATGTAGGGTGATACCGAGGTTCCAAAACTCTTGACGAGAATGGTTTTCAACCGGACATAACGTCCAGGGATGTACAAGATTTTCGACAAAGTAGGTTCCTTGGAGCTGGAGAGCGTTTTGGCAATCACCTATGTGGATAAAAACTGTGGAAGCGGTTATAGTTTCACAGGCGAAAACACTTCCTCTTCCTCTCGTCCTCCGCCTCCTCGATGGTCTGTGTTGCTTTCAATAGTGTTCTAGGCATCTCGGACGTGGAGGATTGCTTCAACATGGGTTGCAGTGGTGATGTTAAATGTTTCTCGACAAACAACTCACTATAGGCATGCGTGCGTTTAAGTTTGCGAATACTATCTTGCGCAAATGTATTTATTTAATTGACGCTCTTCTGTAGTCATGGCGTTTTATATGGAACGAGAGTGGTTCGATAAAACGAGGCAGTGCCTCAAATACGAATTAAATTATTAAAACCCAGGCGGCAGCGGCCGTGGTTAATGTTACTCTGCTTATCGATAACAAGACAACCATGGTAGTAAGCATTCCTACACGTGGCACACAACTGCGTAAAAGCACGAAAGGTCTTATCCAGGTTCACGTGATCCTCGCAGACGTGATGCTTGTTTCGTTCATCCTGCCCGAAGAGAATACGCATATTGACATTCTCACGCATTACAGTTCACGCCACGGTGTTTGGCCGGTGAGTCCCGGTTTCACAGTCGTACGGAGGACAGGTGGCGAACTTCAGGCATACGTTTGGGTACCGAGATAGAAACAGTCGATATTTTTATTACGTCCCATGCTAAAGTAGGCCTGTCGTACCGTGGATTCATCAATACCAAGAAAGAATCGGGGCGAACACTATCCGGAGAGAGGACATCTTCATGCGCTGGGAAGGTAAAATAGCCCATGTTATCGTTGTGAGGACCCGCCATCACTTGTTCCAAGAAGACGTGGAGAGGATGATAGAGTGATTTGGCAAAACTATAGATATTTTGAAAGCGCACGCCGTTCAAGAAAGTGATGTGGGTAAGCAGAAAGTTGGTCTTTCCACAGGATTCAAGTAGGCTAAACAAATATCTGGGGCGTGTTGAAACTCTGAATTCCCCTGTCGGTAAGCCACTGTGTAGTCAGTATTTACTTTGTCCATTGGCTGCAATTATTATTATGACTACTAATTTTACACTGTTATGCCCGTCTAAGAATCGCGATTGTATCTATCGAGCTGAGCTTGCCATTTTGTCCTCCCAAAAAATCTATTAATCTTCTCGCTATGGGTCTTTCTGCGCTCCTCCGTCCAGGGTCTGAGAGTTGTAACATTTGGGTGATCTGAAAAAGAAAATTATATTGTCAACTACGGTAGTTCCTGATTTAGATCTATCAGAAAGCGGACCATATCACTACTATAGAGATGCCTATTACCTGAAGGTACTGTATATTTTACTTCAGACAGCCTGTTGTTCTTAACTTTCATTGATCGATTAAGATTGAGCATTCTTTTAGTCAGCCTATGGTCGCCAATTCTGAGAAAATATGTCCGTAAAATTTCAAACGTCTTTTCCTGAACCACCGTCGAGTGGTCTGAACAAAGAATATGGGTCTGAAAATATGGGAGATTTTCTCCGAATGCTGATGAAGCTCCTGGGATTTCCCTTTCATCCAGATTCCATCACTACAAACTGAGCCAAAAATTGTCCTCAAGTTTAATATTATTTAATATTATTATGCTGGATGTTTGTTCGAGATCGCTTCTCTCTTCCATTTTCAAGGATATTCTAGTTTTCAATTTCGGTATTCGCGAACTCAAGCGAAGGTGCTGCCGTTATCTGGAACTTGCGTAAGGGTGATGGAAACATAAATAAACAGATGCTATAACATGTGATTTGAGTTTTTTCAGTTATTTTCATAATAATTGAGGCATATGATCACTTAGGCATATATAATTGCTCAGTTCCGTTGTGCTCTTCGAATTAAACAATTGCGATATCAATGCATTAAAGCTTTTCGAAAGGAATGGAGTCAATTACTTCACGTCGCAAAGGAAAGCAAATGCGGCTGGCATTTTACAAAGGGGTATTAATAATTAATAATTACTAATGAATTTCTTACAATATCCTGTACCCTACATTCTCCCCTGCACTACGAACTAGGTGACTTAGCAAGGTCGATTAGACAGCTGTTCTACCCATGTCCCAAACATTAACTTTAGGGGTCGCTTTATCGTAGGTCTTTCTTTAACTTGCCCCATTGCTCCTTCAAATCTGTGAAGCTCAGGTCTTCTAAGTTTTCAATTAGGTACTTATTAAAAATTTAAAATTTAAAATCTTTATAGCCAACTTACACAATCTTTGATTTATCGACTTCAACAGTATTAGCATGGAACAAGAATACTAGGCTATATCAAGACCGACTACAATATCTCAGACCGTAACATCAAAATAAAGATGGTGGCTATCGTAGGGGAACAGTTGTTGACACTGGCGGGCATGGCGCCATCGAAATAGCGGCAAATTCGAAGAAAACATCCATAATTGATTAAATTCCACCGGAAATTACAGGATTTAATGTAATAAGGCACATAATAATAATAATATCGTATGGCCTCGGGTGCCTGGTGCAAGCAAGGCACAAATTCAATATGAAACCCTGACGTACTTCTCTACAAGCAACGCGAACAGATAGTAGGTAAAGTACAGACACAAATAAAGGAAAGATGAGACAAATATTTAAAAAATGCATTTTTTAAATTTGTATTTATTTAGTCAATTTACCCTCTAGGTTGGTGGTTATCACGGACTCAGTGAGGGAACTCACCACTACCGCCTCTAGGGGCAGTGTCCTGGAGCTGGGGACATCTGGACGGGATGGATACAACTGGGGAGGTGTGATCAGCACTTCGCCCAGGCGGCCTCACCTGCAAAGCGAACAGGGGCCTCATGAGGGATGGGAAAGGATGGAAGATCGGGATGGATAGGCTAGGAAGAGGGAAGGAGGCGGCCGTGGCCTGACAGGAGGTACTGCCCCCGTAAATTGAATTATTTAGGGACAAAATGAGAGTATTTTCCGTCCCCATGATAAAATTTAACTAGCAAATATAATTTCTGGAAGTGTGACACAAGAGCGTCGTGTTACAAGCTAGAGACTGTGGGAGAGCCCAATCACGTGATATATTGCACAATGGACGCTTCTAGAAGGATATATTTAGCATAGCAACAGCGAGTTTGGAAATTAATATTATAAATATTGTTATAAATTATGCTATTGGATCCCAGTCCAGAGCCAATGAAAACAGGTCTTATTAAAGACGGGATCAACTTTAATTACACAATATGATGAAATTATGCATTTAGGCCCTTAGAAGAAGATTTTCTTATTTGGTAATGAAGAGAATATTAAGAGAAATTATGTCTGATACTTTAAAAACCGCAGATCGGTTAATCTACGCAGTAATAAGCATTAGTAATCTATGCGCTAAAATAATGGTGGGAGATTGATATGGCCGCCAAAAATTCGACTTGGAGAGGGAGATCCAAGGATCGAGGTTCTTATTCCAGCAGTCTTTGAAGAGTGAGGAAGTGTTTTTACTGGGTTAACGGAGATCCCAAAGCTTAGTCTGAGTGCGACGACTGTCGACTTGTGGAGACGCGAGGATAGCTAGGTGGAACGTAAGAGATCACCGCACTTCCATTCTACGTGAAGTTGCGAGGAACATAGTATTGATTATATCTCATATATAGTTGAGATCTGAAGTTAAATAAGCGAATATATATTAAGAACAGGTCGCCTACTATATATTGTGAAAAGTCGAGTGCTTTAATATTCACCGTTTCGACAATATCAGCCTGTCAAGTTAGATTTCCAAATGTGTTGGAAACAAAGCTGAAGATCATTATAAATTGCAACGTAAAGTTGGCGAACGCAGTTCAAGTGAACAGTGGCGGAGAACTTTTAATATTGGCGCAACACATAAACATTAATAGAATGACTATTATTATTCTTCAAACATTATCATTCAGCATAATTAACATTGTTGATATGATGAACTAAACAGTCATGCGCCAGAGACATGTTCGATAACAGGAGTTAAGATACAACTATGGAGCTTCGTTAGACAACGCATTCTTGAATACAGACGTAGTGTACGGTCCATCTTGTGCATTTTGGTCAGTCTACGAACACTAATATAACATCAATTAGTAATGGAAACATTTCATTCACCATTTATATGAATATTTCCATAATTATATTCCAATGATGAAGCCGATACATATTTACGACGGAGAATGGAGACTTTACAGAAGAGATTTGTCAAGATGCTAGGGTAACCCAGCAACACAGAAGAATTTGCCAGAAGAATGTCGTTCGAGCCCAGGCGAATGTTGGTGAATTCCAGAGAGAGACGTTTCTTATCTCTGAGGTCGCAGATCCGAGGTTCGAATGCAGATCCATATCAGTGTCTTGTACTGAGGAAACATCTAAAGTATTGTGGCAATACTTACATTGATCTTCAAGTTTTCGTCCAAATAAGGTATTAGTGTATCTCAATTGTTATGTAGAGCTTTATTAGTAACATTCGGAGCCGGCGATCTTATTCCATATTTTAGACGATCTTATTCCATATTTCCAGCGATCTTATTCCATATTTCCGGCGATCTTATTCCATATTTTCGGCGATCTTATTCCATATTTTAGGCGATCTTATTCCATATTTCCAGCGATCTTATTCCATATTTCCGGCGAACTTATTTCATATTTTCGGCGATCTTATTCCATATTTTCGGCGATCTTATTCCATATTTTCGGCGATCTTATTCCATATTTCTATATTTTCACATTTCATGTATTTCAGTGCTTTTATGTATTTTACACTTCAGATGTGTGTTGAGATTTTTATGCTGCAAGATTATTTAGAAGATGATGGCATTTCATCTATTTTTCAATTTTATTCTACGGATCAGTTGTGGAACTGACAATAAAGATTTTGTTTGAGGAATCATATTGCCTCATAAGAGACTAGTCGTTTCGACTCTCGAATTTTAATAATTTCATTTAAACCAAGTATTCTGACATTGTGTCATAGCTTCAAATTAAATTCTTATTAAATTTAATTTGAGCACTTTAATGTAACAACATATAACTTCAAGAAAAGAAGAAACATCGAATGATATTGTTATATCATTATTGTACATAAACTATCGACGATCTAAGAAATACTAGTCGTTTGATAAGACTGAAGTCTTCATCCCTATGAACATTCTTTGTGTAGAGTGGAAAAACATTACGACATTGACAAACCTTTCATATTATTTGTAAAGCTAAGAGCTTTGTTCATTTAATATGTTTGAGGAAATACCTTTTTGATAGAAGATTATTCAAATCTTTGGCTAGGAATTCAAAGCTAGTTTATCCCGATCAAGATTGAATTCTATCTGACACTATAAATAACATGTGTGTTATTTTATCCTATTTGTGTAACATCACGTCATTTGTGGACATGATATTACAACGATAAACAATTTATAGCTTGACAAGTGAGATGAAACAGGAGTATTATTTTTATTACATGTATTTGCGACAGACGAGTTAACAAATAATTATCTTGTTGTGGAGTAAACTTTAGGAGGTTAATCACGACTGTCTAATATCGTTCATTACAATTGGAAGTTTCGTTTGAAGAACTTACGTATGTATAATTGTAGTCCAGTAGTCATGTGCAATGATACTGAGTGTCATGCCATTATTTGAGAGAAGTTCCTACATAAGATATGTTAATAACAATTAATCCCTTTTGGTTATTGTTTAACATAGTAGATGATAATTGTTTATGCCATATATACTGTTATATTAAGTTTTGTAGAGCTATGGAGTGCTCAGGCGAGGGAATTCCGCATTTTAAGGAGGTCAAAGTATTGTTGTTCTTTGATAAAAGGCATGTATCATGATAAGAGCCGTTGTATACAAGTAGTCCAGTTCTTGTGAATTAACGATTTAGCTGTGTTAACAGGAGGGTTTCAGCGGAAATACAACTTGATAAAGATTGTCTACTCATGTCTAAAATACAATTATTACATTTTATTAAACCCGAATTTATGTAATTGCGTACAGTTTACCTTAATTAGTCGACTGTATTATACCAATAATGTAATGAAACCTATATAAGACGATGTGTAAGCAGTATATTAATAATACTTTTATTGCAGCTAAACAGCCATTAAATACATTTAAATACACTATGTTTGCGCACCTGCGCCTTGGGTAGCATAGTCTCTTATGGACTTTATTCTTTTGCTGCATTTTTCAATATGGTAGCGTTCACATGTGTGTCCGCATAGTTGACATACACATGTGTCATCCGGATCATGGTATGCTTTGTTTGTACAAATCAAATGGTGAAAACCATGAACTGCCAGGCGTGTGAACATGTGCCTCATCTCAAAGCTAGCAGATGTCCACGCCCGGTCAACCATGGCCCCCGTTCCATAAAATTCCAGTGGGATTTCTTCTCTCTTCCTTCTGAGATTCTTTAATAGGTTTTCCGCACCTATTGTGCTAGGTAATACTAGAAGCGTTCTAAAGTCTTCAATTAGGAATGTTTCTCGCGCGAGGAGGTAGACTAGCCGAGATTTAGTCGTCTTGGAAACTCCAATAGCTTTTTTAATGTATAATGCTTTAACACTTTCAAGTGATGATAGATTCTTTTCAGTGAGGAAAGGCCATATGATTTCTATTCCGTATGCCAATATTGGCATTATTTTATTTTTAAATAATGCCATTGCTGTCTCCAGGTTGAGTGTTCTTATATATCTTATATCGTGCATCGCCCGAACCGTTTGTGTAATTTTTTCTGTAACATGTTTTGTAAAGCATTTTGCACTTGTTTGTAGAGTGATGCCTAGTTATTTGAATTCTTTTACTATATTTATTCTTTTTTCCTGTATGAAAATTTCTGTTCCGGTTGGTACCTTTCCTCCTTGTCGAAACACCATCATTTGTGTCTTAGATGTGTTGATGTCAAAATTATATTCAGTGCACCATTCCTCCATGTCTTTTAGAATGTTTTGTAGTTTTATGAAGTTATGTGATCCGATTACAATGTCATCAGCGTACACATATGATACAATATCTGTCTTTTGAGTTATTCTCATTATGTCTTCCGCTGCTAGGATGAAGAGCAAAGGGCTGATTGGGTCACCCTGTAGTACTCCATTCGTTTGAATTATCGGATAAGAGAGTGATATATTATCCGAGATTCTTATGTTGTTCCAATGTAGTACCGTATGTATAATTCTAAAAACAAGCCAAGTTGTATACTCATAATTTTTAATACAGCATGGTAGTAAGATGTAGAATTGAAAGGAGGTGTGAATGATTGCGTGTTTTTAATTTTAATGTCTATTGATAAATTCGTTTCTTGTTATTTGTTTATAGTAGATTAGTTTACCTTTTTGTTAATAAATTTGTTCAGATTGCAGTATATTAAAACTACAGAACGTTAGAGAAGGATGGTTATGTTAAAAACCAGTGTATATATGTAGTTAAGAATTATATTGTAACCGAGAAGTTAGAATCTCGAAAGTGTCGCGTTAGCAACACTAGATAATGGATATTATTATAAACATATTACATGTAAATAATTTTTGTGGAAATGATTTAAATAGTTAAATAATTTAGTAGGATTTATTAATCAATTGTTTTGGAACAGAGTGTGTTTATGAGCGGATGTTTTGGGAATGAATGATTGTTGATTGTTAAGAGCATATGTGGAACCAAATTGGTCTAGAACGATTACGGAGTGCGAATGAAAGAGTGTATACAATTTTTAGAATGATTGTTTAAGAAACAAAGTAGTTATATGAACTTTTGTAAGAACTAAATGTTAATTTTTACGTGTTTTATAAATGCACACACAAGCAGTCTCTCTGTGGACTAGCGAGCATGATTCACCGTTAGCATTGGAGAGCGATGACATAATATTAAGCAGGTGTAGACTCACAGTCTTGTATTTATTGTATAAACCAGTTTTGAGTTCGGCGTGGTGCCGATATTTCATTGATGAAACCAAGTTTCTGCACGTGCGTTCTACAGCGCAGGTTTGTGAATGAAATCAGGTGTCTGGAATGCCATTAAGAGGCTTCACTAAACGTTTTTATTTTACGCAGTGTTGACCTAAAAACAAGCCAAGTTTTATACTCATAATTTTTAATACAGCATGGCAGTAAGATGTAGAATTGAAAGGAGGTGTGAATAATTGCGTGTTTTTAATTTTAATGTCTATTGTTAAATTCGTTTATTGTTATTTGTTTATAGTAGATTAGTTTACCTTTTTGTTAATAAATTTGTTCAGATTGTTTTCCATTGTTGTTGGAGTGATTCATTTTAAATATAAGGAGCAGAGTATTGTGGATGTAGTGTAGGCGAAGCTGAAGTCCCAGTCCCCGAGGTAAGTAAAGGTGAGTGCCCCGTGTAGTTGGTTGTTGATCCACAATATTCTGGTAACTGCTGTCTGTAAATCCCTAAAGACCATGTTGGAAGCGATTTCTAATGTAGTATTTGCCGGAGCAGTTAGAAATAGGCAATCCAGCTGGGGCAATGGATATTCCAACAGGATCCTTTCCGGATTATCGGGTACAGTACCATCCCGGCTTTTGCCCGAAGACGAAATGGCAAACCACGGAAAACCACTTCGAGGATGGCTGAGGTGGGAATCGAACACCCTCTACTCATTTGGACCATCCGAGGCTGAGTAGACCCCGTTCCAGTCCTCATACCACTTTGCAAATTTCGTGGCAGAGCCGGGAATCGAACCCAGGACCTCCGGGGTGGCAGCTAACCATGCTGACCGCTACTCTACGGAGGCGAGTAAAAAAAATTCAAACACTTCTAAATGGAGCTACAAGAAAGCAAATAGAAATTGTTGTTGTTGCTTATATTAGGGGCTACGACATCATGGTCTTATGGCCCCATGTATTTGTGTGATAACCTGTGTTATTGTTATGGCTGAATTAGTGTCCTTGAACATTGGGGATTGGATTGGGAAGGAGAAGGCCATGGCCTGAGTTAGGAACCATCCTAGCATTTGTCTGGAGTAGAATTAGGTAAACCACGGAAAAACACTTCTAGGATTTGAATAGGGAGCAGCCGTATTCTCGCATTAGGTACTGTACCCGTAAAAATCGAGAAGTTACTTGGTGATCATGCAAAGCAAAGCTGGATTGTAGAATAATGAATAATGAAAGTTTCCGGCTAGTTGAAAAATCAATATCACGCCAGCTCTTCGGGATTATACACAGTAGTCTACGATCGTGTTATGGATAAAACAATTTAGCTTTAATTGGTAGAGTGTGAAACTTACCTTATTCTTGGGGCTATGCAGGCTAAATAAGGATATCCTATCTAAATTAGGCTGTTCCATAACACGTCTCTGCTTATATTATAAAATAAGGCACACGAAACAGCACGTTGTTCTTAGGGCTTTAAGCAAAGGTCCAACCCTTGCTTGGAGAATTATGATATCCTGGGCCTAGCTTTTGCTGATGACATCCTTCTGCTCGCTCTAACACCCCATAATATGCAACATAGTATTGACGAGATTGTTAAATACTGTGAGGACTGGAACTTAAAAATTAACCCGCGTAAGACCAAAGTTATGGTGTGCAAAAAGGGAGTTAAACTGGCTAAGAATGAAAAGTGGGTCATGTATGGGTCAAAGTTAGAGACAGTGAAAAAACTAGAGTGTCTTGGGACATTTTTTTTTTAGCGTATGGCTTTTTTTTTTTAGTGCCGGGAGTGTCCGAGGACATGTTCGGCTCGCCAGTTGTAGCTGCTTCGAGACGGACACCCAATGGGTGAGCTACAAGTACCGTTGGGGAGGAAAGTTGGAAGGGAAGGGCGAGGAGTTGGAAGGTAGCGGCTGTGGCCTATAGTTAGGGACCAACCCCGGCATTTGCCTGGAAGGAAGATGGGAAACCACAGAAGACCATCTTCAAGGTTGCCGGCGGGGGGATTCGAACCTCCTCGCCTCCCGGATGTGAGCGACTGCCAACAGTCATGCCGCAACGACCTCGGCTAACTCACCCGGTTCTAGGGACAATAATGGTGAGTAATGGAAAATGGACCGAACAAAATAAAAGGGCAAAATCGAAAGGGCTAGCGGCATTGGCGAGTGTTAAAGTGTTAGAGCGTAAGTTACCGAATCCTGACTACAAAGTATATGAGAATGTGTTTAACGCACTCATCGTTTCAAGAGAACTTTATGGAGTGGAAGCATGGGGTTTAGAGGAAGGAACGGCAACCCTGGACAGTATTGTTAGTAGGTTTGCCAAGCTAATTTTGGGTCTACCTAGTTGCACGGAGAATTGTGGAGCGAGAATGTTGTGTGAGGATGTAAGCATTCGACAACATGTCATAAAAAGGGTCATAAAGTCTTGGATTCGTTTGAAATTATTTGGAGGGGGATGCTAAAGGTAGCTTATCTGCACCAAATGAAGCATCAGCAAGAGGGCTACTGGGTGGACGGTGACTGGAAAGTTTAGGAATGGGTTATCTATGGGATAGGTACTTACGAGGAAAGGAAGGTAGGGTGTGTAAAAAAGTGTGCAGAAGGGTTAATGACGTAGAGTTGCAGGTGCTAAGAGATGAGTGCGCCAACAGGAGAACCTTAACAGAGTTCTGCGAAATAAGGAACTTTATGAGCATAAAGCCTCAATGTCTAATGAATAGAGAAATGAAAGGGATAATTTGGTGGTTAATGGGGGTGTATAAGAAGAAAGCGTTGTGAGAAGTAGGAAAAGTGGACTTTGCCTGTTTTATGGTGCAGCACACCTGATCAGGGAATGAAAAGAGATTAAAACGATAAGAGCAAAGTTTGTAGACAAATCAGATCTAAACAGAATAGAAAATGTAAATGAGTATCCTACTTTAATAAAATTACTAAAAAGGGAATGGGGAAGGCAGGTCAATTAGCAAAATATTTTAATACCAACAGGGCAATGTGGAATAGGAAAGCGTCGGATGAGATTCAGAACAGAGATGCATGCGATTTAAGCATACAAGTACAGGAGATGGCTTCCTAAGCTATAAATCTTGTTAAAGCCTAGGAGAGCGTATCTCTATTATTATTGAAAGAAAAGCCCACAATGTGCAATACATATTTGAACATATGATCAATTATGCTAATGCCAGTCTCATTATTGACGTTGACCTCATTTTGCAGTTTTGTGCGGGTAACCTTTCACAATGATCGTTGCACAGGTCTCTTCACAGTCTTCATTCGGTTGGTGGAAATTCTTGGTTTTGCAGAATCTATCGTGAAATCCATGGGTGTTATTACGTGTCTTAGTTCGTAATTAGCTTGTTTCCACTCTTCCGTCATTATGGCATCTGTGGAGTAAAAGTCGGACCAAATGACATTTCGTTTCTCATTTAAGGTTCGGCATGCATTCTCATAGGCTTTTGTGTTTGGTAGGTAAAACTGTATTTTGAAGCCGTCGATGAAGTAGTCCTCCTTAGTTAATACATATGTCAACCTTGAAGGGGCAGACTTTTCTATGCCTAAAATCCTCTTAAGATATCGGGCCTTGACTTTTTCTATTATCATCAGGTCGCTGAGTGTGAGTTTTTCCCAGGTAATGCTAATCCCATAGGTTGCTATTGGTGATATGGCTGTTCTGAACAGTTGCATTGCTGTACCCAATGACATTTGTCGAGGTTGTTCGATGTTGTAGATGGCTTTTATTCCTGCGGCCGCTCTTTCTTTAACGCCGATATCGTAGGATGTTAGAGTAGTTAGGAGGGTGACTCCGAGGTACTTGAATATCGGAACTACTTCTAGTGGTTTGTTGTGTATAGTCATAGTGTTTTAATGTGCATGCCTTTCTCCTTCCCTGAAGGTCATCTGTTTGGTTTTGCTGTGGTTAATTTGTTGGACATTTCTTTCTGTCCATGATGAGAGCCTGTTGAGGACCTCTTGGAGCTCTTCTATGTTTTCTGAACCTTTTGCCATGTCGTTCGCATAAAGTAAAAGTGATGCTGATGTATCCATGATTATTTCTGTGATGTCTGCTGTCATGATGTTGAATAATGGGCTGATTGGATCTCCTTGTAGGATTCCGTTTGTTTGGGTTATGTTTTTGGATAGGGCTATGCTATCTGATATTTGGACATATTTATATCTGATGATATTCGAGATTATGACTACTAACGGATGTGTAGCCCCTAGTAGGTGATTGAGTTTCCGGACGAGTGTCGCTCTGCCAATGAGGTCAAAAGCCTTACGGTAGTCTACGAAGACCACAAAGTATTTCTTTCAAGGGTGCCTCATTGTATCCTGGGCTTGTTCAATTAGATATTTCACGGCATGAAATGTGCTTCTTCCCTTTCGGAAGCCGAATTGACTCTCCGGTATCTGGAAATCTATTTCTTCTGTAAGCCTGTTTGTTAATATTTTCATGAATACTTTGAAGGATGTACTTTCGAGAGCTGTACCTCGGTATGAATCAGGGTCATCAGTTTCTCCTCTCTTAAACATCACTTTGATTGTTGACGACCTCCATTGCTCTGGGATTTCCCCAGTGACTATGCATGTGTTGAATAGTTCTACCCAGTAGTCTAGCATGACAGGCAGAGAGTCTTTAATGTGTTCATTGCAGATGCTGTCAGGACCGGGGACTTTTTCATTTTTTGCTGTTGTTATTGTATCTATAATTTACTGTCTTGTTATGGGGGTGTAATTTACTGTCATTGTTCAAACGCTGTCGACTGGTATTGACGATTGAGAATGCTTCTGAAATAGTTTTCCCATGTTTCCATAGAGATATTGCTCGTTACTGGTGATTTTGGTTTCCTAAGCATTATGAATGGGTCATTTTGAGCGTTTGCAGCGCGTCTCCTGGCATCTTCTTCAATATAATCCGTTCTCGTCTTTTTGATTAGGGATTTATATTTCCTTCTTTGTTCGGAGTATTGTACCAGGTGATTTGGTTCCGATGTGTTCTTCGCTCGATGTAGAGCTAGCAGGGTCTTTTTCCGTTCATTAAAACAGTCTTTATTGAATCATGGTTGTGATATCCTTACTTTCGTTTGAGTTTGACATGATTGAAGGGTTCTTGTACATATTTCCACTGCTTCAGTTAATTCATGCTGTTGAATTGATTGTTTTGCTTTATCTATTTCTTCGCTGATATGCCCTAGTTTCTCTATATCTAGTTTCCTGGATATTTTATTCTTTGGCGGTATGGGTAGTTGGTCTTGGCAGAAGATTTCAAAGATAGTCGAGATTGGTAGATGTTTCCTAATTGGGGCCATGGCTGAAGTCCATAGTGCTTTTTGACTGAGTTTTTTTAATGTCTGTTCCTCTGTAGAAGACTAGATCTATGGCGCTGGTTCCATTCGGGGCAATGCATGTCTTCATATTGGGGATATTAATAAGGACATAGCCTGCTTCTTCCAGTGTCTCCTTAATCAGTTCCGTTTTAATGGTTGGTTTGTCTATTCTTGCGTTTATGTCCCCTGCGACGATTACTCTATCATCTAATTTTGTTTGCGATAAGACCTCTGTTATTCTTTCGATTATGTCCTCTATTGACATTTGCGGTTGAGCATACATGGCTATGATTGATAGTAGGGTGGTTTTTTACTACAATTATGTTTTCTTTTTTTATAATTTCTTTTATTGTTCCTAAATTCGGTTTGAGAAAGATGGAGACCCCTCCTGCTGGTCTTCCTTCATCTGGCAGGCGAATGAATGAGTCCCGTAGTATCCTTGAATGTTGAAATGCTCGGTTAAAATGTTTCAATCAGTATGATGACGCTATAACTGCTTAGTGTCTCTGTTGGGAAAGAGGTAGGGCATTCTTCATGGCTTCGATGTTCCATAGGAGCACATGTGTATATTTATTGTAGTTCTTCTCCTTCATCACGGTGTGACCTCCGTAAACGAAATCGTCTTACGACTGTTCTGTTTGGCCAGTATTCCGGTCGTTCTGTATTTTCAAGGAATTGGAAAGGAAAACCTATTTTGAAGGCCTTGTTGTTACTTCATGTGTGATGTTCTTCACAATAGACGGACGTTGTAGTTGATTCCATTTCTCTCTAGGTACCTTTTAACCAAATTTTCTGTGGCATTTCCTTTCAAATTGCCTAGGTAAAGCCATGCCATTTTGTCTGCAGCTTGTAGATCGTCCTCTTGTATCTTTGTTCCCCTGATGGATTGCTTATTTCTTTTATTTGCTACATTTGTCCATTCTGATTCCCTTTTATAGTTATGATTATTGTCTGGATTGTTATGGACCTCTTCATTTCCTCTGCGTGTAGGCATTGCGTTTCTGTTCAGTGTCGGATTTATTTTCTCTTCTATAATTATATTTATTTTGTTCGTTACGAAGTCCATCATATATCTCACGTTTTCTTTTATATCCGCCAGATCCTTATTTTCATTGTTCACGGTTTTGTTTTGCTGTATGAGTGGGGTTATCGATTCGGATGAGTGTGAACTTTGTATTCCGCCGTCAGATGGGTGTAGTTGCTTGCTACTGCTGCTTTCAGGTTCTTGGTTGTGCCCAACAGATAGTGCTAGTTGTTCCGAGGTCGAGCTGTCTTCTCTCTCTGATATTTCATCTCTTTGGTATTCCATAACCTGGCTTCCAGGATCGGTCTTTTCGTTGTTCTTGTCATTCACTAGATTAGTTATTACATCAAAGCAGTTTCTCAGATCGCTTACCGCTTTTAGTATGTCTTCCTTCTTCTCATTCTTAAGGTAGCGACCCGTTTCTGCTATATTAACTATCGTTTTGAGAGCATTCTCAATCCACGTTTCCATCTCGTCCGCCATTGTTATTGTATTAACTAGGTATACTGTGCCCGTTTAGACCGGAGTCCGCACGACCACATATGCATTTTACCAAGAATCAGTCAGCACGAGAGTCAAAATATCCCGGGGCGCCAGATGGGTTAAAGCTAATCGCAAAAACGACATCAAATGAAAAAAATGCTTTACTGATTTTTGGCTCAATGCAACAATAAGGATAGAAGGAGATTCAACTGGGCATAACACATCATGTAAAATTATCTCATTTTATTCTGAATTTAAAATTGACTGCAAAATAAAATGCTCAAAGCAGCATCATTCACGTGTGGCGACCCACATTACTATTTACACAATGTACAGAAATTTTCCAACACTTTGGACAATTGAAGCCATGAATTCCAAAACAGCACAAGTCCACTTAGCAAAGTTTTGAGATAAACGATTTTTTTTGTGTATCTTTAAACATACTGAAGCTATTACTTCGATTTTTTTCTATACATACATATTACAAGGCTTTTGAGTCTTGCAAAATATTACATTAAAACTATGAACAGTTTCAGAGTAAAAAATATGAAAATGGTGTTTTTGTGCTGTTTTGGAAATCATTGGAATTCTTTTTAATATTACTTTTATTAACGTTTGTTTAATTGCACTCAAATACATGTCAAAACTTAAATTTTTGGTGAAATCGTATTCACAAAGATATCAGTGAATAGATGACCCTAAAAATTTTCAGTCTGAATCCCAGGCTTCACTTTCTGAGGCAGCAATGTCACTGTCTGAGTTTCCATAAGCAAGTAGACGCTCAAAGTATGGCTGATGCTGTACATCAATGGATAGTATATATTTCGAAATGTCTCTTGCTTTCGCAGGTTTCAAACTAATTTCACTGTTGTAGGCATTCTTTAAAGCTGTCAAATCAAAAACACGCTTTTCTTTAAATTGAAATGTCTGTGTCACTAGTCCACTAGCTGATGTGCTAGCAGTCACATCATTGATGCGATACTGATCTTGTATGATGTGACTTTCCACTTTCCTTCATGTTTAGATAGAGGCACAGGTTCTTTCACTTTTGCAAAGAAGGTTTTGTAATCCTTAATCATGGATTGATTGACGTGAACAATGTGTATATTACTTGCACTCTTCTCCATTATGTTGATCCATTGTTGAGGAGTGTACACAGTGTCCTGCTTCCTCTTCTTCAACTCTATGCGAGCAAAATCTCTGTCGCAGGGCAGATAGGAGTGGCCTTTTGTCGGATAAACGTGTCTTATGTATTCAAAACGTCCACATTTCACTAAGTGATGTAGATATTTGACAACAGTGTTGTTTCGGTTTTGAGCTGTACATGCATCTGTGAAAATGTACAGGTTCCTCACACTCGGGCCAACGTGATGTTTGATGAAATGATCCAAAAAAGAAACAGTTTCATTTGGCGTTTTTCTTCCTGTAAGTTCTGTGTACGGAAACATGAAAGCTTGATTGTCCGACATACGATGGAATCCTATAACATATAACCAAAGCTTCCTTGCATAGAACATCTCAGTTATAGGCATGAATGGGAAGGGAATATTCTGCATGTAATCAAACACCACACATTCTGACTTGCCATATTCCTCTCCTCCCTCTTTGACTAAGAATTCACATTGTTTCATTTCAGTGTAAAAACTTTTAGCTTTACGTTTATGTAATTCAAGCTGTGTCTTTAAACCATCCCTCACTGCAGCAATATTTTCACACTGTATTTTGAGTTTTAACTGTTCGCACTGTGCACAGATGTCTGTCCTTGGACGTCCGAAAGGATAGTTAAAAGTCTCTTTATAGTAGCGGAAAAAATATTCATAATTTATTAGAGGCTTGAATTCTTTTGTATCAAAACACATATATGCCTCAGGTTCATATTTCTGTAGATACATCTTCCACATTGTTTTAACATTCAGGTCTGAAGCCAAGTACCTAGTTTTCTTGCCACTCTTGCCGTAATGTGCCACCCGGAAGGGATACGACATAATGTGTGTCTTCATTTGGTCTTTGCAACTTTCAGATTTGCACCAAGTTTCACGACGTCCTCCACGTTCGTCAACAGGAGAAAGTACTCCTTCACACACCAGGGATGTGATCCGTCTTAAACGTGATGCAGTGATCCCGTGTAATGAAATGAAGGCTTGCTTGCACATTATCTTCTGGAAATCGCCTATTTTCACCTAAAGAGAAGAGAGATTTATTACTACTTGAAAACATTGCTAAAATACCGAAAGGGGAATATATAGATAATGATCATTTGTAGGTAATATCTGATTATTAACCTTTGAGTAGGCTATATGTTATATTAAAATATATTGAAATCACTCACTCTGTAGTAAAAAACAGCTGAATGAGGCTTTGTAGCTTCATGAAGCCGATACCGTTTTCTTCCTGGCTGGGTTACACTTACTAGTCCAACCAGATACCTGTCTTGTGCATTTTTAGACTCCATGTTATTAAACTGTGTTATTATATTGTCCTTGGCAGCCTGTGAGAGGTCCGACATGCATTGTCTTCTACATCTAGAACAAATAAAGCAAATATTAGGAAATGTATATGTTTTAATATATTACGCCAGTTGCTACTGTGGTTTTGAAACCATGCTCTTTACTTACTTGCAATCCTTTCCTGTTTCCTGTCCAGACAATCTCTTCTTTTTTAGAATGTTTTTCTTCCAGTTTTGGGGATCACATTTCCGTTTAGGAACTGGTATACCATCTGAACCATCGTCATCCATTTTCCAACTCTTTTTCACAAAACACTACACAAAAACCAATAATATTTTCAGTATTAACACTCCACAGTTCACGCGGGAACACAACGTAACAGCTGATGCGAAAGCAGCTCTGCCTAGTGAGAGCGAGAGGAGATAAGGACTTGTGCTGTTCTGGAAGTCAGGCGCGCTCATTTAAAGTATTTGAGTTTAGAGTCAGAGCAGCATTTGTTCATGCTCTTGTGATGTTTTGATTATCATTACTTGAAATACAGGTTCAAAAAGCAAATATTTTGTGCTGTTCTGATTACCAAGTGGTAGCTTACGACGAGACGATTCCAGTGATACCCATAACTCATATAGCGTCAAAATGTGGACTTGTGCTGTTTTGGAATTCATGGCTTCAATTATCTTTGGAGACACAAGTCTGATTATCAGTCCTGTAGACTGTGTTCCAAAATTATATCCATTATTTATGATTAAATACAGTTCAAATTTAATTGTCTTTACTGGAAATACTGTAGTTCACTGGTTGAATTTTTACATAATATTAACACTCGTAGAATAATTGTTCATAGAATTTTTAACTTTCACTTATTTTTCCAGTTTCAAAAAAATATTGTCAAAAATATTATTATCTCTGAATCAACACAAATTATGTACACATATTAATAACAACATCTGAAAAGTATTTGACCATTGAGCATAGCATCGAAGAACTGTGCGAAGCACAACAAAATTAATTGTTCTTCTGACATTAAACGTTCCGAGAAGTGACTCGATTATGAACTTCAAGTTCCTAACAAAATATATGATTTCTGAATCATCAACTTGATCAATAAATTGTTGGACCATTCAACAATTCGATTCTCCACTTGGAATCATTATTAAGAAAAATATTTATATTTGTGGCCATTTTAATAACTTTCACAACTTGCAATTCTTCGACAGAATGCGGAAATGGTTTTTAAGAAATAACCTTTGGGTCATTCATACGACGCAATGTGTGGTTCCAATACTCCTTCTTTAACACTGAGTCATCGAACCTGCTATTTGATTGATGCTCGAAAAAAGACCTCCTCATTCCTGCGACTTAAACATGCGCACCTGGGAATGGCATTTCAACTACTCCACACACATAAATTTTCTTCCCAAAATTTATACAATAAATCAAGCCTCTGCTTGTTATCATCACTGGAAGATTAATAAACTTACAAGTTTATTTTATTTTACCATTCAG
The DNA here is from genome assembly GCA_946902985.2 of Meconema thalassinum. Classification (NCBI taxonomy): domain Eukaryota; kingdom Metazoa; phylum Arthropoda; class Insecta; order Orthoptera; family Tettigoniidae; genus Meconema; species Meconema thalassinum. The sequence continues at coordinate 38,359,130 of OX336391.1, read as the reverse complement.
TTCAACCCGTGAAGTTACCACACTTATGATAATCTTTATTTCACTTTCGAATGTGTATTTACGTCATGATTTTATATAAATACAAAAATATCCTAATTGAAACAAATATCATTTGCTTCCCGTTTCATGCCTCTCCGTGTTATCTGAAAAATATACTTTGCTCATTGCAAATATTAACTGTTCAACCAGAACTGTAATGTTGGTTGAATGCGGGCTTGCGCTGACCACTCTCCTTCGGAAAATCTCCTGTTCCAAACTAGAAATGATTAAACTACTTCATAGGCTCTCTCTCAATAAATGTGATTATTAGAAAATATAAGATCCAAGAATTATTTAGAAAAGTTATGAAAATCATTATTATTATTATTAGTGGATTATTATTATTATTAGTTATATTATTTTAAATGTGTTTAATTATTATTTCATTATGTGAGAATCCACATGTTCGATTCTTCGAATATGGATAAAATATCCATCTCTCAACAAAAATAATTATTAACTTTTACAGTAACATCGGCTGATTACCGTGATCATCTAAAAAATATGAAACATTCAAATAAATGCTCGTTATGCTCAGTCATCGATCCTAAACTGTTCTGAGTGCTGAAAATACTCAGAATAACTCTAATATGTCTTGCGTAAATCATTGCAAGATTTAAATACGAAGAAAAACAAATGTGTTGGTCATCTGCAGAAAAAGAGTTTGTTCCAATTAGCTAGGCTTAATATAAAGTCAAAATGTGGCTTACATTTCTCGTTGGTCTTGAAGCGTAGTGAACCTGGTCTGTACCAGATTTATCCAGATACATGCCCTATCGGACACGCACGTCTAATCCTTGTATCGGCCGCCATTATATACCCACAATCTGTCTAACACGACATAGTGGAAATATTTCTTGAAGTTTGAAGTAACTGCTGATCCATTTTAATGTTGACTTCTGTTAAAGCCATAGCATTTCGCTTAAATGGGGTCAGATCCAAGTGATCTATTCTCAAATATGTCAGTTGTAACATAACTCACGGTAATCTTTTCAGTACAAGAAAACACTGACAGTCTAAACCAATCAACGGCTGTTCTGAAGATCGTTCCCTGGGCATGGCTTATCACCATCTATCATGCGCGAAGCAACATATAGTTTCCCTTTGTCGGCTAATGAACAACACCGTGATAGACTGACCTTCAATATACTGAAAGATCGGAGTGGTTATCAAGTTACAATTATGAAACTGACTAAATTGGACTAAAATATCCAAGTATTGAATTATTATTACTGCACTGTGACAAAGTACTTTCTAGACAAAGTCTAGCATATGTCCATATAGAAATAAAATATTTCACCAGTGTCCGTAGAAAAATAACAATCACCTTAGTGATTCTCTCTGCCGGAAACTTACTATGTTCCACATGTATCGCAGCACTTTTGTGACTATCACAATTTAAAGATATCTTCTGCGTAGATCCGGCAACCATGTGCCTTGGCTCAGCGTGGCAGCACCTTGTCATGCAAGAGCTTGGTTCGAAGTGAGCTGATGTTGCTTGGGCCGGCCGGCTTTTATTCAAAACGGTCAGGTCCACGCTGAATCACGCTGAAATATGGAAAACCTCATATCTCTGGTATCCCTGGTCCGATTTACTTGATACTAAGTGCATTCTCTTTCATTTGTCCGTGCCAGTAATCTGATCCAAGTCTCTACCCCATGGCTAACTATTTAATCAACAAATAGTCTCGACCTCTGCTACTACTCGCTACGTCACTTGACATGCTCTTGGCTGCATAAAATTTCCATTCCCTTCTGAAAGTAATGGAGCGCGATATTCAAATATCTCAACTTTCAAAAGCGGCTGTAGCCTTTCCCTTGATATCTAGGTGTCTGAATCTTGGAATACCCATTCCTAGAGTTGGGCACAATACTATTACTACAGTACATCCTTATATTGCTGTCTGTAGATTTTTCCGTTCTGAATCCATGCTGTGAGTTTGATGTTCTTGTTTTTTTTTCTTTACTAAAAAAACTTATCAGTCTCTTCAGACAGTAAGGGCTCGATAGGAAAATAAAAATAATATTTTGTACATACGGAACATGTAGCTCAAATGTGTCTCCCATGGAGAAATGTCAAAAATGAAGAACACTGTTGCCCACATTATACTCTTTATGATCAAGAAAGAACTTTGTGCAGAAAAGTTGCCCAGTGATATTTTGAATGAAGACAACTACTGCAGAAGCATTATTATATTTTTAAAAACAAAAAAAACAACTAGGAAGCTATTAAATGCCGTATGAACATTTGGTTTATTTATACAACGCCAAATTGTACATTTATGTATTCAATGTATTTATTGTATTTCCCATTATTCTGTATGTCATGGTATGACTCTCTGAGAAGTGACAATTTAACAAGTAGATTTGGTTTGAATAAACAGATTTGGGCCTTTGCCCAAACTAAAAAAAGAAACAGAACGTAGAAAAATATAAATTAATTAATAAAAACAAATTTAACAATAAATAACAAATAACACCCAAATATTCTTCTTCATTTACGCCACTGAAGCTCTCATGATTTCACACATACACACTAACATTCCTAGTTACAATATGTAAAGTCTCTGCGATTTACAAAAGCATAAAATAAAATAAAAAACAATTTATTTGAAATCTAATGAATCTGGCATTCCATATAAAACGTTTAACATTTCTGACGCGTGCATGTCTGCATAACTGGCTTGCCGTCTCGTAAAGGCTTTGACACGGTCCACATACTTTTTCATTCACAAAACACACACAGCTGCGAAAGTCGTTTCATTAAATAATCAGACCTGGCCGTCCTAACGGCACTTGCTTGCATCGCACCTGTCAAAGTTTCCTGTCCGTTTTAACACGTGAAACACGTAAACTGGACTCGGAGAAACACATCGTATTCTCAAAACTCTCTATATAACAGCCATTTCTCTTCCAAACACATTCATACTACACATTACACTTCCTATCATTCACTTACATCATTGACCACTGATGAAGCCTTCATACACGCATCAATCATCGCTATCGCAAACACTCACTTCAAAAACATTTACTCTTACTAACTATAGACAATATTAAACATGCAGTAAATAGTTATTATTAAGAATAATAAAAACCCTTAATTAAATAATTATGAAAAGTTTATGTACAATATCTATACACGTCTATCGATCCAAAGTCTACTTTCTTATCAATATTACTCCGTTAATATGATTATTAACACTATCTCTGGTTTATAGTTCCCTCTTCTATACTTTCAAATATTTACAATGCTATACCATCAAAGTCAAAATTGGGTTAGTTGTCATCTCCGGTTTGATATGACCGATCAAAAAAGATGATTTCATATTATTAGGATAGTACCGACAGCAGTGGCTATGCTCGCTAAAAGCGCAGCATTAGGTCATGGGGCCAAGCTCTCTGCTGACTCGGTAGACGCGTGGGTTCGAGCCCCACCGTCGGCCGTCCTTGAAATGGTTTTCCGTGGTTTCCCCATTTTCAACACCAGGCAAATGCTGGGACGGTACCTTCTGACAGGCCACGGCCGATTCCTTCCACATCCTTGCCCAGTTTCATTCATCTTCATCCATTCCATCTCTCATCCCGACGCGCAGGTCGCCCACGGGCGTCGACTAGAAAGACCTGCACTCGGCCTCTCAGGAGGTCACACGAAAAAAAAAATTAGGATAGTTCCAGGTTTAATATAGTTTAATAATGGTTTAGTGGACAAGGATTAAATAACGTTTTCCAACATCGTTCCGCCTACTTCCATGATGGCGTCACAGTGAAAGTGTAGTGAAATAGCAGCTAGTGTAAATATTTGATAAAAGTGGTATAATATTATAACAGAGGTGTAAAATCTATAAAGTCACTTTCCTTAGGTCAAGTGAAATACGGAATATTGATAGTACTTAGAAATTCTTATTGATCATTTAATAAAATTAACTAAGTTGTGGGAACGTGTATCCAAAGAAACGGCGACTTCTTCAATCTCTGTTTGAACCAAGTAGACCAGTGGTGCTTTTACGAGATTTCACCCGATTGGAGGATACACGTATTTCACATTCTCCTTTATCAGTAGGTAATTAGATTAAATCATTTAGGTAGTAATAATTAAAATACATTTAGTGAAATTTGATGTAAACTTCTAGGCTAACTTAGATCACTAGTATGGCGTCAGGAAATAGTGTTAGTGTCTCGTCAGGTAGTGTAACCGTTACGGATGTATGCTCGTCGTGCAAAATAAAAGTAAAAATGCAATAAAATCATCACAAAATCTCAGGTAAAATTGAATGAGGAGAAGAGTAAAACCGACTGTCGTAGGCCTAATGTACAGGAACCGTCATGCGAATGTCATAACCTGAGCAACGAACTGTCGTCAAAAGATGAAATTATAAAGCTGCTAAAGGAAGATATTGCTAAGTTAATGGAAGAGATGAATACATTAAAAGGAAACAGAGAAGAAAGCAGGGAAACTTGGTCAACAGTGATTGCTGGTAGTATAAGATCGCATAAGATTAGGCGTAAAAATGGAGTAAATGAAATTCCTGACTCAAATTCATTTGGAGTGCTCGTCGAAGAGAATGATGACTTTCTTCAAGAAGAAAAGAAGAAAGTGATAAAGTGAAAATCCAGGAAGATGCGGATATTTGCCGATAGTCACTGACGAGATGTAGCAGCAAACGTTCTGGAAGAAGTGTCAACATGGAGGTAACTTCGACAGTGAAACCAGGAGCTCCCATTGCAGCGGCCACGGACAGTATGGTAGGAGAATGTGCGTCCATAACTTCATAGTATTTTACTGTAATCATCGCTGGATCAAACGACGTGTGCAGAAACGAGAGTAAAAAGGTAATCAAAGATTTAAAGGGTACATTGCCATCCATGCGTAACACAAATGTCATTATTGTAAACATTCCGCAGAGATACGACTTAATTCCCAAATCATGTGTAAATGTAGAAATAGAGGCTACAAATGGAAAAATTCATAAAATTTGTAAGAGTTTTCCAAATGTCCAAATTATAGATGTAAGTAAATTAGACAGGAAGTTCCACACTCGGCATGGTCTACACTTAAATAGGTTAGGAAAAGAGTATCTTAGTGATGAAATATGCAAAATTGTAAATTCAAATGGTAAGAATAGTTCAACAGTAATATCTTTAGAATGGAAGCAGGGAAACTGATAAAAGAAGCCAAACGTGAGGTTTGGCATTCAGATCATTTGATGTCAAATTTAACTGAGTGCAACAATGGTATTTCGGATTTGTCTAGCAACAATAATAATAACAATTATGATAATAATAATGTAAAAAAGTAACAAATTTAAAATTCACCACCAGAATGTTCAGTCTCTCAATAATAAATTTGATTACATAAATCTAATGCTTAAAAATGAACTTAAAGACATATCAGCACTATGTATTTCTGAATACTGGCTGAAAGAGGAACAACTCGAATTAATTCAATTCCCAGGGCTTATACTACCTAGTAAATACTCTAGATCAAATATTAGCCATGGTGGTACTTGTATCTTCTTAAGAAATAATTTAGATCATGAACAGTTAACAGCTTATGATTATCTAATTATGGAACAGGATTTTGAATTCTCTTCCACAAAAACATAGCAGTTTAATTTAATAATAGTATGCGTATACCATTCTCCGTCAGGAAATTATCGTTTATTTATAGACAAATTAGAATTGTTACTCAATAACATGAACAAAGTAAATTTCGTTACAATAATTTGTGGGGATGTAAATGTGGATTTCTTAAAATGTGATAGAAATTGTGAATTATTAATACAGTTACTAATTTCATATGGACTGAAACATACAGTAAATACCCCAACAAGGATAACAAAATTTAGTAAAACCACTCCTGATCAAATTTTTATAAATACAGATAAATATCACCATTCAATAGATGTCTATTGTCCGCGTTTTAGTGACCACCATGGACAAATACTGAGTTTTGAAGTACCCGAAACAATCAATAATAATGATAATGGAATAAAATCAAAGTGCAGGTCATTCACTGAAACAAATGTTACATATTCCAATCACTTATTAAATAAGGAAACATGGTCAGAAATTTATAAACTAGAAAATGTAAATGATAAATTTAATGAATTTAATAGTACCCTAAAACACTATTTTGAAACAGCATTCCCCTTTAAACAAAGAACTATTCAAAATAACAAAACTAGCAATTGGATAACAACAGGGATTAGAAATTCATGTCAAAGAAAGAAATTTCTACACAAATTATATAAACAATACCACACAACACCTGAATTCAATTTATGCTACAAAAAATACACTAGCATATTAAGGTAATAAGAATAGCAAAGAAAATGCATAATGATAATTTCATTTCCCAATCATCTAATAATCTACGTGGTCCGTGATAAAGAAAGAAACTGGAAAATCTGCTAAAATGTAAAGGAACATTACACTGACCAGCAATAGTAAAGTGATTAATAATCCAGAGGAAATAACTAACAATTTTAATGAATATTTTCTGGAAATTCCACAAAATATATTAAATAAATCACAGGTAAATACACTAAATTCTAATAATAAAATAAATATATGCAGTGATTCGTTATTTATAAATCATGTTACAAGTGAAGAGGTAAGAATAGTTATAAGAGAGCTAAAAATGAATTCTGTGCTGGCATTGATGGCATCCCTGATGCAATTTTAAAGAAATGTGCAGAAAATATAAAAATCCACTTACGCACATAATAAACAGTTCAATTCTCTCAGGAACTTACCCGGATATTTTGAAGTTATCAAAAGTAATTCCAGTGCATAAAACGGTTCAAAAGATGAATTAGATAACTATCGTCATATTACCTTACCAACTGGTATTGCAATAATTGTGGAAATCATCATGTATAAGAGACTGATAAGTTTTATAGAAAAAATTGAAATACTATCAAACTCACAACATGGATTCAGAACAGAAAGATCTACACAGACAGCAATTTATGAATGTAGTAATAGTATACTGAAATTAGTTGACAATATGGAACATGTAACAGGCCTATTCTTGGATTTATCGAAATCATTTGATGTTGTTGACCTTAACATCCTCCTTACAAAACTAAATCAATATGGCATTAGAGGTCTAGCTAATAAATGGATAGAGTCTTACTTAACAAGGCGTAAACAAATAGTAAGCTTGAAGCACAAGGATGATGGAACCAAATTACTTAATGAAACATTGTCCAATGAGGGAATTATTAAATTTGGGGTACCCCAGGGATCGGTTTTGGGCCCACTACTCTTTCTTTTATATATCAATGATATAACACAGAACGTTCGATCTCATAAGGAAATTTTGTTTGGGGACGATACAACACTTGTAATAAAAGTTGAAACTAAGCAGGTCTTACAGCAGTCAGCTGACTCCGTTACAGAAGAGTTAACCAAATGGTCACAAGATAATCGCCTCATAATAAACTATAAAAAACAGTATGTCTAAATATCCACACTATACAGAATAGGAATCCTGCGAAGCAAAATATAACATTATATGGTCATCAAATTGAAAATAAATCAGAAACAAAGTCTTTAGGACTATGGATACAACATGACTTGAAATGGAATAAACATATACAATATCTGAATACTAAACTGAACTCGATGTGCTTTGCGTTACGTATTTTGAAAACTTGCACAAGCATGCACACATTAAGAAATACTTATTTTGCTTATTTCCATTGTTACTTAAGATATGGGGTCATAATTTGGGGTATATCACCAGATGTACTAAGCACGTCTTGGATACAAAAGGGGGCGATTAGAATTATGGCAAATGTAAACACTAGAGAATCATGCAGACCTCTGTTTAAAGAGTTAAACAATCCCCCACTGCCCTGCATCCATATCTTTGAAAGTATTACGTTTTTTTAAAGAATTTAATGAATAAAGAAGTTTTTCTTAAAACAAACAATGATGTTCATAGGCATAACACAAGACAAAATCAAAACATTCATATTTCACACACACCCAGAAACATACAACAAAAAGGAACTTTTCACACAGGAGTTAAATTATACAATAATCTACCCCAGTATATAAAATTTGCCCCAAATATAAAAACCTTGAAAGAATGTTGAAAGCTTATCTGCAGTGCCATTGTTTTTACTCTGTAGTTGAATATTTTAGTGTATAGAAACGATGAAATCTATAATTATATTTTACTTTTCTATTTTAATTGTAATACCTAGCTGTAAGTTGTTGTATTTATAGAATTAAGTTTTCATATTGCAATAATAGAGTAAGGTATAAATAGTTGTCCAATAAGATTGTATCTCTTAAGATCTGTTAGTATAATAAGTTATAAATAGCTATTGTATTATTAATACATACCTGTAAGTTCTTTTGAGCCTCCGTGGCTTAGGCGGCAGCACGCCGGCCTCTCACCGCTGGGTCCGTGGTTCAAATCCCGGTCACTCCATGTGATATTTGTGCTGGGCAAAGCGGAGGGAGACAGGTTTTTCTCCGGGTACTCCGGTTTTCCCTGTCAATATTTCATTCCAGCAACACTCTCCACTATCATTTCATTTCATCTGTCATTTATTTAGTCATTGCCCCTGGGGGGTGCGTCAGGACTCGGCAGCCGGCACATTTCATATCCTCGCCGCTAGATGGGGGCTTCGTTCATTCCAATCCTGAGCCGGTCGGAGACTGGAAGCAGGCTGTGGATTTTCACCTGTAAGTTCTTTTATTTTATATATGAAATTACTGACGTGTCCTATATCAAAATGTATTGTATACATGTAATTGATCAAATGGATTAATAAAAATCTAATCTAATCTATGTCGTAGATCTATTCACACTCAGGAGTTCTCAACAACTCTATTATTACACAACAATGCTTTAACTTCTCCTCAGAGCAGTACTTCAATACATTAATTCGGCAATACCCTCGTATTTCTACACAATGCAGTATGTACTCTCCGACTCCACAATCATCTTTATACGGCATGAATTCCTCGTATTTCCAATACACAACTTCAATTACATCAACTCAATTGTTCCCAACAATTTCTCAATAGTACTTGCATTACTTCCTTCTAGCATTTATTTATCGTTGTTCCAATCAACTGCTTACATGTTAATAGCATTATCTGTTCTAATTGACACACTCGTCGTTCTCAAAACGATTATAATGAATGATCTTAGAGGTTTACTAAATGTTTTTACTTTGATAACAATGTCATGTCTCTATACATTTAATAAAAACATAAATATTAGTTCCTCCATACTGATCATTACTACATAGCTACTCGGCTGCAATACTACATTGACAATTAACGTAGTGTTACATTTGTTTTTCAGTGTCCAATAAATATTAATCACGACTGGATGAGATTCTATCTAACTTTCCCTAATATCGGATGAATTATTTTCCAAGAAGATATGTCTCAAATAATTTTACATTTAATGAAGGGCAAAGCCTTCCTTCAACTCAATGGGTTTGTCAACGACCGAATGTATCTTCATTCTATACAATGAATGTTCATAATTACCTGACTTCACGTCGAAATCATAACGAATATAACTTGCCAGATCGACGAATTGTTGAAAGTAATGGGTGATATTTCACAGTATATCACGCGTAGATCTCTTCTCCTAACTAGTATTCTTCATACAATAAGAATGCCCAATTCATTTCACTAAAAATGAATTTACTAAAATATCAAAAAAATCTGAAGCTTCCGTGGCTTAGGCGGCAGCACGCCGGCTTCTCACCGCTGGGTCCGTGGTTCAAATCCCGGTCACTCCATGTGAGATATGTGCTGGACAAAGCGGAGGCAGACGGGTTTTTCTCCGGGTACTCCGGTTTTCCCTGTCAATATTTCATTCCAGCAACACTCTCCACTCTCCACTATTATTTCATTTCATCTGTCATTCATTTAATCATTGCCCCGGAGGAGTGCGTCAGGCCTCGGAAGCCGGCACAGTTCATATCCTCGCCGCTAGATGGGGGCTTCATTCATTCCATTCCTGACCCGGTCGGAGACTGGAAGCAGGCTGTGGATTTTCATTTTCATCAAAGAAATCTGAAATCTTGAATAACAATCAAAAATCGTCGAATACTAACTTCATAAATTTTTTCCAAGTGGAAAATAAATTCTCAAACAAATAGACTTCAGTTCAAGAACTGAATCATAAATTTTCAAATATAGATGATTAATAACCATCATCATATACGATCTTGTAGAATAATCTTGGTAAACATCGAAGTGAAAATACATGAATTAAATATGGGGAAATTTTTCTCACAAATGCTGTCATAATACTCAAACTACTTAATAATGTAAAACAATTCTACCTTGTCTTGTAGACACATGAAGTTCATATCAGGTATTCGAAAATACCTAGGTGTTTCATCTTCCCAAGTATGAATTGTCGAAACCAAATCCGTTCCACGCCAGTGAAAGAACAGCGACCTCGAAGATAGAAGGATTTCCTCCCCGGCAAACACTCGTATCCGCTGGACATCGAACCTCGTCTCTCAAGCATGGACTCCAAGTCTCGAACAATCACCGGGCCTGGTCTCTGGTATCTTCTGTCTTCCCAATGACGACTCTTCATTTGCCGACATCATTCGAATGTTCCCCATAATTATCAAGCAATGTATTCGCAATACTACCATCGTAACAAATACAATTTGTAAGTTGTACATCGAATCACTATCATAGATGTTAATGTTCATTTGGTTGGTCAATGAAAGATTATAATTGCTCATAGTCGAGAATAAATGTACATGAAAATACATTAAATATACTGGATGGGAATGTACATAATGTTTCATGTTGTCTCTGCATCGTAGACATCCTAGATGTTATACATATTTCCGTCGTTAATTAACGTTGCTCCATGTTGTCAATCACAACTCTGTATCGGCATACCCCCAATCGCACAAAAGTTTTAGTCCATAATCTCAATCAATATTATGTGTTATATAATAATTCCTCTTGATAAATGTTTTTAGCCATCATAATTTTCAAACAATACAAAGTCTCAATGTTCATATAGTATCACTGTGCTACTCACTTATTTCCGTAACGTGGACTTGAATCTGCTGTATTCTCGTCGCACTAAAAGTGTTTCTTCTTACTGAAATACGCAACTTTCTCTGACAGATATAAATCGTCCTAAAACTGTCTAATTATTCAAATTAATCACTTCAAATCTTCATACACCGTTGCTATGTATCTATATGTATATACTGAATACAATTTCCTTTCACCAAAGTCGAACACTTGTTCTCTATAGACTGATATTGCCTTCGCTCAACTTCACCTAGTTTGATAAGCGAGGCTTCTACTATATGCTGGCCGTGATCGGCGCTGTCCCTCGAGTCGGGTCTGATCGTTCTCGGCTGAAGTCTACGGGAATGAAGTGTCCCGGTTAACACGTCTTGATTCTTCGAAGTCTCCCAGAATAAGAATGCTCCTTCTAGTCGTCCCTACTCCAGCTCGTCTTAATGTCAGCGCCATTGTTAGTCCCACGTAGTTAATGGCGCGCACTTGTAATATGCTTATTACAATGAGTTTCTACCCTTTTGCGACTTAAAGGGCCGGTTCCATCAACCTTGCGTTAAATTTGGCTAACAAAACGTTAGTTAACAAATCGTTATAATTTTAACATTCTGTTAAAGATTACGTGTTCCACAAAACTTTTTAACAAGTCGGTTAACAAACGATGCGTTAAATGTCACTTGCTGTAAGGATCAAGGAAGCAGTGAACGGCATGGATGGTTTTTCAGACTTCTGAACTGTGTCTAGTCAACTTGTATTCATTTGTTTGCTATTCGCGTACTCAAGCGACGGTGCTGCCGTTATCTGGAACTAGCGTAAGGGCGACGGGAGTTCCAGCAACTAAATTTTTATGGATATTTAATACATTTAAGTCCAAAAGAGTGAATTTATATAATGGTAAAGAGAAGAATATGATAATAAAATATTGGAAATATTTTATAAGTCGACAGCAGGTCTCAATTGGAAGGAATAAGCGATTTGCTAGGGCCCGCTCGAATTTGAGAGGGAACGAAAAAAAGGTGGCCAGAATCGGTGGACTAGGAGGGGAGATGCCAAGCATCGAGGCTTTTTATTTTCTGAATGTTGGAGAGGTCGGACGTGTTTTACCGTAAGAGAGAGGAGTTCCGAGTGTTTCACCGAGCTTGTGAAAGGTTGACTCGTGGAGATAAGGTATAGCGAGGCGAGAATTAGGAGATTGCCGCGCCTTGAAACTAAGTGAAGTTGCGATGAACTTATATGCCGCAATTACTTCAGTCTGATCCTCTTCAGATACATTATTTCGACTACAGATTGTAGTGTACAATCGTATTTAGTATATTACGAACTTTCAGAAAATTGAGAAGATTATTTCAGAAGATATAAACGTTTTTGTGAAGCGAGAGGAAAGTGTTTGTTTCCAGCGCGATAAGACACTTTTGTTCGAGTGACTACAGCGAATGCACGAGACACAAGTGAGTAAGAGTGAGTGTTAGCATTGATTTTGTGGAACTGTATAACAACACCAGTAGGATGAATATGAATTCTATGTTGAAGAACATTATTAAGTCTGCTAATATGAAGTTAATTATGGACTAAATTAGTATGTGCGCCAGGAATATAAGCAGATAGAAGCAATATAGTCAGCGACGGAGCTTCGTTAGAGGAGTGTGTTCATGAATGTCTACTTGATGAGCGAACATGAGACTTCATGTACAACTACATTCTAGTGCATTATTGTCAGACATGATCTCGACATTAACACCAGCGACTACAGAACGATGTTCATATTCCATCTACATGAATATTCATTATGCGAGTGAGGTCCACGACTTCCTTTTTCGAATGTCTTTCGAAATGGGAAGCTGAACTTTTGACACTTCTCGTTGTTTTGATGAAACTGTACTATGACGGAGTAAGAAGAGACATGAAGATTATCAAGAGGTCCAGGGTATACCCGGTCACAATGAAGATGATGATTGGAGGTCCGCAGTTCGATCCCGGTCGGAGCTTGCTGTTTTTCAGTAGGGGAATTCGTTCCTTTCCTGAGGTCACGAGTTCTTGGAGACGAGCTAGGATCCAACCCGGATCCTTGGAAGATGTATCAACTGAGTATTTTGTAATAATCTATCTTGAGCTTCTAGACTTCCAGACCAGGTAGCCGTGTTCACTAAACTTGTAGTTAGAGCTTTATAGTGACATTATTGAGCAAATCCTTTATCCATATTTCGACACAATATGTATGTACTCCATGTATAGACATTTTATTCTTCGAGATCATGTGTAGTAATCCTTTTTCGACGTTTTTAGCCTTGTATGTTTGAAATACAGTTTCTGAACTGAGATTTTCACTTGTTCGAGGAATATGTATTTTTGTCATTTCTTTTAAAGAATAGTAATTTATTTTCGACGTTTATGAATTCATTTTGAATTCAGGTGATAGACATTTCGTCTATGTTACCGATTAAATTAATTTTTATTAGTTTAATTTGGGCATTTTATCCGTCGAGAAGAGGCATCAAGAGAGAAGATATTATTAGTGATATTTTGTGAAATATCATGGCATCGTTTGGAAGAGAAACATTTAACGTGGAAACGATTATTATCGTTAGAACTCATAGACATTCGTTCAGAATGGAGATAATACGAATATGACTAACTGTATGTTTTATTGAAGAAAGCCATGAACTTTCAGTCATTTAAAATAATTTGAGATTAGAATCTTCTCGGAAGATTTATTATCATCCGACGTTAGGGAAGTTCTTGTTTGATATCCTCGTCGTGATCGATTCTTGTTGGACACACATATATAATTTTGTGATGAAGTATTCACGAGGAGTAATATAATGTCACGTTGTAGACATGATATTCATTCATCGGTGGAAGTTGAAACCAGAAATGTGAAGTTAAGATACAGTATTTTTATTAAATGTATTCACAACAGTTTAGATTTATCTTAGTAACGTTTTTAAAGTAATAGTGAGGAGGTCTTTCACGCTTAGTCCAAAGATCGTTGACATGTACAGATTAATGGCTTAACAATTGATGTTATTGTTTATTAGACCAGCGGTTGGTTTGACGACGCTGAGGAATTATGCCCTTTTTAAGGAACGCCAGTTTGAAGGAACTGAAGTTGATAACCCTTTGATAGTGGTTAAATATGTATGTAATTCCGTGTGCAGTTGGCATACGAGGTTTTCGCGAAGGTGTTTCCGCATTTTATATTACAGTCATTGCATGGGCATGACTATGTTTGGCAAGGCATAAAGGTGTGAGTTAACAATACTCCTTATTTCATACACGGCTTTCGATAAGTGAAGACAGGAGGGTCACAATTGAAATTTAAACGGGAAATGGATATTGATATCTGTTATATTTTACTCTTATTAATATTATTAAACCCAAGTATGTAACGACATATGTTTAACCTTGAGTGGTCGAATGTATTTGATCTATTATGACACCAGACCAGAAAGTAGAGAATGGTGGTAGTATTTCTGAAGCTGTAGAAGCTTATGAGGATCCCAGTTAATTGCATTTGGCACAACTGTGAGATAGGAGTTCAGGCTCATGTGTATATAGACACTACTTATTTTAAATGATAATAGCTCATGCTATTAGTGTCATTTTCAATTCATTCATCATTAACTTTCTTTATTTGCCAATCGAGTGTATGATATGTTAGGTATAGGAAGATTATCGATTGTTTAGCGTAGTGGTGAGCGTATGATTGCTGATGTGATTGAATGTGGTTTGTTTCTTGTTTAGTGTGAATGAAATGAACTCCATTTTGGACGTCACAATGCGAGAGTATGAAAGGAATAGTGTGTAGAAGTTTCGTTTTATTAGTGTGTAGGATGTGTGTATGATTTACGTATTTATTTGGCGTGAATCTGTTTCATTTTAACATTGCTTGTGATATGATAGAGAGGTGTATTTGTGGTCAAGGCTGGAATAGCGAGGGTTTGTTAAAACTCGTTTCCATCCAAGGTCAGCGCTCGGCCACACAAATGTAAAGAGTTGTTGCGAGCCAACAGGCAAGCAGCTATGAATCAGCCAGCTCTGGTAATGTAACGGAGTCTGTTATATAATCTGTCGCGTGGCGGGGGTCGCGTGCTACTAGCGCCCAGGTGTTCACTGGAGCGCGTCAAAGGAATGTAAAATACGCAGGGGTCTTTAATTGATGTATAGCTTGTTATAATGACACAAGCCGCCCCAAAATTTGTCACAGTGTTCGTGGAACGCAGTATTGTCAGTGGCGTAAATGTGAAGCAGAAAGAAAGGGAGTGTGTTTTATTTAATGTATGAATGTTTAGATTTAGTTTACCCTGTTGTTATTAAATTGTTTAGTTTGTTAGAAGCCGCGTCGTTTCGATTTATTCTAGATATAAGGAGATGCAAATGAGAAACCCATTATAGCTCCAGAGGCTGACCACGGGATCCCCGTGAACGAAAGGTAGGTGCTCTACTTCGAACTAAGTGCATAATATGTAATTCACAGTTTCATCGTAATTTCCACCACGTATATTCGTGAGAGTCTTGTTGGAGTGGATTCTTGACTAGTATTTGTGCCGGAGCTGTCAGGGTCTACAAATCCAGCGGTGCTTCGGATATCTAACAGACCGCCTCTAGAATATACGGGTTCAGTACCAGGTGCTAATTTAAGAATTTTCCTGGGAATGCGAATTGGTTCGCCAACGTCAGTTCGGGGAAGACTTCCTCTAATCATAAATGTACGGTATGTTCAAACTGTCAAAACACACACGACTATTGGCGCATACATTTCGAAATCATCCCTATGTATTTCTTATCCACTTCTCCTTTACTGTTTGGTCTTTATTAAATGCAAATTTTGAAATAACCTGCAACAGTATCGACAGCTCGTTACAGAGCATGTGCGACCCGTTTCATGGCATATCACAACACTTCTCACATTATATGGTACCGGTATTTATTATTATTAGCAATGTTCTACGCTATCTATGGTACACTATTAACATGATAAACAGTACGTGAACACCCGAGATGTATACTATTTATACACATTATTGGCAGTAGAAGCCACTCTTGTATGCCGGATCAACAATCGTAAACAAACCACCGTTAATCGATAGCTTCCCCTACGGTTACCACCATTTTTGCTTATCGATTTTTAAGGTTCTGTCAAACAGGAAGCGGGCTGCCCGCGCGGACGAAACGACCGCAGCCCGTCGCGGGCTGGAGTGGTCAAACTGAATGTGGGCAAGTCAAGGCGAACCAGTATGAAAGTGATCGCCATCAAGTGCATATCACAGTGTTTTCTGTTAATTCAACATGTCCAGCAGTTCCTCGGACGAAAAAGAATTGATTCTTCTGTTCGCTTTGAGTCAAGCGCGACGAAAAAGAAAATGGGTGCATGATACTAATGAAAAAAGACAGGAGTTAGGCGAGTATCACAAACTATGCTGCGAGTTGAGGTCATTTCCAGACCGTTTTTCGTATATTTTCGAATGACTGTACAACAATTTGACAACTTACATACTCTGCTAGAACCTACAATATCAAAACTAAGAACTGGAGGAAACCCATTGGGACGAAGGAAAGACTAGCAATATGTCTGAGGTAAGTAAAGTATTTTATATTTTATGAATTTGTTATTTTTACTTTTTCTGCATTAAATTTCACAATACGACGCATTACAGCACATTACATTTAAGCTTGAAGGTCCCTGCTACTCCTACACGTCTCCTGTGAAGGCTTCGTACCACTCTTTTCCCGAATCGTTTGAGGGTGCGAGGAATTCAACAGGTGGCCGGTTTGTATCGTTCAGATCAGTGAAATTATCATGACTGTTTGATGTGGTATGCCACGATGAACTACATGAGGATGGGGATGGAGCTTGGGTATCCATATCCCGAAGTTCAGCTCGGCCAAACATTTGAGCCATTTCCATTTTGAAAACAGCTTGTGTTCTCGGTGAGAACTTTTTAAAAGTCTCCGCATGGCTTAAAAATAGGTGATCAGTACGGTCAAGAACGTTTCTCGGATTTCTGTCCTTTTTCCTCTCCAGATACTGAACAATCATATCAACATCCGTGTGACGTCCTTTGGCTTAGATTTTTTCGGAGGCGGTGACCTTATTAGGGTTTCGTCGGTTATTACACAGCAGTAGTGTGGTAACACGGGTTCTGCCCCACATCTTTTTGAACCCCCCTCGTATCGGCCCCGAACCTGATATCTCGCTAACCAAACATGGGATTAGAACATACAGGGTGTCCTAGCACTCGTAGTGACGCCCCCTACTTTCCTATAGCCTCTTTATTTAATTAAAAGACCAAAACTAAAAGGTCATTCATGAGTAGTGGGGTAGTGTTGGTTTCCTCAAGTCGCGTTCGTGCTTGAATATGTATGGCTATGTTGGGAAAGGGTTAGGTGGTGGGAAAGGAGTAGGGTCGAGTGACGGGTCGTTTGGATGGTTTTTTTCCTCTCTATGTGATGGTGAGGTTATTTTTTTATGGATGGAATTTGGAAAGGCCATTTGGGGTAAACATGTTGTTTTGACATTTTGGCGATGAGTGTTTTTTGTATGCCTACGAACTTGAGGGGTTTTGTAAGAGGGTGGGCTTTTTACATGATTATTTATATATGAGGTTTTTTAAATATTTATTAAGAACCATTAAAACTCATAGGTCATGCGCTTTTTTTTACTATTTCGGTAACCAATAATCGGATTTAAACCTATGAGGTGTCGTAGGACTCGTGGTGAATCCCCCCGCCCCCTTTCCTATGGACGTTTTATGTCCACTCTAAAATAATGCTAGGTTGTAGGTTCTACGTTACCTAGGAAGTTGTGAGCCCCTGCGACCTTGGAATGGAAGGAGTCATGCTAGGAGGGCGTGCTTGGATTCGGTTTTTTTTCGTCTCGTCGTGCTCTTTATGGGAATGTAGGTGTCGAAAAGGTGAACATAGGGTTTTGCGTCTAAAAATGCGTTTCTCACATTTTTGCTCATTTTAGGAAAACCGAAAAAGTGACGATGACTTGTGTGACAGTATTTTTTCGTCTCGTTGTCCTCTTTACGGAGATGTAGGTATGGAAAAGGTAAAAATCTGGAAACGTGGTTTTTTGATGGAAAATGTGTTTTTGTGATTTTCCCTAATATTGCGAAAACTGAAAATGTGATGATGTCGAGCGTGATAGTATGTTTTCGTCTCGTTGTGCTCTTTACGGGAATGCAGGTGTCAAAAAGGTAAAAAGCTGGAAACACGGTTTTTTGATGGAAAATATGTTTTTATGATTTTCCCTCATATTGCGAAAACTGAAAACGTGAGGATGACGTGTGCGATAGTATGTTTTCGTCTCATTGTCCTCTTTACGGAGATGTAGGTATGGAATAGGTAAAAAGCTGGAAACATGGTTTTTGATGGAAAATGGGTTTTTGTGATTTTCCCTAATATTGGAAAAACTGAAAACGTGATGATGACGTGTGTGATAGTATTTTTTTTCGTCTCTTTATTCTCTTTACGGGGATATAGATATGGAAAAGGTAAAAAGCTGGAAACAGGGTTTTCTTATGGAAAAGTTGTTTTTGTTAATTTTCGCGTTATTTGGAAAACGAATGTGGCGATTTTTATGACGGGCATGTCGATGTATTTGTGTCGTTGTTCTGTTTACGGGAATGTAGGTATGGAAAGTCGAAATCATGGTTTCCGTCATTTTTTTTTTCGAGATCGTTGAGGAAAACGGGGAAAAAGTAAGAAACCAGATTTCAAGTCACGTTATGTTAGGCGCTATGATGTTGGTGAAACACCTATGCATTATTATTATTATTTATCATGGCTCACACGCAGAGAGAGAACTTGCTTGATGAAATGAGAATTTAAAGCATTGAGGCTGACCCACGGCGAGCCAGACAGACAGTGGTCTTATCATCGTACGTGCCTCGCAGGCAGAGAGAGATAACAGCCTGTTGTTCGCATGCAGGTGGCTGTTATCTGACCCAGACGTGTAACTCCATCTTGCAATGCAGAACATACAGCTCTGTCGAAAAGCTGATCACTGTATTCCCACGCACACTCATGCAGAGTTTGCAAAGCTTGTGAGTTCCACAACATCCTAGGCGTAGGAACAAAAAAAAAGTAATGTGTTAACGTTGCATGTTGTTGAGGAGACATATATGTTCTGAGGGTAAGAGAAACTCATCATTCTTGTGATCATCTTTGAAGGCGACGGATGCAAGTGCCTTATGCTCTTTGTAAAAAATTACGTGAACCGCGGCCATACTTGTACTAAGGTAGGTTCATTATTGTTAATTATGACATGATTGGTTTTATTGTTATTTTGTGTATGCGTGAAAAGTAAGTTAGTGACTGATTGTATTTTTGTGGGATATTGTTTGTTGCAGATTTAAAAAAAACGTCATTAAGTCTGGAAAGCAGACAGAGAGACAGTGACAGTGGCGGCAAAGAGCACATTTGCTGAAAGCATTATAATTCATTATATGGTGAGTACATGTTGTTCCATTATTTTTGTTGTTGTTGTTGTTGTTGTTGTTAAATGTATGCCATTTATTTCACGGAAATTTATAAACTTATGGCGTGTATTTATTATTGTTTCAGAATGAAGACGTGTATGGAGTGAACAGGTTTTAACTACCTTGACGCTTTCGATATTTTAAAAAAGGTGAGATATGAATATACAGTAGATTAATCCTTTTCTTTGTAAATGACCTTGTTATTTTCGAGTGAGTGTCTTATCTATGTGCGCACACTTGAAACCTTTTGTTTTTAGCAACTCTTATGAATGAATGAATGAATGAATGAATGCACATGTTTAATGTATATAACCATGACTAATAACGGATTGTATTGGTTTGTTTTTCAGATAAATCGTTGGAAACAAATCAACAGAAACCTTTGTTGGTGATCATCTCCTGCTGAGGCCAATTGTAAAGAATCATCATCAAATTGCTACGACCATTGTGTGCCTGTGAGTGTGATTGTGTGCCAGTCAGTGAAAGCGATAAGTGTGGCCGTGAGGAATTGCTGGTTTTGGATTAACCTATTCTAAGGTAAGGTTTGCACGTTTTTTTAGTCCATTTTATAATCATGTCTATATCAGAGAGTGAAGTGTTAGTGTGGCAGCCTTTGGCCAAATGTTTCAAAACGCGAGTTTGCTCCGGCCGAATTTACAATGCGAATCACTGTCTGTCGCCTAAAGATTTTGTGGAATTATGTTTTCCCATTTTTGAGTGAATGTGAACAAGGCTTAAGATTGCATCAGGCTTTAAAAATAAATTTCGAACTACTATGTGAATTTACGTTGATAAAAAATAATGTTGAAGAGAAACACACTTTCAACCTTTGTACAAAAATGGAGGAAGTACTGATAGCTGATAATTTGGAAACGTGGTATCAGGAGAAAGCTATTCAAGCGCTTATCACTAAATTTGGTAAGTTGCAACAGGGTCCCAGTGGCTTGGCCCTCAATAGCATTGCCTATTTGCAAATCAATATTTGTAAATACAATCCATTGAATGCAGGAAGTAGCTATATTGCCACACCGAGCTTTATCGCTTCCAGAAAGGCAGTAATCAACTTACGCAACAAAGACGATTACTGCTTTTTGTGGAGTATAGTTAGCTGTCTTCATCCCTGTCAAGACAGTCATGGTGATAGACCAGGGCAGTACAAAGATGTGTTTAACCACATGAAACAAACTCTTAATCTGGACTGTGTTTCATTTCCCATGTCTCTAGATAAAATTCATTTATTTGAGAAAGATAATCCAAATTTCTCCTTCATGGTGTATGGTATTGAGGGATCCAATATTGAGGGCCCCTTGTATGCCACCAAACAGGTAAAGCAACATCACATTCACCTGCTTTTCCTGTCTGATGGGGATAAACGCCATTATTGTTGGATAAAGAATTTGAGTAGATTGGTAAGCAGTCAAATGTCCAATGATAAGTGTGCAAAACACATTTGTGAGCGCTGCCTTCAGTATTTTGGAACTGATGAACTTTTGAAACGACATACGGAAGACTGTGAAGGGCAGACGGCAGTAAAGCTAGTCTTGCCCGAAGGGAATGACGCAGTCTTAAAATTTAAGGTCACTAATAAACAAGACATGGTACCATTTACTGTTTACGCTGATTTTGAGGCCCTTACTGTTCCCATTCAGGGATGTGAACCAAGCCCCCATACAAGCTCAACCTATCCAGTGCAGAAACAAGAGCCTTTTGCTGTAGTCTATTATGTTTTCTGTCACTATGATAATTCACAATGTGAGTATGTAAGTCATGAAGGTCAGGATTGTGCGCAGTGGTTTGTTGATCAAATGGCGGCTTTAGCGGGCAAAGTAGAAAAAAAATTGGACAACCCTGTACCAATTCAGATGAATGACGTACAGCAAAGAGAATATGATCAAGCCACCACCTGCCACATATGTGAAAAGCCCATTTTAGGCGGAGAAAAAAAGTAAGAGACCACTGCCACAGGACAGGGCATTTTAGAGGTGTTGCTCATAGCGAATGCAATTTGAAGTACTCTACACCTCGCTTCCTCCCTATCTTCTTACACAATTTCTCCCGGTATGACCTTCACTTCATTGTAAAACAATTTGCTCATGTAGATAAGAGCACATTCAGCATTCTAGCTAAGAACCATGAGAGCTTTACCTCACTTTCATGGAGAAAAGGAAGCATGAGCATTCGCTTCCTCGACTCATTCAAGTTTATGTCTAGTTCGCTGGATAGTCTTGTGAAAGGCTTAAGTGAAGATGAGTTGAAACATACCCATTCCCACTTTACGGATACAAATCAATTTAAATTGTGTGTTCGTAAAGGCCATTTTCCTTATGATTATGTGGGAAGTTACGAGGTGCTTGAAGAAAAGACTTTGCCGCCAGGAGAAAAATTCTTTTCTCAGTTAACACAAAGCACCATCAGTGAAGAAGACTATGCCCACGCACAGCATGTTTGGCGAGTGTTTGGCATAGAAACCATGGGCCAGTATGCTATGCACTACTTAAAATTAGACGTGTTGTTGTTGACAGACGTGTTTGAAACGTTTCGTCAGCTATGTCACACGATCTATGGCCTTGACCCCGCCCACTACTATACCAGTCCAGGGTTAAGTTGGGACGCTGCCCTCAAATTTACCAACATTGAGCTTGATTTACTGACGGATCCCGATATGGTACTCATGATGGAAAAAGGGATTCGTGGGGGGTTCGTATCGCTCAATCAGCGACATGCCAAGGCAAATAATCATTACATGCCTGATTATTGTCCCGAAGAACCAGAATCCTACCTAATGTATTTCGACGTAAACAATTTATACGGTCACGTTATGAGTCGACCACTGCCGTACAGAAACTTTGTCTGGCTGTCTGAGAATGAAATTAAAGGTTTTAATGTGCATAGCGCCAGCAAGCAACAGGACGTACGGTATGTTCTTGACGTTGACTTAGCTTATCCCCCCCCCATCTCAGACAGCAACATGGTGATTTCCCCTTTTGCATAGAGAAAATGGTGCCGCCCGAGAGTAAGGGCAATCATAAGAAATTGATGGGTACCTTGTATGATAAAAATCACTATGTGTTGCATGTGGACATGCTGGTAGAATGTTTAGCCCAGGGCTTAACCCTGAAAAAAATCCATAGAGGTATTTCTTTAAGTCAGAAACCATGGTTGAAACCATACATGGATTTAAATACCAGTCACAGACAAAGTGCCACTCAACCATTTCAAATAAACTTTTTTAAACTAATGAATAATTGTATCTATGGCAAGAGTTTGGAAAATGTACGGCAGTATAGGGACATTAAGTTGGTCAACACATGGCATGGCAGATGGGGAGCTCAAAAATATATTGAAAAACCAAATTTCAAATCTTTAAACATTATTGATCATGATCTACTGACTATTGAACTTGCCAAAACTAAAGTGGTCATGAATAAGCCTATCTATTTAGGCCAAGTCATTTTAGATTTTTCAAAATTGCACATGTATAAATTCCATTATGGTTTTGCAATACAGCGATATGATACCATTTCCTTGTTATATACAGACACGGATAGTTTTATTTACCATATCAGTGACTGTGATCCGTATGTCGTTATCAAACAAAACCCTAAATGGTTTGACACGTTCTCGTTTAGTGAGAAGAACGTGTTCGATATCCCCCGTCTGAACAAAAAAGAAATTGGTTTAATGAAAGATGAGTGTTCTGACACCATGATGACTGAGTTTGTAGGTCTCGCTCCGAAAATGTATAGTTTTCGACAGGTGGATCGATGCGAATCTATGCGAGCCAAAGGGATTAGCCAGCATGTGGTTAAACGACTCTGTCTGGATGATTATTTACATGTCCTTCAGACCCACACAGCCATGGCACATAGTCAGTTTAGGATTCTCTCGAAAAATCATGATTTATTTTTAATGAAGCAGCGAAAACAAACACTCGCTTTGTTGGACGACAAGAGACAGTGGTGTCAGGATATGATGACAAGCGTCCCATTTGGTTACAACCAGTAATGGTTGTTGCTATTGTTGTTGTACAACACGGCAAGTGTTTGGTTTGGTTGTTATCAAATGCGAGATGCCATCTTGAGCCTCGGAATAAAAAAAATTGTAGTGTATCATATAATTTTTGTTTTTTAACCTGCGTGCATGGATGTATGCATGGATGTGTGAATGCCTGTAAATAGTTGTACATAAACTGTATGTCTTGTGCTATTTGCCTGTCAACGCATAAAGAGAACCATGCATCAACGTTTGCATGGTTTACTGTGCACAGGCTAGATTAAAAACATGTTGGCTTCTTTAGGTTAGGTTAGGTTAGGTAAAAAACAAACAAGTAGCCACCCTCACTATTGTTGTCGCTTAGTAGGCCTCATGTTACAGCAAAGTGTGCACTTTCTCAGTAGGCACAGCTTAATAGGCCACACTAGGTTGTGGCTTAGTAGGCCTCATGCAAGAACAAAAAACAAATATCATCTGCTTTTACTGTGCACAATCTCTCACTTTATGTCTAGTGTTACGAGTGCTAATATATTTGAAAACAACGCCAATCCAATATCTGAACAGATTTTTTTTAAAATCTGTTGCATGTTATGTTTGCCGCCTACAGCTAAAGAAGTCAACAGACAGATGGTTATTTATTTGTGTTTTGCTTATTTTTATTTTCTTTTTGCCATTGACTTAGGGGACAGACAGTGTATATAGTACATAGTATTTTTTATTTATTCACTTAGTAAACAGCAACGACTACTTTTCAGATTCAATCATGAGCCATGATGAAGATTGTTTGATCATCACAAAACACACCACGTTCAATGAATATGTCACGATGGTGTCTCATAATCCTCAACGTGTGGCCTATCCTTCAGAATATAGAAACACGAAAGTACGCATTGATACCACGTTTTATGACAGCAACATTAATCGTAATGATAATGATGATGATTTGTTTCATGACCCAGGGCATCACTTTTGTAAATCCTGTATGCTAAATTTTGGTTTTGAAAATAATGTATCCACGCAAGTGATTCATAAAGCATGGTACGGTTTAACCATGAATCAAGTGATTGTTAAATTGTACAATATGTACAAAACCCCTGTTTAATGTTCATTTTCCAATAACCTCTCAAATGTTTTGTTTTCATTTTTATACATTTCCTGCTGAGGAACGAATCACTTCGTATCGACAACAAGCATTTCGCCAACTTTGTCTTAGCTTACCTATCAATCAATATTCGCCTCATAGAATGAGATTTGTTAGAAACTAACAACATCATGTCATGATTATGGCTTTTTTTGTTTACATTCGGCTTTCAGGTGCATACTTGACGTTTAGAATACATTTGGCTATTTTGTTTGTTTGTTTGTTTTAGTTTATCGTGTATTCATGTTGATGAACACATACACACTGGTTTAAATTTATAGTTTTGAATTTTGTTTCTTTCTTGGTTTGTTGGATGTAGATATGGTTATTAAATGCATAGCGTGTTAACTTTGCCTTTTATAGGTTACCAACAGCATTCAGATGATTGCTCTTAGTATCTGCTGATACTATTTATTTAACAGAATGCAGTGTGAATTTGCACAACAACAGGGCAAACGAATACAAGTCATTCGACATGGGGATGATAGGCTAATTCCCATTCACAACAGAGACATACATTTACCTCCAAGAGATTTTGAAAAAAGATTCACTCTTAATTTTGATAAAACATTTCCTATTAAATAATTTCCAAATGTATGTTTTGACTGAAAATGATACAAACATTATTATTATATTTTTGTTAATTTATCCAATGCTACCTATCTACAAATTTAGGTCATAAACACCCAGGCTTTAAAACAAAAAAACACTTTGATGTACAAAGTTATTGTTGTTGATGTAATATAAGAACGAGAGTGTTAGAAAGTAACACTCTTTTCTTTGGTTATAGACAACCATGGACGCCTTGAACGCCATTGGTCAAGATTGTGGCTTTGCACGCAAGAAAATGAGTGAATTGCCTAGGCAAACACCCTTTCGCCTACATAAAATTCAAAAACTGAAAACCAAATTTG
The DNA here is from genome assembly GCA_946902985.2 of Meconema thalassinum. Classification (NCBI taxonomy): domain Eukaryota; kingdom Metazoa; phylum Arthropoda; class Insecta; order Orthoptera; family Tettigoniidae; genus Meconema; species Meconema thalassinum. The sequence continues at coordinate 38,333,514 of OX336391.1, read as the reverse complement.
GTGAACGAGCTCTTTGCATTTGTCAAGACTTTGAGACATTTCTTCCCACACGATTTAATAACCTACCTGATAATGTCATGGAAGATGTCAATTCCAGTATTCACCCTGTCTATTTAATTTATGAGGGTGAAAAAATAATCGATGCATGGTTCGTTTTGTAAAAATTGAAAACGAATAATCATTGTACTCTAGCCGTGACTTTATGTTTATTCATGCCCTACTCTTCAATAACTATAATAAAATAAATTTATTTTTTGGTGCTCAACAGTTTGACGTTTATTAATTGTTGCTCAACGTTTACAATGATAAATAATAATAAAAATAAATTTTCAAAAACTTATGCTTAATGGTAGAATTTTTTGTTTATAGGTTTAGTACAATTACCATCTATATAATTTTTTATAATAATGATGAAACTATTAGTTAAAATGATGGACTTTTGTCCTTTTTTTGATTGTTTGTGATTGAAAAATAGATTTACTACAATTAGTAATTTTTATAACGAAGCACTGCTGTCCCTTTTTTATTGTTTGTCATTTATGTCATTTTATTCATTTTATTTATAATTATAATGATGAAACTGTGAGTGAATAATAATAATGGAAAAAAACACAACATGGACTTTTGTCTTTTTATGTATTTTTTGTCATGATAACAGTGATACTGTACATTTTTTAAAATAAATTCATTACGTTAAAGTCCATATCTAGATCAAAGTAATTTGCTCTTCATAGCACCAATCACTATAAATGCTGCAATTCGTTCTGCTAGACTGGCATCTGAAGCTGTTAATCGTTGCTTGGCAATGCTTAACAAGTCTTTGTCGGCAATGTGTCTTAGTGTGGGATCACTGTTTTCATAGGCTTTATCGTGATTAAGACATGCATGATCCAAAGCATTGATTCCCATATCCCCTCTCCTCAAACGATCTTAAAGACGAGTACCAGGGCCGCAGAAGCTGTAAGCAGGTAAGTGAGCTTCGAATGGTAAGTTTTTAATGATGTTATCAATAATTCCACGGCCAGTACACCTGGGACATAGAGGTTTCAATCGGTGAAAAACACTTTTTTGTTGTTCTTCTTGTACTTCTTGTTCTTGTTCTTGCTGTTGTTGTTGTTGTTGTTGTTGTTGTTGTTGTTGTTTGTCGGCGGCTGCTGACGAGCATGGTAGGTGGTGGTTGTTTTACGCATGGCAGCCATGGAATGATGAAACAATGTCTTTACAATGAGTTTTATGACCATGATATAATTTCATTAATTGGCATGTGGCACACTGTCGAATGGAAGGTATTTTTGCCATGGTTAATTGCTTGTGATGGGAAAAATGACTGCATGGTTGTAGTTCACTCAATACAGAGTCGTTAGTCCACTCGGCAGGCGCCTTTTCCCAATTTTTTTTGACAGCGTTGGCAGCAACATAAAAAGAAATGATTTAGGTAGTGTTAGTAATTCATGTTGTGTAAAGCTAATCAGTTTTTTCTTGCACACAAAGAACTTTCCAATAGCCTTGTCGATTGTAGTGGCGTCCATGTCTGTAACGTTGATGTTATCACTTCACGTGTACACGTCTCACTGCTATCATTGGACGATACACTTTCAGTTTTAATTTTATTGAACAACTCCCAACATGCACTCGTGGTGAGCCAATGAAACAATTGCCATGCATGCGCTAAGGCTTTATTCTGAATATTGTCGCAAGGACAAGTGTCCAAGAGCGTTTGCAGGGATGGACAACCCAGATCTAAAAGGTCAATACATTGACAGTGAGAGGGTAGAAATGGTTGAAGCCACTGGCGTTTTTCACTCCCTTTAACAAATAAGTCATTGGCCGAGGACAAATGGACTTTCATGACGATGTCAAGATACTTGTAAGAAATATCACCTTTGTTCCATGATAATTGCAAATGATTTTCAATCCATTGGCTCTGTTTTTTATCTTTTTCACTAAGCAAGTCGAAAGCATAGGGAGGTTTAAACACCAAATGAATAGGGTTAGACACCCAAAACGTACTACAATCGATAAAAACGACTTCCTTAAATATACATTTGTTGTCTGCAATTTTAAACCCCTGACAATCCACGATGAGTGTACGCATCATGCTTTTATATTTACTTGTTACCTCATTGACGTCTAATCAACAACTAACCCACGGCAAAGTCAAAGGACTTTAGGAAAAAAAGAAACAAATGAATTGAACAACAGCTAAATATTTTTTGAGGTTTTATTCATAACATAAAAAACACTTACACTTTTATTACAAAAGTTTGTTGGCTTAATTTGGAACAGCATTCAAATGAATAGTTTGCACATACGGTCCACAGGTATCTCCTAGTTTTGCAGGGTCTGGTACAATAACAGGATAATTCAAACTCCATGGAATATTGCCCACATCATAGCGATTGAGGTAAGGGCAGGATGGACTCCATCGCTGATGATCTCTAAAGGGTCGATCCCCTATTTCCCAGTTTCCAATTTCAATGTTGCAAAAAATACACTTGACCACATCCCCACGTTTTAAGTAATAAAATCCGCTCGCAGCCAATTCTCCACAATCCATAAAGGGAACTGTCCATGTTTCAAAATTTTCAAACGATTAAATTCCCATTTTAAATTCCATGGGTTGTCTGTCACATTGTTGTTGTTGTTGCTTATTGAGGGACACATGATGTTTGTTGTTGTTGTATGTGCGCACAGTGCCAGAGCACAACAGATACTGTGCATGCAGACGCTTATCATCAATCCTATGAATGATGATCTTTTTTTTTCACTCGACCACAGATGGCTTACATGCTGGTGACATAATTGGACAAAGGATGATATTTCACTTGTCTAGCATGAATAATCAAACAGTAGGCACTGGTATGGTCTGGGACATTTTCTTGTGTTTCAAAATCTACCCTTAAATCAATGGTGGTGATTTTCATAGATTCTTCTAGATACGAACAGTCGAAAACAATGAGTGGTGCTTTTGCTTTAAACTCTTGTGGCGACAACATAGGACAATCCTGTTTTTCATAATAAGACGATTGAAATTTAGCGAACATGACATAAAGGGGACCAAACTTATTTTTTGAAAAATTGAATTCCAACCCCTCATAGGGAAAGCAAACATTATTTAAAAATAGTCATATATTTCTCAAGTGAATGTGATCAAACAAGGTGACATCTTTGCTTTGTTGGTATTTTCTATTGGTTTGAAAACCAATAATAACATAGAGGGGTCTCTCAGTAGAGCGAGCCGATTTGACACTCCAACTATGTGTGTCTGTGGTAGGTAGCAAGGGGTATTCATGTAGACACCAACTTCGAAAGGCGATAGGCAAGGCTTTATCTTTTTGCACCAAATTTAACATGCTTAGCTTTTTACGATCCGATAGCGTCACATGGGGCACTTTCCATAGTAATCGATGCAGTTGAATTTTTGGGTCTATCACTTGGTCAGAGGCTCCTTTCAGCGCATTATAATCACTGCGGTCTCTCACCAGATACAAACTTTGTCTTGCGTTTAAAATAATACGCTTGTGATCTTCGGCAAAGCCAAGGAGTAATTTTAAGGGTAGGAAGCCTGTGAAAGTGCCATCGGTATGAACTAGCCAGTCATTGCTACTGTTGGGACACCATCCTGCCATAGAAAGCGTTTTACTTTCCTCCTCAATATAGGATGGATATAATTTCATAAGACTAGTCATGCCCACATTTCGAGTCATATCTATGACAATATCATTTATCACATAACGTACTTCAGAAAACAGAAAAGCCAAACCATGATTCGCCAACGCAGACGTTGTGGGTGTGCTGCCATCTGCTTTCATCAATTTACCCTCAATTTGAAGGACACTTTCATGAGGTAGAGTAAAAATATCTTGATTGTTAATGACGAATTGAATCTCGTCATTGTTATTCAGTCCTGTTGCTTGAGGTTGATAGGAATGCATATCAATGCGCACGACGCCATCTTCCACTTGTATGGGATTTAACACTTGCAACAGCTCTTTGTTCATGATTGGGGTGTAGCGTATAACCAATGCGTTGTAAGCGTTGTCGGTTTACTCGTGTCAACCGTTTCATACACGGCGGGCAACTAACCGACCTCGTAGACATTGTTGTTGCTTTATAGATAAATTTCATAGCGTCTTTAAAACCAACTTGTAGGTCACAGGGGTGTTGGCGTCCAAAGCAATCAGTTGTTGGTTTCTATTCACTAAGCGTAAGGTAATATTACTAATATGACTGACACACACAGGATGATATAGAACCACTGAAGGGTTTTCACGAATAATATAGCCGCAAGGAGAGGTGACAATAAAATCATACAGGGAATGGCTTTGTTCTTGATTCGTAAATACGTCTCTAATAATATTGCAAGTCACAGAAATGTGATGGTCCTCGATGAATTTCACTGGATAATCTGATTCATGGGGTTGGTAAGCTGCCAACACTCTTGGTTTAAATCCTAGTAAAGGACCAATAGAATGAACTCGTGTTTCAAAGTCAATGTTAAACGTAGAGAAAATACGACAGCGATGAGTTATTGTATTGGCTGTAAGTTCAAATTTGTGTGTTCCATCCGCAAATGGTTTGACACCAAATTGTTTTATCATCGACACGCTAATGGCTTCATGCACATCGTCTATGGTATAACCTCCAGGGGGGTAGTCTCAACATATAATCATCATAATAAAATTTGTCATTAATATCCAGTTGAATATTGTAAATTCTGTTGTAACTTTCCAAAGAAATTAAACCTAGCACATAGGATTGTTCGGGATGCAATTCAATGGGGTGGGGGGATCCAGGGACACTTCAGGCCCGCGACTGTGCACGGTAAAGGTCTTGGCGTTGACATTCATAATGATGAAACTGTTGGCTTAACGCGACCTCTTATATAAAAAATGTAAACTCAATCGGCCACACTCTTGACTGTCAAAGGTTTGTTGACGATTCACATTATAGAATATCTTTACCCGGTTTCCCAAATAACGTAGCAACTCAATCGGGGGTGGTAAATTTCCATAACTATCAAAGTACCATACTGTGGAACCTTGTTTCACATAGGCTACAAAATGGGTTCCTGGGCCTGCATCATCATCTCATCATGGCTCGTTCTTCTTTCCACGATGCTTTGGGTAATTCATTTCGCATAAATACACCTTGAAAATGAGAAATCATTAGTTGTTTGGCATAGCTTTCCACTTCTTCATGGGTCATGGCATGACGAGGCAGTTGGCAACTCAAACTAACACTTGGGGCGCTGCGGTCGGTCTGGATAAGTAGGGCTTAAAATACTCAATAACACGCGTTTGATATGGAACACTTTTTATTTTTCGGTTATAATCAGTAAATGTGGTCTCTAAAGTAATGACAGTGTTATTTTTAATTGTATATATGTATAACTGTGCGATACACGTGATCTAATTTGTGTGTTCCACTGGATTTTTTGGTGTCATTTGCATATTATCAAGCAACAGTTTTTATGGTTGATGTAGATCAGCTGATTCAAATTTACACAGGGCTACACTTCGGACATTATTTCGGTACTATTATGCGCAATATAATGTAAATGTCGATCCTGAGTCAACGCCGAGGACATTCAAATAGAGAAATACGGTACATAAACAAATAAATAACACACCGAAGCTGTGCTACTTTTATCATTTCGAGACTAGCATCCACGCAAACCAGACGCCCCTGTTCCAAGCTCCGACTTATATCGTGAATTGATGTCAAACTGATGATCCGCCAGCCTTTTCGCCAAGCCTACACCTCGTAATCGCTAAGTTCTTCGATATTCGAGCTATTCCACTACGAGTCATATAGGCCTAATTTGCCTCCCCGTGGGCACTGTAGAATGAGTGATTCCGCTACCATTCAAATATTCAACACCAAACCCACCTTTTAACCATCCAAATCAAGCAATTCCTATCGCCCCCCGAGTTTTAATACAAGTTAAACTCATCCCTTCTCCCTACCAAGCAGCCAATAATTAATTATTTAATTAATTATTCAAGTAACTTCAATCTTACCAGCGCGCCCATCGTAACAGCTGTTTTTAAACTGAATAACCTTCGCTGGCTTTACGTCGCAGGTCTTCTGTCTGTCTACCTCGACAAGTGTTAGATCCTTCCCGGGGTGGAAAGGTATTATTATTAGGTATTAGGTATCATCACATTTCGGCTATTGCCATTTGCATCTTTTGGAAAGTGATGAAAACGTATATCCGCAGCCCTCTTATACATCGACTTAGGGCCGTAAACTGAGCAATACACTTTGCTTTTACTCATTTTTCACTCTATCAACGAGTAAAACTTATTACTTATGTATAAAGACACGAACAATTTACCACGATCTGTTTACCAATACAAGAAACCATATACAAACAGTCACCACGTGACAAATGTACCCTACTTGGTAAGTTTCTCATTTTTACCGCTAGATGTCATATCAGATAGCTGGAGTTGCCAGTTGCCTTAAGCGCTTATCGATGATGGACATTTTTTTTCTTTGACGGTAGGCCACTACCTTGTGGATAAAAGACTGGCTTTAAAGGATTGCCATTTCTAGCTCCCATCGCAATGGCTTCTAACTTTTTATTGTGTCGCTCGCTTTCTTTGAGTTGTTGCTTGCCTTGCTCGACGGCTTTTATGGTTTTCGCTACAGCGCTGGCACCACCCAAAAGGGACCCCAAAGCTGCCAACCCTGCAAATAAAGCCGGCAAAAAAACCCACGCTTAGCAACAGGAATGACTCGCCCACGATTTTGCTTTCTTCCTTTTCTTTTTCTCGATACATGATGCTGCGATTTCGGAGATGTAGACAATCGCACCGCTTGTAAAGCTTTTTCGATAGCCACTCTTTTTAGATTATTTTTAGTTTTTTTATGTTTTAACACTGGGTGTGAGGCAGATCGACTTGGTTTCCGACCTGGCTTTTTTTCTCTTTTTGAGATTTGTTTTTTTCATGTTCATAGCATATCTTTTTTTCACCATGCTGCTACTTGGTGAACCTTTCACAGCAAACATTCGATAACAACTAACGTAGAGAACCTTATTTCATAGCAGTATATTCCAATTCTATATAAAGCGGAAAATCACTCACCGTTTTCCCAGCTTCCTTTTCCTCAAACGTAAGCATAAGATGAAAGGATAATTCATCTCCAACATTTACTCTTTGATGGTTGTGGGCCAACACTCTATCACCGTTTAGTTGTATTTTTAAATGTTTCTCATCTGGCATGGCATATTTAATATGAATTACACCATCATAATGCAGTCGATAACGACTTAAACCGGAAGCAAGCATATAGGTAAGATCATCATTCACCAGTGGTGGTGGGGAATGGTTTCTGTCATTGTCCAGTTTTTGATTTGACAGGTACACTAAAAATACAGATGGGACAAATTTATAAAGCCTTTTCATTTGATAGGTCACATAACGTTTCGTGCAGACATCATTTTCGTCTCGAGGCTCTTGCACATCAATAATACGATGATGATTGGCTGAATAGCCCTCAGCGGTTAGTCTCGGGGCCATGTGATAGACACTTTGCACTTTGCGATCGACATAGCTTTTTGTTGCGACCTCTCGTGTCTGTTTGACAAAGAGGCGGCCGTGGCCATGGTTACACGTGCTCGCCCAAACACGTCCATAGTGATAGACGTTAACTAACCTATCCTACTCACCGCTTGCCTATATGTATAAACCTTATACACACAAGAAAAAACTCAGTCGTCGACACAATGGAATTAATGAAACAACCCCATGCTTTGCCCGTCTCTGATTTGGTTTCAGAGCTATCACTGTCCGTGTGCGAACCTAAACGTCATGGCACCCTATTCCCATCTACCGTTCTATGTATTATGGTAGGGCCTTCGGGTTGTGGAAAGACCAATGTTTTACTGAACATTATTACCGCACCTCATGGCATACGATTTCAAAATATTTATATTTTTGCCAAATCCTTGTACCAGCCTCTGTATGTGTATCTGGAACAAATTATGTCTTCATTAAATAAAGAAGCCATGGGCTATTTTACATTCACCTCACCTCAAGATGTCATTCAACAGTTGATTCATGACAATGCCAATCTCATCGTTCTCTTCCGCCAAGACTCTAGAAATCTCTATCATATTTTTCAAGATCATGTGAATCCAGATATGTCCTTTACAGCTTTCACGCAATTGTGTGCTTCGTGTTGGAACCATCATCCCCATGCCTGTTTGGTCATAAATAAACAGAGTGAACGATGTGAGGGACGTTATCGCTTGGGTTTTGATCATTTTATTTCTGTTTAAAAAGACCCAGGGTTGGACATTTCCTGTTAGTGTGTCTTTACCTTTACCATGGCGAACGCCATAGGGTACAAGAAACATGTTCAAATCATGCAGCGTATTATTGAGGCACGAAATACGATTCGACATAAATTTCGTGAATTGCAACGTTTAAAAAACGTCAATCCTTTACCCATGATAAAACATGCTCCATCATCGGTTGATCCCATGAGATTCAGACCTAATGCTTCTGCTGCTACTGCTGCTGCTACCTCTCAAACCAAACCCATAACAAGTTCAAAATTTACTCAAACAGATTCCACACGACAGGTAAAATCCTCCCCCTCGTCCTCCTCTAATGTTAGTGAACAAGAACATCAAGAACATGAAGAAGAAGGAGAACAACAACATGAACAAAGTGAAAGTGAAAGCGTATTTAGTCCTGAAAGAAAAATATCCTCACCCATTCAACAGTTTCTAAAAACAAAACAAAAATCTTCCGTCATAGCGGCAACACCGTCTTCCTCCACATCGTCTCCGTTTTCACAAGTCTGGGCAACACCTCAAAATAAAGCTCAACTCAAAAACATATTAATCAAACATTATGGGGCAACCCTGGAACCGTATCTGACCCTTCTATTTATTGGAAAGACAGATACCACTTATGGTGTTCGCTATGAGAATGATAGTTTTAAAATTGGGGATTTATCCATTAAATTTGCTCGTACGAAAGCTGTCATTAAAAAGATCAACTATAAATTAACACCAGGTCTGTTAAAGCTGCTATTTTCTCGCACCCCCTCGCCACAAGATTTTACGTCCGAGGACCTTGCTAAATATAAATCCATTTTATTAGACACCAACGCTCACAAAAAAAACTATAAATCCTCTCAGCAGGTCAATGCCAATATATCCCAAAAATATAAAACCATCATTGCAAACATCTTTGGTAAGCAAAAACATCACTCTGCCTCTGGTGTAAGGTTTAAGAAATTAAAACCCTACCTAGATATAACCTTTTGGAATAATCCCAATGAGTTAGTAGAGCGCTTATACTTGCTTCATGCATCAAAACAAGCTGGTCACACTGGACATGAGGCAGAAATCGCCCACATTGAACAACAACTCCGAGATGCTAAAATTATCTTATAAGCCATCCCCCATCAAAGTGGGCATTGCTCATGAATTGCATAAACCAGCCCGACGCATTTATGAACGTCGTCGTGTCATTTCCAAAGGAATCGATGAACTTTGGCAGGCATACCTGGTTGAAATGATACCTTATTCTAACGTTAACGACGGTGTACGCTATATGTTGACTGTCATTGATGTCTATTCCAAAATGGCTTTTGTTCAACCAGTAAAAAATAAAACTGGTGTCTTAGTCACAAAGGCCTTTCAACATATTATTGAACAATCAAAACGTCAACCTCACTTGTTACAAACCGACCAGGGGAAAGAATTTTTCAACAAGGATTTCTCCAGTTTTCTCAAATCTAAGGATATTCACCATTATACCACCTATAGCAACCTCAAAGCTAGTGTAGTTGAACGCTTCAATCGAACATTAAAAAGTTATATGCGGAAAGAGTTTACAATACATGGTTCCTATCGATGGATAGACTGGTTACCTCAACTTGTGTCACGCTACAACAACACCATTCATTCCACCATCGGCATGAAACCTCGCCTCGTCACCTAGAACCTACCAAGACTCAATAGACTGTTTAACCCTATAAAAAGGGTAGACCCAAGGCGACATCACCTTAAAATTGGAGATTTTGTTCGCATCAGTAAACATAGAAGTGTGTTTTCAAAATCGTATACACCACAGTGGTCGACAGAAAATTTTAAAATTCGCCAAGTCAAGTTAGGTCAACCAGTGACGTATCTCTTAGAAGATCAGAGCAGTCAACCCATTCAGGGACGATTCTATTATGAAGGAGTGCAAAAAACATTATATCCCAACGATTATCTCATTGAACGAGTAATTAAAGTCAAAGGTGCAAAATATTTTGTAAAGTGGTTAGGCTTTCCTTCCACGTATAATTCATGGGCCAATAAACATAATTCTTTGTAATAAAACCCTATTTATTTATTTAGTTATTTAGAGAAAAAAATCCATTCCCAAAAAGATGTATCACATGACCTTTCATTATTCCCACCCGTTTGTTTATTACATGTTCAATAACCTCTTTGTTCAAGTCCATGCCAATCTTTTATCATGATGTTATACACCCACCCATCGTTTCAAACTTTGCGTTGCATGATGAGACCATAATGAACCAAGGCTATGACATACACAGTATAAAGCTGCACACTGTATAATGACACCTGCCTCTTATCTCTCTCTGCCTGAGAGGCACGTACGATGATAAGAACACTGTCTGTCTGGCTCGCCGTGGGTCAGCCTCAATGCTTTCAATTCTCATTTCATCAAGCAAGTTCTCTCTCTGCATGTGAGCCCAGTCAAGCCTTGTCAAATAATAATAATAATGCATAGGTGTTTCACCAACATCATAGCGCTTAACATAACGTGACTTCAAATCTGGTTTCTTACTTTTTCCCCGTTTTCCTCAACGATCTCGAAAAAAAAAAATGACGGAAACCATGATTTCAGCTTTTCCATACCTACATTCCCGTAAACAGAACAACGACACAAATACATCGACATGCCCGTCATAAAAATCGCCTCATTCGTTTTCCAAAGAACGCGAAAATTAACAAAAACAACTTTTCCATAAGAAAACCATGTTTCCAGCTTTTTACCTTTTCCATATCTATATCCCCGTAAAGAGAATAAAGAGACGAAAGAAATACTATCACACACGTCATCATCACGTTTTCAGTTTTTCCAATATTAGGGAAAATCACAAAAACCCATTTTCCATCAAAAAACCATGTTTCCAGCTTTTTACCTATTCCATACCTACATCTCCGTAAAGAGGACAATGAGACGAAAACATACTATCACACACGTCATCCTCACGTTTTCAGTTTTCGCAATATGAGGGAAAATCATAAAAACCCATTTTCCATCAAAAAACCGTGTTTCCAGCTTTTTTACCTTTTCCATATCTATATCCCCGTAAAGAGAATAAAGAGACGAAAAAATACTATCACACACGTCATCATTACGTTTTCAGTTTTTCCAATATTAGGGAAAATCACAAAAACCCATTTTCCATAAAAAAACATGTTTCCAGCTTTTTACCTATTCCATACCTACATCTCCGTAAAGAGGACAATGAGACGAAAACATACTATCACACACGTCATCCTCACGTTTTCAGTTTTCGCAATATGAAGGAAAATCATAAAAACCCATTTTCCATCAAAAAACCGTGTTTCCAGCTTTTCTACCTTTTCAACACCTGCATTCCCGTAAAGAGCACAACGAGACGAAAAAATACTATCACGCACGTCATCATTACATTTTCAGTTTTCGCAATATTAGGGAAAATCACAAAAACACATTTTCCATCAAAAAACCATGTTACCAGCTTTTTACCTTTTCCATACCTACATCTCCGTAAAGAGGACAACGAGACGAAAAAATACTATCACACAAGTCATCGTCACTTTTTCGGTTTTCCTAAAATGAGCAAAAATGTGAAAAACGCATTTTTAGACGCAAAACCCTATGTTCACCTTTTCGACACCTACATTCCCGTAAAGAGCACGACGAGACGAAAAAAAAACCGAATCCAAGCACGCCCTCCTAGCATGACTCCTTCCATTCCAAGGTCGCAGGGGCTCACAACTTCCTAGGTAACGTAGAACCTACAACCTAGCATTATTTTAGAGTGGACATAAAACGTCCATAGGAAAGGGGGGGATTCACCACGTGTCCTACGACACCTCATAGGTTTAAATCCGATTATTGGTTACCGAAATAGTAAAAAAGCGCATGACCTATGAGTTTTAATGGTTCTTAATAAATATTTAAAAAGCTCATCTATAAATAATCATGTAAAAATCCCGCCCTCTTACAAAAACCCTCAAGTTCGTAGGCATACAAAAAACACTCATCGCCAAAATGTCAAAACAACATGTTTACCCCAAATGGCCTTTCCAAATTCCATCCATTAAAAAAAATAACCTCACCATCACATAGAGAGGAAATAATACCATCTAAACGACCCCTCACTCGAACCTACTCCTTTCCCACCACCTAACCCTTTCCCAACATAGCCATACATATTCAAGCACGAGCGCGACTTGAGAAAACCAACACTACCCCACTACTCACGAATGACCTTTTAGTTTTGGTCTTTTAATTAAATAAAGAGGCTATAGGAAAGTAGGGGGCGTCACTACGAGTGCTAGGACACCCTGTATGTTCTAATCCCATGTTTGGTTAGCGAGATATCAGGCTCGGGGCCGATACGAGGAGGGTTCAAAAAGAAGTGGGGCAGAACCCGTGTTACCACACTACTCACAGCCATTCTCGTTGCTATCCTCGTCCTCTTGAACGATATCTATCTCACTCGTGTGCGGTACATTTGACACAGTTGACCGCGGAGAAACTGTATCCTGAAGAAACTGCAAATTTGTAGCCCAGGGCCAATTTTTGTATTTCTTCCCCGAACCAGTAACTCCCTTTGATAACTTGAGATACTTCAGATACGAATCCCTCAAATTCTTCCTTTTCAGCTTTACAGCTTCACCTGTAGAAAACAGAATAAAACAGTCATAGAAGAACTCGGTCCCGTTAAAAAATACGAAATGAACATTAAAAATAATTGCTATAAATAGTAATTCTTAAATTACTGTTTACGTTTATCATTAATAAATTAATGTTACAATAATTTATGTTGAAATAGTAGGTTGAACTTTTTGTTTGTTTATGTGATTATTCATGTTGTATGTTTTCATTGTTTCAGGTATTTGGCCAGAGGTATTCCCATCACACTATCGCTTTCTCCTTCCGTGTTGGACGCACCACTGTTTCCAGCATAATTAAAGAAGTATGTATGGAGATCTGGAATGTTCTACAACCACTGTAATTGCCCACTCCAACAGAGGAGGTTTGGAGGAAGACCGAAGTTGGGTTTAGAGAACGATGGAACTTCCCCAACTGCATCGGGAGCATAGATGGGAAACACGTGGAAGTTAAATGCCCTAATAACAGTGGCTCAAGTTATTTTTGCTATAAAAACTATTTTTCGATTGTTCTCTTGGCTGTAGTTGATCCTTACTACAATTTCATTGCTGTTGATATAGGTAGCTATGAGTGGCACATCGATAGGGCTATATTCGAGAATTCCTCTTTCTATCGCGATTTTGTTGACAACAAAACAATTCTGCCTCCGAAGCCATTACCTGGGACAGACACCTCTGTCCCTCATGTGTTTATAGGCGATGAAGGGTTAAATTTACAAACTTATTTAATGCGACCTTTCCCAAGAAATACAGTCGTTGATAATGTAGAAAAAGCAAGGTACAATATACGACTGCAGAGCTCGGCGCATTGTTGAAAATGCATTCTGCATTTTAGCTCAAAAGTGGCGTGTATTTTTTTAGGCCTATCTAGTGTGATATTGATACTGCTATACATATTGTTAAAGCAGCTTGTTGCCTTCATAATTTCACTCGAGCTAATAACATAGAGAATCTCACTACTGATGGGAGAGAATTAGCAGACGACATCTCAAATGAGGCCATTAGTGCTTTTTCAGCCACTAATCGATTGAGAGAAAGACCATGTGATGCTGCCACTGATCTCTATACATGGATGGCTGGTAGCTAAGGCAGCAGTAAGCCGAATAAACGATGACAGGTATTGCAAGATGGCAGCGAGCGCATGGTGCAATATTGCGAATCCGGCTCTGTGATTGGTTACTGATAGTTTGATGTTATACATGTATTTATACTGGCAGTAAATATTTTGTGTTTCTTGTAGTTGTAAAATGAGCTGATTTTGGTTATTTAAAGCGTAAAATCTTAGTTTTAAGTACCGGTTTGGTGACCCATAATCCCAGGCAAAGCAGTAATACCTTTACTTCTCAGGCAGATAGGTCGCTTAGCCGTAATTTTGAAGTTATTGTGAAGTTAAGTATACATATGCAGTGGTGCTGAAGCAGACGTGATCGGGCTAGGCTATTGCGTGTTTAAATTTGAACCCATTTCAGGGTTTTTCGGTTCTGGGTGCGAATAGTTCGCTTAATAGTTGTAAAACGGTGGGGAGAGTATATTTTGAGTAGGTTTTTAGTTGTGTTAAGTTTTATGTGGAGCTGAGGAGTGAAATTGGTTTGGCTTCAAGTGCATTTTTGGCTTTGATCTACTTCCCGTTATTATTAAGTTTATTGTGCTGCTAGCGTGATTAAAAGCTGTAGTATTTGATGTAGAGTGCTGGGATTACTTGGAGGAAGTGTTGGTTATTTCATGGCAACGGGAATTCTACCAATTACCGATTACGATATGTCGAATCTAGACCTGTATAGTGAGATACGTTTAGGCCTATAGGCACATCATTTGAAGAATGCATAATTTTGTGGCATATATACATGTATACCGTATATACAATTTACAAGAATGTTTCCAGAAATTGTTTTTCACTCTTTACTCTGTTACTGATCGCTAATTGCGTGTACTCAGCACCTAAGTTGATACTTGTCAGCCGTTATTATACATTCATTTTGATTGATATTCCGGAGATTTACTGACCTCGGAATGACGTGTCAGTGATCCCAATGCTCTTATGCTATGAGTGAACATATCTCTATATTTTTATGTGCTTCAAAGCACCATTAATTACGATTTAAAATTGACAAGATTATCATTGCTTGCCCATAAGGAGGGCTCGAGAATGGGTAGACCAACATGGCGGACCGCGCGCTCAACCTGGCGTACTTTCTCGTGCAGCGGAGAGCTGCCATCAGCGATCCATGTATAGAGATCAGTGGATGATGCCCTTGCTGTACGAAACCATTTCGTTCAGTACTTCAACAATCGTTCCTGAATCATGTCAAACATTGCGCGTACCCTTATATATATCATTATACTTAAATTTAAGCGTACTTTGTATAATGTATTTATTATTATTATAGACCTACTTGTAGGCTACTTATCACTTGATCACACTTCCCTTTTTAGTTTTATTGTAAACAATATTGATTATGTGTTCTTTGAATATTGAATTTATGAATAATAATAATAATAAAATCTGACAATGTAACTTACAGCTCCGAAATCTCCTTCCACGGTTCTCCTTTCTTCACTACATCCTTGTAGACAGGGTGACGAAAATCATACAGGAGAACGCACTCGCGCACAAGGTCAATTATTGACCTCTCTGCTTCGTCGGCCATGCTTCCAGCCCGCGCGGTCTTTGTAAAAATCACAACTGCTCACTTGCCCGCCGCGAACAAGATT
This sequence comes from Meconema thalassinum, assembly GCA_946902985.2. Lineage (NCBI taxonomy): Eukaryota > Metazoa > Arthropoda > Insecta > Orthoptera > Tettigoniidae > Meconema > Meconema thalassinum. The sequence goes on along the minus strand of OX336391.1, from coordinate 38,317,871 downwards.
GGTCCGCCGCGGTAGACCGCCTTCTGTTTTACCAGGATGATGCAATATTACACGTTACAGAGTTCGCAGCGGTTGGGCGGGCTTGTTCGCGCGGGCAGCCCGCTTCCTGTTTGACCGAGCCTTTAACGGTCTGATATATTGTAGTCGGTCTTGGCTATATCTTATAAATTTAAATGTATATACTTACTGAAGTATGTAATAATAATAATCATTTATTGCAGCAAATAGCCATGCCGAGATACAAAACTAATACTAATAACTTAAATCTTACTCATCAAAGTGTCTATATACAAAGTGTCTGACAGGTTCTGTTTGCTATATATATATAGTTATTCGCAGCAGAAGCGTGTTAGCGATACTTTCCTCTGGGCGCAGGAAATGGCGTGATATCTATCACAAGCACTACCACACAGAGAGCAGGTGCATTGGGGGCCTGGGTCATGAAATCCTCTTGCTGTGCATATCTTAAAATGAAAACCGTGGACTGCAAAACAGGTGATTGTATGCCGCAGTTCAAAGTTGGCATTCATCCAGTCCGTCGACATAAGAGCTTCTGTGGAGTAGAAATCAGGCCATATGTCATTACGCTTAAGGTTTAGTTCTTCGATCAGTCTCTGGTATTGCACTGTTGATGGTAGGGAGTTCTCCAAACGCAGGTCTTCTATGAAGAAAGTCTCCCTTGCTAGTACGTAAGTTAGACGAGATGGCGTGTATTTTGATAAGTGCAGAATTTTCTTTAGGAAAGTAGACTTAACTCTTTCTATCTCTCGAAGGTTACTTTGTGTCAAATGATCCCAAGTTATTTGAATGCTGTATGTCACTATTGGAGTTATTTTCGTTCTGAATAAATTCATTGCGGTTTGTAAAGATAGATTACTGAAGTATGTAAATCTATGTACCGACTATACGCATATTCCATATTCCTGAACAAATTGTTTATTTCTCGGCAACTGGTGACCTAATTTCATTTTGAATCTGAAGGGATACCCATTTCAAATTACTAGTTTGTAACCATATGGGTTTCAAATCTCATAAAATCTTTCGTTTCTAGGACTTTCCCTCACATAAGTATGTGTTTGGCATCTAAAACTGCCTGTCCTTCAACGAGAGCCCGTCTAGAATTTCCAACAAGATTTAATACGGTAGCCTACTACATGAAGTCCACCAACCTTGCGTCCACTATTTTGCCGTGACCGACCTGCCACCTACATTCGTTTGAGTTCGCGAACTGTACTCGAACACGGCCGACTGGATGCGAGCTTCGCTCTCAGTGGAGTGACTTGAAAATTCTGCTTTGTTTATTTGATACGTTTTGTCACTTCCGTTTCTATAAAAATGGCTGATCCACTAAGTTTGCTTCGGCAGTTCAATGTCAACAAAAAAGAAATTGTTGAACGAGATAATCAGATTATATTTGGTGAATTCTCATGGCCAAAAAATGTGAAAACGAATTATTTGATGTGGGGGTAAGTATGGTGTTAAAGGAGTGGAATGTTGTTTTGTGTGTATGTTATGTACTTACTTAGCCTCAATCTGTTCGACGTTTCTATTGACGTATGTGCACTTTCCACGTTATGATATGCATTTTATCAGAGTAGATGTAGTGCAGTATTAAAGATCGGGAATATGAAATGTCTTCTCATTTTGGATTAGGCTTAAGCGAGATGGCTTGTATTTTTATGGTTATGGTCATTTGTAGCTTAGTTTGAAGTGTGTAGAATGAAGGATAAATATTTTAGAATTAATTAGAAATGAACTCTGTAACTGTTACTTGTGAAATTCACAAGCTGCGTTATTAATGTAATAAAGCACACAAATTGTGTACGGTATATAAAGAGATTACATTTCATTTAAACATACGTTTATTATAGGCCTATTTCGCTTTGTGCATTCCACAACATGGTAACGAGGTCAAGTCAAATCACACAGTGCACACACACAACTATCGTCAGGTTCATGAAGGATATTAGTTTTGCAGAGTTTATGGTTGTATCCATGAACTGCCATAGCATTGACAAAATGTAGGAGATCCTGGTCAGTATTGGTCCAAGTCCTATTCGTCATTGCTTCAGTCGAGTAGAAGTCAATACAAATGTCGTTCCTTTCGTCCAAGAGTTTCTTCCAATTGTCTGTATAAGGTCCCGCCTTTTGACAACGATAACCACAAACAGCTGTGATGCACTGTTGTGATTGTCATGATCAATAAGGTTTTTCAATTATTGTATTAATTAAGGTAATTAACTTATGATAGGCCTACATTGCCGTATTGTTGTAATATCATAGTATTTGATTAATACAAGGTTTGGAACGGTCCAACGTTGAGTTTAATCTGAAATTTGTAGTGTTTCGCTTTCTTTGGTGGTGAGTGTAGGAGTGAATTATGCAAACAACATTGTGAGAGATAGGCCTACCATGTTATGAACTGCAGCAAACGAAGTACTGCCTTAACTCAGTTTTGTCAAAACTAAAGTTTTCTCTCTCATTTTTGCACATTGTGCACATTACTAAATAAATAAATAAAAATATAGGAAGTATTGTGTTTCTTGTTCTGTTCTGTTCTGTTGTTGACACCGTGGACTTGCGGCTGCATAATTTGTCTGATAACCTGTGTTATAATGGTGTCTGTGTATTTGTAATTCATTTGAGGATAGGGAAGGAGACAGCCGCAACCTTAGGTTAAGAGGCACTTGTGTAGTTTAGGTGGTACGGATATTTTTTCTCGTAATACGACTTCTTTTCATGAATTATTAGTAAATCGAGGGTGCTGATCACGAATATAATATTAGTTTTGCACCCAGATTAATAGTTCGGCTGTAATAGAGAACCGCACGACTGCGAACAATTGAAGCACACATATGCGTCACACAAACGTCACAGATGCGGGATAGCAACACAATCTCGCGCCACTCTCTCAACTCTCAAGAAGTGCAGACATTTGTTCAGATGTAAGAGACATGTATTATACGTCTTCTAAAGAACCCTCGTCCCCAAGGGCGTTAGGTGTGTCTTTCCTCACAATGTAAGGAACGTCTCAATACTATTTTTATGAACACAATACCGTAACTTTCCGGGTTACACGCCGCCAATTCGAATATATGACTTAGTGCATGAGCGGGGAATCGAACCCTCGTCCCCAAGGGCGTTAGGTGTGTCTTTCCTCACAGACAATGTAAGGAATGTCTCAATACTATTTTTATGAACACAATACCGTAACTTTCCGGGTTACACGCCGCCAATTCGAATATATGACTTAGTGCATGACCGGGGAATCGAACCCTCGTCCCCAAGGGCGTTAGGTGTGTCTTTCCTCACAGACAATATAAGAAACGTCTCCATAGTATTTTTATGAACACAATACCGTAAATTTCCAGGTTGCACGCCGCAAATTCGAATTTCTGACCTGGGGCTTAGTAACTTATGTACTGTAGTTTAGGTGGTACGGATATTTTTTCTCGAAATGTGACTTCTTTACATGAATTATGGGTATATCGAGGGTGCTGATCGCGAATATACTATTAGTTTTGCACCCGTATTAATACTTCGGCTGTACTAGAACACCGCGCGACAAATTCGAATTTATGACTGTACCTGGGGGGGGGGATTAGAACACTCGTCCCCAAGGGCATTAGGTGTGACATTTCGCACAGCCAACTTAAGGAACGTCTCCATACTATTTTTATGAACACCATACCGTAACATTCTGGGTTACACACCGCAAATTCGAATTTATGACTTAGTACCTGGAAGGGAATCGAACCCTCATCCCCAAGGGCGTTAGGTGTGACGCTTTTGTACAGGCAATGTAAGATACGTCTCCATAATATTTTTATGAACACAATACCGTAGCTTTCCGGGTTACACGCCGCCAATTCGAATTTATGAATTAGTGCATGGCCGGGGAATCGAACCCTCGTCCCCAAGGGCATTAGGTGTGTCTTTCCTCACAGACAATATAAGGAACGTCTCCATACTATTTTTATGAACACAATACCGTAACATTCCAGGTTGCACGCCGCAAATTCGAATTTATGACCTGGGGCTTAGTAACTTCTGTAGTTTAGGTGGTACGGACATTATTTCTCGAAATGTGACTTCTTTACATGAATTATGGGTAAATCGGGGGTGCTGATCGCGAATATACTATTAGTTTTGCTCCCATATTAATACTTCGGCTGTAATAGAGCACCGCGCGACAAATTCGAATTTATGACTGTACCTGGGTGGGGAATAGAACCCTCGTCCCCAAGGGCGTTAGGTGTGACTTTCCGCACAGCCAACTTAAGGAACGTCTCCATACCATTTTTATGAACACAATACCGTAACTTTCCGGGTTACACGCCACAAATTCGAATTTATGACTTACTATCTGGGAGGGAATCGAATCCTTGTCCCCAAGGGCGTTAGGTGTGACATTTGGCACAGCCAACGTAAGGCACGTCTCCAAACTATTTTTATGAACACAATACCGTAACTTTCCGGGTTACACGCCCTAAATTCGAATTTATGACTTAGTGCCTGGCGAGAGAATCGAACCTCGTACCCAAGGGCGTTAGGTGTGACATTTCGCACAGCCAACGTAAGGAACGTCTCAATACTATTTTTATGAACACAATACCGTAACTTTCCGGGTTACACGCCGCCAATTCGAATATATGACTTAGTGCATGAGCGGGGAATCGAACCCTCGTCCCCAAGGGCGTTAGGTGTGTCTTTCCTCACAGACAATGTAAGGAATGTCTCAATACTATTTTTATGAACACAATACCGTAACTTTCCGGGTTACACGCCGCCAATTCGAATATATGACTTAGTGCATGACCGGGGAATCGAACCCTCGTCCCCAAGGGCGTTAGGTGTGTCTTTCCTCACAGACAATATAAGAAACGTCTCCATAGTATTTTTATGAACACAATACCGTAAATTTCCAGGTTGCACGCCGCAAATTCGAATTTCTGACCTGGGGCTTAGTAACTTATGTACTGTAGTTTAGGTGGTACGGATATTTTTTCTCGAAATGTGACTTCTTTACATGAATTATGGGTATATCGAGGGTGCTGATCGCGAATATACTATTAGTTTTGCACCCGTATTAATACTTCGGCTGTACTAGAACACCGCGCGACAAATTCGAATTTATGACTGTACCTGGGGGGGGGGGATTAGAACACTCGTCCCCAAGGGCGTTAGGTGTGACATTTCGCACAGCCAACTTAAGGAACGTCTCCATACTATTTTTATGAACACCATACCGTAACATTCTGGGTTACACACCGCAAATTCGAATTTATGACTTAGTACCTGGAAGGGAATCGAACCCTCATCCCCAAGGGCGTTAGGTGTGACGCTTTTGTACAGGCAATGTAAGATACGTCTCCATAATATTTTTATGAACACAATACCGTAGCTTTCCGGGTTACACGCCGCCAATTCGAATTTATGAATTAGTGCATGGCCGGGGAATCGAACCCTCGTCCCCAAGGGCATTAGGTGTGTCTTTCCTCACAGACAATATAAGGAACGTCTCCATACTATTTTTATGAACACAATACCGTAACATTCCAGGTTGCACGCCGCAAATTCGAATTTATGACCTGGGGCTTAGTAACTTATGTAGTTTAGGTGGTACGGACATTATTTCTCGAAATGTGACTTCTTTACATGAATTATGGGTAAATCGGGGGTGCTGATCGCGAATATACTATTAGTTTTGCTCCCATATTAATACTTCGGCTGTAATAGAGCACCGCGCGACAAATTCGAATTTATGACTGTACCTGGGTGGGGAATAGAACCCTCGTCCCCAAGGGCGTTAGGTGTGACTTTCCGCACAGCCAACTTAAGGAACGTCTCCATACCATTTTTATGAACACAATACCGTAACTTTCCGGGTTACACGCCACAAATTCGAATTTATGACTTACTATCTGGGAGGGAATCGAATCCTTGTCCCCAAGGGCGTTAGGTGTGACATTTGGCACAGCCAACGTAAGGCACGTCTCCAAACTATTTTGAACACAATACCGTAACTTTCCGGGTTACACGCCCTAAATTCGAATTTATGACTTAGTGCCTGGCGAGAGAATCGAACCTCGTACCCAAGGGCGTTAGGTGTGACATTTCGCACAGCCAACGTAAGGAACGTCTCAATACTATTTTTATGAACACAATACCGTAACTTTCCGGGTTACACGCCGCCAATTCGAATATATGACTTAGTGCATGAGCGGGGAATCGAACCCTCGTCCCCAAGGGCGTTAGGTGTGTCTTTCCTCACAGACAATGTAAGGAATGTCTCAATACTATTTTTATGAACACAATACCGTAACTTTCCGGGTTACACGCCGCCAATTCGAATATATGACTTAGTGCATGACCGGGGAATCGAACCCTCGTCCCCAAGGGCGTTAGGTGTGTCTTTCCTCACAGACAATATAAGAAACGTCTCCATAGTATTTTTATGAACACAATACCGTAAATTTCCAGGTTGCACGCCGCAAATTCGAATTTCTGACCTGGGGCTTAGTAACTTATGTACTGTAGTTTAGGTGGTACGGATATTTTTTCTCGAAATGTGACTTCTTTACATGAATTATGGGTATATCGAGGGTGCTGATCGCGAATATACTATTAGTTTTGCACCCGTATTAATACTTCGGCTGTACTAGAACACCGCGCGACAAATTCGAATTTATGACTGTACCTGGGGGGGGATTAGAACACTCGTCCCCAAGGGTGTTAGGTGTGACATTTCGCACAGCCAACTTAAGGAACGTCTCCATACTATTTTTATGAACACCATACCGTAACATTCTGGGTTACACACCGCAAATTCGAATTTATGACTTAGTACCTGGAAGGGAATCGAACCCTCATCCCCAAGGGCGTTAGGTGTGACGCTTTTGTACAGGCAATGTAAGATACGTCTCCATAATATTTTTATGAACACAATACCGTAGCTTTCCGGGTTACACGCCGCCAATTCGAATTTATGAATTAGTGCATGGCCGGGGAATCGAACCCTCGTCCCCAAGGGCATTAGGTGTGTCTTTCCTCACAGACAATATAAGGAACGTCTCCATACTATTTTTATGAACACAATACCGTAACATTCCAGGTTGCACGCCGCAAATTCGAATTTATGACCTGGGGCTTAGTAACTTATGTAGTTTAGGTGGTACGGACATTATTTCTCGAAATGTGACTTCTTTACATGAATTATGGGTAAATCGGGGGTGCTGATCGCGAATATACTATTAGTTTTGCTCCCATATTAATACTTCGGCTGTAATAGAGCACCGCGCGACAAATTCGAATTTATGACTGTACCTGGGTGGGGAATAGAACCCTCGTCCCCAAGGGCGTTAGGTGTGACTTTCCGCACAGCCAACTTAAGGAACGTCTCCATACCATTTTTATGAACACAATACCGTAACTTTCCGGGTTACACGCCACAAATTCGAATTTATGACTTACTATCTGGGAGGGAATCGAATCCTTGTCCCCAAGGGCGTTAGGTGTGACATTTGGCACAGCCAACGTAAGGCACGTCTCCAAACTATTTTTATGAACACAATACCGTAACTTTCCGGGTTACACGCCCTAAATTCGAATTTATGACTTAGTGCCTGGCGAGAGAATCGAACCTCGTACCCAAGGGCGTTAGGTGTGACATTTCGCACAGCCAACGTAAGGAACGTCTCCATACTATTTTTATGAACACAATACCGTAACTTTCCGGGTTACACGCCGCCAATTCGAATATATGACTTAGTGCATGACCGGGGAATCGAACCCTCGTCCCCAAGGGCGTTAGGTGTGTCTTTCCTCACAGACAATGTAAGGAACGTCTCAATACTATTTTTATGAACACAATACCGTATCTTTCCGGGTTACACGCCGCCAATTCGAATAGGCCTATATGACTTAGTGCATGACCGGGGAATCGAACCATCGTCCCCAAGGGCGTTAGGTGTGTCTTTCCTCACAGACAATATAAGAAACGTCTCCATAGTATTTTTATGATCACAATACCGTAAATTTCCAGGTTGCACGCCGCAAATTCGAATTTCTGACCTGGGGCTTAGTAACTTATGTAGTATAGGTGGTACGGATATTTTTTCTCGAAATGTGACTTCTTTACATGAATTATGGGTATATCGAGGGTGCTGATCGCGAATATACTATTAGTTTTGCACCCGTATTAATACTTCGGCTGTACTAGAACACCGCGCGACAAATTCGAATTTATGACTGTACCTGGGGGGGGATTAGAACACTCGTCCCCAAGGGCGTTAGGTGTGACATTTCGCACAGCCAACTTAAGGAACGTCTCCATACTATTTTTATGAACACCATACCGTAACATTCTGGGTTACACACCGCAAATTCGAATTTATGACTTAGTACCTGGGAGGGAATCGAACCCTCATCCCCAAGGGCGTTAGGTGTGACGCTTTTGTACAGGCAATGTAAGATACGTCTCCATAATATTTTTATGAACACAATACCGTAACTTTCCGGGTTACACGCCGCCAATTCGAATATATGACTTAGTGCATGACCGGGGAATCGAACCCTCGTCCCCAAGGGCGTTAGGTGTGTCTTTCCTCACAGACAATATAAGAAACGTCTCCATAGTATTTTTATGAACACAATACCGTAAATTTCCAGGTTGCACGCCGCAAATTCGAATTTCTGACCTGGGGCTTAGTAACTTATGTACTGTAGTTTAGGTGGTACGGATATTTTTTCTCGAAATGTGACTTCTTTACATGAATTATGGGTATATCGAGGGTGCTGATCGCGAATATACTATTAGTTTTGCACCCGTATTAATACTTCGGCTGTACTAGAACACCGCGCGACAAATTCGAATTTATGACTGTACCTGGGGGGGGATTAGAACACTCGTCCCCAAGGGCGTTAGGTGTGACATTTCGCACAGCCAACTTAAGGAACGTCTCCATACTATTTTTATGAACACCATACCGTAACATTCTGGGTTACACACCGCAAATTCGAATTTATGACTTAGTACCTGGAAGGGAATCGAACCCTCATCCCCAAGGGCGTTAGGTGTGACGCTTTTGTACAGGCAATGTAAGATACGTCTCCATAATATTTTTATGAACACAATACCGTAGCTTTCCGGGTTACACGCCGCCAATTCGAATTTATGAATTAGTGCATGGCCGGGGAATCGAACCCTCGTCCCCAAGGGCATTAGGTGTGTCTTTCCTCACAGACAATATAAGGAACGTCTCCATACTATTTTTATGAACACAATACCGTAACATTCCAGGTTGCACGCCGCAAATTCGAATTTATGACCTGGGGCTTAGTAACTTATGTAGTTTAGGTGGTACGGACATTATTTCTCGAAATGTGACTTCTTTACATGAATTATGGGTAAATCGGGGGTGCTGATCGCGAATATACTATTAGTTTTGCTCCCATATTAATACTTCGGCTGTAATAGAGCACCGCGCGACAAATTCGAATTTATGACTGTACCTGGGTGGGGAATAGAACCCTCGTCCCCAAGGGCGTTAGGTGTGACTTTCCGCACAGCCAACTTAAGGAACGTCTCCATACCATTTTTATGAACACAATACCGTAACTTTCCGGGTTACACGCCACAAATTCGAATTTATGACTTACTATCTGGGAGGGAATCGAATCCTTGTCCCCAAGGGCGTTAGGTGTGACATTTGGCACAGCCAACGTAAGGCACGTCTCCAAACTATTTTTATGAACACAATACCGTAACTTTCCGGGTTACACACCCTAAATTCGAATTTATGACTTAGTGCCTGGCGAGAGAATCGAACCTCGTACCCAAGGGCGTTAGGTGTGACATTTCGCACAGCCAACGTAAGGAACATCTCCATACTATTTTTATGAACACAATACCGTAACTTTCCGGGTTACACGCCGCCAATTCGAATATATGACTTAGTGCATGACCGGGGAATCGAACCCTCGTCCCCAAGGGCGTTAGGTGTGTCTTTCCTCACAGACAATGTAAGGAACGTCTCAATACTATTTTTATGAACACAATACCGTAACTTTCCGGGTTACACGCCGCCAATTCGAATATATGACTTAGTGCATGACCGGGGAATCGAACCCTCGTCCCCAAGGGCGTTAGGTGTGTCTTTCCTCACAGACAATATAAGAAACGTCTCCATAGTATTTTTATGAACACAATACCGTAAATTTCCAGGTTGCACGCCGCAAATTCGAATTTCTGACCTGGGGCTTAGTAACTTATGTAGTATAGGTGGTACGGATATTTTTTCTCGAAATGTGACTTCTTTACATGAATTATGGGTATATCTAGGGTGCTGATCGCGAATATACTATTAGTTTTGCACCCGTATTAATACTTCGGCTGTACTAGAACACCGCGCGACAAATTCGAATTTATGACTGTACCTGGGGGGGGATTAGAACACTCGTCCCCAAGGGCGTTAGGTGTGACATTTCGCACAGCCAACTTAAGGAACGTCTCCATACTATTTTTATGAACACCATACCGTAACATTCTGGGTTACACACCGCAAATTCGAATTTATGACTTAGTACCTGGAAGGGAATCGAACCCTCATCCCCAAGGGCGTTAGGTGTGACGCTTTTGTACAGGCAATGTAAGATACGTCTCCATAATATTTTTATGAACACAATACCGTAGCTTTCCGGGTTACACGCCGCCAATTCGAATTTATGAATTAGTGCATGGCCGGGGAATCGAACCCTCGTCCCCAAGGGCATTAGGTGTGTCTTTCCTCACAGACAATATAAGGAACGTCTCCATACTATTTTTATGAACACAATACCGTAACATTCCAGGTTGCACGCCGCAAATTCGAATTTATGACCTGGGGCTTAGTAACTTATGTAGTTTAGGTGGTACGGACATTATTTCTCGAAATGTGACTTCTTTACATGAATTATGGGTAAATCGGGGGTGCTGATCGCGAATATACTATTAGTTTTGCTCCCATATTAATACTTCGGCTGTAATAGAGCACCGCGCGACAAATTCGAATTTATGACTGTACCTGGGTGGGGAATAGAACCCTCGTCCCCAAGGGCGTTAGGTGTGACTTTCCGCACAGCCAACTTAAGGAACGTCTCCATACCATTTTTATGAACACAATACCGTAACTTTCCGGGTTACACGCCACAAATTCGAATTTATGACTTACTATCTGGGAGGGAATCGAATCCTTGTCCCCAAGGGCGTTAGGTGTGACATTTGGCACAGCCAACGTAAGGCACGTCTCCAAACTATTTTTATGAACACAATACCGTAACTTTCCGGGTTACACGCCCTAAATTCGAATTTATGACTTAGTGCCTGCGAGAGAATCGAACCTCGTACCCAAGGGCGTTAGGTGTGACATTTCGCACAGCCAACGTAAGGAACGTCTCAATACTATTTTTATGAACACAATACCGTAACTTTCCGGGTTACACGCCGCCAATTCGAATATATGACTTAGTGCATGAGCGGGGAATCGAACCCTCGTCCCCAAGGGCGTTAGGTGTGTCTTTCCTCACAGACAATGTAAGGAATGTCTCAATACTATTTTTATGAACACAATACCGTAACTTTCCGGGTTACACGCCGCCAATTCGAATATATGACTTAGTGCATGACCGGGGAATCGAACCCTCGTCCCCAAGGGCGTTAGGTGTGTCTTTCCTCACAGACAATATAAGAAACGTCTCCATAGTATTTTTATGAACACAATACCGTAAATTTCCAGGTTGCACGCCGCAAATTCGAATTTCTGACCTGGGGCTTAGTAACTTATGTACTGTAGTTTAGGTGGTACGGATATTTTTTCTCGAAATGTGACTTCTTTACATGAATTATGGGTATATCGAGGGTGCTGATCGCGAATATACTATTAGTTTTGCACCCGTATTAATACTTCGGCTGTACTAGAACACCGCGCGACAAATTCGAATTTATGACTGTACCTGGGGGGGATTAGAACACTCGTCCCCAAGGGCGTTAGGTGTGACATTTCGCACAGCCAACTTAAGGAACGTCTCCATACTATTTTTATGAACACCATACCGTAACATTCTGGGTTACACACCGCAAATTCGAATTTATGACTTAGTACCTGGAAGGGAATCGAACCCTCATCCCCAAGGGCGTTAGGTGTGACGCTTTTGTACAGGCAATGTAAGATACGTCTCCATAATATTTTTATGAACACAATACCGTAGCTTTCCGGGTTACACGCCGCCAATTCGAATTTATGAATTAGTGCATGGCCGGGGAATCGAACCCTCGTCCCCAAGGGCATTAGGTGTGTCTTTCCTCACAGACAATATAAGGAACGTCTCCATACTATTTTTATGAACACAATACCGTAACATTCCAGGTTGCACGCCGCAAATTCGAATTTATGACCTGGGGCTTAGTAACTTATGTAGTTTAGGTGGTACGGACATTATTTCTCGAAATGTGACTTCTTTACATGAATTATGGGTAAATCGGGGGTGCTGATCGCGAATATACTATTAGTTTTGCTCCCATATTAATACTTCGGCTGTAATAGAGCACCGCGCGACAAATTCGAATTTATGACTGTACCTGGGTGGGGAATAGAACCCTCGTCCCCAAGGGCGTTAGGTGTGACTTTCCGCACAGCCAACTTAAGGAACGTCTCCATACCATTTTTATGAACACAATACCGTAACTTTCCGGGTTACACGCCACAAATTCGAATTTATGACTTACTATCTGGGAGGGAATCGAATCCTTGTCCCCAAGGGCGTTAGGTGTGACATTTGGCACAGCCAACGTAAGGCACGTCTCCAAACTATTTTTATGAACACAATACCGTAACTTTCCGGGTTACACGCCCTAAATTCGAATTTATGACTTAGTGCCTGGCGAGAGAATCGAACCTCGTACCCAAGGGCGTTAGGTGTGACATTTCGCACAGCCAACGTAAGGAACGTCTCAATACTATTTTTATGAACACAATACCGTAACTTTCCGGGTTACACGCCGCCAATTCGAATATATGACTTAGTGCATGAGCGGGGAATCGAACCCTCGTCCCCAAGGGCGTTAGGTGTGTCTTTCCTCACAGACAATGTAAGGAATGTCTCAATACTATTTTTATGAACACAATACCGTAACTTTCCGGGTTACACGCCGCCAATTCGAATATATGACTTAGTGCATGGCCGGGGAATCGAACCCTCGTCCCCAAGGGCGTTAGGTGTGTCTTTCCTCACAGACAATATAAGAAACGTCTCCATAGTATTTTTATGAACACAATACCGTAAATTTCCAGGTTGCACGCCGCAAATTCGAATTTCTGACCTGGGGCTTAGTAACTTATGTACTGTAGTTTAGGTGGTACGGATATTTTTTCTCGAAATGTGACTTCTTTACATGAATTATGGGTATATCGAGGGTGCTGATCGCGAATATACTATTAGTTTTGCACCCGTATTAATACTTCGGCTGTACTAGAACACCGCGCGACAAATTCGAATTTATGACTGTACCTGGGGGGGGATTAGAACACTCGTCCCCAAGGGCGTTAGGTGTGACATTTCGCACAGCCAACTTAAGGAACGTCTCCATACTATTTTTATGAACACCATACCGTAACATTCTGGGTTACACACCGCAAATTCGAATTTATGACTTAGTACCTGGAAGGGAATCGAACCCTCATCCCCAAGGGCGTTAGGTGTGACGCTTTTGTACAGGCAATGTAAGATACGTCTCCATAATATTTTTATGAACACAATACCGTAGCTTTCCGGGTTACACGCCGCCAATTCGAATTTATGAATTAGTGCATGGCCGGGGAATCGAACCCTCGTCCCCAAGGGCATTAGGTGTGTCTTTCCTCACAGACAATATAAGGAACGTCTCCATACTATTTTTATGAACACAATACCGTAACATTCCAGGTTGCACGCCGCAAATTCGAATTTATGACCTGGGGCTTAGTAACTTATGTAGTTTAGGTGGTACGGACATTATTTCTCGAAATGTGACTTCTTTACATGAATTATGGGTAAATCGGGGGTGCTGATCGCGAATATACTATTAGTTTTGCTCCCATATTAATACTTCGGCTGTAATAGAGCACCGCGCGACAAATTCGAATTTATGACTGTACCTGGGTGGGGAATAGAACCCTCGTCCCCAAGGGCGTTAGGTGTGACTTTCCGCACAGCCAACTTAAGGAACGTCTCCATACCATTTTTATGAACACAATACCGTAACTTTCCGGGTTACACGCCACAAATTCGAATTTATGACTTACTATCTGGGAGGGAATCGAATCCTTGTCCCCAAGGGCGTTAGGTGTGACATTTGGCACAGCCAACGTAAGGCACGTCTCCAAACTATTTTTATGAACACAATACCGTAACTTTCCGGGTTACACGCCCTAAATTCGAATTTATGACTTAGTGCCTGGCGAGAGAATCGAACCTCGTACCCAAGGGCGTTAGGTGTGACAATTCGCACAGCCAACGTAAGGAACGTCTCAATACTATTTTTATGAACACAATACCGTAACTTTCCGGGTTACACGCCGCCAATTCGAATATATGACTTAGTGCATGAGCGGGGAATCGAACCCTCGTCCCCAAGGGCGTTAGGTGTGTCTTTCCTCACAGACAATGTAAGGAATGTCTCAATACTATTTTTATGAACACAATACCGTAACTTTCCGGGTTACACGCCGCCAATTCGAATATATGACTTAGTGCATGACCGGGGAATCGAACCCTCGTCCCCAAGGGCGTTAGGTGTGTCTTTCCTCACAGACAATATAAGAAACGTCTCCATAGTATTTTTATGAACACAATACCGTAAATTTCCAGGTTGCACGCCGCAAATTCGAATTTCTGACCTGGGGCTTAGTAACTTATGTACTGTAGTTTAGGTGGTACGGATATTTTTTCTCGAAATGTGACTTCTTTACATGAATTATGGGTATATCGAGGGTGCTGATCGCGAATATACTATTAGTTTTGCACCCGTATTAATACTTCGGCTGTACTAGAACACCGCGCGACAAATTCGAATTTATGACTGTACCTGGGGGGGGATTAGAACACTCGTCCCCAAGGGCGTTAGGTGTGACATTTCGCACAGCCAACTTAAGGAACGTCTCCATACTATTTTTATGAACACCATACCGTAACATTCTGGGTTACACACCGCAAATTCGAATTTATGACTTAGTACCTGGAAGGGAATCGAACCCTCATCCCCAAGGGTGTTAGGTGTGACGCTTTTGTACAGGCAATGTAAGATACGTCTCCATAATATTTTTATGAACACAATACCGTAGCTTTCCGGGTTACACGCCGCCAATTCGAATTTATGAATTAGTGCATGGCCGGGGAATCGAACCCTCGTCCCCAAGGGCATTAGGTGTGTCTTTCCTCACAGACAATATAAGGAACGTCTCCATACTATTTTTATGAACACAATACCGTAACATTCCAGGTTGCACGCCGCAAATTCGAATTTATGACCTGGGGCTTAGTAACTTATGTAGTTTAGGTGGTACGGACATTATTTCTCGAAATGTGACTTCTTTACATGAATTATGGGTAAATCGGGGGTGCTGATCGCGAATATACTATTAGTTTTGCTCCCATATTAATACTTCGGCTGTAATAGAGCACCGCGCGACAAATTCGAATTTATGACTGTACCTGGGTGGGGAATAGAACCCTCGTCCCCAAGGGCGTTAGGTGTGACTTTCCGCACAGCCAACTTAAGGAACGTCTCCATACCATTTTTATGAACACAATACCGTAACTTTCCGGGTTACACGCCACAAATTCGAATTTATGACTTACTATCTGGGAGGGAATCGAATCCTTGTCCCCAAGGGCGTTAGGTGTGACATTTGGCACAGCCAACGTAAGGCACGTCTCCAAACTATTTTTATGAACACAATACCGTAACTTTCCGGGTTACACGCCCTAAATTCGAATTTATGACTTAGTGCCTGGCGAGAGAATCGAACCTCGTACCCAAGGGCGTTAGGTGTGACATTTCGCACAGCCAACGTAAGGAACGTCTCCATACTATTTTTATGAACACAATACCGTAACTTTCCGGGTTACACGCCGCCAATTCGAATATATGACTTAGTGCATGACCGGGGAATCGAACCCTCGTCCCCAAGGGCGTTAGGTGTGTCTTTCCTCACAGACAATGTAAGGAACGTCTCAATACTATTTTTATGAACACAATACCGTATCTTTCCGGGTTACACGCCGCCAATTCGAATAGGCCTATATGACTTAGTGCATGACCGGGGAATCGAACCATCGTCCCCAAGGGCGTTAGGTGTGTCTTTCCTCACAGACAATATAAGAAACGTCTCCATAGTATTTTTATGATCACAATACCGTAAATTTCCAGGTTGCACGCCGCAAATTCGAATTTCTGACCTGGGGCTTAGTAACTTATGTAGTATAGGTGGTACGGATATTTTTTCTCGAAATGTGACTTCTTTACATGAATTATGGGTATATCGAGGGTGCTGATCGCGAATATACTATTAGTTTTGCACCCGTATTAATACTTCGGCTGTACTAGAACACCGCGCGACAAATTCGAATTTATGACTGTACCTGGGGGGGGGATTAGAACACTCGTCCCCAAGGGCGTTAGGTGTGACATTTCGCACAGCCAACTTAAGGAACGTCTCCATACTATTTTTATGAACACCATACCGTAACTTTCCGGGTTACACGCCGCCAATTCGAATTTATGACTTAGTACCTGGGAGGGAATCGAACCCTCATCCCCAAGGGCGTTAGGTGTGACGCTTCTGTACAGGCAATGTAAGGAATGTCTCAATACTATTTTTATGAACACAATACCGTAACTTTCCGGGTTACACGCCGCCAATTCGAATATATGACTTAGTGCATGACCGGGGAATCGAACCCTCGTCCCCAAGGGCGTTAGGTGTGTCTTTCCTCACAGACAATATAAGAAACGTCTCCATAGTATTTTTATGAACACAATACCGTAAATTTCCAGGTTGCACGCCGCAAATTCGAATTTCTGACCTGGGGCTTAGTAACTTATGTACTGTAGTTTAGGTGGTACGGATATTTTTTCTCGAAATGTGACTTCTTTACATGAATTATGGGTATATCGAGGGTGCTGATCGCGAATATACTATTAGTTTTGCACCCGTATTAATACTTCGGCTGTACTAGAACACCGCGCGACAAATTCGAATTTATGACTGTACCTGGGGGGGGATTAGAACACTCGTCCCCAAGGGCGTTAGGTGTGACATTTCGCACAGCCAACTTAAGGAACGTCTCCATACTATTTTTATGAACACCATACCGTAACATTCTGGGTTACACACCGCAAATTCGAATTTATGACTTAGTACCTGGAAGGGAATCGAACCCTCATCCCCAAGGGCGTTAGGTGTGACGCTTTTGTACAGGCAATGTAAGATACGTCTCCATAATATTTTTATGAACACAATACCGTAGCTTTCCGGGTTACACGCCGCCAATTCGAATTTATGAATTAGTGCATGGCCGGGGAATCGAACCCTCGTCCCCAAGGGCATTAGGTGTGTCTTTCCTCACAGACAATATAAGGAACGTCTCCATACTATTTTTATGAACACAATACCGTAACATTCCAGGTTGCACGCCGCAAATTCGAATTTATGACCTGGGGCTTAGTAACTTATGTAGTTTAGGTGGTACGGACATTATTTCTCGAAATGTGACTTCTTTACATGAATTATGGGTAAATCGGGGGTGCTGATCGCGAATATACTATTAGTTTTGCTCCCATATTAATACTTCGGCTGTAATAGAGCACCGCGCGACAAATTCGAATTTATGACTGTACCTGGGTGGGGAATAGAACCCTCGTCCCCAAGGGCGTTAGGTGTGACTTTCCGCACAGCCAACTTAAGGAACGTCTCCATACCATTTTTATGAACACAATACCGTAACTTTCCGGGTTACACGCCACAAATTCGAATTTATGACTTACTGTCTGGGAGGGAATCGAATCCTTGTCCCCAAGGGCGTTAGGTGTGACATTTGGCACAGCCAACGTAAGGCACGTCTCCAAACTATTTTTATGAACACAATACCGTAACTTTCCGGGTTACACGCCCTAAATTCGAATTTATGACTTAGTGCCTGGCGAGAGAATCGAACCTCGTACCCAAGGGCGTTAGGTGTGACATTTCGCACAGCCAACGTAAGGAACGTCTCCATACTATTTTTATGAACACAATACCGTAACTTTCCGGGTTACACGCCGCCAATTCGAATATATGACTTAGTGCATGACCGGGGAATCGAACCCTCGTCCCCAAGGGCGTTAGGTGTGTCTTTCCTCACAGACAATGTAAGGAACGTCTCAATACTATTTTTATGAACACAATACCGTAACTTTCCGGGTTACACGCCGCCAATTCGAATAGGCCTATATGACTTAGTGCATGACCGGGGAATCGAACCATCGTCCCCAAGGGCGTTAGGTGTGTCTTTCCTCACAGACAATATAAGAAACGTCTCCATAGTATTTTTATGAACACAATACCGTAAATTTCCAGGTTGCACGCCGCAAATTCGAATTTCTGACCTGGGGCTTAGTAACTTATGTAGTATAGGTGGTACGGATATTTTTTCTCGAAATGTGACTTCTTTACATGAATTATGGGTATATCGAGGGTGCTGATCGCGAATATACTATTAGTTTTGCACCCGTATTAATACTTCGGCTGTACTAGAACACCGCGCGACAAATTCGAATTTATGACTGTACCTGGGGGGGGATTAGAACACTCGTCCCCAAGGGCGTTAGGTGTGACATTTCGCACAGCCAACTTAAGGAACGTCTCCATACTATTTTTATGAACACCATACCGTAACATTCTGGGTTACACACCGCAAATTCGAATTTATGACTTAGTACCTGGGAGGGAATCGAACCCTCATCCCCAAGGGCGTTAGGTGTGTTGCTTTTGTACAGGCAATGTAAGATACGTCTCCATAATATTTTTATGAACACAATACCGTAACTTTCCGGGTTACACGCCGCCAATTCGAATATATGACTTAGTGCATGACCGGGGAATCGAACCCTCGTCCCCAAGGGCGTTAGGTGTGTCTTTCCTCACAGACAATATAAGAAACGTCTCCATAGTATTTTTATGAACACAATACCGTAAATTTCCAGGTTGCACGCCGCAAATTCGAATTTCTGACCTGGGGCTTAGTAACTTATGTACTGTAGTTTAGGTGGTACGGATATTTTTTCTCGAAATGTGACTTCTTTACATGAATTATGGGTATATCGAGGGTGCTGATCGCGAATATACTATTAGTTTTGCACCCGTATTAATACTTCGGCTGTACTAGAACACCGCGCGACAAATTCGAATTTATGACTGTACCTGGGGGGGGATTAGAACACTCGTCCCCAAGGGCGTTAGGTGTGACATTTCGCACAGCCAACTTAAGGAACGTCTCCATACTATTTTTATGAACACCATACCGTAACATTCTGGGTTACACACCGCAAATTCGAATTTATGACTTAGTACCTGGAAGGGAATCGAACCCTCATCCCCAAGGGCGTTAGGTGTGACGCTTTTGTACAGGCAATGTAAGATACGTCTCCATAATATTTTTATGAACACAATACCGTAGCTTTCCGGGTTACACGCCGCCAATTCGAATTTATGAATTAGTGCATGGCCGGGGAATCGAACCCTCGTCCCCAAGGGCATTAGGTGTGTCTTTCCTCACAGACAATATAAGGAACGTCTCCATACTATTTTTATGAACACAATACCGTAACATTCCAGGTTGCACGCCGCAAATTCGAATTTATGACCTGGGGCTTAGTAACTTATGTAGTTTAGGTGGTACGGACATTATTTCTCGAAATGTGACTTCTTTACATGAATTATGGGTAAATCGGGGGTGCTGATCGCGAATATACTATTAGTTTTGCTCCCATATTAATACTTCGGCTGTAATAGAGCACCGCGCGACAAATTCGAATTTATGACTGTACCTGGGTGGGGAATAGAACCCTCGTCCCCAAGGGCGTTAGGTGTGACTTTCCGCACAGCCAACTTAAGGAACGTCTCCATACCATTTTTATGAACACAATACCGTAACTTTCCGGGTTACACGCCACAAATTCGAATTTATGACTTACTATCTGGGAGGGAATCGAATCCTTGTCCCCAAGGGCGTTAGGTGTGACATTTGGCACAGCCAACGTAAGGCACGTCTCCAAACTATTTTTATGAACACAATACCGTAACTTTCCCGGTTACACGCCCTAAATTCGAATTTATGACTTAGTGCCTGGCGAGAGAATCGAACCTCGTACCCAAGGGCGTTAGGTGTGACATTTCGCACAGCCAACGTAAGGAACGTCTCCATACTATTTTTATGAACACAATACCGTAACTTTCCGGGTTACACGCCGCCAATTCGAATATATGACTTAGTGCATGACCGGGGAATCGAACCCTCGTCCCCAAGGGCGTTAGGTGTGTCTTTCCTCACAGACAATGTAAGGAACGTCTCAATACTATTTTTATGAACACAATACCGTAACTTTCCGGGTTACACGCCGCCAATTCGAATATATGACTTAGTGCATGACCGGGGAATCGAACCCTCGTCCCCAAGGGCGTTAGGTGTGTCTTTCCTCACAGACAATATAAGAAACGTCTCCATAGTATTTTTATGAACACAATACCGTAAATTTCCAGGTTGCACGCCGCAAATTCGAATTTCTGACCTGGGGCTTAGTAACTTATGTACTGTAGTTTAGGTGGTACGGATATTTTTTCTCGAAATGTGACTTCTTTACATGAATTATGGGTATATCGAGGGTGCTGATCGCGAATATACTATTAGTTTTGCACCCGTATTAATACTTCGGCTGTACTAGAACACCGCGCGACAAATTCGAATTTATGACTGTACCTGGGGGGGGGATTAGAACACTCGTCCCCAAGGGCGTTAGGTGTGACATTTCGCACAGCCAACTTAAGGAACGTCTCCATACTATTTTTATGAACACCATACCGTAACATTCTGGGTTACACACCGCAAATTCGAATTTATGACTTAGTACCTGGGAGGGAATCGAACCCTCATCCCCAAGGGCGTTAGGTGTGACGCTTTTGTACAGGCAATGTAAGATACGTCTCCATAATATTTTTATGAACACAATACCGTAGCTTTCCGGGTTACACGCCGCCAATTCGAATTTATGAATTAGTGCATGGCCGGGGAATCGAACCCTCGTCCCCAAGGGCGTTAGGTGTGTCTTTCCTCACAGACAATATAAGGAACGTCTCCATACTATTTTTATGAACGCAATACCGTAACATTCCAGGTTGCACGCCGCAAATTCGAATTTATGACCTGGGGCTTAGTAACTTATGTAGTTTAGGTGGTACGGACATTATTTCTCGAAATGTGACTTCTTTACATGAATTATGGGTAAATCGAGGGTGCTGATCGCGAATATACTATTAGTTTTGCTCCCATATTAATACTTCGGCTGTAATAGAGCACCGCGCGACAAATTCGAATTTATGACTGTACCTGGGTGGGGAATAGAACCCTCGTCCCCAAGGGCGTTAGGTGTGACTTTCCGCACAGCCAACTTAAGGAACGTCTCCATACCATTTTTATGAACACAATACCGTAACTTTCCGGGTTACACGCCACAAATTCGAATTTATGACTTACTATCTGGGAGGGAATCGAATCCTTGTCCCCAAGGGCGTTAGGTGTGACTTTCCGCACAGCCAACTTAAGGAACGTCTCCATACTATTTTTATGAACACAATACATAGCTACATAGACCTGGACACCCTGGGGTTTCTGTAGATATAATCAGTGCAGCGAACATGTTATCCAAAGAGTTGGAGAATTGCGAATTATAGGAAACTATAAATTTCATAAGTGTGAGTTGTCAAATTGGGGTTAACAGTGGAGGTGTCAAGGAATGTTCTGCCCATTTATTTACAAATGGTGGTAACTTTCTGTTATTTGGGTCTCACAATCACGAACCATGTACGACGATTAATCAAGAAGTTATTTCGAACAGTGAAAAAAGAAATGTACGTGACAATATATGTGAACGGCCATCGAAGTTGATGAGAAGGGATATACTTGCTGCCCCTAAGCACTTGTCTGATAATTGACTATCAAATGGCATAGAGAGGATTTAAAATAATATTGCGACTGAGAAACTTACCACCTCTGCCTCAAAATAAGCAAGAAGTTCATGATACTTTAGCCATTATGGACATTCGATCGAACTTAGAAGAAAATATAATAATAACCCCTGGCACTACAGCCCGTGAAGGGCCTAGGCTTACGAAGAGACCGCTGCCCTGCCGATATTGGTGTGACGCGTGATCAGCGCATCGGGTCCCCTCGGCCGTTAATATTGGCTGAGTGAACCCCGTTCCAGCCCTAACGTCAGTTTCTGAAATCCTTGACGGAGCCGGGAATCGAACCCGGGGCTTGCGGGTGAGAGGCAGACGCGCTATCCCAACACCACGGGGCCGACTAAAAGAAAATATGCTTCTGGTAAAAGACAGAGAGAATAACATTATTATGTTTTCTACTGCATCAAATTTGAAATACTTGTGTAAAAGAGAAACTATTTTTATAGACGGAACATTTAAGTATTGTTGTATGTAAATGAAGAGAAGCTGGATAAGTTAGAAATAAACACGCCAGATGTTCGTATGAGCCGACTCAGATGGTGGGGTCATGTGAAGAGAATGGAGGAGAGGTTACCTAAGAGGTTAATGTTCGGCTGTAGAGGGTAAGACAAGTAGAGGTAGACCTAGGAGGCGATGGTTAGATTCAGTGTTGAACGATTTCAATGTAGAGGTGTAGAAGCAGAGGAGGCCGCAGTGCTAACTGCTAATAGGGGATCATGGAGGTGACTTGTTCACAAACAGAGGCTTGCAGACTAGACTGGAGGATTGGGAAGAAGGTGGCCGTGACCCTAAGTTAGGAACCTTCCAGCATTTGCCTGGAGTAGAAGTGGGGAAACCACAGAAAACAACTTCCTGGATGGCTGAGGTGGGAATTGAACCCATCTCTTCTCGGTGTTTCCTCGCGAGACTGAGTGTACCCCGTTCCAACCCATAGACCAGAATTAAATTTCTTGGCAGAGCCGGGAATAAAACATGGACCTCCGTCAAAAAAATAACGGAGAGCTCTCAGTATTAACATTTGTAACCTGTTTTATAAGCTTTAAAATGATATAGACTGTACATTAACATTTTGGTTTTCATTATATTAATCTCAAATTATAATAGCCGCCTTGTCAAACACTTAAAAGACGTTTAATATTTAAATTAATACGTACATGCTTCGGTATACAATGATAATCGTCAGCGTAGATTGAAATAATAAAACAATCTTAAAAACTATGTTAACAATTAATGCCATAGTGATAATGGATATCTTTACAAAGTACACATTAAAATTTAAATAAAATGAAAGGTCACAAAAAAACAGAAAAATACATAAACGAAACAAGACTAAAGTTAATATAAATCTACCTTAATAGATTGTCTACATTATACTTCTTCACTATGGTTCAATATAATGAATCGGATCTCCTGTTGATTGCTAAAAGGTGTTGTTTCCACGTATAACGAATTGGTGAAATGCGTAACAATTTTTGACTGATAAAGTCCTCTAACCTTGAAAAACGTTCTAGTTGAACCCAAACTTTCTATATTAGGCCTATATTAGACTGGATTTATTCAATACGGCTAAATAATAGTATATTGCTTGCCACGGTGGGTGAGTGGTTATAGTGTCGGATTACTAACCCCCAAGCTTGCAGGTTCGCTCCTGGCCGGGGTAAGTGATTTTTTGAAAAGCGGCAAAAATTACATGTCATACGATGTTGGCATGTCAAAGAAACCATTTGAATTCAGTAGGCCGTGTTCATAATGACAAAATTAATCTCGGGATTTTCCACCAACACAAAGTTCCTCCATTCTCTACTTGAAAGCGCTGTAGTGTCAAGGAGTTTGGATATCTAACCTCCTTGACTTTCATAGCGTTCAAAGGAACGACGAAATTCGACATGCAAGCTACCCTCTGGGTGTCAATTAACAAAGCTTGCACCAGGCACCCGAGGCCATACGATATTATTATTATTATCAAGGAACAACAAAATTCGACATGCAAGCAACCCTCTGGGTGTCAAATAACAAAGCTTGCACCCGGCACCCGAGGCCATATGATATTATTATTATTATTATTATATATTGAAACGGATGTCGCTGATGGATGCTATGGGATGTTGTTTCCAGCCAGGCATACTGATATGGAACAATGCGTAAGATTTTTGAAGTCATCTAACCTTATAAAGAGTCCTGTTGAAATATATTTGTGGTTACAATATGTTGTTTCCAGATGGTCGGACATCGTAAATATGTTTTATAAATGATAAAACCGTCTAACTAACTAACCTCGAATAAAACCAGATGATCCTACTTCTAGGTTAGCTCTGTAGAACTAGCTGTCCAAACGGGTGATTTATTTCATATCATAATTCAATTTGCCAAGTATATTTATAGGTTGAATGAAATAATTGGACATTGACGGGCCAAAATATATGGATAAGTCGAGAATAAACTCAACTAAGTATCTTCAAGAAACAGTGTGCACCAACAAGGAATATGCAAATGAAATGTAATGCAATGTGACAATAACAAGGTTTCATTTAGGTATATTGCCAGTAAATGTAGTTTAGTGGGGCTACCAGTGCGGTGACAAATTTCACACCCCACCAAAAAAAAAGCGGTTGTTATATTAAATATTAGTAGAATGAGTATTTTGGTTAGTTATTGGACTAATACAGGAGGTACATTTAAACACAATTCCCCCCCACCATGATCGTTTCACTTTGATCCCCCAATTTACACATTTGCAGACTTTAAGAAATCACCTTGTGGTAAAGGTTATTTTTATTCTCTTAAGACTTAAACGATGTGTCATAAAATTTCTACATTCAATTTTGTTCTTATACCAGTACTTCGTCTTGAAAATGAAAATCCACAGCCTGCTTCCAGTCTCCGACCGGGTCAGGAATGGAATGAATGAAGCCCCCATCTAGCGGCGAGGATATGAACTGTGCCGGCTGCCGAGGCCTGACGCACTCCTCTGGGGCAATGATTAAATGAATGACCGATGAAATGAAATGATAGTGGAGAGTGTTGCTGGAATGAAATTTTGACAGGGAAAACCGGAGTACCCGGAGAAAAACCTGTCTGCCTCCGTTTTGTCCAGCACAGATCTCACATGGGATTGAATGAAAATACTATAAAGATGAATTATTTTCATACCGTCAAAGTTTTAATGTTAACTCCACGAACTGCCAGTGGAAGTAAAGCTTTTGTCTGCAGTTTTGCACTTTGTAGCAGAATATCGTTGTAATGCTCATACTACTGGTTATAACTTTCATATGATAACATTTTTCCAAAGCTACAACATACAAATTAAAATGTGCATATTGATTTGTATAGTATGCCTAGAATTTCTAATGAGTGGTATGGACTACGTGTTTGAGATAACAAGAGTAGATAGTGAAGATCATCGCAGGTTGACACATTCCGTTAATATTACTACCTTCACGTCCAGTTTGGAGTGGGGGGGCAGTAAAACACGCCTCAGGCAACTTCCCTTGTTAGGATTTTCCTAATTGACCCCCGTGGAGAGAACTCATCAGCGGAGCTCGGTATCACCCTTCCTTTTCTCCCCTACAGTCTATTTTTGGAGCTTTAATGCACTCTGGACTCGAATGAGGTTTAAGACAAAAACACACTCCTGTCTCTTAGAACAAGCTTTTGATTAGGTTAAGAATTTGTTATAGCATAGCTATTTACAAATATACCCATACTAGTAACCCACCCCGGCTTCGCCCGGTTGCATTAACGGTTTACCCAGAGTAAGCTTGAAAGGGGTAAGGATGGCAGGTTCCAGACGCAATTCAAAATAGGCGAGGTGAACAGCGAAACTCTAAACACATATTAACTCGACACGACTCGAAAGTTGATGCTGGCCGAAGCTGGGGGGATAGACTCACTCGCTACCCCGTAAACTCACTCCGAAGCTAATAATTCATATTTCCACTGAATAGAGTTTGTTGGAAGAAATGTAAAATCACCTATAGTGGGCGGTGTATTATAGATAGAGATATTCTGTCGCGGACCTCATTGTAGAACTTTTTATGCTTACACTCACAGTGGGCCTATATAGATATTTTTAA
This sequence comes from Meconema thalassinum, assembly GCA_946902985.2. Lineage (NCBI taxonomy): Eukaryota > Metazoa > Arthropoda > Insecta > Orthoptera > Tettigoniidae > Meconema > Meconema thalassinum. The sequence continues at coordinate 38,291,506 of OX336391.1, read as the reverse complement.
CGGTTTATCCAGCGTAAGCTTAAATGGCGCACGGACGGCAGGTTTTTGTTCGACTTGATTCTATTAAATCGTTACTGCTCGGCTTCATGTCGTCACAAATGAATGTTTTTCTCCATAAACCTTCCTCAAGAAATCCTTTACAGAATAGTGAAAACCGCATCAAAATCCATCCAGTGGTTCTCGAGATTACCCGTTCCATCGAAGAATCAGGGACTCTGTTTTATACTACAGTATGTCGAGATGCCCGCGACTATCATTGAAATGAAAACATGAAATAACTAGTATGGGCTATTAATTCTACGTAAGACTTACTAAATACGTCATACAACTGTACCTAGGGATACTTGTAGAGGACTGAACTAATATAAACAGAGCATTTTTTATCTTCCTAAGAATTAAGAGTGTACAGTATATCAACATTGTGATTTAACATGACTCACTCACTCCGGTGATTTAAAATTCATAAAACCCCTACAAAAGTGAAATCATCAGTTCCGCGAATAACGCGCTCAAGTCAGTTGCCAGCTTGCTGGCCGCCGCCAGCGCTAGTGTCGCTCCATCTACCAAGAGGATGCAATTTCGTAACGCAGCGAGCTTCGTGACTTGTGTATTTTAGACTGTGGTAATACAACTCCGTCCTCACAGGTTTACCAATCTAACTTTTGCCCCGCGAAATATACAGTAGCTTATTTGAAACTGAGGCTAGCGCCCAACAATTGTGAATCCCACCTAGCGGGACAATATTAGCCTTTTTTCTCTTCTTAGCGGGAGAGAAGTTATATGTAAATTAATCTAGTTTTAATTAAAATAACGCGTTTTAATAAGGACTTAGAAAATGCTATGGGTACATTAACACTATTTGTGTGATCGTTATTAACTGCTTGAGCATGAGATCGCTGTCAGCCGAGTTATTTCATATAACATTAATATACGGTATGTCGAGCAATTCCCGGAATTATGGTTATCTCCCAGTTACGAATGAGTGAAAATTGTCTCATGTGTAGCCTAGTGTAAGTTAAACCTCTTTCCCGCTGCATGTAGCATTATTTGAAAGGTAAGATGGACTTGGTAGGTGACAATAATCTTCGAAAATGATACTTTAGGCGTTCAGGGCTAATTGCAATATAAAGCACAGGATCTTGTTGAAAAAAAACTGAATCAACATAAAGATGAGTAGCCTATCGTATAACTCATAAATCAACATGATACACCGTGAGAGGACATGCCCACTTTTGCTGAGACTTCTGTAAATGTATGAGGGCTGGAACGGGATACACTCAGCCTCGTGAGGCAAAACCGAGAAGAGGCGGGTTCGAATCCTGGAAGTGGTTTGCCGTAGTTTCCCAATAATACTCCAGGCGAATGCTGAGATGGCATCTGAATTACAAATACACACACTAATATAGCCATTGCAGTAACACAGGTTATCAGACAAATTTCGCACACACACACACACCCAAGCACACGGGCTAAGTGCCCACGATGTCGCAAAGCCCATCTTGTGTGCATATGTAAATATAACCCAGTGTATATATTGGGGGCTCTGACGCATCCCGAATGCGAAGTGGGGCTTTGCTCTTTTCAGAGACTCCCTTCAGTGTACTGTAAATACAGTGTAAGGCACTGATAAATAAATATGAAATGAAATGAAAAAAGCCTCTTAATTAATCAACATACCGTATATAAAAAGAAAGCCACAAATTTATACAAAATAGTACAGTACCAATCTGGTGGATTAATGGTAGTTTGATTCACGGTAGATGAAGGTACTAGCTCAAAAGATCTCCACGAGGTAGCTTAGGTCATACGATGATAATAATAATAATTTCTCTACCGTATATATTTCCCATTTCGTGGGTTCGGGGTCGAGGTGAGGTAGGCTACTATGTGGCAGTGGTTTTCACAGCTGGATGACCCTCCTGACGCTATCCTCAACACAGAGCTGGATGGGAAACGAAATGACAATAGGGCAAGGGAAGCGACCAAGGCCTATCAGGAAGTACTGTCCCGAAAACAATTTCATGGAGGCTGACGGTGGGATTTTAACCCTTTGGCCTTCACGTTAATGCACGCACCCGACCAGATCACTGATAATAAATATAATAATAATAATGCTATTTTGAAAAGTTTGAATGGAATAGAAGCATATTTTACTGAAAGTATTTTGTATTTTGAATTGTTTTTTAAAATACTAACTTATTTTGTATTTCCAGGAATTTTATGTGAGTATTTTGTATCAAAAATACATTTTGGGAGTATTTTGCCCAACTATGTATATAACAGATTGAATTTGGAGGGTCCATCTATGTTTATCAGAAATAAGTTAGTTTTCTGGGAATATCACACACACTGTTAATTTAAGGGCCTTAAAATGTCGTTTTCGGAGACCCCTTATAGACTCGCGAATTTTGTGTCTCACAATGAGAAGCGCAACATATGCTTTGATCGTCCTTCTAGGATAATTTTTATATTTCGCCTATTTTAGCATGTATTTTGAGAAGTTTTTCCCTATATCCACCCTTCTACTGTATGAAAAGTACGGCGAGGAGTTTTATAAATGATTGGTGTATTGACTCATGTTTACCATACCTAATTTTACGATGCACCAAGCATCCGAACACGATTTATAGGCGTACATAAAGATACACAGAAAGACAATTCTATTGTCTACGACATATCGCCCAGATATCCAAATATGGGTATATCTACCTTAAGTATCAAACAAAATCATCTTTACGATGAACCCGTATGTCGACAACAAAAAAAAAGATTAGTTAAAATGTTCTCTCAAACTAAATTCACCTAACGTGTACTTCCTGACGTGAAATAGATTTGAAAGCCTTGTAGACGAAACGCAATACACCTGACATAAAAATGACCCTCTACGTTGTGTTAGGTCCCCACACACAGGAAGATCTCTTTCATAAATTATAAAGGCTTGTGGTGCATGAAAATTCAGGTTCTTTAGCTTCAAATGGCCCAAATTTCTAAAAGCCGCAAAAAATGCTGATTCAATTCAGGAATTTTTGAAAATAATGTTGCTGTTTGTAGATATAATAGACTTTCTGTACTATATGTCGCACGTGAAATTGCATGAAAAAATTCTAGGTTACCCCTTGACCCCCTTAATTGCATTGACGAATTATACAGTCTACGTTGGTTCCGTGATAACCTTATAGCCATTAGCAAACTTTCACAGAAATGTAATAAATGGAGTAGCCTAATTATAATAATTTCGTATGGCCTTGGATGCCGGGTGCAACCTTCGTAATTTGACACCCAGAGGGTAGCTTGCATGTCGAAATTTCGTTGTTCCTTGAATCACTATGAAAGTCAAGGAGGGTAGATATCTAAGCTCCTTGAACACTATAGCGCTTTCTAGTAGAGAAATGGGGAACTTTGTGTTGGCGGAAACTCCTGAGGTTAATTTTGCCATTATGAACACGGCCTACTGAATTCAAATGGGTTTTTTGATATGCCAACATCGTATGACATGAGAGTCAAACTTTTGCCGCCTTTCAAAAATCACGTACAGGCCGGACGTTTGTTTTAGACGATTGCCCTTGACCTTGAAGCCTGCGGGTGAGCCTATACACAGTCACTCTCTCACCCTATCACTTCACATTTGTCACCACCGATCTGATATAATGGAATTCCAGACTTGAGCAGACAGTACAGTCCACGTCGAAGTATTGTGTGACACGGAAGTACACGTTACGTAGTTACGAACATAACGTCATTATATTTGCCAGTGACTATACTTCAGCAATAGTGTGAAACAGCTTTATCAATCATCGGAGCGCTTTGGGCAGCTGATAACAACACGGGTACTGTAGTAACTCGCCTCCAGGCTTCCATTAAGATTTTTCACTCGTCTAAAACAAACGTCCGTCCTGTACCACGGCCAGGAGTGAACCTGCAATCTTGGGGTTCGTAGACCGACACGCTATCCACTCACCTACCGTGGCAAGGTATAAATGGAGTGACATTGCTTCTTACAGAAATAGATGGAAAGTTGGATGCCACCCCTTGAGATAATGTTGTCATGGTTACCGATTTGCATTCCTTCATTAGTTTGTTAAATTAAATTAAATTAGTTTTCTGGGAATATTTCAGAAACTGTTGGATTTAGAGCCTTATAATGTACTTTTCGAGGACCCTTTAGGGCCCCCGAGTTTTGTTTCTGGCACCAAGGGGCTTTGTCTCGTCGTTGTACGCCATAATATAATAATAATATAATATAGGGATATGAATATAATAGACCTGCCGTACCACACCCGCAGATGTAAATCGCCTGAAAAAATTCTAGAGTACCCATTGATCCCCTTAAGCGCATTATACGAATTGATGAATTTTACGGCTTAATTTGGTTCCGTGATAACCTTCTAGCCTTTGCAAACTTTCACACTAATGTAATTAATGCAATTGCATTGCGTCTTTCAGCAATAGATGGACCTCTGAGAATCTGTTGCCATGGTTACCGGCTTTTATTTGTTCATTAGTTTATGAAATGAAATTAGTTTTCTGGGAATATCTAAAAAAAACTGTTGGTTTTAGGGCCTTAAAATGAGGTTTTGTCTCTGACATTGAGGGGCTGAAAATGGGCTTTGTCTCGCCCTTCTACGCTTATTTCAGCATGTATTTTAAGGGGGTGGGCCTCCTTTTATGAGAGGTAGGGAGAAGAATTACATCAATGATTAGTGTCGTGCCTCTGATGGACAACTGTACCAAATTTTACGTTGATACACCCAGGGAACAAAGTTGTCCACAGACAAACAAACAAACAGACAGACAGACAAAACATTATTTTCCCGCGCATCCATCATAAAACAGTTTGAAACGCGTAAACAACTCAAATTTCCGTAGAAATTCAGGAACTTTCTTTTTCATATTAGAGAGATACTGTATACCGCACCGCTCGGTGTTGACCGTGTTTTATTGCACAAATTTAGGTTTTACTCGCTAACCATCGGAGATACACGAAAAGTGATAAGGACCTTTCGGATAGAAAATTAAAATTTAAAGATCATGTATTCCATCAAAAGTTTGCTATTTCCTAGCGTTCTCTTTTTATTTGAAGTGGAAATATGAAATTTTGAAACCAAAGGGTGTAGTGACGTCACATATGTGGGTTTTACTCGCTAACCGTTGGAGATACACGAAAAGTGATAAGGACCTTTCGGATAGAAAATTAAATGTTAAAGCTCGTGTATGCATCAAAAGTTTGCTATTTCTTCGCGTTCTCTTTTTATTTGAAATGGAAATATGAAATTTTGAAACCAAAGGGTGTAGTGACGTCACATATGTGGGTTTTACTCGCTAACCGTTGGAGATACACGAAAGCTGATAAGAACCTTTCGGATAGGAAATTACATTTTGAAGCTCGTGTGTGCCATCAAAAGTTTGCTATTTCTTAGCGTTCTCTTTTTATTTGCTATGGAAATATGAAATTTTGAAACCAAAGGGTGTAGTGACGTCACTAAAATGGTCGCCATTTTTAATAGTGCAAAATATCGAAATTAAAAGTATCCTATATGTAAACATGGTAAATCAGCTACATCCATGCAAAATTTCATTTAAATCGGACCAGTGGTTCTTGCGTTATTGAGTAACAGACAGACACACACCATCTCATTTTTATATATTAGTATGATTATACCAATAATAGTGAATAATAAATTAATTACCTTATATCCAAAAATTCTATTTTTTTAATCTACTATTTTTTTATTCAAAACTTCTAAAAATTAATTGACGGCCCAATACTCAAGATTTTTATTTAAAAAGTAAAACTTTACATTAAATTTTATCAATTTCTATTCATCCATAAAAAAATAATCTAATCATAATTCTTTTAAAATTTCTTATTCTAAAAAGTAAAATACTTTTATAATTATAAATCTCATTATCCAAGAAATACTAATTATACACAAATTTATAGTACCTGTACTTTTAATAAATTTTATAAAGTAGAATTTAGAAATATTAAGGAGAAGGCCTTTTTTTTAATGAATAATTTAGAACGTTTAGACTTGATAATTTATTTTTGAGTTGTGGAGCAGGTAAAGTAAGGTTTCTATAAGTTGTATGTTGCCCGCAGCGCGCCATGCCAGATGATCAGGCTGTCGCCTAATCTCCAGGCAGGCCCTGCCCCTCGCAATCGAAGCCATCCCTGATTACGGGTAAATCAGGGTGGCTAATCACGAATATACTATTAGTTTTGCCATAGTTTCCGATACCAGCAAACTAGCTCTTTTCCAGATCAGTTGGTGGCCCTGAAAAGGGCCGTTTATTTTGATGGCCCTGAAAAGGGCCGTTTATTAAGCCAAGGCTCGAGCGAGGAGACAGCTTTTCACAGATGCTAATCGTCAATAGCAGCCTCAGGGTACACTGATCGAACATGCTCGATGAAATGGTGAAACGCATTTACCCCAAAACGCTGTCGCCAGAGAAATTCGGCCAAATAGTTGCTGATCATTGTACGGTGTGTGCCAAAACGTCGCTTGTTACCTTTCTTGGCTTTCTGCCACACAGATTCGACGTGGTTTGTCGTAGCATGTGTAACAGGGTCGACAAAATTCATGGAGTGATTCACCGTTAAGTGCTGGTAGCCTAAGTTGTTAAGGGCATTATACGCCCCCCACATATCAGACATTACAGTAGTGCCTGGAAGAATATACTGCTGAATTATTGGCAGTAATGTTTGGGCATCTCTTCGTTGAACAGCAACCATAAAACTTTCCTTAGTTTCAACATCATATGCTCCAAATACCCACTGTTCACGTACTCGGCGACCTCGATTGAATTTCCGTCGTACAAAACAGCTTTCATCTATTTCAACTGTATGGCCAACTCCTCCCAGCTGAATGGGATGCTGAATGAAATATTCATGGCAAATATCTCGACAAAACTGCTTCCAGTCGACGATTGTTTTGTTACTTAAATCCAATTCACGCATCAAAAAGGATTGCTTGTCAATTTCATATGCCCAATAGTAAGCCAAAATGATAATTTCTGAAATTGGCAGATGGCTGCCACTAAAGAACGAAAGTTTCCTTACAGAACAGGTTTTTCTGCAGACACGCCCGGCTGAACAGCGCCAAATAGAACCATCTATCCCTGGTCTATTTTCCAAACGCATTTCATTGCGACCCACGCAAGTACCATTCTCACAAACCACTACACGTTTCAAAAGCCCATGATCACGTCCCCACTGGATAGATTGAGGAACTGTTGCTGTGGCCAAGAATAGATCTCTCAGTCGTAATTCGGAAAGATCCGGGAAAGCTCTAATTATATTTGCCATTTTCACAAGAAATGCAACTCGACGCAAACAACGACTGTACAGGAGAAACGTTAACGATAGAGTGTCGTACCAACTGACTCAAGTGCTTTGTCTCGCAGCCTCGCGTCACCCGGAAACAAAATACTATTTCTGGGAAATTCAGTCTACACTGGACAGACTACCCGTGGCGAAGATGACGACACAACGACGGAAATATTTCCCAAGCATGTCCTGTATAATATAACCTACCATGAATCAGTGGCGGCCGGTAATACGGTTGCAGTGTTGCACAACGACCAGATTAATTCATGAAAAACAATTAATACCGTAATAATATTTTTAGTAATAAAAGTTGCATGTTTCCTTTGATATGTATAGGAATTCATAATTCTGTTCTTTAATAATTCCGGAAATCTTATAGTAAGTTACTGTGAACCTGTGAACTGACTGAGAAAGCGAAGCACGCCAGCCGTGTAGGAGCGCTCGTCCGTTTGGTCGTTGCCAGGCCCAAGCACCGACCAGATCTCAACAGTGAAGGGTTTGGCAGAGATGCTAGACCGAGTAAGCCCTATCCCAACAGTTAACACGGCTGGTCGTTGCCTGCTGACTGCAACTAGGAGGCCAAGGTGCAAGCGCGGACGGAGATATCTGAGATGCTTCGTCAACTGTCGAAACCTTGCTTGTCTTGCAATGTTGGGCGTACTTGTGACACTCGCAGTTCTCGCCCTCTTTTATAACTTACGTTGTTTTATTCTCGTTAGGGTTTTCATGTAGACTAACATATATTCCATTCAATCCGATGAAAATGTGATGTCTCTGAACTGCTGCATTCGTTATGAATGAGGTACATCCGTTTTACTGCGCAGTTACCGACAGTAGTGGCTACGCTGGCTAAAGCGCTGCGTTAGGCCATGGGGCCAAGCTCTCTGCTGACTTGGTAGACTCGTGGGTTTGAGCCCCACCGTCGGCTGTCCTTGAAATGGTTTTCCGTGGTTTCCCCATTTTCAACACCAGGCAAATGCTGGGACAGTACCTTCTGACAGGCCACGGCCGCTTCCTTCCACATCCTTGCCCAGTTTCATTCATCTTCATCCATTCCATCTCTCATCCCGACGCGCAGGTCGCCCACGGGCATCGAATAGAAAGACCTGCACTCGGCCTCTCAGAAGGCCACACGAAAAAAAAAACGCGCAGTTGAATACAGTTTTCTCTGATATCAAGCAGTCTTTTGCCCTTTCAACTCAGGGGCGCCCGCAGGAGGGGTGGGGGGCGGCTACAAGGAGGGGCCGTGCCCCCACCCCCTGAAATCCCGAGGATATTTCGATTGTTCGTTGTCACACCAGTTTATTTCATAAATTGAAATTTGAGATGTAGGGGTAATTCCACAGTTTTATTTTACTTAATAATTTGGGGTTATTTGAGAATATCTTCAGTTATTTAAAAAATCGGCCAACTGGATTAACATTACCATTTTGATGAACTGCTTGATTTTTAGCCTATTTTCATTTTATGAAGAAAAAATAGACTTATGAGATCACCTTTTGTCCGTGTGTGTGTGCGTATGTGTGTCTGTGGGATGTGTGTGTGCCCCCCCCCTAATTACTTCTAAACGGCTAGAGCGATTTCAATGACTCTCAGTAAGGTCATAGAACCATTTCAGCCGACCCCGACCGAGCCCTTCAAATTTTACTACGTCTCACCAATCCAACATGGCGGCTGTGCGAATTATTTAACCAGCATTCAATATCTCCGAAACTTTTACCGATATCACTCTGAAATTTTGTACGGTGATAAAGAGCACTACTAAAAGTTCACCTATGGATTTTTCAGAGACCTGGTAACTATTTAACCAACATAGCGGCCAAGCGAATTTGCGACGTTTAAATAGAATTTTCTCGCGATTTAATCATCCAAACGCAATGAAATTAGGTACAGCAAATGTTTATGCACATTGTAATGCACTGGCATTTAATTTAGTTCAATCGTTTACATAACCTCAAGATGGCGGCTGTGCGAAATATTTCACTGGGATTCTATATCTCCGAAACTATTACTGATATCACCCTGAAAGTTTGCACAGTGATAAAGGGCACTACTGCACGTATATCTATGTAACTTTCAAAAATCTGTAAAGTACAAAACGAACATGGCGGCCAAGCGAATTTGAAATGTTTTAATAGATTGTTCTCGCGATTTAACCATTTGAGCGCAGTGAAATATGGTACAGTATAAGATTATACGTATTGTAATGCACTAGCATCTAATTTAGTTCAATTGTTTACATAAACTCAAGATGGCGGCTGTGCGAATTTTTAAAATTAAGTTATTTCTTGTGTCGTAATCATGCGATCGAAGTGAAAGTTTGCATAATGAAGCTACGCAATAATTTTCATTTAATGGTACATAACTCTATGGCCTATACATATAACAATACAAAATAGCGACCATCCGAAATACAGTATTTAGACGGTTCTCAATATCTACGAATCTTTTACAGCAATCAAACTGAAAGTTTTTATGTTCATAGAAGCTATGAACATACGTTCACCTATAGGACTTTCAATAACCTGGTGGGCACAAATCCAACATGGCGGTGACGCGATGTATATATATTTAAATGGACATTTCTCGCGATTTAACCATCCGAGCACAGTGAAACTTGGTACGGTAAATGCTTATACAAATGTTAATCCACTGACATCTAATTTATTTCAATTGTTTTCATAACCACAAGATGGCAGCTGTGCGAAATTTTAAAATCTCGTTTTTATGTCTGTGTCCTAATCATGTGATTGAAGTTTAAATACTACACGTACATAATAATCTTCAGTAATAACATATAACTCTAAGACCTACATATATAAAAATCCAACATGGCGACCATCCGTAATATTTGACGGTTCTCAATATCTACGAATCTATTACAGCAATCAAACTGAAATTCTGTATGCTGATAGAGGCAATTAACATAAGTAGGATATTATGAAAATAGGCTTTCGTTCTTGACGTATCTACTTGTTATTTTTTTGTCGATGCATTGTGATACAACTACTTTTTGCCTGTTTTTTTAAATGAACTTTATGACGATGATTGACAAAGAAAAGCGAACTCCTATGGACAAAAACTTCGAACTAAAAACATATATTCCTCCCATTCATGGCATAAATTCCATGTACCCAACGGTTTAAGAGCAGACAAATAATGAATGTCATGAAACAAGTAAGAAATGAAGCCAAAATTGCGGGGGGAGGGGGTGGTACGTCTCAATATCACCTAGTGACGTATAGATAATGAAATAAAAACAAGATGTTCAGCAAAGAACATATAGCCTACTTTCTCCTAAATATATGGGTATATTTATAACTCTTTGTCCTCATCCCTAAAACCACCTCTACCACCATGTAGTGTTTGTTTTTCTTTTCTATTGATAATTAGCCAGTAAGTGTCAAAATCAATATTATATACTTCATGATGATTGAATAACAAAACTACTAACTTATTTTAATGCATTCACGTCCGTTAATCTCTATATTAAGCCAGCCTGCAAACTTAAGTATCTTTCGTTTTGGGTACCTTCCCCTTTAAAAATCCGCGCCGATCACAGTAGGTTGGTGCTGCGTTCTAGCAGTGAATTAATATTTATCTTGTTTGCCTCTGGGTGTTCAACGAGCAGGCAGTTTAAAGTAGCCAGGAGAGAGGCGATCCAGCTGGCAGTGTTTAAAGGTAATCGGAGCGCGATCGTGGCTAATAGTTGAACTACCAGTATCACAAAATTGCCATACTTCAGGAGGCCAGGTATTTAACAGCGGTATGTTTGGAACAATATTACCCACATAACCCACAAGAGGACAGCACCGTACAGAGACATTAAGAAGGCTGTGGTTGATGACAACGTGTTTTGTGCACATCATTTGTAAAAGAATTCAAGAAAAAAAAAGTTAACTGTAGCAGTATTCGATCCCCAGTCAACTGCGTGACAGACTAACACGCTAGCCCAGAGCTAACCATATCCTTAACATCATGGCGTTCTTAACTGATATATTAGAAACAACCTGTTGACAAATAATGACTTGAAATAAACTATTTTTTCACTGCAGTACATCTTCATTATAGATCATTTCATACATAGTTTATATTATTGAATCAGTAGGGTATATCACATACAACATACTAAAACTACTGAAATATAAGACAGGCTCATGAGGACAGCTGCCATCTTGTCGGGAGGCAGATACGGCTCAGCTCTTTTAAGCCACTCATACAGAATAATATTATAATATTAAATTATAATAAATAACGGATCACGACCTTCAGGATAGCTTAAACCACCCTAGGCTTGATAATCTGAATTGGTGGGTCTTAAGCTATGGATTATAATGGTTGAATAATTCACACGGCCGCCATCCTGAAATGGCAAGGCCGATGACCTTGAAGTTTGGGTGAAAGACGCGTCCTATATAAAGGTATGATATCACCAAATTTGGTAGAGATCGGATGATTAGTTTAGCCGTAATTTGAGTTTACGTTTTGAACGTTTGAGTGGCCACCATTCAGTTTTGGTAAAGATGGCGGCGATATAACGTATGACACTGAGGTGCCCTATGCTAGAGCTACCTCTGCACCAAATTTCGTTCAATTCGGTTTCACCGTGTTCGAATTGATAGGGGGGGGGGGGACAGACATTCAGAGTACACACAGACTCACACACACACACACACACAGACAGACACACAATTTTTCGCCCTGTGTTGATCTCATAAGTCTACTTTCATTTTTTGCAAAAATCGAAAGTAGGCTAATAATACATGCCCCCCCCCCCCCTCCGCACCCCGCCCCCCTTGAAAATATCTTGCGGGTGCCCATGTACCACCTTAATGAAAATAGTGCAACACCCAGAACATTTAACCGCCGGCCGCCACTGCCATGAATCTAATGAAAATTTCCATTTTCACTAAACAATAATTAAAACCCTTATATATAATTATGTAATGAAATAATGGAATAAATCCAGAATTGATATGATAATTAAAATATACATAATAAAAATATTAAATTAATTTTGATTTTTATAAAAATAATAATTAAGGGGAAATATTCGGACTATTACACCACCTAAACTCCATAAGTTACGAAGTCACAGGTCATAAATTCGAATTTGCGGCGTGTAATCCGGAAAGTTACGGTATTGTATTCATAAAAATAGTATAGAGACGTTCCTTACGTTGGCTGTGCGAAAAGTCACACCTATCGCCCTTGGGAACAAGGATTCGATTCCCTCCCAGGTACTAAGTCATAAATTCGAATTTGCGGTGTGTAACTCAGAATGGTACGGTATGGTGTTCATAAAAATAGTATGGAGACGTTCCTTACATTGTCTGTAAGAAAATACACACCTAACGACCTTGGGGACGAGGGTTCGATTCCCCGGCCAGGCACTAAGTCATAAATTCGAATGGGCGGCGTGAAACCCGGAAAGCTACGGTATTGCGTTCATAAGAATATTATGGAGACGTATCTTACATTGGCTGTGCAAAAGCTTCACACCTAACGCCCTTGGGGACGAGGGTTCGATTCCCTCCCAGGTACTAAGGATAAATTCGAATTTGTGGTGTGTAACCCAGAATGTTACGGTATGGTGTTCATAGAGGCGGGAGTAGAACCTGGACCTCCTTGGCGACAGTCGCTGAAGTGTGTTTAAAGCTGTTTATGTTGTAGGTTTTGTGTTAAACATGATTTTCAAAGGCTAGTCTGCAGGGGCGGTATGATTTATATCAATGTACGGTATGTGATTCTTTATTGTTCTTGTTCTCATTCTCTCATTTGCTTAAATTGGTGTATGTCTCTCGGTCACGTTTTTATCCGATGAGTGCTGGAGGCTGTCATCCCGAGAAATGCTATTAATTTGTTTTCTTGTTTTTTTTTCCCCCCCTCCCGCCACTTATACTTCTCCATGTTCATCTTATCCTGCCTCTCTTAAAATATACAGGAAGTTATTGACATAAGCTTATTAGTCCTCGCCTATGTAATTTGAACGAAATATTCCTTTATTAATTCTTTACGAGAGGGTTTCACGACATGAAATAAAAGGCAAAACTATTGGCCTGGATAAAGATGCGTGACAAAAACCAGGGGTGTTGCGGGCCGCGCTATCAATCCACCATTGGTCTGGACGAAAATATTGGTGGTCTAGGCAAAACCATTGTGAAACCCTCTTTTGAAGTTTTACCTTTAATTTTAGTTTCAAGAGTCTGTTTTGTCAATGGGAGCATATATTTAACCCTTTGATCGCCAACGTCCGATTGATCGGACGTTCGGAGTTCAGCTGAAAAATGGTCCGATTGATCGGACGTTCTAAAAATGTATTTTCCAAGTTACTTATTAGTTTTAATAGTTCACAATACATGTTTTGGTCTAGTAGTGGATTAAATAAGACTATAAACAGCAAGTTTTAAAGTTTGTCTCACTGAGGAACTTGCTGCTGAGTAACCAAGCCGAAATTCAGCTATCGCGGGCGGGCAACGAACCCTTTCACCTTGTACTGGAGAAAGAAAATGAACGCAATTGTTCCGTATACTGCAAGATTAGTACAATTGAAGATGGTAGACGGAAAAGACCAGGTACATTTGTTGTTGTTGTTGTTTGAGTCTTCAGTCTTTTGACTGGTTTGATGCAGCGCTCCATGCCTCCCTGTCCTGAGCTAATCGCTTCATCTCTACATAGCTCCGACACCCTACATCGGAGGAATCTGTTTAACATATTCTAACCTTGGTCTACCCCTACAGTTTTTGTCCTCGACCCTTCCTTCCATAACTAAGCTTGCTATTCCTGGGTGTCTTAGTATGTGTCCTACCAACCTATCTCTTCTCTTCATTAGCAGTCGCCAGAAACATCTCTCCTCTCCCACTCGTCTTAATACCTCTTTGTTTGTAACCCTATCTACCCATCTGATCTTCATCATTCTCCTGTAACACCACATTTCAAATGCTTCAATTCTCCTCTTTTCTGCTGCACCAATAGTCCAAGTTTCACTTCCATAGAGCACCACGCTCCAGACAAAGGCTTTCAAAAATGACTTCCTAATACCTAAATCTATATTCGATGTCAGCAGATTCCTTTTTTGTAGAATTGGGCCGATAACCTAGATGTTAGGCCCCTTAAAACAACAATTATCATCATCATCATTTTTTGTAGAAATGCTTTCTTTGCCTGAGCCAACCTACTTTTAATATCCTCTTTGCTTCGTCCATCACTGGTTATTCTGCTTCTTAAGTAACAGAAGTCTCCTACTTCCTTCAGCTTTTCCCCTGCCAATTTGATCTCCATAGAGGTTTCCGATTTATTTCGGCTGCATTCCAGTATTTTTGTTTTACATTTATTTATTTTCATCATGAATTCTTTCCGTAAGACGGAGTCCTTACCATTCAAAAACTCATTCAAATCCTCAGGCTTGTCGGCCAAGATGACGATGTCATCAGCAAATCTCAGAGTTGAAATTATTTCTCCTTGAATCTTCACTCCCACTTTAAATTTTTCTCTAATTTCCTTCATTGCTTGTTCAATGTAAAGATTGAAAAGTATGGGTGATAAGTTGCAGCCTTGCCTTACACCTTTCTGAATACCAGCTTCTCTCTCATGTCCTTCAACTCGAATGACTGCTGTCTGGTTTCTGTACAGATTGTATATCACCCTCCTATCCCTGTACTTTATTCCAATTGATTTCAAAATGTCAAACAATTTAGTCCAATCAACGTTATCAAAAGCGTTTTCTAAGTCTACAAAAGCCATGAACGTTCTCTTATCTTTCCTTATTCTACCTTCTAAAATCAGCCTAAGACTTAGTACAGCTTCCCTTGTTCCTACATTTCTCCTGAAACCAAACTGGTCTTCACCCAACTCAGTTTCTATCTGGCTTTCAATCCTCTTGTAAATTATTCTAGACAGGATCTTTGAAGCATGAGTAATCAAGCTGATTGTACGGTAATCTTCACATCTGTCAGCCCCCACTTTCTTTGGTATAGGGATGATTACATTCTTCTTGAAATCAGGGGGTACCTCACCCGTCTCATAAATCCTACACACCAAGTGAAATAACCTGATCAGACCTTCATCTCCTATGCAGCGTAGCAACTCAATCGGTATATCATCTATGCCTGGTGCTTTGTTCCTGCTTAAGTCTTCCAAAGCTCTATCAAATTCTGATCTCAATATTAAATCTCCTTTCGCATCCTCATCAATTTCCTCCTCCCTTTCCATTACATGATTCTCAATCTCCTTTCCCTTATACAAACTCTCTATGTAAGCTTTCCATCTCTCAACCTTTTCTTCCCTATCTGTTAGAGGCTTTCCATTTGTGTCCTTAATATTACAGCACTTAGTCTTCTTTTCCCCAAAAGTATTCTTAATCCTTCGATAAGCTGTGTCTACTTTTCCTAATTTCAGACAATTTTCTATACCTTTACATTTGTAAAGAATGTAATAAGAGTGTACATCCTTTGTGCTTCTCTAATCACAATTGCTAGGGCGCGTAATAAACATGTGTGAATATTAGTTAATTAGTTTCTTTTCATCAAAAAAGTGAATTCTGGGTGTTCAGTTTGTGTGAAGTAGTGAAATATACATTAGTAAACATTTTTACTTAAAACTAGCCTGGAACTGCAGCCATTTGCATATACTGTAATGTAAGAATTAGAAAATTTCATGTTACAGTAATAAAAATAATAATAATTATTGTAGCTGTAACTTAATATTTTATAGAAAGCTCAAACTTTTATATGTGATATTGGAAACATCACATCTCTAAAATAAAGCAGTTTTTGATAGTAAAAATATTTTTTATTCTTAACGATTTTTGATCATGGATTTTCTTAAAAAAAATGTAAAGTAAATATTTATTTCAATTATCACTCCATTTAATATAAATTATAGAATAAGAGTACATTAAATTACAGAAATAAAACGCCCAGAGCAGTACCTTCAAAACAAAACAAAAAGGATAATCCAATATACATAAATAGTTCAGAAGTTCTTACGTATAATTTACCGCAGGGTAAAAAGTGCAGATTAGACCTTAGCCGTATAGAGTATGGACACCGCGTATATGGCTGGCGGTCAAAGGGTTAAAATGTATGTAGGCTACTATACGTAGGCAAAAATTAAGTGAAGCCTACTTGTAAGTAGGCTATATTTGTTTGAGTACCGGTATATAATTTCATTTCATATTTATTCATCAGTGCCTTACAATATATTTACAGTACACTGTGGAGTAAAGGGTAAGGGAGGAACAATAAGAGAAGAGATGAAATAAATATTGGAAATAGAGATTCACGGGAAACACTAGCACAACAAAGATTTGGGGCATAATTTATGACGAATAACCTACTAGTTGAACAAATAATGCCGCTGCTTCCTCTTGAACTGTACAGCATTATTGTTGCTGGCCTTCAGGGAATACGGTAGGCTGTTCCATGCACGAATCAATCTATTTACAAAACCCAGTTTGTACGACTCAGTCCTGGGTAGTGGGGCGTACAGCGTAACTCCGTGGCCCTTCTGAGCTGATCGGTAGCCAAGGGAAATTTTGTTTAAAATAACAGATGAGTCTGTATTATTAAAAAGTTTTCACAGGTATAACAAATCAATTTGGGTAAATACATTCTCAATTGATGCAAGGCTACATTTTTGGCATCTGATTTTAGAGTCTAGGTCGGAATTTTTCGAAAGAATGAATTTAGTGGCACGATTTTGTATCTGTTCTAGCTTAAGGATATTTCCCTTGGTACTGGGACTCCATGAAGGGCACGGGTGAATTAGTATTACAATTCCATTTGTGTCTGCCATTATGTGCGTGAATACTGTATTGCCAACCTCACGCTTATGGTACTGCTGGGTATATATAGTAAAGCCATCATTACTTCCGACTTGACGTTTTAGTGTTACTCTAAAATTATCTAGCGGTCTGAAGGAAAACCCTTAACTAGCCAATCACAGGCAGTCATTCATATCGATATATCTCGATAAATCGAGTTTCGTTCGCGAATTAGCAAACGAAACTCTAGCCTAGCACTGAAATGTCAAGTCTGAAGTAATGATGGCTTTACTATAGGTGACCAATGGCTTTTGTCTAGACCAATGATTGTTAGGACCGAGTTAGCTATACTGTATATTCTTCTCTGTTTTTTGTCACGCACAGTGGGGTAGTCACGCACCAATAATCTTTAATTGATGTGGTGTATTTTGTATCCCACACCTCGGTGTGTGCGCATTGGTGAAATTTGAAGAGACCTCATGCGCTATCGAACATGGCTGCCGTTATTAAATGAGCAATAAATATAAACACATATTTATATAATTTAGCACATATATCTGGTGCAGTAGTGACCAGGGTTAGTAATTTCAATTGTTAACGTCCCCCAGAAGATGAAGTAAGGTATAAAAGTCATATATTATTGAAATGAAAGTGAAAAAGAAATAAGTGATGTTGCATTCAGAAATAATGAAATGGGTACCATATCTACTGAAGTTCTATACTGTACAAATAACTGTGTCGTGCCCAGAAAACAAATTTGTACTCTCCCACCAATCGGGGAAAAACCATGAGAGAACAAAAATTGCAATAGAAAATACAACCCTTGAGCAGATATCAACATTGAAATATCTCGGCTATAGCCTCAGTTACATACAAGAAACCGATATGCAGCACAAAGTCATCAACTTCACTGAGGTCACAGGACTAGTAAATAACATCTTCAGGCCATCTTTAGTCCAGAGGCACACAAGACTCATATTACAGTATTCAACATCCTAGCCAAACCTACCCTTCTATATGGCAGCGAAGCTTGGACCCTTCGCAAAGGGGATAATAATATTGTATGGCCTAGGGTGCCGGGTGCAAGCTTCGTTATTTGTTGCCCAGAAGGCAGCTTGCCTGTTGAGTTTTGTTGTTCCTTGGAGCTCTATGAAAGTCGAGGAGGTTCGATATCTAAGCTCCTTGACACTATAGCGCTTTCTAGTAGAGAAAGAAGGAACTTTAGGGCTGGCGGAAAATCCCGAGAATAATTTTGCCATTTTGAACATAGCCTACTGAATTCAAATGGGTTCTTTAACATGCCAACAACGTATGACATGCGTGTTGTGATTTTTGTCGGCTTTCAAAAATCAAATTATTAAGTGTTTCAAAAATCACTTACCGTGGCCAGGAGCGAACCTGCAAGCTTGGTGTTGGTAGACCGACACGATAACAACTCACCCACCGTGGCAAGCACAATGGAGAGTAACGAGTGCCGAGATGCGGTTCATGAGGAATAGGAAAAGATCTGACCTGAGGATATCCTTAAAGAACTAAAAGTAAAACCAATTATCAACACAGTGCAGAATTACAGATCAGTTTGGAAGGACCATATACTACGGATCACCAGACTAGTCCTCAAATATCAACCTAGAAGCAGAAGAGACGTAGGTCGACCTACAAAGAGATGGAACAAGACCGTAACAGACCACCTGGCCTAACACTTGATTGGAAGAAGAGATGAAGATAGATTTATTTTAGGTTAAATATCAATGAAATTCTCAATTTAGCTTCATAATAAGTTGAATTCTTCAATAAATATGTTTGCGATGTATAAAATATTTTTTGTCACCTACTTTTTATTGCTCAACTTTTGTTTTGTTCTAATTTTAATTAATATTTTTAGGTTCTGGCTGCTAAATGTTTACTAAAGGTCATAAATGAACTATGCAAGGCTTTATTCGTATAGACAATGTAAAAAAGTAACGAAAAATTCAAGTTTCTACCTACAATAACAGCTGAACTGTGTGTGATCAAGCAAAAGCTTGCAAGAAGCGGAAACGTGGCGCTCAAAGGGTTAAAGCGTACATATTTACTACCAACGACTGTGTTTGGATAAGTAAACCATATACGTAATAGAATTCAAGTGCATGTTCTAATTATATTTTATTGTATTGTCTTGTTTTAACTGTATACACATGCGTAATACTCATACGTAGTTCACAGACCCTTTTAAAACAAAGTAAGTTAAATAACGAGATTCAAACTGTGAATCTTAATATAAACATCACTAGACTCATTATAATAAATGTTTATTGCAGCCAATGGCCAGAGAAAAGATGGCTTACTTGACTTAATTCCTGTTACTCCGATATGGAGCACACTGTTCACTACCATTCCTTTGATGTTTGTCCATGAGAAAAAATATAGAAACAAAATTACAGTGTTAAGATCACATGCCATCAGTAGCCTACTCCTTGAGATTTGTTTTGGTGAGGTACATCCATATTACTGTAATTCCAATCCATTATGTCACTATTTGCATTATCTCTGTATTGAAAATCTTCATAGCAGCCAATACAGATGGTACTGGTCACACTGTCTTCCAACTACACATTCACATATGGCTTCATTTGGGGAATGGAAAGCCTTCTTGCATATGCGATGGTGGAACCTGTCTGTTGCAAATCGTGTCAGCGTGTGGCGTAAATTGTCGTCCGCATATTTCCGTTTTAGCGATATCATTGCTTCGGTGGAGTAGGATTTCAACCATATTTCTTGTATCTTGTGCTGCAGTTCTTCTATCAGTTCCTGATAAGCCCTTGTAGATGGTGGAAGCATATTTTGCCATTGTTCTATGAAGAAGGTTTCTCCGATGAGCTCGTAAGTTACCCTGGAGGGGGTGAATTTAGATACACAGCAGTCTCTTGAGATATGTTGCTTTGATTTGCTCAATCTCCTTGAGATTTGTTTTTGGTGAGGTACATCCATATTCCTGTAATTCCAATCCATTATGTCTCTATGGGCATTATCTCCATAGCAGATACAGATAGTTATGCGGAAACTGAATATCATTGAAGGCCATTGTAGCTGCCGTTGTTCTATTTCTGACGTGTTTGGTGTAGGTAATGTCATCACGCCAGGAAATGGCAGTTCAACACGCTGCAACGTGGTAAGGGGGGTCTTGCAGTACCCATGCGCTGCGCGCCTATTCCAAAGCTAAATATATCGGCTGGCAGTCAGTTGCTGCTACTTCCTGCATGATAATTTGTTATCGGGCTTCACGTGTGTGTGTGTATTGTTACCTTCCTTCCTACTGTCGATATTCTTACAAGCCTTTGTGTTTACTTTTAACAGTGTGGCAGTATCAGGTACAAAAAGTGCTCGCTAACACAAGCTCCAAATATTAAAGGGACAGGAAATCCGCCTGATCAATACAAAACTTTCCAGTCAAGGGGCTATATTATTCCCATTTGGTTGGTACATGTTTCGAAGCCTTCCATGGCCCCTTCATCAGCCATACACATAAACATATTGTCAGTACAATCTTGGAATAACATTAAAAAGGTTAAAACTAACATGAGAAAACTTGATGAAAATGAGACATAAAAAACCATGAGGACAGTTGTGGTACAAATACATTGAGTAAAACTTGTCCTAAGGAAACCTTATGAATATTACAAACAAATTAACTCTGCACAGAGAATTTTCAATCCCCCCAACTTAAATGAAATATGTTTTGACCCTAATGTTTTATTTGACACCTTGTCAGATTTTATCATAACAGCAAACAAAGGTTATAATAAACCACCCTAAGCTCTCTTTACGCAGCTGGCTTCCTTCCCTCATCTCCCTTTCTTCCCTCCCTTATTTCCCCACCTCCGCCACTCCACGGCAGCGCTCCTTCGCCTCCCCTCCCCCGTCCAACACTCTGCTTTGTTTTGCGTGCTCAGCTGTTCACTTTCACTCGTTTAAGCTGGCCAGATTCTCTACGTTTTCCTGCGTCGGAAGTCACGTTCCCTCTGCTATGACGTAAGTTCGTTATTTTTTCTGTTAAACAGTTCTTTTCCGTTCTATGCTTTTCGTTTGTCCCAATTTCATTTGCCGTTTATTTAATTGCTTTTATTTTCTTAATACTAGTTTTATCTCCCCCTTAGGTTTCTCCTAAAGTCCATATGTCTACTAGAAGAAAATTTTGGATTTCCTAAACACAAGATGCTCAACTTTCCTTTCGTCTCCATTTCAAGAGGCTTTCATCAAGCTTGGCCGATTTGACTTTCATGCATGGCGATGTATTGTTCTTTCTACCAACGATCCTTCGTATGAAGTCAACAAAGTCTTAATATGACTATCAGTTTTTAACATTTAACTCTTTCTATGGGTCGAATTCCCTAGATTTTTGGACACGGAATCCTGCTATTATATTTGATCAAAACTCTAAGATTATTACAAGAGTCATATAAATTGCACTTTAAGTTTGCATTTTAACATATACTATTTTTATTGTGTTTTTCCATTTGTTTGTAATATTCGTAAGGTTTTCTTAGGACAAGTTTTACTCGATATATTTGTACCACAGCTGTCCTCATGGTTTTTTATGTCTCATTTTCCTCAAGTTTTCTCATGTTAGTTTTAACCTTTTTAATGTTATTCCAAGATTGTACTGACAATATGTTTATGTGTATGGCTGATGAAGGGGCCATGGAAGGCTTCGTAACATGTACCAACCAAATGGGTATAATATAGCCCCTTGACTGAAAAGTTTTGTATTGATCAGGCGGATTTCCTGTCCCTTTAATATTTGACTTTTAATCAATAAGGAACCATGATTGATTGTACGAACACAAGCTCCCCTAAGATCCAGTCTTCAATTCAAATTCTAAAGCAGGAACTGAAATAACAGTGTTTTCATTACATGTTTTGACAGTCAGTCAGTTTTGTGAAATGGTATTTTTAATGTGCAGTAAGTATAATTGGACATCCCTGTTTTATGAGTAACATGGAAGATGCTGCTACTTCTAGACTTTCCACACGTAAATATATCTTGAGTCATACAAGCTTTTGCAGCATGCCTGGTGAGTGGTTAATCCCTGGTTATTTCAGTACTTCTGAGGGATGGAGAGATAGGAATAGAAAAGAAAGGGTCATGCTAGTTGCATTCTTCTTCTTTACTCGTATCAGCCAACTAAGGACCACACCATTTCAACTGTCTTCTCTGGGCTTTGAACTTTGCCCAGTGCTCCTTCATACATTGCCAGTGTTGCTTTTCTCTTTCTTCTGTCCACATCTTTCCCGTCTTCAGCTTTGGCTTTTCTTGAAAACCCTACTGGTTGTTTAGTTCCTTCCTGAAGGGTTTGTGCTATCTACAAATATTACAAAATATCTAGTATTCTGCTCTGTGTTTAAGCGACTTCACAGTATTCTGTGATTAGTTTTTATTATATTACCCTATAATCTAAGGGGGCGACCGAACGGGCAGATCCACAATTTAGTGGAGCTTTTACCCACCTAAGCTCACTTCCTACCTCTTCGAATCAGGCTGGCTTTATCTTCTTATCTTTAAAATAGGTAAAGGTCCGGTTCATCAATCGTGTGGGTTTCATTCTTAGTGAGTGGCAATAAAATGCAATTCTTCTTTTCTTAGTTGCATTATTATTATTATTATTTTTATTTTATTATATTCAATTTAATGGTGCTAGGGTACTTGGAATGGCACGAGGGTGGTGCTCACAATCTCAAAAAGGTTAGGAACACCAGCGTTAAAGAGTCGAAGGTGAGTTTGAGATGTTGAATGTTTTAACATATCATACATAGTAAAAGCAGGATAAATTGTACACTTCCCCTCCTATGCACTGCACGGCACATTTATTTGGATTCATTTTGTACTGCTGATTGAGAACTTCAAATTTCTAGCTATACATACTTTCATTTTCTGAAGATTGACAAGAAGGCATGAAGTGTAGAAGTCCAGTCTTTGCAACTTTTTCCAATATTTTTCCTAGTCCTGTTAACCCTTTGGGGTCCAATTGATTTCCTGCCTGCATCCTACACAGGTCCAATTTAACATTAGGCAAGTATGGGAAGGAAATACTCACATAAGTAAGCTGAATATTTACATTAAAAATATGAACAGCAAATGTATTTATTATCAGTCAAGTTAACTACATTATCAGCGATATTTTTTCAAAGTATGGTACTTCCGGAAGCATTGGTTAGGGTGTAGTCCTGGGTTCCCTGGACTGGTCTCACAATAAAATTATGTCTCCTTTCTGCCACCTTTCACCTCTCTGTCGGGACACACGGCACAGTCCTTGGTTTTCTTGACCTCACGAGCATCTATGATGTGTAGCTTCCCGTTCAGTCGACATTCTTCGTCACAGCTGCTCCGTCGGCCGCGTTTACGGGCATTTTTGTTCCTAACGTCCCCAACAAGCCCCATGACAACTTGGTCCCTGAAAGTCTTATGTTTCACTTTGGGCTTATTTTCTGCTTTTCGTTGCAAATTATATAGGTGAAAACTGTTCAACAAAGCAACCTCTAACACCCAGAAATACAATTTCCTCCACCACTTAAGGCTTTTCACTACAAAACCGGTCACCTTCTTCATAAACTTTCCATTCGTCACATCCTACATAACCGCTTTCGTCACTAACTTCCGCCTCAATTTCCTCCTCCTCTCTCAATATATCATTCTCACATTCGGGATTACTAATGTCACTATCAGAATCCGTAAACAAATCATCATCATCAATATCGCCACTGTCACATAACTGTTCGTAAATATCATCGGGCTCCATGCGGCTTGTGGACGCCATGTTGTTAACAAAAGTAAACACAGCTGTGGCAGTGAGTAACTATCTCCAAAGAAAATACAATTCAGCTTCAAGAAATTAAACAGCAGATGGCAGTAGGTACCAGAGAAAGGCCTAGGCTGTATACTGTGTAAAGTTCGGCGCCATTTTTGCTCCAGCATACGAAATATATAACCTTAAAGTTGTGTCGGACTAGGTCCGACATAGGACCGGAACTGAAAATTAACGATGTCGGACTAAGTCCGACATTGGACCCCAAAGGGTTAAAATAAAAATTAAAAAATCCATCTGAACCTAAAACCTGCAACAATACAGGGTAGCAGTCGACTGTATTACAAGTTTCAATAAAGCCACACCTAATATTCGTCACTAGTTCATGTGGGACTCAAATGGTTATAGATACTGCGAGGTATGAGTCTAGTACCAGAATCATTTTCATTTGAGACGGTTTTTGTTTTCAGTATCCAGCCTAGTTTGCAAGTCTTTGTTTGGGAATAATTTTCCAGGATGCAAGTAACTGTTCCTGAAGGATACAGGAGGTTTATTTTCTGAATGAGCTAATTGTAGTTCAACAAAACTTCAAAGTGAAGTTTGAAGAAATGGCCCGGCTAACTCAAACATTTTACCAGCTTTTTGCCCCAGTAAGAAAAGAAAATTTTGTGAAGCAATGAAAGTAAGCCTAAGGAAGAGATTAGTGAAATGTTTTGTTTGGAGTGTAGCAACGTATGGAGCAGAAAATTGGGCGCTTAGGAAAGGAGACGAGAGAAGAATAAAGGCTTTCGAAATGTGGCTCTGGAGGAGAATGGAGAGAAGGACAAAGTGAGAAATGAGGAAGTATTCAAGAAAGTAGGAGAAGACAGAATGATGCTTAAGGAGATAAGGGAAAAAAAAAAGAATTGGATTGGACACTGCATAGGGGGGGGGGGGATGGTTTGGTGAATAGTGCATTAAAAGGGACAGTCCAAGGGAAAATCTGAAGAGGAAGAAGAAGGTTTCAGATGCTGGATTCCATCAAGATTGATAAATTGTATGAGCTGATGAAACGTGCTGCTGAAGACTGGATACGGTGCAGGGACCAACCCTGAGGAAACCTGCCATCAGGCAGATAAACTGATTATGATGATCGCCCCAGTGTACCAATGGGCTCATCAGTTGGTATGGTACACCTCACCAAGACACATGGTTAGTACATACTGAGAAGGCCACTGCAAGGCTCAAAATGATGCCACGAGCAGTGCTAATGTACTGAGAGACATGCTCCCTTTTTCAAAAATAAAACCTTACCTTGGCAATGCAAGTTGGAAGTAAATGTTCCCGAAGGATACAGGATGTTTATTTACCGAATGAGCTAATTGTACTTTAACAAAACTTCAAAAAGAAGTTTGGAAAAATGGCCCGGCTAACTTGAACATTTTACCAGCATTTCGCCCCAGTGTACTGTTCGGGAACAGTTACTTCCATCTTGGATTGCCAAGGTAAGGATTTATTTTTGAAAAAGGGAGCTTGTCTCTCATAGTAAATTGGCACTGCTTGTGACATCATTTTGAGCCTTGCAGTGGCCTTTTCAGTATGTACTAACCATGCGTCTTGTTGAGGTGTACCATACCAGCTGATGAGCCCAATGGTATAGTGGGGCAAAATGCTGGTAAAATGTTGCCGGGCCATTCTTTCAAACTTCTTTTTGAAGTTTTGTTAAAGAACAATTCTCCTCCAAGATATTAGCAGCTAGCACTGCAGCCTACTCTGCTTCTACACCAGTCACTTTGAAATCATTCAACACTGAATCCAACCATCACCTCCTGGGCCTGTCTCTACTTCACTTATCCTCTATAGCTGAATTCATTAACCGCTTAGGTAATCTTTCCTTCCCATTCTCATCACATGACCTCATCATTTGAGTCGGCTCACAAAAGCCTCATGTAACGTGTTTATTTGTAATTTAGCCTTTATCTCTTCATTACAAGTACTGTCCTGCTGTTGCTCCCACCTATTTGTACTATCCTCGTATCAGTTACCTCCAACTTATGTATGAGATATCCTAATTTCAACCAGGTCTCAATCCCAAACAGCAAAGTCAGTTACACTTATTTGTTGGGGATTTTCTTTTATTTGAATCTTTTTCGAAACTGAACTACAGTAGAATGTCGTTTATCCGGGCGTCAAACAACCGAATCATCAATTATCCGGACGAGCAAAAAAAGAAAGAAAAAATCTTAAGAGGATGTACAAGACAGAAGTTTTACGTCGTTTACTGTTGGCGGAAGATGAGGAGAGTGTTATATCTTTTTCAAAAATGCTTTCTCTTAAGGACTACTGTATCTTGATAGCTGATGGACGGAATCTTCGAAATGCATTGAATAAATTGGTAGTAGAGCAAGAGACCGTTAAGACCACAGACACTGTTGATGAAGATTTGAATGCAGTGACAAATGAGTTATTCCCCCAAGTTGCTGGATTTTCCAACTGTGATAGAGAAGGTGCACAAGCGCGGTTTGAAAGTGACAGTGACTCAGGTTTTCAAATCTTAGATGATGATGAAATTGCTTTTCTGGTGCAAGAAGTAAGAGGGAAAGACGAAAAGGATGAATGCCTAGATGAGAAAGATGAAGAAGGACCGAGTCATGGAGAAGCTTTTACTGCATTATAAACTGCATATTGTGGTATGGTTGTACTATGAAATAAACGCATGTTCCATTATCCGGAAAAATCGTTATCCGGAATTCTTTCTGTCCCAATTAGTCCGGATAAACGACGTTCCACTGTATTTAAATATTAATTTTGTACCTTGTGTATGTAAAGATTGATTCTTTGATCTTGGCTTGGGGTGGTGAATTTATTGATGAGTTTAAGGTTTTGTTTATTTCAAGTGGTTGAGTTAATTGTCATATATGATATTTTCTTTTCAGCTCTGGCAAGGATGGAGCTGCAAAGGAATATTATACCCTAGAATGTCTGCTGTTTCTTTTGAAAAATGTTACTCTCACACATCCTGTATATGTGCGACAAGCTGCGGTAAGTTGAACACATTCACAAATTGTTCTTTTCTCTTTCTGTCCTGCATTGTTTATTTTTATAGACAAAATGGTAACATATTTTTTACATTGCAGCAAGAGAATATCCCTGTGGTGCGGAGACCTGACCGTAAAGATCTACTGGCCTACTTGAATGGCGAAACGGTCTCGTCTGCCAGCATAGATAAGTCAGCACCTCTTGAAATCCCTACGCAAGTCAAGAGAGCTGCTGATGATGCCCTCGAATCGACTGCAAAGAAGCCACGCTTTGAGGAAACACAAGTGCAGAAAGTTAAGGAACAGTTAGCAGCAAGGCTGGATGCGCCCAAAGAGGCTTCTGTCACTGTTGACAATATCAAGTAAGCTTCTTGGTCTACATTTTTATAATTAAAAGAAAGAAATATTATTGAGATTTGTTCAGCCAAAAATGTGTTGATAGAGTATTTTCGGGGAGGCCGACTCTTTAAGAATATCTGGATTGCTGGTACAGTACCTAGTGCTCAGCATAATAGGTGTTAAGAAACTTAAGGAAATCAAATAGGCACTACGAACTAAAGATTAAGATTTTATTCTCTTATACATATTAAAAAACTAACCTACCTGTTTACAACAGTATTAGCGTAATATTATTTTGCTTATGTTGCGAATGCTGAATCATTATTTATCTACTGGCTGTGCAGCAAACTCAAATAACTTGCTGATTTCGGCATGACAGGTTTTTACATCGTAGCCTACTTGACACTCCAGCAGTAAGACATAAACTGATGTGATCAATAATTAACAAGCAACTTTAAACCATCTGGTTTGTTTTGTATTGGTTGGTGCTATTTTTGTTTTTCACTGTGGGAATGAATGGCGGTATTGCAAGCTTCCTCATACATGTTGTCAACAATGGACCAATGGCTCGGAGGGTGAAATATTATTTTTAATACAAAGCTTAACTCACATTAATAAATAATATTAATAAATAACCTCCAAAAACAAAAATTATGAAATAACATTAGGCAAAAATCTTGATTAAAGTTCTCATTAGCCTATAATGAAAATGCCATAATAGGCCCAGGTATAAAAAGGCACACGTTATAAAAATAGGCAATTATAGGCACTATAAAATCTGTATACTTTCCTCCAGTAAGCATAAAAAACATTTATATATGCAAGGCCTATGATTCTAAACAGGGTGTCAAGCGAGCGGAAAAAGTGGGAAATGTACGGGAAATTGCTGCAAGCGGCGGGAATATTTTTATATTTGTCATATATTAAGGATTTAAAAATACAAGTGGTTATATTTGTTGGTACTGCAGAATTACCAGTTTGGTGGAAGTAGAAAAATCGACAGTCTGTCAAATATGCGTTGACACAGTCAGATACGTTTTCTACTCTTTTAAATTCTCCCCCGCCGAAGCAAGACAGAAGTCGGCCGGGCGGTGAGCCTAGTGTCTCCAAGTGACCGTAGGTGCAACGCGTATGCGCTGTCTTCAAGCCGGCGGTCCAGTAGGCAGGCCGTTTTCTGTACGCGTTTAGACTAACAGTGGTGTGGTAGTGTCAACTTAATGTAATCGGAGTATATTACTTGTTCGTGGTTGTCGTGCGGCTGGAGGACTGCTTGTTAGTCAAATTTTTATTTCGCTACCGCTGATGCCGATTCAGTCAGAGAAGACTCATTGTTGCCTGTCTTGTCACACGGCTGTGATGTTTGGTAACGCGAAACGCCGGGGAATTCTAGGTCTCATGAGTGAATATTCAGATTTACAAGGGTTGGGTTTATTCTAATCTCTTGTTACATTGTGAACAGCACGAATACAATAATATATACAACCACGACTCTCGGTGGCGAACCCCCTCGGGTGCTGTCTCGAAACAAACTGCTGTCGGCGCTCCGTGGCAGTGTTCAGACGCTGTGAAGTTAGCCGGTTCGGCACGGCCCGGTTTAGCTCGGCCAACCCGAATGCTTCCGACTAGCTCGGTCCGCTTTGTGCCGGCAAGAAGTATCAGCGCGGATCACCGACAAGATTAATTGGAGGAATATCCATTTCACAAGGTCCGTATTGACGTGTACAATGACAATTCTAATGGGTTGGGGGGTCTCCGCCCAATCAATTGTATCTCTTGTTACATTGTGAACGGCACGAATACAATAATATATACAACCACGACTCTCGGTGGCGAACCCCCTCGGGTGCTGTCTCGAAACAAACTGCTGTCGGCGCTCCGTGGCAGTGTTCAGACGCTGTGAAGTTAGTATTGATCGGGCGAAGACCCCCCAGCCCATTAGAATTGATCACCGACAATCCGTCTTTCGGTTCGCGTATCTGTCTGTCGGTTCGCGCTGCGCCGACTTTTACATTTTGCTATCCGAAACAAATGTAACTTTCAAAATTAGATAAAAATAGATACAGATACACATTGTTTTTATTTGGATATAGAAACACTACTTTTTTATGATCTAGATGTACATACTAAAAATTTGGTTTCAGCAAAGGGCTTTATAATTTCGTGCGAGTCCGTATGTATGTATTTGTCGTCGCTCCGAAGATACTGGTCAGAAAGTAACGTTTAATAGCCTATATGTTCTTTTTTGTGTGTGTACGGGAAATTTAAATTTGGGTGGGAAATGTACGGGAATTTTATTTGCCCGGCCGCTAGACACCCTGCTAAAGTATGGAACGTAAAAGGCAAATAGATGTGAGTGTCCTTTACGAACATATTCCGTGTTGATATGCCTTTCAGAATAAATCAATTGTTATTAGAAGGTTAGTATTTTGTAGTAGAATTGCTCTTTACTTATTCTGAAAGGGAGTAGCAGCCTTTCAGAATAAATCAATTCTTTACTAGTCTAATAGACGGTTAAGATATTGATAATATAAGCCAACTAATGGCTACACTGCGTTCTGCTGCACGGCTGAAAGCAACGGGAAACTACAGCCGTAATGCTATTCCCGAGGATATGCACCTCTCTATGCATAATTACATGTGATGATGGCCTCCTCCCTTGTAAAATTTCAATCCGGAGGTAAACTAGTCCCCCGTTCGGATCTCCGGGTGGGGACTACTCAAGAGGGGGTGAACATCACAGAAGTGACAAAGAGGAAATCTGACATTCTACGGATCGGAGCGTGGAATGTTAGAAGTCTGCTAGGAAGTGGAGAGTTAGAAAACTTAGAAAGGGAAATGAATAGGTTGAGGTTGGATTTGGTTGGGATTAGTGAAATGCGCTGGCAGGAAGAGCAGGACTTTTGGTCAGGAGACTATAGGGTCATTAGCACTAAATCAAACAATGGCCAAGCAGGGGTTGGTCTCATATTGAGTAGGAAACTTGGACAGCGGGTGAAATATTATGAGCAATACAGTGAACGGATTATTGTAGCAAAAATCAATACTAAACCTACGTGCACCACAGTGGTACAAGTCTATATGCCTACCAGTCAAGCTGATGATGAGGATGTTGAAAAGGTCTACGAAGAAATAGATGACATTCTGAGGTATATCAAAGGTGATGAAAATGTTATAGTAATGGGAGATTGGAATGCTGTGGTAGGAAAAGGGAGAGAAGGGAAGATAGTAGGAGATTTCGGATTAGGTGAAAGGAATGATCGAGGAAGCAGGCTGATGGAATTCTGCACCGAACATGAGTTGGTCATAGCTAACACCTTGTTCGATAACCACAATAGAAGAATATACACATGGATGAGACCAGGAGATACAGGGCGTTACCAAATCGACTTCATTATGGTCAAGCAGAGGTTTCGAAAACAGATTTTGGATTGTAAAACATATCCTGGTGCTGACATAAACTCTGACCACAATCTGGTTGTAATGAAATGCAGATTAAAGTTGAAGAAACTGAAGAAAAGTCAAAAGCCAAAAAGGTGGGCAATAGACAGACTGAAAGTGAAGGATGTAAACGAAAGATTCAAGAAGAGTATAAAGGAAGGACTAATCAAAACCCCTAAGCAAACTTCAATTGCAGACGAATGGGCACTTTTGAAGAATGAAATAACAAAATCCGCAGAAGAAAACATTGGTAGGAAAGAAAGAATAGGTAGGAAACCGTGGATCACTCGGGATATACTAGAATTGATGGATGAAAGGCGGAAACACAAGAATCTAAGAGATGAAAAGGGGAAAGCAGAATACAGACGTCTGAGAAATGAGGTTAACAAGAAGTGCAAGGAAGCGAAAGAAGAATGGTTGAAAGAGAAATGTGCAGGTATAGAAAATTGTCTGAAATTAGGAAAAGTAGACACAGCTTATCGAAGGATTAAGAATACTTTTGGGGAAAAGAAGACTAAGTGCTGTAATATTAAGGACACAAATGGAAAGCCTCTAACAGATAGGGAAGAAAAGGTTGAGAGATGGAAAGCTTACATAGAGTGCTTGTATAAGGGAAAGGAGATTGAGAATCATGTAATGGAAAGGGAGGAGGAAATTGATGAGGATGCAAAAGGAGATTTAATATTGAGATCAGAATTTGACAGAGCATTAGAGGACTTAGGCAGGAACAAAGCACCAGGCATAGATGATATACCGATTGAGTTGCTACGCTGCATAGGAGATGAAGGTCTGATCAGGTTATTTCACTTGGTGTGTAGGATTTATGAGACAGGTGAGGTACCCCCTGATTTCAAGAAGGATGTTATCATCCCTATACCAAAGAAAGTGGGAGCTGACAGATGTGAAGATTACCGTACAATCAGCTTGATTACTCATGCTTCAAAGATCCTGTCTAGAATAATTTACAAGAGGATTGAAAGCCAGATAGAAACGGAGTTGGGTGAAGACCAGTTTGGTTTCAGGAGAAATGTAGGAACAAGGGAAGCTGTACTAAGTCTTAGGCTGATTTTGGGAGGTAGAATAAGGAAAGATAAGAGATTGTTCATGGCATTTGTAGACTTAGAAAAGGCTTTTGATAACGTTGATTGGACTAAATTGTTTGACATTTTGAAATCTATTGGAATAAAGTACAGGGATAGGAGGGTGATATACAATCTATACAGAAACCAGACAGCAGTCATTCGAGCTGAAGGACATGAGAGAGAAGCTGGTATTCAGAAAGGTGTAAGGCAAGGCTGCAACTTATCACCCATACTTTTCAATCTTTACATTGAACAAGCAATGAAGGAAATTGGAGAAAAATTTAAAGTGGGAGTGAAGATTCAAGGAGAAATAATTTCAACTCTGAGATTTGCTGATGACATCGTCATCTTGGCCGACAAGCCTGAGGATTTGAATGAGTTTTTGAATGGTATGGATTCCGTCTTACGGAAGGAATTCATGATGAAAATTAATAAATGTAAAACAAAAATACTGGAATGCAGCCGAAATAAATCAGAAACCTCTATGGAGATCAAATTGGCAGGTGAAAAGATGAAGGAAGTAGGAGACTTCTGTTACTTAGGAAGCAGAATAACCAGTGATGGACGAAGCAAAGAGGATATAAAAAGTAGGTTGGCTCAGGCAAGGAAAGCCTTTCTACAAAAAAGGAATCTGTTGACATCGAATATAGATTTAGGTATTAGGAAGTCATTTTTGAAAGCCTTTGTCTGGAGCGTAGCGCTCTATGGAAGTGAAACTTGGACTATTGGTGCAGCAGAAAAGAGGAGAATTGAAGCATTTGAAATGTGGTGTTACAGGAGAATGATGAAGATCAGATGGGTAGATAGGGTTACAAACGAAGAGGTATTTAGACGAGTGGGAGAGGAGAGATGTTTCTGGCGACTGCTAATGAAGAGAAGAGATAGGTTGGTAGGACACATACTAAGACACCCAGGAATAGCAAGCTTAGTTATGGAAGGAAGGGTCGAGGACAAGAACTGTAGGGGTAGACCAAGGTTAGAATATGTTAAACAGATAGCCTCGGATGTAGGGTGTGGTAGCTATGTAGAGATGAAACGATTGGCTCAGGACAGGGAGGCATGGAGAGCTGCATCAAACCAGTCAAAAGACTGAAGACTCAAACAACAACAACAACATAGCAATCAATATAGTGCAAGATGTGTCCACTCTTCAACACAATTTACTTTGTTTTGAGGCAACAAAACAAGAGTGGACTCATCTTGCCCTATATATAGGCTTGCCATATTTTTGGTGAATGAAACCGGGACACATTAATATGGGATGGCCTTAGCGAGGGGTCTGGGAGGTATGGAATATCCCCCCCCCCCCCTCCAGTAGAGTGGGGGTCCGGGGCTCCTCCCCCGGGCAATTTTTTTAAAAATATGAAGGAAAATTGTGAGTTTTGAGCCTTATTTTAAGCCTCGCAAGTGACGGGAGGGGGGAATCTGGCACCCTATGTTTGTTCTTCACACCCTTTAAAAATAAAAAAGGAATGTTTGCTACATAAAAATATATTTTTTCCCCTTTTTAATGATAATTTTTTTCTGGTCTACCATCTAGAAAGAAGTGTTAATAGAATACAATTTAATATGCTGTACTTCATAAAGTTGTTTGATTGAACAATACTAAGCCTTATTACTTTTTGCAAAACTACAACTTTTTGTCTAACTACAAAAACAATATCACCAAAAAAACTCTTTGTCAAACTTTAAAAAAATATTAAAATATGAGTTAACAATGTTAATAATTGCTTTCAAACCACTCATATTTTTGACTTGTTTGCTCACAGATTACACTACCCTCGCAACACGCTGAATTAGCAGTTTGGGCTATTGTTTTGTGTCATTCGTTTGAATACTTTTGACCTCTTTGACGCTGTGCGCGATAGTCAACGATGTTGATTGTAACGGATTCATAAAAGATTCTTAAACACATAAATTCATTACTTTTTACATCTTACTGCCGCTTTCCGGGACATTGATAAAACCGGGCGGGACACCGGGACGTCTGGCAAGCCTACCTATATACAGTACAGTAGATAAAAGGTAAATAGGTAAATGCCGAGCTCTAGTGATGTCCACATTTGAATGATGGATGTCAACAGGTTTTCACCAAACCTACTACACAGTACTATATCAGTTTGTCCCCCTCTATAGCTTATTGTGATTTTTATAAGATATTTTATTGTGTGGATCACCATTGCTATTCCAGATCGATCCAAACTTTTTTCCATGTACATGTACTAAACAGCGTACCCTCTTGGACTGCAAGAAGATACCACACTATTTATGTATTGTGATGGGTTCGGGGTTCACTCCTGAATGAACTCGCACAACTAGTAACATTTATGACTTCTCACCTCATTTAGTTTTCTCTAGCTACTATTTACATCAGTACGAGTATTTACAGGATGACAATTGGCACTGCACTCGCTCTGTATTCATGTCACTACATTACAACAGCTGTACACTTCTCCGTACAGTCCATATAGTCTCCACAATCTGCATTTACTACCACTGCCGCTTCAGGTTCCACGACTAGAATCCCATGCGCTCTTGCCTTTACTGTGGCGAACCCAGGTCCTTGCACTTGTCTTCCACGGTTTCACGGCATCCAACTCACAGTCACCTCGTTGGCAAACATGTGATTGGAACTGTTCGACATAGCTGCACTACTGGATTACACTGTTTGCCACGGCTAGACTCTTGCTGTACACTGTCTCTCTCAACCCTCTCCGCTGCTATAACAGTAACAATACAGGATTTTATTGCTAAATCAGTATAAAATATTCATTGTGAAAGGTAGTTTTTCCAGTGATGTTTACTGCATTTGACAATGTGTTAGTTGAATGTGGTTATATCTTTATAGATCTTTGTCAGAAGCTATGTCTGTGGAGAAGATCGCTGCCATCAAAGCAAAGAGATTGGCAAAGAAGAGAACCACTATCAAAGGGAATGATGACATTGGTTTGGGTCCTGACCTTAGTGTCATGTTGGATTTCGATGTAGATCCAACAAAAGATATCATTTCGAGAGAACGCCAGTGGCGAACTCGGACCACCATTCTTCAGAGTGCTGGCAAGGTATCTCATACTTTTCACTAGCTACAGTCCCATGTGAATTAATTGGAACAAGATTTCTTTTTCCCCATAATTTTTCCAATGGTTGGCTATAATGTGCTATTGCTTATTCTTAGATCCCATGCTCTCTATGTATTCTGTGCACTGTTATTCATTGGCAAATAATCTGTGTGACTGTTGTTTTAGGTTAAATGTGTGTTTATTGTGATCTCTGCCACTTTTGAGGAATTTTGTAGGATCCTTGTGTGATAGGTAGTGCCTCTGTCTTCAATGGTTACGGTTCCCAGGGAGCATGTAGCATTATCTCAGAATACTTTCATGACACCAACAGAGTTAGTTATTTAATTTGGTGTTGGTGTAGGCATTATAACTAAGAATTATTTAGTTGCACAAACAGACTGTCTCAGTTTCACCTTAGGAAAAGGGAAACCAGTGGCAGGAGAAAAAAAAACTATGCCAACTGATGAACATTTGCTCCTCAGAAGAAACAAATCAAACCCCAGGCTTACTCCTCAGGACATGGCTTGCGAATTGGGGGAAAGGGGATTGAATCTACACTCTTCTGAGGTTCATCATAGTTTTATGGCAACAGGAAGAAAAGCCCTCAAACACCTTTTAACAGCAGAAATATGCAGGAAACGTCGGTTGTGTGCACATATGGTTTGTTCCAACATGATGTTCTGAACACGTTCCGAACTAATTACAACTTTGTTAAATGTGCTAGCGCCATTTGAGAACGAGTATGGAACTAGTCCAGTACACTACAATCAACAACACGTGACGCAACTACCAATGTTTTCTCAGTTCTCCGCCTAGATGTTTACCAGGAATAACACCAAGGACTGGAGGTAGTCCCATGTTGACGCAATCAGGCAACGGTCCCACCACACCGGCCCAATTCAATGTATTTGGTGCACACAGGCCTAAAAATCCATCAAGAAGAACATCTTTGGAACATTAAACAAGAGCTGAAAACGATGAAAAAAGACAATCTGTGGAAACTATCTTAAAGGAACTATGCACTTTGATTTTCATCCAATTTTACATCAACATGTGAATGATAGCCAAGCTATATTGGTCTCCTTAGCAATTAGCAGTGTTATATGTGTGTTTTTATTATCAATTGGTGATTTATATGTGAACAAGGAAAGTTTTCTTAAAAGGTTTTGTCAAGCAGGCTGATGAAGGGGAAGTGTGAAAGCCCCCGAAACATGTACCTGTGGGTACTAATTAATAAATTGTATTGAGAGGCGGATATTTTAATATTCAGTCAAAATATATTTGAAAATACTTGTTATTTTATTAATATTTACTAGGCATTCTGTCCAATCTATAAGAAGGGTGACAAATTGAAATGTGATAACTATCGAGGAATCGCCCTGCTTAACGTCTGCTACAAGATCTTGTCCAACTGCCTCATAGACAGAATTCAACCAGTGGCAGAATCAGTGCTTGGTGATTACCAGGGAGGCTTTCGGCTGGGGCGTTCCACAGTAGATAATATCTTCGTTCTCCGACAGCTTACTGAAAAACTGGGTGTGTGAATATGGCAAAGAACTCTACGTGTTATTCGTAGATTTCAAGAAGGCCTATGATTGCATACACCGAAAGAGCCTACTCAGTTGCCTAAGAGAGTTTGGAATGGCCGAGAAACTCATCAACTTGGTAGCGATCTGCCTGAGCGAAACCCGCGGTAAGATAAAAATGGTAAATCGAGTGACGGAGGATTTTGAAATTTTGACGGGTCTCAGGCAAGGAGACGGTTTATCTCCTACACTATTCAATTTTGCCTTGGAGAAGATCATACGTGAGACCTTTCGAGAGAATTTTGATGGAATCCAAGTCGAAGGGAAGAACCTAGCATACCTTGTCTACGCAGATGATATCAGTTTACTCTCCAGCTCTCAGGAAAAGTTGAGGCAAATGACCAGAGCATTCAAGGCAGCTGCCAACAAATTTGAGCTAATTGTGAATGAAACCAAGACGGAGTACCTCAATATGACTCGCAGGCAAGGCCACGTTTTTGGGCAACTACAGTCACTCCAGGTAGGGGACCAGTCCTACAAGAGAGTCCATGAATTTAAGTACCTAGGATCGCTTTTCACGGAGAACTCATCATGTGAGGCAGAAATCAATGCCAGGATCCAAGCAGGAAACCGAACTCTCTACAGCTTAACACAGCTTCTTCGGTCCAGAAGTCTCTCCAGACAGTTCAAAATTCGTCTGTATAAAACTCTGATCCAACCCGTTGTACTATATGGATGTGAGACATGGAGTATCCGAAAACAGGACTTTCATAAACTACTCGTATTTGAGAGAATAGTTCTTCGGAAGATCTTCGGACCGGTGAGGGATGTACGCACGGGTGAATGGAGGATTAGACACAATCATGAAGTAGAAGACCTGTACCATGATGCCAACATAGCTGGAACCAGGAGACAGCATTGGGCTGGACATGTAGCCCGGATGGAAGACCACCGATGGCCACGGAAGCTACTGGATTTCATCCCCACAGGAAGAAGACCACCAGGGAGACCAAGGAAGTGGTGGAGTGAAGATCTGCAACAGGCAGCGATACGTGTGGACAGTTGGCGGATGGCAGCTATGGATAGGAGACGATGGAGAAGGAAACTTGTAGCAGCGCGCGGTCCACTGGGCCTGATCGCGTAGAAGAAGAAGAAGGCATTCTGATATTCTTCAAAAATATAAGAATGGCATCTCTCTGCACTTCGGCTATTTGCCGGTTAGTATCTTCCGGCTGAGCATCATTTTAACCATTTTAGAAGAAAATTTGGCGGCCCTCACGTTTAGGTATACACCCTTCATAGGAATGTTCCGGAGGTCTCATGTTCAAAGTTCAAATAGCACTTGATTGCGGTCATTCCTGAAGGATGTCTTCCGGGTCTTTTGTCACCTTAAGTCATGCTGGACTGTATCTCTACTTGGTATAAAACCAAGTCCCCAATTCTTTGATGTCACGGGTAATCTCGAGAACCACGGCATGGATTTTGATGCGGTTTTCACCATTCTGTGAAGGATATCTCGAGGAAGGTTTCTTTAGAAAATAATTTATTTACGATCAAAGGAAGCCAAGCAGTAAAGATTTCAGTGAAAAAGTGTAAAAAAACCCGGCGTCCGTGCGCTTTTTAAGCTTAACGCTGGGCAAACGGCTAAAAATATCAATATACTATGACTGTAAAGAATGTTCAGCATGAAAAGTTCTACAAAAAAGTCCTGGAGAGCATATCTCTATCTTCAATACATCGTCCACTATAAGTGTTTTTAAGTTTTCATTTCTTCCAACAATCGCCATTCAATTACTGAGGCGACAGTTTATGAGCTAGGTAGGTAAAACAGTGGTTATCACGTAATGCATTCATAACTGTCCCCGGGCGAAGCTGGAGTGGGTTACTAGTTATTAATTTAAAAAAGTTCTTCTCTGCTTGATTAGCGTACACATAATTGAGTACAATCGCACATAGTTTCTAGTCCACAAACAAAATACCATACTAGTCTGGCTGCGTGGCTCAGGGGTAACGTTCTCGCTTGCTGAGCCCAAGGTTGCAGGTTCGAAACCTGGCGCAGTCAGCTGGCATTTGAGGGTGCGCAAATGCGAGGGAGCCGTGTCAGTAGATTTACTGGCACGTAAAAGATCCCCTTCGGGGCAAAATTCCGGCACCCCGGCGTCTCTAAAAGCCAGTGTAGTTAAAAGGGACGTAAAACCAATAACATTATTATTATTAAAATACCATACTGAACCATTAAGTGTAGTCAATACCGTATTTTGTGCAAATATGCATGCCTTTTTAAGTATTCTTATTATTGGTTTTAAAGTACTGTATTTGTGAAATGTTATAATCTGTACGAACGATGAATGAAAATGTATTATGAAGTCGGTTGTGCTCGAAATTATGCCTAAATCCTGAAGAATGCCTGAACACCAGTAAAAACCTGAAAATTGTAATTTGGTGTAATTATAAATAATCTGTTTCCAAAATGTCCCTCCTTTGATAAAACTCGAATCTTTCAGAACATGTATTCAATTTCATTAGTGTTTCAGTTTCACCACTATGTATCATTGATATCTGGTAGCAAAAGATGGAACTACTTGAAATTGAACGGAACTTGTAGCTCACCCTATGGGTGTCTGCTGGAAGCAGCTACATGTCCTCGGACACTCCCGGCACTAAAAGCCATACGATAAATAAATAGTGTTTCAGTGTATTGTTTCATCTTTCTTATGAAACTAGCCTTAGGTAGGTGCTTTTATATTTCTATTTAAATTGACCTTGAATATTATAACACAGCCTATTGAGCCAGGTAATAAGTTGTTCAGATTGTATTATGCCATTCCAAGAAAAAAAATCTTGAGTTCTCATTGCAGTTTTATGTCACTAAAATCCAATAAAAGCTGCTGTGAATAAGACTTGTGTGCTAGACCAATACTCCCAGTCCCTGCTCTGACTCAGAACTGATTTCACTCGTTCTGAATGAGTTCTGATCAGAGCAAATAGAGAACTACCAGTTCAGAACTCGTTCGCCAAGTTTGTTAGAACGGTCTCTGTGCTACTGTGGAAGCGTTGACAGTTCTCGAACAAGCCTATAGTCGTCAGGATTGGACAATGGGAATCGCTTAGAAGTGCAGGGGGCAGGGGATTCAATGTGTGCATGAAGTGACGAATGAGACAACAACTTCAGACCATTAAACACCCCAAGGAGCAGGGTGCTTATAACCATTCAATTGGATGGTTAAATCTGACCAGTACATCCAAATACTGGAAGGAGACTTGTTGGTGAGCTGCAGAAGAGAGGTGTTAAGATGGTAATGGAAGCTTTTAGTGAGATTTGGTTCCTTGCCATACTTAAAAGAAAAGTGAAGAAATTCTTCAGTCGGAACAATATTCGCATCTTCGTGTGGCTGGGGAACATGCCAATAGAAAACTTGTGGACTATGGGCAGGAGTAGTCTCTAGTAACAGTGCTCAAAGTTTGTGGAACCTTTGGCAAATCTTGTAAAGCAGAAGTGAATAAGTGCAAGGAAAATAATGTGTATGTTGCTGTCATATTCCAGTTAATTCTCATGAGACTGTACAGTATTTTGACATGATGCAATCCATGTTATTGTCTTTTGGTTCCAGATTAATGAGATAAATAAGTGTTTGTCAATCAAATGTGATTTTGTCCGCCTATCGGTACTTCACATTTTTGTGCAGATTATTGTATAAATCAAGGCTAGTGAAAACTGTACTATATCAGTGGGGAAATAATTTCCTGAATTAAATACCGTATATACTCGAATACCACCCGCACATTTTTAAACAAAATCGGACGTGAAAAATTGGGGTGCGGGTCTTATTTGAGTCATCCTGATTTTAAAGATTGAAATTGTCCGCCATACGCGATATCGGGTGTTGCGAGTATCCGCTAGATGGTGCTAGCCTTCTTCCGGCTATCACTTTGTTTTTCCGTAAGCAGGCGGCGTCATACTGTCTAGCGCACGTTTTCCGAGTGTAAACATGAGTTCTACGAAGCGTTTGCGGTCGTTTACTGTGAGTGAGAAGCTGAAAGTTGTGAGGGAAGCTGAAATTATTGGAAATCGTGCCGCCTGTAGGAAATATGATATTGACGAGTCATGTATTCGAGATTGGAGAAAGAAGAAAAACGTGTTGCTAACAAGTAGTGGTGCTCGTAGAGCTTTCCGCGGACTGAGTGTACAGTTTCCGGAAATTGAAAAACAACTTTATAAATACGTAACAGAAAGGTGGGAATTGGGAAATGGGGTGTCGACCGAAATGTGTCAATTAAAGGCATTACAGATCGCGAAGGAACTTTCTACGGTAGGGTTTAAAGCAAGCCGAGGATGGATTCAAAATTTTTATAAAAGAAATGGGTTGAGCATACGAAGGCGTACCTCAATTTCGCAGCGTCTTCCTGGTGCCTATGAAGAAAAGTTACTTTCCTTTCAGCGTCACATAATTAATTTGCGGAAGGAAAATTCATATTTGCTTTCCCAAATTGGTAATGCAGATCAGACGCCAGTCTACTTTGAAATGCCACTGGACAGTACTGTGAATGTTAAGGGATCTAAAAGTGTGACTATCAGAACAGGTGGTAATGGGAAACAACGGTGCACGGTAATGTTGTGTATACTCGCTGACGGAACCAAACTTCCGCCGTACGTTGTTTTCAAGCGAAAGACTCTTCCAAAAAATATACCCGCTGGTGTTATCGTTAGAACTCAGGACTCTGGTTGGATGGACAGTTCACTGGTGGAAGACTGGTTAAAGTGTGTTTGGCAACGTCGCCCTGGTGCTTTATTACGACGAAAGAGCTTGCTTGTTCTGGACAGTTACCGCGGCCATACAACAGACGCTGTGAAGAAATTCGTCAAGGATGGGAAAACCGACCTAGCAATCATCCCGGGTGGGATGACGTCTATGCTACAGCCACTGGATGTCAGCGTGAACCGACCGTTCAAAGCAGCCTTGAAACAGCTGTATACGGAGTGGATGGGGGCCGATAAGCACACACTGACCCCAACTGGTCGTATTCAGCTGCTCTGTTCGTGGATTTTGACGGCATGGAATCGTATCTCGGGAGATCTCATACGGAAGAGCTTCAAGAAATGTAGTATTTCCAATGCTATGGATGGCAGTGATGACGACATTTTGTGGGAAAGTGATGGTGAAAAAAGTTCCGAAGTTGGTACTTCTGATGACGATGAATGAAGTGTTTGTGTCTTTTATTTGTATTTTTAATTGTTTCTGTGTTATTTTAGGACGACTTCAGAACTGTTGGAAACTATTTTGTAGAAATGCTATTTTGTTTATTTAGTAAAGATTGTAAATAGTTTTGAGTATTTTTATTTTATTTTGTTCTTCAAAATCAGGGTGCGGGTCTTATTCAAGGGCGGGTCGTATTCGAGTAAATACGGTACACACTGGTGGCCTCCTCCATCCCTCCCCACCACCACCAAAAGATAATAAGTGAAATTAAAAAGAAATATATTTCAACTCGGAGACCTTTGATGTTATATAATCACATATTTCAAAACAATCGTGTGATTGTTGAGGTTATAAATAGAGCTCACCAATACAATTTACAGAACTAAAAGGACAGCTGAATGGTCATCTTGGGTTTGCGTTGACGTGATTGTGGTTGGCCATTCCTTGATGAGTGTCCCAGAATGGGGATTGTTCTGGAAATATCTGGGATATTGTTAGTTCTAGTGTCTTAAATTTGTGGCTTTCAGGGATCTGTTGGTACCTGGCGAGTATTGTTTCTCACTCGGGTCATAAAATGAGCTGTGTCTGGCCCTTCTATGACAACTTCAATATTTTGCCTATTGTAGACTGCTTGAGTAACAAAGGACTGAAATGAGGATATATTTTATTTTGAAACTGCAGTAGGTTTTTTTTTTTTTCGTCTTCTTGCTAACTCCACTAGATTTTTTTAAAGGATTCAATCTCTCTAGATGTTATGAGATGTTTATGCACGAAGCGTGCAAAAGTAGGGTGGCAACATTCTACTTAACTGTATCAGGCTGCACCCATATTGGGATAACTTTGAATCAGATTAACATTTTAACCCCTATGCTGGCATGTTCGACTGTAGTCACACTCCGTCCGCTGCCGTATTCGACTTTATTCCACGCCCTCAGAGTTTTGTAACCGCTTGATACAACGTTCTTCTGATGTCAAATAGGTGAAGGACTGTCTTTGTATTGCTCTGCGGTGTGCTGCGGTCTAGTGGTAATACCAGAAACTTCAGATTTAAATGTAGATGACGATTATTGTGTAGGTTCATTATTCAAACGTTCACTATGATCGCATGATTAGAACACAAGAAGTAAAAACTTAATTTTAAAATTTTGCACAACCGCCATCTTGAGGTTGTGTAAATAATAGGGATGTAGCCGGAGAAAGTTTGCGCCAGATAACGTTCGTGTAGTACCCGGTAAGCGCAAGGCAATCGTCTTATGTTTCTCCCAGTCAGCTGCGAGGAATGTATAGATTGTGACAGAGTTTTCTAAGCTAAAGTAAATTATATATTCTCTAATTTTACTCTGTCTGTCTGTCTGTCTGTCTGTTAGGTAGTCAGCCCGAAGGCTGGTTGGATCCTCAAAAAGCACCGCCGTTACGTTATGTGAGTAGATACCCACAAAAACCCAAGGCAGCGCTATATTGAGGCGTTCTAGGCAAGAAGAGGAGTGAGGTAGTTTGCCATTGCTTTCCTCACTGAGTCAGAACAGTAGTCCTAACCCTATGAGTAGAACCTTTCACAGCATCCACAGGCACTGACTGTGCCCTGAATGCCATTACTAAGCACCACCCATACCTCAGTAGCTTCCATATAATCACAGCCATGAGTGAGACTGAGACATCAGTGAAAAGCCACCGTTTACTCTAGCCTGTGCCAACTGACAAATGCAAATGTACTGTATTCATCAAGAGATGGCAAACAGGCCATTTTACTCTAGGACTATATTAATTAATTAAATCTATAGGTTTATCCCCTAATATCTTATGGACGATTTTCAGCGTTTAAGCTTTAAACAGCCGCAAAATGAGCTACGGACCAGAGGCTCTAAAACTAGCGGGAGGAAGGAAGAATTAATACAGTGGTAATGGCAAAATTCAAACACTGTTTATTATTCAAATAATGAATATGAGTCCGCAGGTTTTTTCCGGAAGATTACAATTACTTGAGTATTTAGGCCTAAATTGATAAATATATCTCCATAAGACTTGGATCATAAATAGAGATATAAATATTCACTTGCTCCCCTTGCTTACAGATTTCGATTCATGTCTTTTTTAGATTGATGGCCTACATGAAACTGTCATGTTTTAAGGTTAGCATTATCAAAGAAAGTTGATACCGGTATTGTATACCTCAAAAATTCATCGCAGTGGTTGGCTCTTATGTAATTTTGACAATTTCTCAATAAGAATCGTTCCCGTACTTCTTGGAAACGACTTAGGGGTACAATTTTTAAAAATTTCGAGAATCCCTGCTTTAGGGCCACGAACTGTTTCCATTCATCTGACTATGTCTCAAGAATGTAGGAGTCAGCCGCTACCGTACCACATTCTCGGACGGGCAGATGGAAGTTGGCGATTAATTCTGATTTCAAGAAACCAACCTTAATACGTTTGTGACTGTTATGTTGCGACATTTATTCTTAAGTAGCCTATTTGTCCAAGTATTGAGGTCTTTGAAAATTGGAGTCATAAATGTTCCATTCACTGCTTCGTGTTTATTGGTGATTTCTCCCCGTACTTCAATGGAGATAATTTCTGCAGATTCCGATATTGTAGGCTT
Source organism: Meconema thalassinum (assembly GCA_946902985.2). Lineage (NCBI taxonomy): Eukaryota > Metazoa > Arthropoda > Insecta > Orthoptera > Tettigoniidae > Meconema > Meconema thalassinum. The sequence goes on along the minus strand of OX336391.1, from coordinate 38,247,376 downwards.
ATCGTGGTAATCTGGCAATTTTCTTGTGTATAGCCTCTGTTGTGTCTGTGGTCACGGAAAAAGCGATGGAACAGCGCCCGGTTTTAATCTTGCTCTCTTACCTTCAAATACAAACGCATAAATTCAGTGGTTTGTTATCGAAATGTCTTATCAGTTTATAGGTACAAAATAGGAATTATTTCCCTTTGTAAATCATACTTATCCAACACAGTTTTCTTGAAGTCATCATCATCATCTTGTACAGTTTCCAGCCCCAGGCTGGGTCTGTTTGGAACATAAGCCTCGCCACTTAGTCCTTTCTTCCCATCACCTCTCCGCTGTCACTCTAGTCCAGTCCTCGCCTCTCTTCTTGACATATTCCTCCACTCCTTTCAGCCATTTATCTCTTGGTCTTCCCCTTGGTCGTTTCTTCTGCATCTGCATCTCATGTATCCTCTTGGGAATCTTCTTCTCATCCATTCTCTTTAAGTGTCCATACCACCTCCTGGGTTGATTCGCGACCGGGAAAACCGGGAATACCGGGAAAAGTCAGGGATTTTTGTTGCGGTCAGGGATAACCTGGAAAACCGGGAAAAGTCAGGGAATTTTGTAGAAAAAAAAGAATGAAGAAGAAAAGAAAGAAAAAAAAAAGAATTAAGGTTTGACAATTTTTGGTTGTTATACCAGGGTGTCTACCGGTAACGAAAAAGTAGCTAATTTTACAAACGGGTACCGTAACGAAAATTAGCTAATTTTTATGTCTGGATAGTTGGAGGTAACGACAATTCGCTGAGGTCGGTTTAAATCATTTAAACCAGCGCCGCTAGGTTCACAGATTGTGATGAAGCGAGTTTCACGCAAGCGGCGCCGATTGCGTAGGCTTCCCCGTGCACGACCGTAAGGAAATGGATACTGAGGATACCTTCAGTATTACTGTCTACATCAGTTCAACGTATATTTTCGGCATCAAGAAGAGAGTTTAATTTTGTGTGAAATGTGTTTCTTTATTATTCGAAAACCTGACTTTTTGCGAGACGTTTATTCGTGATAACATCCGAAACTCAACAGAAACCTCCCATTTCTGATATTGACCTATAAATTTGGATATCTCAAATTGAAGTCCAGAAATATGCGATCTTGCGAAATGAGTTTCGAAAGAAAATCGCAAAAATGCTCCGAAATACATAGACGACTGTGTATTTTAAAAATCTATCCGTCTCGTAAATTTGCGACATCCAGTTCGGTTAATTCGAAACTGCGTTATATGTCTATTTTTCCTTCGAACTTTGGTTCCATTGGATATATAATCTAACCGGTTATCCTGAAAACTTATATAATTTGAATTCGAAAGGATATGTGCCTTTTGTCGTATTATTCGTGCTATCCTCTCTGAATAATTCGTAATATCCGATACCTACTTCGAACGTTCATCCTCAAAACGGCCGGCTGACCGCACGACTTAACTGCGGGAATCTCGTCAAACGGACCGAGATCGATGCCAGTTGCGTAAGTCATAAAACCCGTGCCTGGTCGCGAATTTGTGTCTACGAGGACTGCGGGAATCCTGTCAAAGTTGGTTGGGCACCCATCACGAAACATATCGAACCCTACTAGCCACTTTTCCCATTACCGTTTACTTAAAAGTGTACGGGGAGCGAGAAGTGCATCAACCCACTTAGAAATAACAGACTACCTAGCATCGCGATACCCATTTATTCTCGTGATCCATCGTGAACTTCCATCCACAGCATAGGGACAGCGGGAATCACGGCGCCGACCATGTCCATAACTGCTCGTGAATTTTAACCATGCCCAACCTCGAGCTTGCCTCCGCCATTCTACCAGACAGATAGACTGGCAGACAATCCATGAACGGCCGATTGCATACTATCGCGTTCTCCGTGTCCAGCCGCAAGGAAACGTGAATCTCGTAAAACGACCGAGAGCGGCAGCGATTGCGATACATCACGATATTTCTCCGCTTTCGATGACGAGTACAACTGGATTCTTGTCAAACGGACAGCAAGCGGCGCCGATTGCGTAATAATAAAATATTCTTCCGTGCCCGACCTCAAGGACAATATAAAGCTCGTCGAACGACTAAAAGTGACACCGATTATGTAAATCTCGATATTTCTCCGTGTTCAATCGTGAAAACTACAAATTGCGTCAAACGGCTGAGACCAGCGCCATCGTGTTGTTGTTTGAGTCTTCAGTCTTTTGACTGGTATGATGCAGCGCTCCATGCCTCCCTGTCCTGTGCTAATCGTTTCATCTCAACATAGCTACCACACCCTACATCCGAGGCAATCTGTTTAACATATTCTAACCTTGGTCTACCCCTACAGTTCTTGTCCTCAACCCTTCCTTCCATCACTGAGCTTGCTATTCCTAGGTGTCTTAGTATGTGCCCTACTAACCTATCTCTTCTCTTCATTAGCAGTCGCCAGAAACATCTCTCCTCTCCCACTCGTCTTAATACCTCTTCGTTTGTAACCCTATCTACCCATCTGATGTTCATCATTCTCCTGTAATACCACATTTCAAATGCTTCAATTCTCCTCTTTTCTGCTGCACCAATAGTCCAAGTTTTACTTCCATACAGTGCCACGCTCCAGACAAAGGCTTTCATAAATGACTTCCTAATACTTAAATCTATATTCGATGTCAACAGATTCCTTTTTTGTAGAAATGCTTTCCTTGCCTGAGCCAACCTACTTTTTATATCCTCTTTTCTTCGTCCATCACTGGTTATTTTGCTTCCTAAGTAACAGAAGTCTTCTACTTCCTTCAGCTTTTCACCTGCTAATTTGATGTCCATCGAGGTTTCTGATATATTTCGGCTGCATTCCAGTATTTTTGTTTTACAATTATTAATTTTCATCATGTATTCTTTCCGTAAGACGGAGTCCATACCAATCAAAAACTCATTCAAATCCTCAGGCGTGTCGACCAAGATGACGATGTCATCAGCAAATCTAAGAGTTGAAATTATTTCTCATTGAACCTTCACTCCAACTTTAAATTTTTTTACAATTTCCTTCATTGCTTGTTCAATGTAAAGATTGAAAATTATGGGTGATAAGTTGCAGCCTTGCCTTACACCTTTCTGAATACCAGCTTCTCTCTCATGTCCTACAGCTCGAATGACTGCTGTCTGGTTTCTGTATAGATTGTATATCACCCTCCTATCCCTGTATTTTATTCCAATAGATTTCAAAATGGCAAACAATTTAGTCCAATCAACGTTATCGAAAGCCTTTTCTAAGTCTACAAATACCATGAACGTTCTCTTATCTTTCCTTATTCGACCTTCCAAAATCAGCCTGAGACTTAGTACTGCTTCCCTTGTTCCTACATTTCTCCTGAAACCAAACTGGTCTTCACCCAACTCCTTTTCTATCTGGCTTTCCATCCTCTTGTAAATTATTCTAGACAGGATCTTTGAAGCATGAGTAATCAAGCTGATTGTACGGTAATCTTCACATCTGTCAGCTCCCACTTTCTTTGGTATAGGGATAATAACATTCTTCTTGAAATCAGGGGGTACCTCACCTGTCTCATAAATCCTACACACCAAGTGAAATAACCTGATCAGAACTTCATCTCCTATGCAGCGTAGTAACTCAATCGGTATATTGTCTATGCCTGGTGCTTTGTTCCTGCTCAAGTCCTCCAATGCTCTGTCAAATTCTGATCCCAATATTAAATCTCCTTTTGCATCCTCATCAATTTCCTCCTTCCTTTCCATTACATGATTCTCAATCTCCTTTCCCTTATACAAACACTCTCTGTAAGCTTTCCATCTCTCAACCTTTTCTTCCCTATCTGTTAGGGGCTTTCCATTTGTGTCCTTAATATTACAACATTTACTCTTCTTTTCCCCAAAAGTATTCTTAATCCTTCGATAAGCTGAGTCTACTTTTCCAAATTTCAGACAATTTTCTATACCTGCACATTTCTCCTTCAACCATTCTTCTTTCTCTTCCTTGCACTTCTTGTTAACTTCATTTCCCAGACGTCTGTATTCTGCTTTCCCCTTTTCATCTCTTACATTCTTGTGTTTCCGCCTTTCATCCATCAGTTCTAGTATATCCTGCGTGATCCACGGTTTTCTGCCTATTTTTTCTTTCCTACCAATGTTTTCTTCTGCGGATTTTGTTATTTCCTTTTTCAAAAGTGCCCATTCGTCTGCAATTGAAGTTTGTTTATGGTTTTTCATTAGTACTTCCTTTATACTCTTCTTGAATCTTTCGTTTACATCCTTCACTTTCACTCTGTCTATCGCCCACCTTTTTGGCTTTTGACTTTTCTTCAGTTTCTTCAACTTTAATCTGCATTTCATCACAACCAGATTGTGGTCAGAGTTTATGTCAGCACCAGGATATGTTTTAAAATCCAAAATCTGGTTTCGAAACCTCTGCTTGACCATAATGAAGTCAATTTGATAACGCCCTGTATCTCCTGGTCTCATCCATGTGTATATTCTTCTATTGTGTTTACTGAATAAGGTGTTAGCTATAACCAATTCATGCTTGGTGCAGAATTCCATCAGCCTACTTCCTCGATCATTCCTTTCACCTAATCCGAAATCTCCTACTATCTTCCCTTCTCTTCCTTTTCCTACCACAGCATTCCAATCTCCCATTACTATAACATTTTCATCACCCTTGATATACCTCAGAATGTCATCTATTTCTTCGTAGACCTTTTCAACATCTTCATCATCAGCTTGACTGGTAGGCATATAGACTTGTACCACTGTGGTGCACGTAGGTTTAGTATTGATTTTTGCTACAATAATCCGTTCACTATATTGCTCATAATATTCCACCCGCTGTCCAAGTTTCCTACTCAATATGAGACCAACCCCTGCTTGGCCATTGTTTGATTTAGTGCTAATGACCCTATAGTCACCTGACCAAAAGTCCTGTTCTTCCTGCCAGCGCATTTCACTAATCCCAATCAAATCCAACCTCAACCTATTCATTTCCCTTTCTAAGTTTTCTAACTTTCCACTTCCTAGCAGACTTCTAACATTCCACGCTCCGATCCGTAGAATATCAGATTTCCTCTTTGTCACTTCTATGATGTTAACCCCCTCTCGAGTTGTCCCCACCCGGAGATCCGAAGTGGGACTAGTTTACCTCCGGATTGAAATTTTACAAGGGAGGAGGCCATCATCACATATACTGTAATTACGCATAAAGAGGTGCATATCCTCGGGAATAGCATTACGGCTGTAGTTTCCCGTGCAGCAGAACGCAGTGTAGCCATTATTTGGCCTACGTGTAACGTCTCAATATTTCTCCGTACTTGACTGCGAAGACATGATTCGGTGACAATCACGTAACGTCGTATATATTTCGTGATTTTCCGCAGGGACAAAGGAAATCTCCCCAAACGGTCAAGATCAGAGCAACTTCTTGGTAACCATAACTTCTTGTACATAAGACGGCATATTAACTGAAACAACTCATGTGATATTAAATATCTAATGTTAGAATAAAATGTATCAGTTGACAGTTTCTAGATACTTTTATTGTGATTGATTCCTTTCTTCACAGTTATTTTTTTTAAATTGATGTTAGCGAATTAACATTTATTATAAAAATGTGTTCCTGTTCTTATCGTAATAAACATTATTTATTACAGTAAAGAACTGTTTGTTTTATTTATTTTTATTTGTTTTTATACTTTTAAAGAAACGTGTTAATTTATACAGAGAGCTACACATAAGTCCGGTTTATATAATGAAACATTGCTCGGATATTTTTTTATCACTATTATTTTCATCTGCTACAACATTTCTCCTCACGTCCAAGGATAGCCTTGCACAAATAATTAGTCTAAAATCAGTTTTTCTAGCTTAATCTTAATCGATCATACAGAAGAACGTTTCCTTAAGGTAAATGCACTTTTGCTGGGTTTGGAAACCCTAACGAACAGCGAGGTAAATGTCGTCCCTGTGGTTAATGAATTTTCTATACTTCGCTCTGGAAAATCGGGAAAAGTTAGGGAAATAAACAACTCAGTGGTCAGGGAATTTCTTAAATTTTGGTCTGGAAAACCGGGAAAAGTCAGGGAAATTTGAAATCCTGAAAGCGTATCAACCCTGACCTCAGTCTTGATGTCTCAATCCTACCTTGCAGGGGCTCCTCTTTCACCATTTCCCTGACCTTTTCATTCCTCACCCTGTCTCTTCTTGTTACTCCGATCCTACTTCGCAGGAACTTCATTTCACCTGCCTGTATTCTGCTTATGTCTCTTTTCTTCATTGTCCACGTTTCTGAAGCATAGGTCAGTATCGGGATAGAGTAGCTTCTGTATAACACTTCCATGCTTTTTTGTGGGACATCTTTATTCCACACTAAGCTCCTAATGCTTCTCAGAAATGCTTCTGCCTGTCTGCCACGTTCCGTAATCTCTTTGTCATTTCTCCCATTTTCCTCCACTACACTTCCCGAGTACTTGAGACTTTCCACCTTCTTCAGCTGTCCACCTCCAAGTGTTATCCCACTCATTGGTCTGTCCTTTTTCCTGGTCGTTAACAGGATCTCACATTTACTCATGTTGAACTTCCATCCGTACTCTCCCACTGTTTCTTCCCAAGCCTTCAGTTGCTCCTGAATTTCCTCCTCCTCGTTTCCCCAGACCATGAGATCATCTGCAAACACCATTGCTTTCATCTTATCTTCTCCTATCTTTCCTGCTATCCATGTCATTACCTCGTCCATAACCACAATAAAGAGAAGGGGTGACAGCGCACTACCCTGTTTCAGGCCACTCATTTGTCTGAACCAGTCTGTTCTTTCCCCTCCAACTTTCACACAACTCACACTTCCACAATACATCTCCTTCACTCTGCCTACAGACCCTTTTTCCACTCCCATGTTTTCCATTGCTTTCCAAACCTTCTCCCTACACACACTATCATAGGCCTTTTCGATGTCCAGGAAGGCCATCAACAGATCCTCTCCAAATTCGTAGTGGTGTTCCTGGAGCTGTCTCACTGAAAATATGACATCCACTGTTGATCTCCCAGGTCTAAAACCATACTGCTCCTCTCTCAATTTTCTCTCCACTTTGGCTCGTAATCTACTTTCTAATATCTTTTCATATATCTTGGCACAGTGAGGTATGAGTGTGACTCCCCTGTAATTTCTGCACTCCTTTCTGCTTCCTTTCTTAAATATTGGGACAATTAATCCTTTCTTCCAATCTTCTGGGGTCTTTTTCTCCTTCCATATCACCCTCATCACACGGTACAGCCACTGATTCCCAACCTCCCCTGCTGCCTTCACCATTTCAACACTCACTTCATCCACACCCGGTGCCCTTCCGCCTTTCATCTTGTCTATAGCCATCTCCAGTTCTCTCCAATTCAGGTCCTTTTCCATTCCTGTGTTGTCTTCTCCATCTTCCAATACATTGCCTTCCTCCCTATGACTATTTGGATTCAGCAAATCCTCAAAGTACTCTTTCCACACTGTCTTGAGTGTTTCTTTGTTGTGTACCTCATTTCCGTTTTTGTCCATCATTACCACATCCTCTCGCAGACCTCTTCTCTTACTTTTGACCATCCCATAAAGTACTTTCTTATTTCCTCTGCTGTCTTCCTCCATCATCTCTGTCCACTTCTTCCTCTCCTCTGCAACAATCTTGTTTGCTTCTTTCTTCTTTATCTTATAATCTTCCCTTGCCAGATCAGTTCTTTCCTGGAACCACACTCTGAAAGCCTTGTTCTTCCTTCCCACAGTTTCTTTTACTCTCTCATTCCACCATGGTGTCTCTTTACACCGCTTTCTGTTGCTAGTTCTTCCACATACTGCCATTGCAGCTTCCACCATTGTGTTCTTGAATTGCTTCCATTCCTCTTCCCCTGTTTTAGGATTGTCTGTTGGCATCCTTTCCCTTATTATCTTCTGGAATTCTTCCTTGACTTCCTATTCCTTGAGTTTCCATACTTTGATTCTCCTTTCCTGGTACTCTGTCCTCTTGCTATCCTTAACAACTCCCAGGTTCATTACAAGTATTCTGTGGTCGCTATCTAAGGCCTCTGATGGTATTACCTTTATATCTCTGACACTTCTCTTCATTTCCCAGTCGTACAGCATGTAATCTACCAAAGATTTCTTTGTTAAATCACTGCTGTACCACGTTACCTTGTGGCTTTCTTTCTTCCGGAACCAGGAGTTGCCTACTACTAAACCGTTTCTCTTGCAAAAATCTAGCAACTTTCTCCCTTCTTCATTCCTGCTACCTCATCCTTCTGCTCCCAATACATTTTTATATCCTTGCCTTTCACTTCCTACATGTGCATTCAAATCTCCCATGACAATGATGCTCTGCCCATTCAACTGCTGTTGTAGCTCCTCCTCAAAGTCTTCCTTCTCTTGAGCTGTACATCCAACTTGAGGGGCATATACCTGGGCTATCTCCAGGCTTCTTCCCTTTACAGTTACTCTGATCTTCATGATCCTGTCACTTATTCCCTTTACCTCTTCCTTCATTCCATCTCTCACAACTACTCCTACTCCGCTGCTCCTTCCTTCACTGTTCCCACTCCAGTACAACCGGTACCCTTTCCTCAGTTCTCTGCGACTTTCTCCTTTTCCATCTTGTTTCTGCCAAGCCCAGTACATCCAGTTTTCTTCTCTCCATCACATCTACAATCTCCTCCACTTTTCCTGTCAGTGTCTGTATGTTTAATGTCCCAACTCGTAGTCCATTAGCATATCCGGGTCGTCGTCGTTTGCATCTGTCCTTTCCGAGGCCTGTTCCTGGTTTGAAAGCAAATATGATATCCACTACTGGCTTGCTAGGCCTATCGTAGCTTCACCAGAGCCCCGTCAGCCGTCACTTTTCAGGGTTTCCATAGAGCCTTCACAGCTACCGTAGCGGTCCCGGGGCACACAAAGTCCCCACTGTACTTCACCCCTACAGGCAATCCCCTACTTCATGCCGTTGCCCGTCTCCCACCACGTGGAGGAGGGGTTGGACTTGTGGGAGATCTTGAAGTCCTCGATTTGAAAATGATGGGAACACACTTTAATATTGTTGGTCAGATTTTTCTCACCGAACTTTTTCCTTCTAATAGAATGTAACCATTTATTCCTCATTTCTTTATTTGTGAAAATTGGTGAAACGAAAACGGTTCCCCTGATTTTTGCAAAGAGGAGCACTGCAATAGCTCAGCATAGTCATGAAAATAACAATTTAAATTCGTGGATATTAGCGGCATGAGAACACAGGAGACAAATGAAGAGCGCCTTGCGCTTACCCAGTACAACAGCAGTGTGCTCTATTGGTGCTAGTTCTATACATCCCTATTGAACTAAATTAGAAATCAGTGCATTACAATGTGTATAAACATTTGCTGTACCAAGTAGCACTTCGCTCGGATGATTAAATCACGAGAAAAGTGTATTTAAATGCTTCAACTTCGCTTGGCAGCCATGTTCGTTTTGTACTTAACAGGTATTTGAAAGTCACTTAGGTGAACTTCTAGTAGTGACCTTTATCACCGTGCAAAATTTCAGGGTGATATCGGTAATAGTTTTGGAGATATAGAATCCCGGTGATATATTTCGCACAAATGCCATGTTGGATTGGTGCGACATAATAAAATGTGAAGGGCTCAGTCGGGGTCGATCAAAATAGTACTATGACCTTACCGAGTTTCATTAAAATCGCTCCAGCCATTTAGATTTTATTAGGGGGACACACACATGGACAAAAGGTGATCTCATAAGCTTTTTTTCCCATGAAAATAGGCTAAAACTTGCGATCAAGTAGAAGGGGGGGGGGGGAGGTGATTATGACTAAAAAATCTTCCATTTTTCCATGTTTGTTTTGCTTTTTTTGCAGTGTATGTGTACCCACTTGAATTTTATTTTATTTTTGTTTTTTTTAGCGTATGGCTTTTAGTGCCGGGAGTGTCCGAGGACATGTGTTCGGCTCGCCAGTTTTTCTAGCTGCTTTGAGGCGGACACCCAATGGGTGAGCTACACGTACCGTTGTGTGTGGAGTGTTGTCTGGGGAGGAAAGTTTGAATGTAAGGACGAGGAGTTGGAATGTAGCGGCTGTGGCCTATAGTTAGGGACCAACCCCGGCATTCGCCTGGAACGAAGATGGGAAACCACAGAAGACCATCTTCAAGGTTGCCGGTAGGGGGATTCGAACCACCTCGCCTCCCGGATGTGAGCAACTGCCAGCAGTCATGCCGTAATGACCACAGCTAACTCACACGGTCCCACTTGAAATATTTATGATAATAGTACTTTTGAGTGGTCTTGAGTATGTATGTAAAAAAAAAAAAAAAACCCCTGGCACTATACAGCCCATGACGGGCTAAGGCCGACCAAGCGACCGCTGCCCCTGCCGTTTGGCCTGCAGATATTGGGGTGACGCGTGATTAGTGCGTCGGTCCCCTCGGCCGTTAATCTTGTATTCGTGATCGGGGCGCTGTCTCACTGTCAGACAGCTACTCAATTGTCCTCGCGAGGCTGAGTGCACCCCGTTCCAACCCTCACGTCAGTTTTAAAATCCCTGACGGAGCCGGGGATCAAACCTGGGGCCTCCGGGTGAGAGGCAGGTGCGCTACCCCAACACCACAGGGTCGGCTAATGTATGTAATACGAAAATAAAGTTATTTGAGGTAAGAATAAAAATTAATTTCTCACTGCTTAATTCCATCTTTTGAGAGTAAAGTTAAAAATTTAATTTGGCAGCATAGGGGTTAACATGGAACTTAACATGGAAAGAAGTGGAAGATGCAGTGAACAAGATGAAAGGAGGGAAGGCACCGGGTGTGGATGAGTTGAGTGTGGAGATGGTGAGAGCAGCAGGAGAGGTGGGGATACAGTGGTTGTACCGAGTGATGAGGACAGCATGGAAAGAAAGGAGGACTGGAAAAAAGGAATAATTGTCCCGATCTTCAAGAAAGGTAGTAGAACAGATTGTAGAAACTATCGGGGAATAACACTGATGAGTCATTGTGCAAAGATCTTCGAGAAAGTTTTGGAAAAGAGAATTAGGACAAGGATAGAAGGAGGGATGAGGGCAGAACAACATGGCTTCAGAGCAGGAAGGTCCACAGTGGATTTGATTTTTGCTGTAAGGCAGTTACAAGAACAGCACTATGAGTATGGAACAGATCTACTGATGGCCTTCCTGGACATTGAGAAAGCATATGACAGTGTATGCAGAAACAAAGTATGGAAGTCCCTGGAGGATAGAGGAGTAGAGAAATGGACTATAAAGAGGATAAAGGAGATGTACAAGGGAAGCGTGAGCTGTGTGAAAGTGGGAGGAGAGAGATCAGACTGGTTGGAACAGAGAAACGGCCTGAAACAAGGAAGTGCACTGTCACCGTTACTTTTCATTGTGGTGATGGATGACATAATGACCCGAGTGGCACAAGTAATTTGGGAAGGAAAGATGAAAGCAATGGTGTTTGCAGATGATTTGATGATTTGGGGAAACGAGGAGGAGGTACAGGAACAGTTGGGCGGGTGGGAAGGAATAATACAAGGATATGGGATGAAATTTAGCATAAATAAGTGTGAGATGGTGATCACAACAAGAAAGAAGGAAAGAACCACAACGGGAATAACAATTGGTGGGGAACAGCTGAAGAAAGTGGAGAGTTTCAAGTATCTGGGAAGCCTGATACAAGATAATGGAAGAAACGATAGAGAAATAAATGAGTGGGGGAGGCAGGCAGAAGCATTTCGGAGGAGTGTGAGAAGCATGTTATGGAGCAAGGATGTCCCTCAGAACAGCAAAAAGATCATATATCGGACGTACTATGTCCCTATCCTGACTTATGCCTCGGAGACCTGGGTTATGAAAGGAAGGGAGAAGAGCAAAATACAGGCCAGTGAGATGAGGTTCTTGAGAAGTAGTATTGGAGCTGCAAAGATGGACAGAATAAGAAATGAGAGGACCAGATAATTAATGAAGGAGGAACCATTACAGGATGGTATAGAGAAATCTAGACTTAGATGGTATGGACATGTAAAACGAATGGAGGAGAAGAGGATACCCAGGAGAGTACACGAGACGAAGTGGGAAGGAAAGAGACCGAGAGGAAGACCGAGAGACAGGTGGCTGAAGGGGGTGGAAGAAAGCGTGAGGAAGAGAGGAGAAGACTGGACAAGGGTGGAGGCTGAGAGATGGTGGGAAGACAGAAGACGTTGGAGAGGCTTGTGTTCCAAACAGACCCGGCCAGTGGCTGGAAACTGTGCAAGATGATGATGAGAGGTTAAACTGTGACTTAGCCTAGGTCATAGGGAGTGTTTTTCATTGCTTTACTGTAATATTTTGTAAATAGTTTTACATTTCTAAAATAGTTAATTAACCCTTACAGTGCCAAGATGCCGATTCAATCGGCATGCTCTTATATGTGGTGTGGTGCTAGATTTCTCTCCAAATCATGTAATAATAAGGTAGAATGTTTGTAATTCCTTTGTATGTCATCAGATGGCACTGACATAGCTTATTTTTTGCTTGTTTACTCGTACATTATGAGAGTATAGTCTGCGCGCGCTTGACGTCTATGATTCAATATGGCAGCCACCTTGTTTGTTTATGTCCGCGTGTTGTGATTTATTTTTGATCATTTTATGCTCTGACACATTTGTGTTATTTATCGTGATATATTAAGTCTATTATTATTTCTACTGTAGTATAGTTCAGTAGTATTTTATCTAGGACTTAGTAAAGTTGTAAATAGTACATTTGTCGCAAGAAGACATGCCATCACGTAGGCCTATTATAACAGTATAAATTGGTATATATGATCCTAAATATGAGTTAACATTAATTATCTTCACTTCAACACTTTTGATTTAGTGTATAATGTGCTAATTCATTTCAAATCATAACTTTTTTATTTTTTATAAAAAAAAAAATTGTGCACAGTAGCCTATTCCATGAAATATTTTTTTGTCAAATGTAAGTCACATGTTTATTGTCCTTGGAGTATATCAAGCTAACATACCAAATTGTATTCCCATATCTTTTAAACTGAGGCTTTTATTAATTTTTTATGCAGTGATGCACACACAATCCATTGAAACATGCCTGGCATTCTATGCATATGATGACCTATTCGGGGTCGGCATCCAAAGGGTTAAGATTCACCAACTGAGTTGTATTGCATTAATGCTGAGGTCTACAAACTTGAGTTATTTAAATATTGCTAAATGCTTAGTTGTTTGTATTTTAGGTTTGTGGTTCTTTTGTTTATGTGGGAAATATAATTTGTGATTGCTTTGTCTAGATCTTTGCAAAGAACATTTTTGCAATCCTGCAGTCTATCAAAGCGAGGGAAGAAGGAAGGCAGAGACCTATCCAGCCCACTCCTATAGTCACGCCCCGTGCTACACCAATACGATCTGTTCCTCAACAAGCTGTGTACAACCGATACGATCAGGAAAGATTTATTCAACAGAAGAAAGGTTTGTTCATTGAGATAGTTCATAGTAGATAAAATTAGTAGTATTAGTGTTCTAATATCATGATAGCATAAAATTATCTATGACAGCGCTTAGGACGAGTGTCATTAGTTAAATAAGGTCAGTGATTCGGCATAGAGTAGAGTACAAGAAGTATAACACAATTTTCACTTGCCAAATCAATACTTTACTTTACTAAAAATACTATAGGTACATGTTTCGGAAACTTGATATGTTTCCTTCTTCAGCCCATATGTTGGTGTGAAACATCATATGACATCGAAATCCTAACCAAAAATAAAAATACAGTTCGTACTTTTTCTCTCGTTCTTCTTTTGTTGATCCTGTGTCAACATATTAACCCCCTTAGCGTGTACGGTGCAACGGTGCGCCCACTAGCCTGCTACGTTCACAGCGTGTAGGGCGCAATGTTTTCCGTCTAATTTGAATTGCCCGCTACGTGGACTTCGTAATAATTATTTATTTGGTCGTAAGATGGCAGGAAGAGGCAACTTTTGGCTACACTTCGAGCTACTTATTATTGTCATGAGGTGTCGCATATCTTCATAGTCATTTATTTTTCAGATCTCTGCACACGTGTTCCCGCTTTTGCGGACCGTGAGTTTGTAAACATGGCAGGTCCTGGCACAGTTATTGATGACAAAGAAATAGCTAATTTGCTCGATAATAGTGCCAATGAAAGTGATTCAGAGTGTGACAGCGATATAGAGGATGAGTTCACTATAACTTCCAGTGAAGATAGTGACGCTGACGATGTAATTCGTGATAGAACGCCAAGAAATACGAACACATTGGGTGACTGTGATATTGTCCCAGTATTGACGTGCCGCCGACCAGGGATAATCAGGTTATTGAAAGTTTATAATATTATGTTATATGTTGTTGTTATTGTGTGTAAATTTTGAATACTTTTGCCAGTGCGTTTGGAAATTATAGCGAAATGCATATACTGCGCTTACCTTTGGGAGTAGGCTAGAAATAATGCACGTTGTGGGTGCAGCCCAGAGTTTCGCAATATCACGCTTGAGGGGTTTATGTCTACAATGGAAAAAGCACTTATTATTTGAAGTGATGAATGAGTTACGTGGAAACGTTAAATATTTATTCCTTGTAAGGATGATTGGGTGTGGCATTGAGAAATTTTGATCAAGTCAGGATATATGTAGGAATTAATCTATTATGGCAGGGGTTATTTGAATGATCTGCTAATGTATCAAATAATACATAAGTCTCAAATTTAATCTCGTTCAGATTATTGCATTCATTAGATCTCTGATAAGTGTTGATATGAATATTTTCCAAAACATTCATATAGCTGCCTTTCGATGCGTAATGCAAAATTTTGACATCATTATTTATGTCTGTGAACTTATGAAGTATTGAACCCTTTAGTATTGCAGTGTTTATATGCAAGAAATCTTGATCAAGGGGTCGCGCTCAGTTCATAGTGTGATGTTTACGTTCGCCAAACAACATGCTCTACTGAGGTAAGGGTCATAGGATTAAAACTATAATTAAGAAAGGAAGTGACAAGACGTAAAAAATAACATAATTTAATGACTATTAGTGCAAATAAAATGAAAATAGACAACAATAATAAAATTCCTCCCTGAATCTTCCCATGACAGAAATATTTATCAAAACTTGAGGAGTCAGACGGATCTCCCCCTTATAAAAAATGTGGATCCAAGTTCCACTAACTTGCATTGGATTTTATGTATGCGTAATGACTAACTACGAGGAATGAGTACTTGGATGACTGTTCGTTTACATCGGGTAACAGCCACGACGCTTACGAACAATCATCTCGTAAATCAACGTTTACGGATATGGGACACAACACTAATAAAACCCTTAAAAATTAATGCTGACACACAATCTAAAAACTAATATTTACAGGAATCTCCCTCGAGACCCTCCTTCAATGCAATGACGCATCTGACAAATGAGCCTCCAACCCGGCCAATTGCTACACAAACAAGGAAAAGACAGCATCGCACGTGACTGCACGGGTCACTAATACGGAACATAGATATGGAATAAAACCAACAACAACAAAGCCTCACCGGCTGAGATTACTTTATATGAACAAAAATGCACGTTAAGCTAACGCTTCGGAGATTATAGTGATTCGTAGGCAACTCCCATTTATTTAAACAATTTTTACCATTAATCAGTTCTTATTCTGTATTTCAAGCAAATATACGGAGCCAACAAGCACTCCCCTAATGACCTTCATGCAATCTTTTCAGCCCGCCTTGTGAAACAACTTCCCCCTTCCTCAACTCTGTCATCGTCCAGCCCCAGTGTGTAAAAATAACTTGACCACCTGTCCGTTATCTCGTAGAATCAACAGCAACAAATCTCAACCACATAAACATATGGTAAGACCTTAATCGATATAGCCACATATGTCCTCGCAAGGTAACCATATGGACTTGGCACCAAGCTGACAGAAATCAGTCTACGCTGAAATTCCCGCTTGTAATGACCAATTAAATACACACACACACACACTGCTGGGAATGACATAACATATTTCACACAGGTCGGTTGAATCAGATCCTCACAAACTATTTAAAAAAAAAAAAAAATTAAAACCTCCGAGAGAGCTGACTGCTCCTCGCCACAATTTACATTGCTCCAACGGCAATGAACTCACTGAATCTGATCAATAATAAACATTACAAGATTAATTTACCCTCCAATCTACTGCATGATTATACTAATTCAGTCCTACTTCTGAAACACAACATATCTCCGAGAGACGCTTCTTAATCGCACTACGTAAACATATGCGAACACGGTCGTCCACATAGCTACGTTAATTAAAACAAACAAACAAGAACTTACGACTGATGAAATATGTGCGAGCTGTTTCCATGCAAAAGGTGTGTCAGACCAAAACTAAATACACTACGTTAATCAACACAAGCAAGATATTTACAAACAAAATATGTCCCATATACCATAAGTTAGTTTGTCAGATAATAAGAATATCATTCATGTACTCATCCTCTGCCAGTCACCGTCAACGAACATCTGCAGCCATTTCCCTACTTAATGCCGCTTAGCTCGTCTCAAACATCTCGATGGAGTGTTGACAGTTCCAAACTTCTTCCAGGATAAGCGATGTCATCTCTCGTGCTGATGCAAAAAGTTATAGATTAATTCACACTCGATATCTGTTTACTAAATTCGTCGTTTTAGGTACTTTATTCCCCAGAACAGTCTGTTGGCGAATTGTCAATGATATTGTCCCTACAAAATAGTACTGTGACTATCTATCACACTGAATTTAACACATTTGTATTAATAAAAATCTGTGTCCTCATGACACGCAAAGTACAAGTGCCTACGTCCTCAGACGCACAAAAGTAATGATAACCTGTGTCTTCCGACACACACAATGTAAAAGTCTACGTCCTCAGACGCACAAAATATAATAGCAATGTCTTGGCTCTTCACGCCACTTATAAATGAACTGGCCCTAGGTATCGATAGAGGGGGAAATTATATAAAAAATTCTCAAAATAATAGTGGCACAGAAATGAAACAAATATCTCTGAACTCGTAAAATTGCGCAGGTCAAGAATATGCCCATTAATCCTAGAATCGATCGTAGAGATGTTGTCTAGCCGAACTCCCGCGTTAATGCTAGCTGTCGCGTGCCCAAGCTAGACTTGGCGCGTGCGTAAGCATTCATCTCTCATTGGTTCCACTTTTTCAATAACTTCGCAGTTTTTATCTGACCTCGGCCTCGTAGGAGCGTCCAGTAATATCATCGGCCACTCACGTTACTGCATTATATTTTTTCTAGGCGCGAATAGTACAATGCACATGCCATAAGCGTGTCTCACCACGCATCCCTTCTATTTTGAGGTAGCCACCACCTGTCCTTCTGAAACATAGCTAGGGTCTTTCTTTTCACAATGCTAAAGTATTTAGCCTTTTGTCAAACTGCTGCAGGTATGTTCCCACTGTCTCCAACAAATGCTTGAAGTTTCCTCATCTTCGTCTGGCTATTTCATGACGCTGGTGGAAATATTAATTAATTGAAGAAATAAAACATCGAATCATTTATCCATCAGAGGATAAAGGGTTCACAACTCCTCCACTCACAAAATTTCGAACTTAGGTTAAAGTCGATAATTTTTAAAAGACTTCCGTAGGCCAATTTGTTTTATTTCAGAATTACCCCTTTTCTATTATTTGGTCTAGCCGCTCCTGTCTTGAATGGCATTTACTCGTTTTATTTCCTGCTTGGACCTCACTCTTTCAGCTGCTTGCGTGACGCGCTGATGCCTTAGGCAACACTCTGCCTGTCTCGTTAATGTTTGTCAACACCATCTCCACGTCCTTCTTCACGTGCCGTACTTGGTTGATATAGGACGTCCATATATTCAAACTGCATCATTTCGGCGCTCCCATGGTTCGCTTCTTCGATACTTTTTTAAATTGGCTGCATTGTAGACCGACATTGTTCCTGTGCTTAACTCTTTCACTCTGTATGCATTATTTCCTAGGTTTCTTACAATAGAATAGGGTCCTATGAACTTTTCACAGAATTTGCTGAAGATCTTCTTCTCTGGATCAGATGTAGCGGGTCGTTTCACCAAAACGAGCTGGTTGATTTCTAGATCACGGTGAAATCTCTTATTTCTCAATCGCCGTAATCTGCGATCTGCTTGTTTTCTCATGTAGGCTCTCGTTCTCTCTATTCGCAGGTCAGGTGCTATCATGGGATCTTGTGGGCAGTTAATGATGCTTTTCCACGTTCTCACTGGATACTCGTTTTTGTGTAAGACCATAGGGATCTGTCCTGTTGACTCATGCCTGGTAGAATTCATACATGTCTCTACATCCTTAATTTTATCCACCCACTTATGATGTTCTTTGGGAATGAAGATTCTCAAGTATGATGTTACACATTTTATTGCTCTCTCACTTGGATTAGCTTGGGCATGTCGGATACTGCTTAAAACGTGTTTTATACCCATGTCCTCCATACCTTTCTTGAATTCGGCGCTTGTAAAATAGCTGCCATAGTCTGACAATATAAATTCTGGTTTTCCAAGGATTGGAATAACTCTATTTCGAATACGACTGAGTACTTGTTTCGATGTAGTTTTCTGAATGGGGCATAATACGACAAACTTAGAAAACACATCAATGCACACTAGCAAGTGACGGCAACCTCGTCTACCTTTCGGGATTGGGCCGAAACAGTCCGGGCCAGTAGCTCGCAGGGTTTCTGAGGTAGCAATGGTCTAGGATACTGCCTCATTAAATAGTTATTGGGCTTTGTCCTCTGACAAGGATCACAAGTCGTAATGACGTCACATATAGTTGTTCTCATACGTGGTCATGTAAATGTGTCTCCGATTGTCGCTTCGCACTTGTCTACTCCGACGTGTCCGTAACTTTCGTGAGTATGCCATGTCAATCCTCGCTGTAAAGATGCAGGTACAAGTATGCGTAACTTGGTGTGGTCATTATCTACCCATTTGTGCAGCAAATTGTTGACATAAACATATCTTCCTTCTTTGGCTTTCGCTTCTCGAAATGCAGGTGTTCCTGTAGGTAGTTGCTTTCTAAAGTATTGAATTAATAGCATCATCCATGGTTCCGCTTCCTGTTCTCGCTGTATCTCACGTAACTCCTCCAAGAATTCCCGGTCCTTCGGTGTTAACTCCAAGTGTTGTACCATCGCTGTTTCTTCATCATCAGGCTCTAGGTTCCTGCTGAATGCATCCGGAATCACGTTCATCTTCCCTGGACAATGTTCAATCTCAATGCTAAACTGCTGAATATATATAGACCACCGTGTCACACGTTCGCTTGCCATCGACGTCTTAAACAAGAATGTTAGTGCCTTGTGATGGGTCCTGACAACAATGGGGTAGCCATAAATTATTCGTTTCCATTGTTGAAGCGCATGAAGGATGGCCAACAGCTCTAGCTCCGTTACAGTATAATTGCGCTCGTGCTTACGCAATTTTCGGCTGACAAATGCCAAATATGTTTTGTTGCAGGTTAGCTGGATCTTCTTGGTAGAGCATGGCACCTATACCAATTAGTGAAGCATCCGCTTGGATTATAAATTTGTGCTTGAAATCTGGATATCCTAACTTAATGCAGTTTTCCAGTAGCTGTTTTGTTGCTTGGAACGCCTTCTCGCATTCCGCATTCCACAACCATTTATTATTCTTTTTTAGCATTTCCTGCATTGGAGCTACAGTCTCCGTGTAGCCTGGACAGTTTTCTTTAAAGAATCCCGTTACGCCTAAGAAAGCCCGAATGTGCTTGACTCTCGTTGGTGTAGGGAAATTCTTTATCGCTTCGTTCTTAGCTGGGTTTGGCTTCACTCCCTCCTTGTCAATGATGTGACCCAAGTATAAGATCTCGCTCTTGAAGAAATGCGATTTCTTCAGGTTTACTTTGAAATTTGATGCATTAAGGTTGCCTAATACTTTATCTAAATTTTCCATGTGAATTTCAATGTTATCGGATGCCAGCAGAATGTCATCAATGTAGGGCACCGTCATCTCCTTAACTTCCTCGGTTAGATTCCGGTCCAGGACTCGGATTAAAGCACAGGCCGCTGTTTTGACTCCGAAGGGCATTCGGACGAAGCAAAACGTTTGGTTATCGAATAAGAAGCCAGTTAGAAGCTGTGACTTCTCATCCAATTCAATATGGTGGAAACTGGACGTCAGGTCAACTGATGAATAAATGCTCTTGTTCTTAAAGCCTTTTAGTACGTCTCTGATAATTGGTGCTCTGTCATACTCAGGAAAAATGAGTCTCATGTTGGGATTTCTGGCATCTAAACAAAGTCTAATAGATCCATTTGGTTTTGTGACTGCCAAAATCGCACTTAGATAAGGTGTAGGTGTCTTCCTTATCACTCCAGCTTGTAACATCTCATCTATAATGACCTTGACTTGACCACGATATTTTTCCGGAATTGGGTACAATCTACTTTTGAAAGGTGACCAATCCTCGACTTGCATTGAATATTTGAAATTTAATATTTTCCCAGGTACTGTATCAAATACTGCTTTGTGCTTCCTTAAAATCTCTTCCAATTGTTTTCTATGTTCACCCCCAAGTTGAATGTTATAGAGCCGCTCCTGTAGTAACTCTTCAAATTGTGCATCACTGTCATCTCCTTCTGTTAATAAAGACCATATCTCCTGGGATTCACTCTCCTCATCTAGTTCCACAACAGCTCCTTCTATGATGTTATCTTCTGCCTTTCGTATCTCCTCTTCCGTCTCTTCCGATATTTCTTCCAATGCCCAAGAATTTACATCTCTTCCGGTAGTGATTTCATCCATATGCAATCCCACGTTCTTCAGTTGATCATACTCTCTAAAACTGACTGTGTTCTTGTGCAAATCTATCACTGCTTGATAGTCACAAATGAAATTTGCACCAAGAATTATATTGAAATTCATCTTTGCCATGATAATGAATGTTTGCCCAAAAGTGTGTTCCAATATGTTCAGTTCTAAGTATGCCTGACGTTTACAAGTGACGGTGCGTTCAGGAATAACACCCCTCACTTTGAGTTGTGGTACGGGAATCACAGGAATATTCTGACTCTGTCCCAACTCTCGAACCAAGGCCTCCGATACCAGACTGATCTGCGACCCCGTATCCAATAAACATCTTATATTAATTCCACCAATCCTCGCGTAAATAATGGGTAACTGCCTAATTACATCATTCCGTGGTTTCAGCGTCTCCTCCAGGCAATCTTCTGGCAAAGCAATCCATTCTTGTATGTTCGCTACAATCCATCCATCTTCAACTTCCGACTGTTGCGTTTGTAGACTGTCTCCTTTATCCAAATTTAGAATTATTTTTTTTAGCTCCGTTGCGACTCCCGTCATCATTTTGTCGCCCACGCCCCTGACTTTCCTCTTGTCTCAGTAGACTTCCAGCTTCCTCAGTATGTGTGTCTGGATTCTTCATGTTCCCAATGGCTTTCTCCCATCGTCCTTGCTCTCCACCTTGACTAGCGTGTAATTCCTCTAGGTAATTTTGTGATTGAGCGTGCCTACCATCCCAGTCATTTCGATAATTACGTGCCTCTCCTTGATTTTGATCTCTCCTTCCTTTCCATCTTTGATTCCCATTGTAATCACCGTATCTTCCATAAGGCCTCTCATTTCTTCGATTTTCACGCCATTGTTGATACCCTCTCTGTTGATACCTATTGTTGCCTTGATATGACCTATTGTTATAGTTATTCTCGTTACGCTGGTACGGTCTGTTTTCTACCTCTTCCTGATTCCGCCTAGGTGTGGATGTGCTTGTATTTGTACCCTGTGTTTTCGTGTTTGCCTGTTTTGGTTTTATGACCTCTGTCGTATTGACTAACTCCAGTTGTCTTCCTCCTCTATAATGATTATGAGATGTAGTCTCATCTATCTGGCGTAATATCTGTTCTGCATGTAAGGCCGTACTAACGTTCGCTGCGACTAGTACTTGTTGCACGTTGACTGGTAATTGCCGCGCTATAGTCATCACCAGATCTGCTTCATTTAAAGGGTAATCAAGGTCGCGAAATTTTAACATTTGCATGTTAAAGAAATCTGAGTATTTAGTTTGCTGGGTAGTTTGATATTTCCTAGAGTAAAGCTCCATTCTTAAGCTCTGTTGTAATGCCGGCGACCAGTACTTGCACAGAAACACGATTTTGAAATCTGCCATAGTTCCAAATGTATATTTGAAGCTTAAAAACCATGTAAGGACATTTCCTGATAAAAATCTCTCCATCATCCTTAGCCTACGTGCTTCAGGTACCCCAGTGTCATTGTAATGATCTTCAATTTCTTTAATAAAGGCTTTAGGTGTCACCCCTGAATTCTCCGTGTACTTCTGCGGTTTATAATCGTTCGAGCGAATTACTTGGATAAGTTGTGTGGGCTGATGACCGTCCTGTGGCGTGGAACTCCTTTCAATGTTCTTGCGAAACCCCTCCGTGTTTGTTGTTAATGGGCTCTCTGTCTGAGTTTGACTACCTGCTGTGCTCGTACCCTCCGGGCTATTTGAGTCGTCCTGCTTGTCTTCCATTGTTCCCGTTTTAAATATCGAGGATTGTTCTATCGACCTCAGTTCAGCTTTAATGATCCTGTCTGTTTGTTCTTTAAGTTTACTCTTAATTTCTTGCTCTAATGCTTGAATACGAGTATGATTTTTGCCTACTGTCTTAAGGATGGTTGATCTTTCCTCTTTAGAATCGATATTCATTTTTCGCCAATCTTTTCTTATTTGCTCCTTAATTGTGCTTACTTTCTCCTCAATCTGGCTTTTAGTGTCATCCTGATTGCTTTCTATCTGGCTTTTCATTTCTTCCAATCTCGCGCTATTTTCGTCGATGGTATTCTTTAATTGATCCTGATCCGCTTCTAGGCTTTTCCATTGCTCCGCTGATTTTATTTCGAGACGGTCCATATCTTTAATTATGCCGGATATATTTTCATCTACCGCTGATAATTGTTGTTGAATGACCTTGCCGCTTTTTTCCATTTCCTTAAATCGTCCTTCCAACTTATCCTGAGCTATCTTGACCTCGCTTGTACTCATAGTGCATGCTAGTTCAATTTGCTCTAATTTACCTAACACCGTTTCATCCAGAATGCTAAGTTTTTGATCAAATATAATTTCCATTTCCTTAATCTGATCTAATTGTTTTTCATTGTTTTTACTAACATCTAAGGCCAGCAATACCATCTGTTGATTAGTATGTTCCTTCATCTCTGCGGTTAACGAAGCTAATTGGTTCGTGTTTTTAACATTCTGCGCCTCTAACTGCGAATTTATAGTGTCATTGATTTCATTTTTTAGTAATCTAGCTTGTTCCGCCTGATATTCATTTTGTTCAATCCTACTGTTATTTAATTGTGTCCGCAATGATTCACTTTGTTCAGATAGTTTAGTTTTTAGTGATTCACTCTGCTCAGACAATTTGTTTATAGACTCACTTTGTTCTAACATAGTGTTGTTTAGTGATTCACTTTGTTCGGATAGTTTAGTTTTTAGTGATTCACTCTGCTCAGACAATTTGTTTATAGCTTCACTTTGTTCTAACATACTACTGTTTATTTGTTCAGATAATTTCGCGTTTAATGATTCGCTCTGTTCTGATAGTTTAGTGATTCACTTTGTTCCGCCAATTTAGTGTCCAACAATTTCTGTGTCCTCCTAGCAGCACTCTCAATGATTTCTTGAATCTGTTCTACTGTTGCCATGTTATACACTTTATATGAGACATTAGGGAAATGGCATAAAGCAATGTCCCCTGACACACACATACAATCCCAATGCACATTTAATTTCTTTACCCTACTCAGTTCATTTATATTTTACATTTAATCCCACTAGTCGATTGCATCTCTGAGTGGTTCTAATTTTACTCAATTTAATTCAAACCCAAATACATATTTAGTCATTAAATTGTTATCCTGATCTGATATTAACACTGACTAATTAACAAAGTATTAATTGTCATCTCAGGCTACCAGCCTCCTAACATTTTCATGAGTTTGACTTTCTAAACAAATCTAGTTTTAACTTTAATCATTGGGCGCCCGATATCACGTATATTATTTTTACTTTAATTCAATAGACAACAACGTGAACCGTTTTTTACATTGCAAACTCCTGATTTTAATTTATATTTCACACAGTTGGCGGTATCCTCTTCGCCTCAATTACTTTTAATAAAACATCACTTTCCGGTGATAAAATAGTCATATCTGCCTCCACTTGTGGCCTGTCAGTTTTACTCAAATACGCCAACTAAATGTGTTCCAGCAGGGAACCAGCAACGAAAATACACCTTCATTGTTGCGTCAGTTTGTAATCCCAACTACGCTTACATTGACATGTTAGGCCCCTTAAAACAACAATCATCATCATCATCAGCAATTTCTTTGCCCTTACACCACAGTGAACAGCACCACGCTTGGCCGCGCCAGTTTACCTCCTATGAACCCTTTAGTATTGCAGTGTTTATATGCAAGAAATCTTGATCAAGGGGTCGCGCTCAGTTCATAGTGTGATGTTTACGTTCGCCAAACAACATGCTCTACTGAGGTAAGGGTCATAGGATTAAAACTATAATTAAGAAAGGAAGTGACAAGACGTAAAAAATAACATAATTTAATGACTATTAGTGCAAATAAAATGAAAATAGACAACAATAATAAAATTCCTCCCTGAATCTTCCCCATGACAGAAATATTTATCAAAGTTGAGGAGTCAGACGGATCTCCCCCTTATAAAAAATGTGGATCCAAGTTCCACTAACTTGCATTGGATTTTATGTATGCGTAATGACTAACTAAGAGGAATGAGTACTTGGATGACTGTTCGTTTACATCGGGTAACAGCCACGACGCTTACGAACAATCATCTCGTAAATCAACGTTTACGGATATGGGACACAACACTAATAAAACCCTTAAAAATTAATGCTGACACACAATCTAAAGACTAATATTTACAGGAATCTCCCTCGAGACCCTCCATCAATGCAATGACGCAAATGGCAAATGAGCTGCCAACCCGGCCAATTGCTCAATACACAAACAAGGAAAAGACAGCATCGCACGTGACTGCACGGGTCACTAATACGGAACATAAATATGGAATAAAACCAACAACAACAAAGCCTCACCGGCTGAGATTACTTTATATGAACAAAAATGCACGTTAAGCTAACGCTTCGGAGATTATAGTGATTCGTAGGCAACTCCCATTTATTTAAACAATTTTTACTATTAATCAGTTCTTATTCTGTATTTCAAGTAAATATACGGAGCCAACAAGCACTCCCCTAATGACCTTGATGCAATCTTTTCAACCCGCCTTGTGAAACAACTTCCCCCTTCCTCAACTCTGTCATCGTCCAACCCCAGTGTGTAAAAATAACTTGACCACCTGTCCGTTATCTCGTAGAATCAACAGCAACAAATCTCAACCACATAAACATATGGTAAGACCTTAATCGATATAGCCACATATGTCCTCGCAAGGTAACCATATGGACTTGGCACCAAGCTGACAGAAATCAGTCTACGCTGAAATTCCCGCTTGTAATGACCAATAAAATACACACACACACACTGCTGGGAATGACATAACATATTTCACACAGGTCGGTTGAATCAGATCCTCACAAACTATTTAAAAAAAATAAAATTAAAACCTCCGAGAGAGCTGACTGCTCCTCGCCACAATTTACATTGCTCCAACGGCAATGAACTCACTGAATCTGATCAATAATAAACATTACAAGATTAATTTACCCTCCAATCTACTGCATGATTATACTAATTCAGTCCTACTTCTGAAACACAACATATCTCCGAGCGACGCTTCTTAATCGCACTACGTAAACATATGCGAACACGGTCGTCCACATAGCTACGTTAATTAAAACAAACAAACAAACAAGAACTTACGACTGATAAAATATGTGCGAGCTGTTTCCATGCAAAAGGTGTGTCAGACCAAAACTAAATACACTACGTTAATCAACACAAGCAAGATATTTACAAACAAAATATGTCCCATATACCATAAGTTAGTTTGTCAGATAATAAGAATATTATTCATGTACTCATCCTCTGCCAGTCACCGTCAACGAACATCTGCAGCCATTTCCCTACTTAATGCCGCTTAGCTCGTCTCAAACATCTCGATGGAGTGTTGACAGTTCCAAACTTCTTCCAGGATAAGCGATGTCATCTCTCGTGCTGATGCAAAAAGTTATAGATTAATTCACACTCGATATCTGTTTACTACATTCGCCGTTTTAGGTACTTAATTCCCCAGAACAGTCTGTTGGCGAATTGTCGATGATATTGTCCCTACAAAATAGTACTGTGACTATCTATCACACTGAATTTAACACATTTGTATTAATAAAAATCTGTGTCCTCATGACACGCAAAGTACAAGTGCCTACGTCCTCAGACGCACAAAAGTAATGATAACCTGTGTCTTCCGACACACACAATGTAAAAGTCTACGTCCTCAGACGCACAAAATATAATAGCAATGTCTTGGCTCTTCACGCCACTTATAAATGAACTGGCCCTAGGTATCGATCGAGGGGGAAATTATATAAAAATTTCTCAAAATAATAGTGGTACAGGAATGAAACAAATATCACTGAACTCGTAAAATTGCGCAGGTCAAGAATATGCCCATTAATCCTAGAATCGATCGTAGAGATGTTGTCTAGCCGAACTCCCGCGTTAATGCTAGCTGTCGCGTGCCCAAGCTAGACTTGGCGCGTTCATAAGCATTCATCTCTCATTGGTTCCACTTTTTCAATAACTTCGCGGTTTTTATCAGACCTCGGCCTCGTAGGAGTGTCCAGTAATATCATCGGCCACTCACGTTACTGCATTATATTTTTTCTAGGCGCGAATAGTACAATGCACATGCCATAAGCGTGTCTCACCACGCGTCCCTTCTATTTTGAGGTAGCCACCACCTGTCCTTCTGAAACATAGCTAGGGTCTTTCTTTTCACAATGCTAAAGTATTTAGCCTTTTGTCAAACTGCTGCAGGTATGTTCCCACTGTCTCCAACAAATGCTTGAAGTTTCCTCATCTTCGTCTGGCTATTTCATGACGCTGGTGGAAATATTAATTAATTGAAGAAATAAAACATCGAATCATTTATCCATCAGAGGATAAAGGGTTCAGTATGGAAGTCCCTGGAGGATAGAGGAGTAGAGAAATGGACTATAAAGAGGATAAAGGAGATGTACAAGGGAAGCGTGAGCTGTGTGAAAGTGGGAGGAGAGAGATCAGACTGGTTGGAACAGAGAAACGGCCTGAAACAAGGAAGTGCACTGTCACCGTTACTTTTCATTGTGGTGATGGATGACATAGTGACCCGAGTGGCACAAGTAATTGGGGAAGGAAAGATGAAAGCAATGGTGTTTGCAGATGATTTGATGATTTGGGGAAACAAGGAGGAGGAGGTACAGGAACAGTTGGACGTGTGGGAAGGAATAATACAAGGATTTGGGATGAAATTTAGCATAAATAAGAGTGAGATGGTGATCACAACAAGGAAGAAGGAAAGAACCACAACGGGAATAACAATTGGTGGTGAACAGCTGAAGAAAGTGGAGAGTTTCAAGTATCTGGGAAGCCTGATACAAGATAATGGAAGAAACGATAGAGAAATAAATGAGCGGGGGAGGCAGGCAGATGCATTTCGGAGGAGTGTGAGAAGCATGTTATGGAGCAAGGATGTCCCTCAGAACTGCAAAAAGATCATATATCGGACGTACTATGTCCCTATCCTGACGTATGCCTCGGAGACCTGGGTTATGAAAGGAAGGGAGAAGAGCAAAATACAGGCCAGTGAGATGAGGTTCTTGAGAAGCAGTATTGGAGCTACAAAGATGGACAGAATAAGAAATGAGAGGATCAGAGAATTAATGAAGGAGGAACCATTACAGGATGGTATAGAGAAATCTAGGCTTAGATGGTATGGACATAACGAATGGAGGAGAAGAGGATACCCAGGAGAGTACATGAGACTAAGTGGGAAGGAAAGAGACCGAGAGGAAGACCGAGAGACAGGTGGCTGAAGGGGGTGGAAGAAAGCGTGAAGAAGAGAGGAGAAGACTGGACAAGGGAGGAGGCTGAGTGATGGTGGGAAGACAGAAGACGTTGGAGAGGCTTGTGTTCCAAACAGACCCGGCCAGTGGCTGGAAACGGTGCAAGATGATGATGATGATGAACTTATGTCCCGTTTCTTCCATATGTACCGCCATGGCTGAGAACTTCCTGTGCTTTATGGCCGAAACATGCTCAGCATAATGAGTGCGTATGCTCCTACCTGTTTGTCCCGCGTAGTTTGATTTGGAAAAATTACATCTGAGCTCATGAATTCCCGATTTTTAAATGTTTATCAATACTGTAAGCTTTATTTGTATTGAAAATTTTTTTGAAGTTTGAATTGTTTGTGTACCATATAAAAATAATTTATATAGGCCATACACTCCCGAAAGGGATTTTCGAGACAAGGCTCGTTGAGTGGAGGGAACCCAAATTTTTCCAGGGCCGTGGGTGAATGGTCGCTCGAAGAATAACGTAACCAACAAGATTTTTTTAAATATGGAAATATATTGAGAAAATATAAAATACAGTCTTAACAGCTGAACAATGTTATCGAGATACCCTCCTAAGAAAGTGTGGGAGGAACCCCTTACTAAGGAGCTTTTGGCTAGGCCAAGTACGCGCGGGAAACCATGGAAAACCAAGAAACAAAATAAAACCAAATAATATTAATAGAACGAAATAAAACCAGACAAGGCCGGATAACTTACAAGGCCGCGTACATCAGTACACTCGGTGGCTACTGGCCACAAGATCCATTCGTAATATTGTTAATTACCAAGCCGAAAGAAACTTCGGAAACTCAAAAGGAAATATTAATTTCACACAAATAACACGCAGACTCTCATTTGAGAAATAGAAAACTTGCACACGGTGACAAGAGAATTAAATCAACTAAATTAAAGTTTGAAAATGCGAATTTTCCCAAGATGGCATCACCACCGACGCTATCTCCAAGCATTAGGCATGAACATCAAAACCCGAGAATTCAGGCGAACAGAAGGCTTCCACCAAGAAATATCTATTTCCACCACACGACAATTCATTAAAACACGTTTTCATCAAGAATTAAAATCATTCTAATCACAAAAGACTGCGAAATATCATTAATACGGAGCGGAACTCTGATATGTCGAACGTACGGCCATGCTCCCAAGCAACTCTCACACTAATAATGGAAAACAAACTAGTGACGAAAACAAAGGACCGTCACTAGTAATTAACATAGTTCCCACCTAAAAAACACAGGTTCTTCATACCGAATTTAGGAAAACAGTGTTACATAATAATCTTAAACTAAAACCTAATTTACGTTGACACCACTAAATAATCGGCAGCAAGCTTTTAAAAGAAGAAAATAAATTTAACAAGTTGGAACCAACATTGCGCAATGTTTTGGCCCGTTTAAAATAAAATTATTATATCATAGTAAATGATACCAAGAAAATTAGCTTATGAAGGCTTGCTTGCAATGCCAAGAAAACTAAAGTCTTTCTTATCCCTAAGTGGGTCAAACGAATCACCACGACACAATGATTCGATCAAAATCTACATATATGAAGTAAAATGCAATTAAAAATAAATAAAGTTCAAACAAATAATGTGTTTCCAAGTAATCAGATTATATCAAGGTCCACTCATACCTTTTGACCTCGGCCAGGGCCGGAGCCCAGCCACAACGTCCACTTACGAATCAAGTCATCTTGAGAGTCACTGAGCGTCACCTTTCCAACAAGCAGTTAGCCCGCCAGAGCGGCCTCGCGCATGCGCACAACTCACGTCGTGCTGCCGAAGGTAGATAGTGGCAGAATTCGAACTAAATTAACAAGTGAAGACATAGAATGTTTCTGCAGGTTAGCCAACACAATTTCCCACACAAGTCTCCTTTTAAATGGCCGAAAACACTCCAGCTCGCAATTTATGTTGGTATTTAAAGAGCGGGAAGGTTCGTGGTGCTAATTGGTCACACGGCCACTTCTGTTTTAAATTTGAATAGAGCGGCTAATTCAGTACATGAATGTTCATAATAATTGCCTCAGGAGACAATAATGGCTAATGGAAGTTCTATTATCGTCAACAAACATTATTGAGACAATGTAGTTTATAGGAAGATTTCACTTTAGGACCATTAGGGAATGTTTTATTTCTTCTTCTTGGGGTCCAAAATCATTTTAGTTACCACTGGGTCAGAAGCTGGGTATAGGGTTTAAGTGACCCCTGGGCTTAGAACTGGGTCCAGAGTTTATTTCCCACAAGCAGGGTTGGCGAGAGTTCGGGCAGGGGTATATGTGCAGATGCAATCGTTACAGCCTCCCACCACGAGACGTCTACCAGGGGTGACGAGGGAGGGCAGACGAGCGTTTGGAAGATCCGTGCATAGTTTGGCTTGAGGTCACTGACTGACAGTCGCAACCTGTCACAGC
This sequence comes from Meconema thalassinum, assembly GCA_946902985.2. Taxonomy (NCBI): domain Eukaryota; kingdom Metazoa; phylum Arthropoda; class Insecta; order Orthoptera; family Tettigoniidae; genus Meconema; species Meconema thalassinum. The sequence continues at coordinate 38,216,824 of OX336391.1, read as the reverse complement.
TGTTCCATCTCCTGAGCGTGATACCAGATGTCTCCAACATCGACCAGCAAGGCTGCAGAACCAGGTACCAGATGACAGCGGCTCGAACGAAGGCGACAGTAACCCGTGCACTGGCTACTATCACGTTTATTTGAGGAGCATTCCCCTCATCATGGACAGACTGCAACAAAATCAAAACAGCAGAAGAGGGCACAAACACTTAAAAGTTCTCTCACAGGATTCTTCCTCTCAGTCGACCTTGTCACCATTTATTTGTCACAATTCGCATACGAAGCACACATGTATTTACTTGTTTTACTCTCATGACTTGAATATTCAGGTAAGAGACTTAATAGTTTGAACTTTGGCCTTGAAGTATAAGTTAAAATTAACTTAACAAATTTAAGAATATTAGGAAAAAGAACATCACAACACGATGTTCGGGAAGCTAACTGGTTCCCCAACCAAAATCCTAACGATTACACTATAAGCTTTTACTATTATCATTGACGGGAACAATCAGACCCCTAATGTTACCCCTCAGAACATGGTGACATGGCAGATGAGAACACACAAGGATAACAAAACCATCCGAGCCAGCTCCAGACTTTGAGACAAGTTAAATCAATTACATTAGTTAAGAAAATTAAACTTCAGATAACAGAAATCAGACTGCATACCAAACTACACTCTCTCATTCATCTTAGCTGCTTAAGGACAGAACACACTCTCCACACACTGCACGAGATAAGAACAAAACAGAACATGCTCACATTTCAACGTCCACACAACTACCGAACAAGAATACCTTTTCAGAACCCATTCTTTACCCACGTTTCACCAGCAACAACAGTGATCTTTTAGGAAAACCAGACACACCCATGGCACCAACTTCAATGAACAGCTATAAGCCACAACCACTTCACGTACAATGTCGACTGAAATCGCTCTGCTCACCCAATGCAACCACTTGAGTAGACAACCTAGGTCATCCATTGTAAGATACCAGTATTCCACAACGAATCAACTTACCCCCTTCAACCATCACAGAACAAGAATGCCCACGAGCAAATGCAGGTCATCCTATTGAGTTGATCACAACTCTATCACTTACACTCAACCAAGGAAAGACAGTTTACACGACTGTTATCCAGATACAAAAGATTATCAAGAAGAAAGACCTGAGACTGTGAGAACGCCTATAGCAGGCTTTCGTCAACAAGGAAAAGAAAGGTAATTGTCGACGAATCTAACTCAGTCATGTCGCACTTAACCACCCACATCATCAGCTTCGGCGAGCAACTCGACTCCATTTCTTACAACCAACATCTCCACGGTACCATGGTGCTCAAGTTCGACCAAAATCACAACTCCAGTCTTCACTGGCAACTCACTCCGACAACACAGTTCAGTACTCTAGCAGTTCCAACAACAATGAGCAATATTCGTCACCATTTACCATCTACCAGTTCCCGAGACGAGACCCTCCAAAACTACATCTTACTACTTAATGACTGGCAGCAACCTAGAGATCACCAGCCTCACGTTCTCCTGCAGCTTTACAGTACGACAGGTGAGTACGAAATATGCGTCTTCTCTCTGCATCTTCTAATAAAACAGTTACTTCTGTCGGAAATGACAAGACTTTATACGGACCAGTATATTTGGGAAGTAAATTTCCTGAGACCTTATTTCCAGGGGTTTTCTTCCAGAAATTCCTGACAAACACCAAATCATTCACCTTAAACTTCCCTTGAACTCGACCCTTGTTATAACGAACAGCGAGTTTGTCGTGAGTCACCTTAATTGCTTCCTGAGCCTCCTTCCATATTTCCTTTACTCTTTCAGGCGACGGCTGATCAGGTAACAAATCATTCAACGACCACAGATTAGTCAATGAGGAGTTCGGTGCGAAAGCACATATTAAGGAGAACGGTGTCTTTCCATGGGATTCATGATCCGCCGTATTGAATGCATAAGCCAACCAATGCAGTGATGAATCCCACCTTGCATGGTTGTCCCTATGATAAGCAATGAGAGCAGCTCTCAAATTCCTATTTACTCGTTCCGCCAAACTGGGGTTTGGGTAATACGGACTCGTAGTTATATGAGATATTGAATAATCAAAACAAAAGTTTCTCATTTGAATGGATGTGAAAGTCTTAGCATTGTCTGAAATAAGATACTGACACGGACCAAAAGATGTGAAAATACTCTGCAAACATTTAATCACAGAAGTAGAATTACTAACTTTAGTGGGGAAAATCCAACAGAATCTAGAAAAGCCATCGACACAAACCAACGCGAACCTAATACCAACCTTGGACCTCGGAAAAGGCCCAACGAAATCCACGTATAGCCGTTCCATGGGTCTTGATGCGGGCTCAGATGATAGAAACCCCACCTTGCTCGAGACTGCGGTTTTACTTACATTACACGAACGACATCCTAGCACAAACTTTCGAATATCACGATCCATTTGTTTCCAAGTGAAAGATTTACGAATCTTTTGCCTAGTCTTAAATATCCCCAGATGACCTCCCACTGGAGATTCGTGAAAATACCGAAGCATACCATCAACCAACTGAACCGGCAACACGACCTTAGGTCTCCTGTCTTGTCTAGCAACACAACACAATACTCCAGAACGCAGAAAATAAGGATGAACAGTCTCTCCATTTGACAATTTACTGATGATCCCTTCTAAATTAGGATCCTCTCTCTGGTGAATAGCAATGTCCTTGAAAAGTAAGGGTGAGTTGTTCAGCATGTGCTGTGCGGAATTAGCTCCCACCACCATATTACTCACAGCTACTGTATCAACTCCCTTCTTGCCTAACGGAACTTCTTCATACATCCTACTCAGAGAATCTGCCACCACATTTTCAGATCCTTTGATATGGCGCACTTTAAACTTGAACGATGATATACGTGTTGCCCACCTTGCAATGCGCCCTGTCTTCCTCGGCCTTGCTAACACCCAACTCAGAGCTTGATTATCAACCTCTAACTCAAATTTCACATGTTCGATGTACAACTTAAATTTTTCTAACGCGAACATCACTGCTAGTCCCTCCAATTCATAGACAGAATACGAAGATTCAGGTTTAGTTAAAGTCCGAGATGCGAAAGCAATCGCCCTCCTACCATCATCTCCTTCTTGAAGTAAAACAGCGGCAACAGCTCCCGGTGAAGCATCGGTCTGAATTATAAACGTTTTGTTAAAATCTGGGACAGCCAGTACAGGTGCGTTACACAATGCATCCTTAAGATCGTCAAATGCAGCTTGCTGCGACTCGCCCCACACAAACGGAACATTCTTCTGTCTCAACTGATTCAACGGAATGGCACGACGAGCAAAATCCGGAACGAATTTTCTAAAGAAATTTATCATGCCCACAAACCGAGCTACTCCTTTAACATTTACAGGCACCTTGTAGTCTCTGATACTCTGCGTACGAGATGGATCGACAGAAACTCCCTTGGCTGACACAATGTGTCCCAAGAACGAGATCTCTGACTTAGCAAAGGAAGTTTTAGAAATTTTCACAGTTAACCCAGCATTTTTGAGTCTCTCAAACACTTCTCTTAAGTGACGAACATGATCCTCGAAATTTTTACTGAACACCACCACATCGTCTAACTAGTGGTACAAAAACTTAAATTTTACGCCTGAGAAAACACGATCCAATAACCTGCTCAGAACAGCTCCTCCAGTGCTCAGACCAAACGGTAATCTATTATACTCAAACAAATTCCAGTCCGTGGCGAACGCAGTCAAATGCTTTGATTCTTCAGCCAACGGTACCTGATTATATGCTTGTGTTAAATCAAGCAGCGAAAAGAAACGAGCATCTTTAAACCAACAGAAGCAGTTGTGCAAATCCGGCAAAGGTATGGACTCTTGAACCACTTTCTTATTGAGTCTCCGATAATCGACCACCGGCCGAAAACCACCGTCAGGTTTCGGAACCAAAAACATCGGCGAAGAATATGCGGAAATTGACGGGCGAATAACACCGTCAGCCAGCATTTTATCAATAATCTTTTTAAATTCTGCCATCTTGGGTGGACTCAACCGATAAGGCGGATGACGAACAGGAATGTCATCTTCGACAATTATTTTGTATGACAGTAAATTGGTAACACCTAGTTTATCAGTAAATACCTCAGGATACTCTGAACACAAATTTCTAATAACACAAGCTTGACCGTCAGAAAGATTGCCTAAATCTAGGTCATCAACCCCAAAACTTGCCTCATCCTCAACTTTCTCGTCCACGTCCACATGACCGGTTCTAATATCATATCTTTCGGAAGCCGAGAATTTCAACTTAATCTCAGGACAATAGTTAAACCAAAACGATTCTCTCCCCACATCTAATGTCACTCCAGAATGAGACATAAAATTTGCCCCTAAGATAACAGGAAGAGCCAACTTAGCAATAATCCAAAATGGAAACTTCCAAGTAAAATTGTGGATGCGAATTCTCTACTTAACCGACCCAAGAATATCTAACGAAGAATTATTTGCTGACACAAGTTTAACGTCCACCTTGGACAATGCCGGAAACTTACAAATCCCTTTCATGGCCTGATACCAATCTTCACTCATTAATGATGCTGCGCTACCCGAATCAAGCAAAGCACTCACATTAGCATCATTCACAAGAATCCCGATCACAGGAGAAGGTAATAATGAATTTAAAGATATTTTTGCACAATTTTCCTGACCAACCTTAGATTCACAAACAGTACCTGACATCGATTAAACCTGATCAGCATGGTCACGATGCCAGTTTTCCTTCTGTCAATCTTGCCTGTAATTACACTCTCGATCAGAATGACCACTTCCACCACAACGATCACAATGTATAACATTAACTCCTTCACGAACTGTGGCACCCTGTCCAACAATCACACCTCCTCGATCCTGACCATTCTGCACACGAGCATTTCCATCACGTCCCTGATTCTGAGTAGCTCTCACTTCACGATTTCTATCCTGTCCTGCTGGAGGACGAGTATTTCCCCAACGGTTATTCCTACCTTGAAATCTATTATTATTATTCCAACGAGGCGACATTTCCTTCGGCCTATTACGATTCAACTGACTCACATGACCTCTCTGCGATTCATTCTGTATAACAGACTCAGCATGGACTACAACCTCATTTAACTCCGACACAGTTCGAGCACGGTATCCTACCCTCAATACGGACCTATACTCAGGAGTAATGCCATCCAATATGTGAGAAACAATTTCTCTTTCAGTGAAATTGACAGAAAATACCTTCGCAAACTTAAGAATATCTTGCACGTAAGAAATCAACGACTCCCCAACACACTGCAGACGGTAAAAATATTGGTGTTCAATCGGACCTATTGATCTTGATGGTACAAAACTTTCTAAAACCAACCCAATAAAAACCATAATTCTAGTATTCTTTGACATTGCTTCAACCACCATTTTCCTCATCAGTCCACTAGTAAGTGGGAACATTAATTGATATATTTGGGCGTCAGTTACATCGAAAACCTCAGCATATTCTTCAATTTCAACTAACTCTCTCAAAAACATAATAATTCCGTCAGTAGTATCAGTACTCATATTTCTCAACTTTGCCACACAAGCTGTCAACGGATGAGCCAAATTTCCAAAATTTTTCTGCGTGAACACAGAACGATCCGAATTTCCTTCTTTCGAATCACCAAAACCTGCTAATCCTTCTCCACGTCTCACTCGACCAACAGTTTGATCATCGAAATCACCGCGATCATAGAAATTGAATCTGTCCCTTGACCTTCGGTTACGCCCTTCTGCTGATGACGATAAAGGAACTCTCTGACCCTCTGATAAATTAGATCGATCAACTCGACTAACAGTAAGCCTATCCGTCCTAGGCAACTCTCTCATATCACGCCGATCAACCAAATTAACACGTCTACGCACACTATCACTACTGGATACCGAACACACAGGTCTAGAATTTGCATTTGAATAAGAATACTTAACACCACCATACGAGTTACTCATAGTATAGACAGGAAGTACGTTACCTACGTTCACAGATCTAGCACTGGCAACACTACCCACAGCTTCGTTTCTTAACAACGAACGGCGTTCATACAGGTTAGGCCTAGCATCAAATTCAGCGCTCCTTTCGTCAGCACGATCACCATACACAATAGAGGAAGTTGGCACTCCTAACCTAACATCTGACAACACAGAAGTTTCCCTAATTAAATTCAACTCAGCTTGATACGCCTCCCCAAGACTCAACTGATTTATCCGTGTCACTTCACTATTTACTACCGACCTCATAGCAGAATCACGAGTACTTTCCTTTCTGAAAACAACTTCACTCCGACCATTTCTACACACAGGCACATTTATAACATTAACAGGTTGCTTAAATACAGGATTAGCCACGGTAGCACAATTCATACCATCACCATCTACAGCCACTGCATCAACTAACGGATACAAATGTGAACCAGGTACTACAATACCATTACGTTGCACTACACTAGCTACATCAACATTTCTATCTCTGAGAGAGTGAGGTACATCACCATTTCCTTCTCCAACAACCGATCTAACCGAACCTCGATCACCACTATCAATAATAGATTGACTTCGATCATCCAACAACTGATTAACACTTTTAAAATCTTCAGACGTAAACACAGGATCTGACTCATCAAAAACCTTTTCAGCACATTTAACGAGATTTATTTCAGCCTCAATGATCTCCTCTAACTCCTCATCTGACTTATGAACTGAGACGACAAAAATGTCCTCGCAACGTGTAAACAGATAACGCAGCCTAGCCCGCATTCTATTATACTGAGGTGAAGTACCATACTCTTCCAAGAAAAATAAATTAACAATACTACTACACAAATCCACCTTATATTGCATCTGGAACTTACTCAGGTGGAGTTCTGCATCCTGCTCGAAGTTTGGCAATTCCACAGGAACGTCAAGATTCTCATTCAGCCTCTCACGAGCCAACACCAAGTCTGACGGCACCATTATGCCTCTAATTTGTAGCTCATAAGCTACTTCATCCTCATACAGATATTTGGGATCAGGAACATATCTCTCCGCCATGATAAAGGAAAAACAAACACAAGTATTAGAATATAACCCAATCAGAGCCCTACCTAATGAATAATTCAGAACTAGTTTCACTTGTTCAACTGTCAATCGATTTAATATTTTCACTGAATAACCTTTGCATCACATTAGCTGATGCCTGAAAGCACATTCTAACCATTACGATAGCCTTCTTACGACCACCAGCACGAAATACTTACAGAGGGAGCTACCATTTTTTCTAACATAAAGATGCATGACAAAATCAGCCGGCTTTCAGAAAATCGAAAACCACTGGGATGCTAACATAACTTCTGTACCATATAAAAATAATTTATATAGGCCAGACACCTCCGAAAGGGATTTTCGAGACAAGGCTTGTTGAGTGGAGGGAACCTAAATTTTTCCAGGGCCGTGGCTGAATGGTCGCTCGAAGAATAACGTAACCAACAAGATTTTTTAAAATATGGAAATATATTGAGAAAATATAAAATACAGTCTTAACAGCTGAACAAAATTATCGAGATACCCTCCTAAGAAAGTGTGGGAGGAACCCCTTACTAAGGAGCTTTTGGCTAGGCCAAGTACGCGCGGGAAACCACGGAAAACCAAGAAACAAAATAAAACCAAATAATATTAATAGAACGAAATAAAACCAGACAAGGCCGGATAACTTACAAGGCCGCATACATCAGCACACTCGGTGGCTACTGACCACAAGATCCATTAGTAATATTGTTAATTACCAAGCCGAAAGAAACTTCGGAAACTCAAAAGGAAATATTAATTTCACACAATTAACACGCAGACTCTCATTTGAGAAATAGAAAACTTGCACACGGTGACAAGAGAATTAAATCAACTAAATTAAAGTTTGAAAATGCGGATTTTCCCAAGATGGCGTCACCACCGACGCTATCTCCAAACATTAGGCATGAACATCAAAACCCGAGAATTCAGGCGAACAGAAGGCTTCCACCAAGAAATATCTATTTCCACCACACGACAATTCATTAAAACACGTTTTCATCAAGAATTAAAATCATTCTAATCACAAAAGACTGCGAAATATCATTAATACGGAGCGGAACTCTGATATGTCGAACGTACGGCCATGCTCCCAAGCAACTCTCACACTAATAATGGAAAACAAACTAGTGACGAAAACAAAGGACCGTCACTAGTAATTAACATAGTTCCCACCTAAAAAACACAGGTTCTTCATACCGAATTTAGGAAAACAGTGTTACATAATAATCTTAAACTAAAACCTAATTTACGTTGACACCACTAAATAATCGGCAGCAAGCTTTTAAAAGAAGAAAATAAATTTAACAAGTTGGAACCAACATTGCGCAATGTTTTGGCCCGTTTAAAATAAAATTATTATATAATAGTAAATGATACCAAGAAAATTAGCTTATGAAGGCTTGCTTGCAATGCCAAGAAAACTAAAGTCTTTCTTATCCCTAAGTGGGTCAAACGAATCACCACGACACAATGATTCGATCAAAATCTACATATATGAAGTAAAATGCAATTAAAAATAAATAAAGTTCAAACAAATAATGTGTTTCCAAGTAATCAGATTATATCAAGGTCCACTCATACCTTTTGACCTCGGCCAGGGCCGGAGCCCAGCCACAACGTCCACTTACGAATCAAGTCACTGAGCGTCACCTTTCCAACAAGCAGTTAGCCCGCCAGAGCGGCCTCGCGCATGCGCACAACTCACGTCGTGCTGCCGAAGGTAGATAGTGACAGAATTCGAACTAAATTAACAAGTGAAGACATAGAATGTTTCTGCAGGTTAGCCAACACAATTTCCCACACAAGTCTCCTTTTAAATGGCCGAAATCACTCCAGCTCGCAATTTATGTTGGTATTTAAAGAGCGGGAAGGTTCGTGGTGCTAATTGGTCACACGGCCACTTCTGTTTTAAATTTGAATAGAGCGGCTAATTCAGTACATGAATGTTCATAATAATTGCCTCAGGAGACAATAATGGCTAATGGAAGTTCTATTGTCGTCAACAAACATTATTGAGACAATGTAGTTTATAGGAAGATTTCACTTTAGGACCATTAGGGAATGTTTTATTTCTTCTTCTTGGGATCCAAAATCATTTTAGTTACCACTGGGTCAGAAGCTGGGTATAGGGTTTAAGTGACCCCTGGGCTTAGAACTGGGTCCAGAGTTTATTTCCCACAAGCAGGGTTGGCGAGAGTTCGGGCAGGGGTATATGTGCAGATGCAATCGGCACAGTTTGTTTAACCCTTTGAGCGCCGCGTGCTATTACGGTTTGCCTACCGCTGAGCGCCAAGGCCAGTTTTCGTTTTTTGCAAGCTTTTGTTTGATCACTCATAGTTCAGCTGTTATTATAGGTAGAAACTTGAAATTTTCGTTATTTGTTTACTAATATGATGGCCTATACGAATAAAGCCTTACTCAGTTCATTTATGACCATTTGTAAATATTTGGCAGCCAGAACCCAAAAATATTAATTAAAAATAAAACAAAACCAAAGTTTAGCAATAAAATTTTGATAGAACAAAAATATTTTTATACATCGCGAACCTACTTATTGAATAGTACGACTTATTATGAAGCTATATTGAAAATTTCATTCATTTTGAACCTAAAATAAATCTGTAATAAAAATAATTAATTTACATATTCAAATGAGCCAAAAATACAACACAAGTCTTATTACATTCGTTTGGTTTATATGTCAATACTTACGGAATACAATACAAACTTCTTTCACATAATACTTACATAACATATTACAAATAATAATAATAACAATAATAATAATAATAACAATGATAATACTGATAATAATAAAAATAATAATAATAATAATAATAACCAAAAATTCTTCTTCGATCATATTACGAATAGTGTTCTAACTAACAGGAAATCGGCTCATTTTCACAGCAATAAAAAAATGAACAAGTAAAAGATCGAGAGCAACTAGACACAGAGCGGACAACGTGCACAGCAAGACTGTTAGTGTTGATGCCGCGCCATGTAAAGCGCGCCAAAAAATATGCCTGCTCATTGGACTGATATACTGAAACAATGGCATTAAAATGAAAAGAGGCTCTTTATTGCAAAAACAGTAAGTCTTTAACTAACTATATTGAGAAATTCTGAAAGGAAATGACTGTAGCTATTAATAATAAAAAATAAATACTGAACGTCCTTTTGAAAGGACGTTGGCATTTTTCAGATGAAAACCAAACGGGCTTTCAAAAAGACGTTGGCGCTTAGAGGGTTAAAGGTGGTGTTCATATTGTGTTTCTTGAGGATATTGGTTAGTGTGTACACACTTCGATCCATGTAGGTGAAGGTAGCAAAAGTCTTCTTAGATGTGCGGTTTATTCAGTACAGTGAAATTCCGATTTAACGTTTCTCGTCATTACGCTCATATTGGCCCGTCATCATCTTGAGCAGTTTCCAACCGCTGGTCGGGTCTGATATTGGCCCGTATTGACGCAAATTTAATACAGTAAAGTTATTATTTATTCCGCCCTATTCAATACAATTTATTTTCCTACATTTCTTCATAAATTCGATATCTTTGATGATGTTTAAAAGTTTCAGTCTGAGATCTTTATATTTATATCGTGACCTTTTGGCTTGGCTTGCCATTGGATTCGTCATTTCACTCATATTGGCCCGTATTGACGCAAATTTAATACAGTAAAGTTATTATTTATTCCGCCCTATTCAATACAATTCATTTCCTACATTTCTTCATAAATTTGATATCTTTGATGATGTTTAAAAGTTTCAGTCTGAGATCTTTATATTTATATCGTGACCTTTTGGCTTGGCTTGCCATTGGATTCGTCATTTCACTCATATTGGCCCGTATTGACGCAAATTTAATACAGTAAAGTTATTATTTATTCCGCCCTATTCAATACAATTCAATTGTATTGAATAGGGCGGAATAAATAATAACTTTACTGTATTAACGTTTCTCGATATAATGTTTTCCCGCAATTAACGTTCATGTTCATTGTAAGATATATCTTTGGTCTGCGATATGATGATCATATATCACCCTATTAAAAGGAGCTGTTGTAGCTTCGAGTGCACCAGCGTCGTGAACTCCACATGTTTTCACTACTGCACAAAATACAGGGTCCGGCAAAAAAACCTCCCCGGTTTGAGCAACCACCGCGTGAGTTGTAGTGGGGGTAGAGATGTGGAGGGGGTATTGTTCCGTAGCGGCGTACGTGCCATTTTCAGTGTTCGCCATGGCTTGGCTCGGTGAGCATCGGGCGTTTGTTGTGGAGGAGTTTATTAAAAATGGCGGTTCTGTGATTTCTACTCAACGAGCGTTTCGGATTCGATTCGAACTTGGCCGACGTTATAGTATTCCTGACGCGAAAACGATTAGACTGTGGGTGTCAAACTTTAGGCAAACAGGGTCAGCACTAAAAAGAAAGCCAACTGGCCGACCTCGTACTGCAATAACACCGGAGAATGTGGCGCGAGTGAGAACATCCATCCAACAGTCTCCAAAGCGTTCAGCGGTTAAACATGCAGCTGCCCTGGGATTGTCAGAAAGGAGTGTAAGGAGAATTCTGCATAAAGAACTTCATCTGCATCCCTACAAAATAATGGTTGCCCAAAAGTTGTTTGAAGCAGATTATGAAACTCGCAGGGCTGCATGTGATGACATTTTGCAGAACATTCCCCCAGATGCTGTCTTCATTTCTTCTGATGAAGCCCACTTCCACTTGTGTGGAACTGTTAACAAACAGAATTTCCGCGACTGGGCTGCAGAAAATCCTACGGAACTCCGCCAACAACCACTACACAGCCCAAAAGACACAGTTTGGTGCGCCGTTGCGGAATTTGGTGTGTGGGGACCGTACTTTTTTGAAGAAGATGGACAAACAGTAACGGTCAATGCCGATCGCTATTGTCACATGATAGAGACATTTCTCCGACCCAAGATCAACCAGTTTGTTTTAGACCATGAGGAAGAAGAAGTTTGGTTCCAACAGGACGGAGCCACAGCTCACACTGCTCGGCGGTCCATGGGAATGTTAAGAGAGTTGTTCCCTGGACGTCTTGTTTCTTCAAGAGGAGACATTTCCTGGCCCCCAAGGTCACCCGACTTATCACCTTGTGATTTCTTTCTGTGGGGCTACCTAAAGGCTGAAGTGTACAAACATCGCCCCAGAACTCTGCAAGAACTAAAAGATGCCATTAGGCAGGAAGTGGCAGCCATTCCAAGGGAAGTTACACGAAGAACTATGGACAACTTCAGGGAAAGACTTCGTGAATGTCTTAACAACGGGGGACATCATTTATCGGACATAATTTTCAAAACCAAATAAAGTGTACTAAGTGATGTCAAATGGCATCATATAGGCTATTCACAAATATAAGTAATTGTTCTGTATGTTTCTTATTCTTTTTGCAAATGCCTATTGAAATCAGGGAGTTTTTTTTGCCGGACCCTGTACTTCCGCTAATACCCCTAACTATCTTGTTACACCATTTTCTTACCTCTCATCCTATCATGACCACAATACGAGATCTGGCTCCTCTCTTGCCATACCTATAAAATGTACTGCTGTTTACAACCGCTCGTTCATAATCTCTGCGTTCAGGTCATGGAATTTGCTACCTGCGAACATTAGAGACACTCCCTCTCGTCGCAAGTTTAATGTGACTTGCTGGGTGGATCCCGCTGACTTCCTGGATAAATGTTCAATGAACGAATGAATGAGATGAATGATTGTATTACTGTAGTTACGTCATTTAAGGGTACTTAACTTTGTGTGTTTTTGAAATTAATGATTCTACCATTATTCATATTATTCTTATTGCTATTAATATTATTTGTGCTATTGGTATTCGTAATTATAAGTCATGTAGATGTATACTCTTCTAGTGGTTAAGTGTAAGAGAAGGCTTTGAGCCCTAACTTCGCCACCAATAAAGGCATTATCTATCTATCGATCTATCTATTGATCCCGGCTATTATGGCATTAGGACAATGTAATTAGGCTTCAGTTTAAAGTTTCTTGGTTGTACGTTTAACCTCTATTTAAGGCTCAAATTTTACGGCCACTGTAACCGCATCGATGTTTATTTAATGTTCGTAAGTTTTTAAACAATTTACTAGTTGGACATTTTCTCTCTACTTCGTAACAACTGAAGTCGCAGCCCCTCCCTTCAATTAGTTTCAGACCAAATGCAACACAATTGTCTGGGAACCAGAAGAACAGTGGCCACATTTTGAAGTCTTGCTGAACACATACAACCACACCATTTATTATGACACGTTACGTGTGGCAACAAGAAAAAAACTACCCGCGAAGAATAATAACGACCATATGAGCCGATGTATGTAAATTATAGCCTTGTATTTTTGCTGATTTACCTTTAAGATAATGCCATCGACCAGTAAATTCTCAGAATTTGTTCAGTGGTGTGTTAATTTGTGTGATTTACAGTTCCATGCTAAAGCACAACACATTTTTTTAACGATAAACGTGTGTTGCACAATTGCCTGTTTCGAACCGTGAGTAGCCTAGGTTACTTCGAGTGGGCATCATCGGGCAACCTGAGAACTGATCCGTCCCATTATTTTATCGATCAATGCCATTGTTTCAAATCCATTAGGTTAGGAACCTGCAGAAATTTCAAACGTCAGATAACTCAACCTAACTTTCTTGCCTGTCGCACATCTTTTGGAAGAGAACACATCGCGCATCGGTTGTAACTTACATGGGCATAGTTGTCAGGATGCTGTAATAGAAATGAGATTTCTTCGTATTTTCTCCAAAGCTAACTATGGAGCATTGAAGTGAACTGTTTCAACAATGCATGCGACGACTGACGGAACACCATTTCCGTTATTGCTTTTATTCTACTCTCGCTTACTGATAACCGCTATATACGAATCCAGTCAAGCAATGCCGTCAACGTAACTCTTTTGGTGCCAAGTGCTAAGAGTTTGACACATGTTTTAGCGCATAAACAAAACAAAAACAATTATTGTCATTTAGACTTTCACGGCCCGTGTTACTATTCTTAATGCTGAATTTTGGGCTTATGCCGTGTTTTATTATATTAATATTCGACGCGTTTCGAAAGAAACCATGTCTTTCTTCGTCAGGAATAATCTGGAATACGACAATGTTGCTAAGAGAAAGCAACGAAGAACATATAGAAGGTGCCCAAAGATGGACGCCATTATAGCCCCATGTTAGGGACAACGGAAAGCAGCAGTGAATTACTTTCTCAGGGTTCTGATAATAGGTAGCCAGGATTCACTGAGATTGTAGCCGGTGTCGCGGTTGAAATTATCTGGGTGTTTACGTATTTCAACCGCCTCCCTGATGATTCTGGGACGATATTGCTTTATACGGGCAAGAACATGACATCATGGCCAGGTGTTAAAGCATGATCGGCAACAGCTGATTTATCAGGTTGAATGAGCCTGATACTTCTATTATGTTCCTTAATGCAAGTGCATATTGTTCTCGAAGTCTGCCCGATGTAAACCTTGCCACAAGTACAGGGAACTCTGTAGATACCCGGTTGTTGCAATTTAGGCAAACTGTCCTTAGTTGGTCGCAGGAGTTGCCTAATCTTAACAGAAGTTCCAAATACAGTCCGTATGTTGTACCGACGTAGGATTTTAGCAATACGATCCGTTGTGTTATGTATGTAAGGTAGGTAAGCAGTTCCTCTTACATCTCTTTCCTCAACTGACGTCCTATTATTATTTGTTGGTTTCAGAACCGTAGAAATCAAAGCCTTGCTATAACCGTTGCTCTCAAAGGTGGTTCGCAGGGTGTTAATTTCTTCTTGTAAAGAAGACACTTCACAAATCCTCCTAGCCCTGGTAGTTCGAGTTGTAAGGATACCATGTTTCTGGGCAGGGTGATGGTGAGAACTTGCGTGGAGATATCTATCTTAGCCATTTCCTGGATCACCTTAATCTCCAGCACCCTTCTATTTGTTTCACCATGGAAAAGGAATCTGACGGCAAAATACCTTTTTTAGATGTTCTCGTCACCAAGAAAGAGGATGGATCTTTAGGACACAGCGTTTTTCGTAAGCCAACACACACCAATAGATACGGACTGTATTTGGAACTTCTGTCAAGATTAGGCAACTCCTGCGACCAACTAAGGACAGTTTGCCTAAATTGCAACAACCTGGTATCTACAGAGTTCCCTGTACTTGTGGCAAGGTTTACATCGGGCAGACTTCGAGAACAATATGCACTCGCATTAAGGAACATAATAGATGTATCAGGCTCATTCAACCTGATAAATCAGCTGTTGCCGATCATGCTTTAACACCTGGCCATGATGTCATGTTCCAAGGAGTGGATGTTCTTGCCCGTATAAAGCAATATCGTCCCAGAATCATCAGGGAGGCGGTTGAAATACGTAAACACCCAGATAATTTCAACCACGACACCGGCTACAATCTCAGTGAATCCTGGCTACCTATTATCAGAACCCTGAGAAAGTAATTCACTGCTGCTTTCCGTTGTCCCTAACATGGGGCTATAATGGCGTCCATCTTTGGGCACCTTCTATATGTTCTTCGTTGCTTTCTCTTAGCAACATTGTCGTATTCCAGATTATTCCTGACGAAGAAAGACATGGTTTCTTTCGAAACGCGTCGAATATTAATATAATAAAACACGGCATAAGCCCAAAATTCAGCGTTATGAAAAACAATTATTGTTTGATTAGAATTTTGGGACGTAATAAACTCCCTAAGCGACAGAAACAAATATTTCTAAAGAACATATTTGCATCAAAAAGTGTTTATTCCATTCTTCGAATAATACAGTGAGGGCCCTTCCTATAGAACAGGGCTTTCCGATGGCTGTGCTGCGGGCACCTCGCAATGACTCACCGTCACATTTATAGCATGTGCAGATTACAACAGCGCGCCGTGAAGTCCTGGATGCTGTAATAGCATTTATTACATACTCAGCTAGCAAGATACCTCATTTGTGATAATTAAGACTTGTTGTGAAGTACTGTAGCCTATAGTGCCTGGGCCGATAACCTAGATGTTAGGCCCCTTAAAACAACAATTATCATCATCATCACCTATAGTGCCGCCATCGTTACCTCCGACTTGACAGTTCACCGGCTGGTGACACGGTGTTGCCAGCCCTCTAATGTGAATCAGCTGACGTACATGATTCATAGCCGTAAATTTAACAAAGCACTCATAATGTTAACAGACAGGTTTACACATAAAATCATACTCGTGAATAAGTACATAGTATCAGAATACACATAGTCTATACTGTGGTTATCAAAATATTTCTGATAATGAAGCAGGAAAATTTTTTAACAAATTACTCACCATTACCGCCTCGCGTCCAGAGTTGAAGGTGTTCAGAGTTCGAGAAAATGTATGTTTATGAAAACTATAAAGGGATTACACCACTCATTTTGGAGTCACTATTGCCGTCTGTTGAACTATCACTTGACCCCAAAGAAATGACAAGCCTTTCCACGTCTTCAACAATCATGTCTTCCTTCTTCCAAGCTTCACTAATGGCTGCTTTTGTATTCCCCACGACTCTCTTTCAATCTTCCGCCCTAACATTTTCCACAGCCTGTGAAAGAAGTATTTCTACTTCTGAAACCGTAAAGAGTTTGTTATTAACAGCGGCATAATTTTTTACCTGGGCCCAAATAAGCTAGATGGTATTGAAATTGTAGTGATAAGGAGGGAGTTGGATTACTGTGGCTTATTCAATTTCACGATTTTCATTTCATGAGTTCCCCTTTCTTCATGTCGTCCCATAAAGGAATGTTTGGCTCGTCAGCCACTCAATAAGCACATTCTTTCTTGCTGCCATTGTTGGAGCTTTGTCGTCTAAATCTGTCACTGTCTTAGACCTATTTCTTTTCGTGCCTGGAGTTTCTAGTTTAGACGGTCCAACTGCCTGTTCCTCCGCATGGAATTTCTCTTTTCCAATTCCTATTACTGTGCTTCTACAGTGTGAACCCTAGTCGCATCAGCTGTTCTCTGTACTGCCTGGGCATCAGGTAATAGAGTTCCCCCATTGTCTTTCTCCCTCTCAAAATACTCTCGCACATTACTAATCATCTCCCGGGTTTAGAATACACAAAGACTGCTAACCGAGCACAATGCAAACAGCATTTGTGAACGCAAGATGTTAGCTGGCAACATCGTCAACGAAACACTATTTGTCTAGATATATCAATTTGAATGGATGCCTGTAATTGGCTGGTTATAGTGACCGCTAGATAGCTGTAGCTTAGCACTGAAACTTCAAGTCGGAAGTAAGGATGGCTCTACTATACCTCGTATTATGTGAACAGGGTTAGGTATAGAACAAAACATCGAAACTTGTTGTTGTTTGAGTCTTCAGTCTTTTGACTGGTTTGATGCAGCTATCCATGCCTCCCTGTCCTGAGCTAATCGTTTCATCTCTGCATAGCTACCACACCCTACATCCGAGGCAATCTGTTTAACATATTCTAACCTTGGTCTACCCCTACAGTTCTTGTATTCGACCCTTCCTTCTATAACTAAGCTTGCTATTCCTGGGTGTCTTAGTATGTGTCCTACCAACCTATCTCTTCTCTTCATTAGCATTCGCCAGAAACATCTCTCCTCTCCCACTCGTCTTAATACCTCTTCGTTTGTAACCCTATTTACCCATCTGATCATCATCATTCTCCTGTAACACCACATTTCAAACGCTTCAATTCTCCTCTTTTCTGCTGCACCAACAGTCCAAGTTTTACTTCCATAGAGTGCGATGCTCCAGACAAAGGTTTTCAAAAATGTCTTCCTAATACCTAAATCCAGGGCTAGATTTGTGACGGTAGGCACCGGTACGCCGTACCGAAACCTCTTTGCGTCTTTGTTAACACAAACTGTCTCCTCAATACTTTTCCTGAAACTGAATGGCCCACCACTCATTCGTTTTGAAGCTTCAAAGTACGTGGAATCTTGGCTGCTTCGGGGACGGCACTCCGCTCTGGATACTAACAGCAAGGTGAGAGAGAGAGGTGTCACATACAACGAAACCTTTCTAAACTTTGGACAATTATATAAACTGTGAGGTAAATAATGTTTAAGTACATTGCATTTTATAATAAATAAAAACTGTAAAGACAAAATTATTAAACAAGAAATAAAAAAGTGGTGGTGAACATGTTTGTATTTTCAAACCGAATGTATTTATATTTTAAAATTACGTAAAAATTTAAATTAATATTTAGCCTAGTTGGCCTACATTAAAATTTAATATAGGCCAACGGTTATGCTAAGAAAGATGTTGCTACAGCAGACTCAATTTAATATAGGCCAACGGTTATGCTAAGAAAGATGTTGCTACAGCAGACTCAATTTAATATAGGCCAACGGTTATGCTAAGAAAGATGTTGCTACAGCAGACTCAATTTAATATAGGCCAACGGTTATGCTAAGAAAGATGTTGCTACAGCAGACTCAATTTAATATAGGCCAACGGTTATGCTAAGAAAGATGTTGCTACAGCAGACTCAATTTAATTTAAAATTGCAATTAAAATTAGATTGCTATTTTGTCCATTGATTAATTTTTAAAGGTGTTCAGAAAAGGGTAAAAATATCGTTTTTAGAACTCTATATTTACAATATTCCATAAAGCCCACTCCCCTCCTACCCCCACCCAGTAGCCCACAGTACCGGAACCTCTTTTTTTTTACAAATCAAGCACTGCCTAAATCTATATTTGATGTCAACAAGATTCCTTTTCTGTAGAAATGCTTTCCTTCCCTGAGCTTTGCTTCGTCCATCACTGGTTATTTTGCTTCCTAAGTAACAGAAGTCTTCCCAAAAAGTAGTTTACAGTAAATTTATTCGCTCGATACAGCGCCGTGCGATTTTTACTTGAGGGGGGGGCCTAAATCAAAAGGTATACAGTCACAATCTGAATATTCTCGAGACTCTCGGAAATGAAATAACTGCAGAAATATCAGTGAGGATGATTACAGCAAGTGTACCATAACTTCCTACATTGGTGCAACGTGTGTTTATAAATTGAAGGACAACATTTTCATTAACTACTCTGAAATTCATGCATGTAATTATGATTATTGAAAAATGAAAATCCACAGCCTGCTTCCAGTCTCCGACCGGATCAGGAATGGAATGAATGAAGCCCCCATCTAGCGGCGAGGATATGAACTGTGCCGGCTGCCGAGGCCTGATGCACTCCTCTGGGGCACTGATTAAATGAATGACAGATGAAATGAAATGATAGTGGAGAGTGTTGCTGGAATGAAATTTGACAGGGAAAACCGGAGTACCCGGAGAAAAACCTGTCTGCCTCCGTTTTGTCCAGCACAGATCTCACATGGAGTGACCGGGATTTGAACCACGGACCCAGTGGTGAGAGGCCGGCGTGCTGCCGCCTAAGCCACGGAGGCTTGTAATTATGATTATTAAATATGTTAAAAAGTGTTAATTTGTTAAACTAGTTGGGCGCTATGATGATGCTTGCTCCAGTGCCTTGCTCTGAGACTGCTACACACAGTGGTCTCCACAAGTTTCCTTTCTATAGGGAGGGTCCTCACTGTAGTTTTCTATTCAAACTTACAGCAGCGATGGACTTAGCATCCTTTAAGTATGAGAAAAGTGAATCCAAATGAACATTACTCTCAAGTGGATTGAAATGTTTTGCAACTGGAGATATACACTTAGTGGACAAAAGTCATGGGAAGGCACGGAATAGGATGTTTATAACGAGTTGCTTCTCCGTGAGCCCTCAAAACGGCAGCGATACGGCGAGGCATCGACTCGACAGGAAATAGGTTCCTGACTCCCAACATTCAACTGGCCAGTGATCTGACTCATAGTAGCACTTCGATTGGTGCTGAGGCGACGTGATGTCAGTTCGTTAAACACCTGTGGTCGTCCCATGCGGTGGTTTATGCAGATGGTAACTTGATCTTATCTCATCATCACTGCACTTGTGTCTGTGACAGACTGCTCTGCTCTGACGGAACAAGCCGTAACCCTCAGGAGTCATACATGGCACATTTTCTCATGGGACTACCTTTCCCGTGACTTTTGGCCATTCATACACATACACAGAGTGTACTCAAAGGAATATTGGGGTTTTAAAGGTGTATAATTCCTCTTGTTATATGCATACATGGGCTGAAAGAGTAACTGTAAGGTGCTCAATAAGAGGACCTTTAGTCACACGACACACGTCCCACACTTTGGCCAGCATGTCTGGAGTAATGGTTGGGACAGCTGCAGCAACTTGACTGGCAGGTAGTGGTGGTACACGCATATTCCTTGCAGGCAACCGAAGTAAAGCCTTATCGTTCAGACCATGACGACCAATCCAATGCTGGGGAACAACTGCATTCAACCATTCCCACACGGGGTGAGTTAAATGCGGATGGTTTGAAGTCCCTCCTGTCATTTGGTTAATCCACAGAACACGTTAACTTCGGGAGAATCCCTTTCGTATTCTACTGTTGCGTGTATGCTCCAGCACCGATTCAACTTGCGCCTACATCACATGCCCTTACACAATATGGTGTTTCTATGATATGGAATGGTGCCCCACAATTTGGCATATGTCGCTGGTTTTTATTTTCTCAGAATGACAGATCCCAAAGGTAGGATAATGACCATACATTTTATTCAGAAATACCATTTCGAGATAATGGGACATACGATAATACCCAAATAATACAGTGGATACGGTACCTCTACTTTATTTCAAGGAGGAGATTTACAGCATATTTAGGAACATTACGCAGCTCCACTATAGGTATAGTCGCGGTGGTCAACGCATCCTGCATCCCCAAAATCCTGCTATTGCAGACCTCCTCAAATGATTACGAGGGTTCATCTTGTGTCTGTGTGAAGGGTGAAATTTTTCATGAATTTTGTATGTTCTAATATAACTAACATGCTTCTTTGCAGAAACTGAGGGATTCAAAATTGATACAATGGGCACCTATCATGGTATGACTCTGAAGTCTGTGACAGAAGGAACTCAACCTAGGAAACCTGTTGCACCTGCCGCACCTGCTGTTCCAGTTAGGCCCACTACAGAGGTATAAAGGAATTTATTTTATTGTTTAGTATAAACTAGGCAAAAGGGCAAAAGAGAGAATTAATCTCGCAGATTTCTTATTCGATTCTGGATAATTCTGACACACTCTTCCATAAACTGTGGAGTCCTGGAGGAGAGTCCCATTTCCAGTGGGGAGTTAACAGATTGCTTATGACCACAATACCCTGAACCAAGATCGGTGTTGTACAGTTTGGGAACCACTGATTCAACCATATTATTAATTTATTATATAGGGAAGCCCCCATGGCTTAGGCTGCAGCCCGCCGGCCTCTCACCGCTGGGTCCGTGGTTCAAATCCCGGTCACTCCATGTGAGATCTGTGCTGGACAAAACGGAGGCAGACAGGTTTTTCTCCGGGTACTCCGGTTTTCCCTGTCACAATTTCATTCCAGCAACACACTCCACTATCATTTCATTTCATCTGTCATTCATTTAATCATTGCCCCAGAGGAGTGCATCAGGCCTCGGCAGCCAGCACAGTTCATATCCTCGCCGCTAGATGGGGGCTTCATTCATTCCATTCCTGACCCGGTCGGAGGCTGGAAGCAGGCTGTGGATTTTCATTAATTTATTCATTACATTCATACTTTCTGAAAGTCAACATGTGTGGATAGCTGCCAAAAATAAAAGTGCCTACACTCTTGAACAGAGAATATATTCTTAGATCCACTTTGGATCACAGTGCTGTTACATGATGCAAGTGCTTGTGGAAGAATAGTTGAAACAATTTCTGAACTTTGCTGTGCTAGGTTAATCTTTTATTATTATTAATCTTGATTGGTCACATTGGACCACTTGAGTCGTTCCACAATCACTTCTTCTTTGAAGGTAGTACTGCTTGGTTCTTGCGCTCTTTCCAGTACTTTTTCATTCTTTCAGATCGGGATTTTCTCAACTCCTCTGAAATCTCCATATACTTTCTATGTGTCATTTTTGCAGAAAATTTGTGAGTTTTAAGAATGGTGTTAATTTTATTTTTCCCCTCGGCATCTGTTATCTTGAGGCCAACTGCTTTGAGATCTTGTTGGATTTCTTGGATCCATTTTCCTCCAGTTTTCTTTCCTAGATTTCTCACTACCAGTTGACGTACATTCTGTTTTCTGGAAGCCGTATGTTGTGAAAAAAATATGAAATTCTTTTCTTCTTCATTGTGCTGGTGATTGGATCAATCTCACGATAAGACAGTTTCATTTGGGAGAATCCTAATGATTCTTTTTTCCGTTTTGAGGAGCTGATCAGTTCTTTGTTCATTTTTAATTTGTAACAGTGTTTCACAAGCATAAGTGGTATCAGGGAGAGTTAAAGTTTTATAATGTTGGATCTTAGTAGCTATTGATAGGCATTATTTATTATATGTTGACCAGGTTAGAGATTGTGCCTTTTTCATTTTATTTGTTCTATTTTTCCAAGTTACTTTTTTGTTTAAGTTATGTGTTATAACTTCTCCAAGATACTTAAATTGAGGAATTAGGTTAATTTTATGATCATTTATATAGACTTCATTTATATCTAAGGGTTTCATAGGAATGATCTCAGTTTTTTCAAAGGATATCTGTAATCCTATCCCTTGAGCAATTTCTTGGAGACTAGTGATCTTTTAATGTTTACTATTTTAATTTCTTAGTATTTTTACAGCCTTTTAAAAATATCTCTTGCACATTTAATTTTGCCAATAATTTAACAGTAAAATTTAATCATAGTTGCATTCATCATCATACGTTTTTATTTGATATGTTGGTTGGTTCCTTAATTTAGGGGCTGCGACAACGCGGTCATGCAGCCCCATGTACTTAGGATGTGTGTAGAATTTGTCTGATAACCAGTGTTAATTGCGATGCCTGTATTAGTGTATGTTATCTGGTTTTAATTCAAGTAAGGACTGCATACATTGGATTTTCAAGTAGTTCCAACTTTTGCTACCAAACGTCAATGACCAACTAGTTCTTCACTTTGTTACTAGATGCCACCGCAGTCGGCTCCTGACGACGAACGTTGGAACCTAAGAGTGTTACTGAAAAATAACCTATAATTTAGCTTCACACAGGTGTAATTAGTGGAAGGTTCTTTATCATGCCATACATGTATGACATGGGACCGCCGGCTTTACTTCCCCTCCGAAGGAAGGCATACTGAGGGATTTTTAACAGCCTTAAAAAATCTGACGACTTCAGACTGGTTTGAACCCACGACCTTGGGCATAGAAGCTCAGCATGCTACCAACTACGCCACCGATGGCGCCTATATTTGATATGTATTACCACACCTAACACAATTTCCTACTTTTTAAATATCTCTCTTTGTTAATTTAGAAATAAATTATTAATGATTCTATTTTTTGTTATTTTCAGGCTCGTCTTGCGCAACAGGTCTCTAAACGTATTTCACGGACACCAATCATCATCATCCCGGCTGCTACCACGTCACTTATCACCATGCTCAACGCAAGAGACGTTCTTCAGGATCTTAGGTGATTGTTAATTATGTTGTCAATATTCCTTTTTTTTTTTAAATCTGAAATATCCCACCCTGATCTGATTTGGAAATTAATGTATATGTCTAATACAGGTATTTGCATCCTTACGGAGATTATCGATATTGAATAATTAGGGAAGTTCTCAGATTGTGATGAAACTCAGGAGATGTTTAGCTGAGGTCAGGTTCAATGATAATGTGAAAACCTTATCGGCATTTAAAAAAATTATAAAATATGTCCTTCAGAAATTTAATGTACCCCGAGCACTATGCATTGGCATTGCATCAATCTTACTGAACATTTTTCTGTTCAATCCATATACAGATGAACAATCAAAACTTGATGCAAGTGTTCATCGGAAAGAGACTCTTTGGTGGCAGCTTTGCAGCAAATCTGTCTGGATTCGTAATCGTTAACAGATCCTGTAGACATCCAGGAAAACGGGTTGCCTGCAATGAGTTCCACTAAGTTTAATAATGGGTTCTCCTATGAAGTTTTCAACTATGCGGTTGTCTTCTTCCTTAGTAGCAACCTATTTTTAAACCAGGGTCTGGTACTTGTTCAATGTCCCCTGAGACTTGCTTTTGCTGTATCCATCTTTGAGCAGCCCTAGGCAAAATCCCACTCCAAATTTATGCTCACGAATACTAAAATTGCCATGTTGGATGACAGGCAGCTCTTGCTCTTTTGACATGCATATTTGGGGGCAGATTGGAAAGTAACACACAATCATTTTTTTTTCCAAAAGAGTTTAATAGGTAACAAAACCAAACAAATCACAAATGAACTTACATCTTTGACCTACTTTTCTACATAGTCACCAACTTTCTGAGCACATTTCTGCCATCAAGGTACCAGTTCCAGTTTCAATATGGCCTGTTCGTAGAAGTCTGTTTGGTTGGGGTTTAGCCATCTGCAGACTGGTGATTTCATTTCCACATCTGTTGCAACGCGTTGGCCGGCCAGGAATTTCTTCATGGGACCAACCAGATGAAAGTCCGACGATGCCAGGTCCTGACTGTGCAGTGAATGCTGGAGCACCTCCCACCCGAATTGGGCGATTCTCTCACAAACAGGAGCAGCAACATGGGGGCGGGCATTGTCATGAAAATGTTTGACACCGTCAGCATTAATGTTGTGGCGTTTGTCACGTACGTCACGATGCAACTTAACGAAAGTTTCAATGTAGGCTGCAGCATTCACAGTTGTCCCGTGTTCAGCATATTCCACCAATAATACACCATGCATATCTCAGAACACTGTCAGAAGCACTTTCCTAGCAGATTGAGTCACTTTTGAATTTTTTTTGAACTGGGAAACCTGCATGTTTCCACTCCATAGAGGCCTGCTTGATATCGGGCGTGTACTGAGTGGTGTGTTCATGACTCATCACCAGTGATGATTCCTGGACACAATACTACGGTCCATACAGTTGTCCCCATACTCTCCATAGAGGCCTGCTTGATATCGGGCGTGTACTGAGTGGTGTGCTCAAGACTCATCACCAGTGATGATTCCTGGACACATTACTACGGTCCATACAGTTGTCCCCATACTCTCCAAAGAGGCCTGCTTGATATCAGGGGTGTACTGAGTGGTATGCTCATGACTCATCACCACATTACTACTGTCCATACAGTTGTCCCCATACTCTCCATAGAGGCCTGCTTGATATCGGAGGTGTACTGAGTGGTATGCTCATGACTCACCACATTACTACGGTCCATACAGTTGTCCCCATACTCTCCTTAGAGGCCTGCTTGATATCGGGGGTGTACTGAGTGGTATGCCCATGACTCATCACCACATTACTACGGTCCATACAGTTGTCCCCATACTCTCCATAGAGGCCTGCTTGATATCGGGGGTGTACTAAGTGGTATGCTCATGACTCATCACATTACTACTGTCCATACAGTTGTCCCCATACTCTCCATAGAGGCCTGCTTGATATCGGGGGTGTACTGAGTGGTATGCTCATGACTCACCACATTACTACTGTCCATACAGTTGTCCCCATACTCTCCAAAGAGGCCTGCTTGATATCAGGCGTGTACTGAGTGGTATGCCCATGACTCATCACCACATTACTACGGTCCATACAGTTGTCCCCATACTCTCCTTAGAGGCCTGCTTGATATCGGGGGTGTACTGAGTGGTATGCTCACGACTCATCACCACATTACTACGGTCCATACAGTTGTTCCCATACTCTCCTTAGAGGCCTGCTTGATATCGGGGGTGTACTGAGTGGTATGCTCATGACTCACCACATTACTACGGTCCATACAGTTGTCCCCATACTCTCCTTAGAGGCCTGCTTGATATCGGGGGTGTACTGAGTGGTATGCTCACGACTCATCACCACATTACTACGGTCCATACAGTTGTCCCCATACTCTCCTTAGAGGCCTGCTTGATATCGGGGGTGTACTGAGTGGTATGCTCACGACTCATCACCATATTACTACGGTCCATACAGTTGTCCCCATACTCTCCTTAGAGGCCTGCTTGATATCGGGGGTGTACTGAGTGGTATGCTCATGACTCACCACATTACTACGGTCCATACAGTTGTCCCCTTACTCTCCATAGAGGCCTGCTTGATATCGGGGGTGTACTGAGTGGTGTGCTCATGACTCATCACCACATTACTACGGTCCATACAGTTGTCCCCATACTCTCCTTAGAGGCCTGCTTGATATCGGGGGTGTACTGAGTGGTATGCTCATGACTCATCACCACATTACTACGGTCCATACAGTTGTCCCCATACTCTCCATAGAGGCCTGCTTGATATCGGAGGTGTACTGAGTGGTATGCTCATGACTCACCACATTACTACGGTCCATACAGTTGTCCCCATACTCTCCATAGAGGCCTGCTTGATATCGGAGGTGTACTGAGTGGTATGCTCATGACTCCCCACATTACTACGGTCCATACAGTTGTCCCCATACTCTCCAAAGAGGCCTGCTTGATATCGGGGGTGTACTGAGTGGTGTGCTCATGACTCATCACCACATTACTACGGTCCATACAGTTGTCCCCATACTCTCCTTAGAGGCCTGCTTGATATCGGGGGTGTACTGAGTGGTATGCTCATGACTCATCACCACATTACTACGGTCCATACAGTTGTCCCCTTACTCTCCTTAGAGGCCTGCTTGATATCGGGGGTGTACTAAGTGGTATGCTCATGACTCATCACCACATTACTACGGTCCATACAGTTGTCCCCATACTCTCCATAGAGGCCTGCTTGATATCGGGGGTGTACTGAGTGGTATGCTCATGACTCATCACCACATTACTACGGTCCATATAGTTG
The DNA here is from genome assembly GCA_946902985.2 of Meconema thalassinum. NCBI lineage: Eukaryota > Metazoa > Arthropoda > Insecta > Orthoptera > Tettigoniidae > Meconema > Meconema thalassinum. The sequence continues at coordinate 38,189,803 of OX336391.1, read as the reverse complement.
TCCCCATACTCTCCTTAGAGGCCTGCTTGATATCGGGCGTGTACTGAGTGGTATGCTCATGACTCATCACCAGTGATGATTCCTGGACACATTACTACGGTCCATACAGTTGTCCCCATACTCTCCATAGAGGCCTGCTTGATATCGGGGGTGTACTGAGTGGTATGCTCATGACTCATCACCACATTACTACGGTCCATACAGTTGTCCCCATACTCTCCATAGAGGCCTGCTTGATATCGGGCGTGTACTGAGTGGTATGCTCATGACTCATCACCAGTGATGATTCCTGGACACATTACTACGGTCCATACAGTTGTCCCCATACTCTCCATAGAGGCCTGCTTGATATCGGGCGTGTACTGAGTGGTATACTCATGACTCACCACATTACTACGGTCCATACAGTTGTCCCCTTACTCTCCATAGAGGCCTGCTTGATATCGGAGGTTTACTGAGTGGTATGCTCATGACTCATCACCACATTACTACGGTCCATACAGTTGTACCCATACTCTCCATAGAGGCCTGCTTGATATCGGGCGTGTACTGAGTGGTGTGCTCATGACTCATCACCAGTGATGATTCCTGGACACATTACTACGGTCCATACAGTTGTCCCCATACTCTCCAGAGGCCTGCTTGATATCGGGCGTGTACTGAGTGGTATGCTCATGACTCACCACATTACTACGGTCCATACAGTTGTCCCCATACTCTCCATAGAGGCCTGCTTGATATCGGGGGTGTACTGAGTGGTATGCTCATGACTCACCACATTACTACGGTCCATACAGTTGTCCCCATACTCTCCATAGAGGCCTGCTTGATATCGGAGGTGTACTAAGTGGTGTGCTCATGACTCATCACCAGTGATGATTCCTGGACACATTACTACTGTCCATACAGTTGTCCCCATACTCTCCATAGAGGCCTGCTTGATATCGGAGGTGTACTGAGTGGTGTGCTCATGACTCACCACATTACTACGGTCCATACAGTTGTCCCCATACTCTCCATAGAGGCCTGCTTGATATCGGGGGTGTACTGAGTGGTATGCTCATGACTCATCACCACATTACTACGGTCCATACAGTTGTCCCCATACTCTCCAGAGGCCTGCTTGATATCGGGCGTGTACTGAGTGGTATGCTCATGACTCACCACATTACTACGGTCCATACAGTTGTCCCCATACTCTCCATAGAGGCCTGCTTGATATCGGGCGTGTACTGAGTGGTGTGCTCATGACTCATCACCACATTACTACGGTCCATACAGTTGCCCCCATACTCTCCATAGAGGCCTGCTTGATATCGGGGGTATACTGAGTGGTGTGCTCATGACTCATCACATTACTACGGTCCATACAGTTGTCCCCATACTCTCCATAGAGGCCTGCTTGATATCGGAGGTGTACTGAGTGGTATGCTCATGACTCATCACATTACTACGGTCCATACAGTTGTCCCCATACTCTCCAGAGGCCTGCTTGATATCGGGCGTGTACTGAGTGGTGTGCTCATGACTCACCACATTACTACGGTCCATACAGTTGTCCCCATACTCTCCATAGAGGCCTCCTTGATATCGGGGGTGTACTGAGTGGTATGCTCATGACTCATCACCACATTACTACGGTCCATATAGTTGTCCCCATACTCTCCATAGAGGTCCGCTTGATATCGGGGGTGTACTGAGTGGTGTGCTCATGACTCATCACCAGTGATGATTCCTGGACACATTACTACGGTCCATACAGTTGTCCCCATACTCTCCATAGAGGCCTGCTTGATATCGGGCGTGTACTGAGTGGTATACTCATGACTCACCACATTACTACGGTCCATACAGTTGTCCCCTTACTCTCCATAGAGGCCTGCTTGATATCGGAGGTTTACTGAGTGGTATGCTCATGACTCATCACCACATTACTACGGTCCATACAGTTGTACCCATACTCTCCATAGAGGCCTGCTTGATATCGGGCGTGTACTGAGTGGTGTGCTCATGACTCATCACCAGTGATGATTCCTGGACACATTACTACGGTCCATACAGTTGTCCCCATACTCTCCAGAGGCCTGCTTGATATCGGGCGTGTACTGAGTGGTATGCTCATGACTCACCACATTACTACGGTCCATACAGTTGTCCCCATACTCTCCATAGAGGCCTGCTTGATATCGGGGGTGTACTGAGTGGTATGCTCATGACTCACCACATTACTACGGTCCATACAGTTGTCCCCATACTCTCCATAGAGGCCTGCTTGATATCGGAGGTGTACTAAGTGGTGTGCTCATGACTCATCACCAGTGATGATTCCTGGACACATTACTACTGTCCATACAGTTGTCCCCATACTCTCCATAGAGGCCTGCTTGATATCGGAGGTGTACTGAGTGGTGTGCTCATGACTCACCACATTACTACGGTCCATACAGTTGTCCCCATACTCTCCATAGAGGCCTGCTTGATATCGGGGGTGTACTGAGTGGTATGCTCATGACTCATCACCACATTACTACGGTCCATACAGTTGTCCCCATACTCTCCAGAGGCCTGCTTGATATCGGGCGTGTACTGAGTGGTATGCTCATGACTCACCACATTACTACGGTCCATACAGTTGTCCCCATACTCTCCATAGAGGCCTGCTTGATATCGGGCGTGTACTGAGTGGTGTGCCCATGACTCATCACCACATTACTACGGTCCATACAGTTGCCCCCATACTCTCCATAGAGGCCTGCTTGATATCGGGGGTATACTGAGTGGTGTGCTCATGACTCATCACATTACTACGGTCCATACAGTTGTCCCCATACTCTCCATAGAGGCCTGCTTGATATCGGAGGTGTACTGAGTGGTATGCTCATGACTCATCACATTACTACGGTCCATACAGTTGTCCCCATACTCTCCAGAGGCCTGCTTGATATCGGGCGTGTACTGAGTGGTGTGCTCATGACTCACCACATTACTACGGTCCATACAGTTGTCCCCATACTCTCCATAGAGGCCTCCTTGATATCGGGGGTGTACTGAGTGGTATGCTCATGACTCATCACCACATTACTACGGTCCATATAGTTGTCCCCATACTCTCCATAGAGGTCCGCTTGATATCGGGGGTGTACTGAGTGGTGTGCTCATGACTCATCACATTACTACGGTCCATACAGTTGTCCCCATACTCTCCTTAGAGGCCTGCTTGATATCGGAGGTGTACTGAGTGGTATGCTCATGACTCATCACATTACTACGGTCCATACAGTTGTCCCCATACTCTCCATAGAGGCCTGCTTGATATCGGAGGTGTACTGAGTGGTATGCTCATGACTCATCACCAGTGATGATTCCTGGACACATTACTACTGTCCATACAGTTGTCCCCATACTCTCCATTGAGGCCTGCTTGATATCGGGCGTGTACTGAGTGGTATGCTCATGACTCATCACCAGTGATGATTCCTGGACACATTACTACTGTCCATACAGTTGTCCCCATACTCTCCATAGAGGCCTGCTTGATATCGGGCGTGTACTGAGTGGTGTGCTCATGACTTATCACCACATTACTACGGTCCATACAGTTGTCCCCATACTCTCCATAGAGGCCTGCTTGATATCGGGGGTGTACTGAGTGGTATGCTCATGACTCATCACCAGTGATGATTCCTGGACACATTACTACGGTCCATACAGTTGTCCCCATACTCTCCATAGAGGCCTGCTTGATATCGGGGGTGTACTGAGTGGTGTGCTCATGACTCATCATCAGTGATGATTCCTGGACACATTACTACGGTCCATACAGTTGTCCCCATACTCTCCATAGAGGCCTGCTTGATATCGGGCGTGTACTGAGTGGTATGCTCATGACTCACCACATTACTACTGTCCATACAGTTGTCCCCATACTCTCCATAGAGGCCTGCGTGATATCGGGCGTGTACTGAGTGGTATGCTCATGACTCACCACATTACTACGGTCCATACAGTTGTCCCCATACTCTCCATAGAGGCCTGCTTGATATCGGGCGTGTACTGAGTGGTATGCTCATGACTCATCACCACATAACTACAGTCCATACAGTTGTCCCCATACTCTCCATAGAGGCCTGCTTGATATCGGGGGTGTACTGAGTGGTATGCTCATGACTCACCACATTACTACGGTCCATACAGTTGTCCCCATACTCTCCATAGAGGCCTGCTTGATATCGGGGGTGTACTGAGTGGTGTGCTCATGACTCATCACCACATTACTACGGTCCATATAGTTGTCCCCATACTCTCCTTAGAGGCCTGCTTGATATCGGGCGTGTACTGAGTGGTATGCTCATGACTCATCACCAGTGATGATTCCTGGACACATTACTACGGTCCATATAGTTGTCCCCATACTCTCCATAGAGGCCTGCTTGATATCGGGGGTGTACTGAGTGGTATGCTCATGACTCACCACATTACTACGGTCCATATAGTTGTCCCCATACTCTCCATAGAGGCCTGCTTGATATCGGGCGTGTACTGAGTGGTATGCTCATGACTCATCACCACATTACTACGGTCCATACAGTTGTCCCCATACTCTCCATAGAGGCCTGCTTGATATCGGGGGTGTACTGAGTGGTATGCTCATGACTCACCACATTACTACGGTCCATACAGTTGTCCCCATACTCTCCATAGAGGCCTGCTTGATATCGGGGGTGTACTGAGTGGTGTGCTCATGACTCATCACCACATTACTACGGTCCATATAGTTGTCCCCATACTCTCCTTAGAGGCCTGCTTGATATCGGGCGTGTACTGAGTGGTATGCTCATGACTCACCACATTACTACGGTCCATACAGTTGTCCCCATACTCTCCATAGAGGCCTGCTTGATATCGGGCGTGTACTGAGTGGTATGCTCATGACTCATCACATTACTACGGTCCATATAGTTGCCCCCATACTCTCCATAGAGGCCTGCTTGATATCGGGTGTGTACTGAGTGGTATGCTCATGACTCATCACCACATTACTACGGTCCATACAGTTGTCCCCATACTCTCCATAGAGGCCTGCTTGATATCGGGGGTGTACTGAGTGGTATGGTCATGACTCATCACATTACTACGGTCCATACAGTTGTCCCCATACTCTCCATAGAGGCCTGCTTGATATCGGGCGTGTACTGAGTGGTGTGCTCATGACTCATCACCACATTACTACGGTCCATATAGTTGTCCCCATACTCTCCTTAGAGGCCTGCTTGATATCGGGCGTGTACTGAGTGGTATGCTCATGACTCATCACCACATTACTACGGTCCATACAGTTGTCCCCTCACTCTCCATAGAGGCCTGCTTGATATCGGGCGTGTACTGAGTGGTGTGCTCATGACTCATCACCACATTACTACGGTCCATACAGTTGTCCCCTTACTCTCCATAGAGGCCTGCTTGATATCGGGCGTGTACTGAGTGGTGTGCTCATGACTCATCACCACATTACTACGGTCCATACAGTTGTCCCCTTACTCTCCTTAGAGGCCTGCTTGATATCGGGCGTGTACTGAGTGGTGTGCTCATGACTCATCACCACATTACTACGGTCCATACAGTTGTCCCCTTACTCTCCATAGAGGCCTGCTTGATATCGGGCGTGTACTGAGTGGTATGCTCATGACTCATCACCACATTACTACGGTCCATACAGTTGTCCCCTTACTCTCCATAGAGGCCTGCTTGATATCGGGGGTGTACTGAGTGGTATGCTCATGACTCATCACCACATTACTACGGTCCATACAGTTGTCCCCATACTCTCCTTAGAGGCCTGCTTGATATCGGGCGTGTACTGAGTGGTATGCTCATGACTCATCACCACATTACTACGGTCCATACAGTTGTCCCCATACTCTCCATAGAGGCCTGCTTGATATCGGAGGTGTACTAAGTGGTATGCTCATGACTCATCACCACATTACTACGGTCCATACAGTTGTCCCCTTACTCTCCATAGAGGCCTGCTTGATATCGGGGGTGTACTGAGTGGTGTGCCCATGACTCATCACCAGTGATGATTCCTGGACACATTACTACGGTCCATATAGTTGTCCCCATACTCTCCATAGAGGCCTGCTTGATATCGGGGGTGTACTGAGTGGTATGCTCATGACTCACCACATTACTACGGTCCATTCAGTTGTCCCCATACTCTCCATAGAGGCCTGCTTGATATCGGGCGTGTACTGAGTGGTATGCTCATGACTCATCACCACATTACTACGGTCCATACAGTTGTCCCCATACTCTCCATAGAGGCCTGCTTGATATCGGAGGTGTACTAAGTGGTATGCTCATGACTCATCACCACATTACTACGGTCCATACAGTTGTCCCCATACTCTCCATAGAGGCCTGCTTGATATCGGGCGTGTACTGAGTGGTGTGCTCATGACTCATCACCACATTACTACGGTCCATACAGTTGTCCCCTACTCTCCATAGAGGCCTGCTTGATATCGGGGGTGTACTGAGTGGTATGCTCATGACTCATCACCACATTACTACGGTCCATACAGTTGTCCCCTTACTCTCCATAGAGGCCTGCTTGATATCGGGGGTGTACTGAGTGGTATGCTCATGACTCATCACCACATTACTACGGTCCATACAGTTGTCCCCATACTCTCCTTAGAGGCCTGCTTGATATCGGGCGTGTACTGAGTGGTATGCTCATGACTCATCACCACATTACTACGGTCCATACAGTTGTCCCCATACTCTCCATAGAGGCCTGCTTGATATCGGAGGTGTACTAAGTGGTATGCTCATGACTCATCACCACATTACTACGGTCCATACAGTTGTCCCCTCACTCTCCATAGAGGCCTGCTTGATATCGGGGGTGTACTGAGTGGTGTGCCCATGACTCACCACATTACTACGGTCCATACAGTTGTCCCCTTACTCTCCATAGAGGCCTGCTTGATATCGGGCGTGTACTGAGTGGTGTGCTCATGACTCATCACCACATTACTACGGTCCATATAGTTGTCCCCATACTCTCCTTAGAGGCCTGCTTGATATCGGGCGTGTACTGAGTGGTATGCTCATGACTCATCACCACATTACTACGGTCCATACAGTTGTCCCCTCACTCTCCATAGAGGCCTGCTGGATATCGGGCGTGTACTGAGTGGTATGCTCATGACTCACCACATTACTACGGTCCATACAGTTGTCCCCTTACTCTCCATAGAGGCCTGCTTGATATCGGGGGTGTACTGAGTGGTGTGCTCATGACTCATCACCACATTACTACGGTCCATACAGTTGTCCCCATACTCTCCATAGAGGCCTGCTTGATATCGGGCGTGTACTGAGTGGTGTGCTCATGACTCATCACCACATTACTACGGTCCATACAGTTGTCCCCTACTCTCCATAGAGGCCTGCTTGATATCGGGGGTGTACTGAGTGGTATGCTCATGACTCATCACCACATTACTACGGTCCATACAGTTGTCCCCATACTCTCCATAGAGGCCTGCTTGATATCGGGGGTGTACTGAGTGGTATGCTCATGACTCATCACCACATTACTACGGTCCATACAGTTGTCCCCATACTCTCCATAGAGGCCTGCTTGATATCGGGGGTGTACTGAGTGGTATGCTCATGACTCATCACCACATTACTACGGTCCATACAGTTGTCCCCATACTCTCCATAGAGGCCTGCTTGATATCGGAGGTGTACTGAGAACAAGAGAAGAATACCAAGAGCGGAAGAAAGAAGCAGGAGAAGTAGTGAAGGAAGAGAAAAAGAAATGGTTGGAGAAATGGACAGAAATGATGGAGGAGGACTGTGATGGCAGTAAGAAAGTGTTGTATGGAATGATAAAGGCAAAGAGAAGAGATACAGGGGAAAATGTCAGAATGGTGGACAGGAATGGAAACGAGGTCGAAAATATGGAAGAAGTAAAGGTTATCTGGAGAGAATACTTCAAGGAACTCCTAAATCCAACTAAAACCAGCGTAGTGGACATTGTGGAGGAAGAAACAGACAGTGACCAAGACATTACAGAGAAGGAATTGACATGGACAGAAGTGGAGGAAGCATTAAAGAAGATGAAAGGGGGAAAGGCACCGGGAATAGACGAAGTGAGTGTGGAGATGGTGAGAGCAGCAGGGGTGATAGGAACACAGTGGCTCTTTCGAGTAATGAAAGTGATATGGAGGGAGAAGAAAATACCAGAGGACTGGAAAAGAGGGATAATAATACCCATATTTAAAAAGGGAAGTAGGAAAGAATGCAAGAACTACAGGGGAATTACACTCATGTGCCACTGCGCCAAAATATTTGAGAAGGTACTGGAGAGAAGAATTCGGACAGAAGTTGAAGATGGGCTGAGGGAAGAACAGTATGGATTCAGGCCAGGAAGGTCAACAGTTGACCTCATCTTTGCAGTAAGACAGCTACAGGAACACCATTATGAATATGGGAAAGATCTGGTGATGACCTTCTTGGATATTGAGAAAGCATATGATAGTATTAATAGAAACAAGGTATGGGAAGCAATGAGAGCAAAAGCAGTGAACAAGGAGACAGTGGCAAGAGTGAAAGCAATGTACGAGGGAAGCAAAAGCTGTGTAAAGGTGTGAAGAGAGAGAACGGAATGGTTTCAACTGGAGAGTGGTCTGAAACAGGGAAGTGCCCTCTCACCCCTATTATTTATAGTGGTGATGGATGAAATCATACGAAAAGTGGTAAATAGCATTGGGGAAAGGAAAATGAAGGCAATGTTGTTTGCTGATGACCTTCTGGTATGGGGAAAGGATGAGGAAGAAGTACAAGAGCAATTAGATGAGTGGGAGAAGGTAGTGTTATCATATGGGATGAAGTTCTCAGCACAAAAGAGTGAAGTGGTCATCACAACGAGGAAGAAGAACAGACTGGATATGGGCATAACACTTGGAGGACAGCAGTTGCAGAAAGTAGAATGCTTCAAGTACTTGGGAAGCATAATTGAAGAAAAGGGAGGCAATAGGATGGAAATAAATGAGCGGGGAAGGTGCGCAGATGGATTTTTCAAGAGTGTTAGGGGGATGATATGGAATAAAGATGTACCACAAAAATGTAAAGGAATCATCTACAAGACCTACTTTGTGCCAATTTTGACATATGGTTCAGAAACATGGATGATGAAGGAAAGGGACAAGAATAAAATACGAGCAGTGGAGATGAAGTTCCAGAGGAGTAGGGTAGGAGTGACAAGAATGGACAGAGTAAGGAATGAGAGAGTCAGGGAGATGGTAAGAGAGGAACCATTGCAAAATAGAATAGAGCGATCTAGGCTACAATGGTATGGACATGTGAGGAGGATGCAAGAGGAGAGGATACCGAAGAAGATGTTTGGAATGGAAATGACGGGAAGGAGGCCAAGGGGAAGACCAAGGGACAGATGGACAAAAGGAGTTAAGAAGAGTGTGGAGGAAAGAGGAGTGTGCTGGGACACAGTAAATGACGAGAGATGGTGGATGGACAGGAAACGATGGAGAGGCTTATGTTCCAAGCAGACCCGACCAGCGGTTGGAAACTGCTCAAGATGATGATGACTGAGTGGTGTGCCCATGACTCATCACATTACTACGGTCCATACAGTTGTCCCCATACTCTCCATAGAGGCCTGCTTGATATCGGGCGTGTACTGAGTGGTATGCTCATGACTCATCACCACATTACTACGGTCCATACAGTTGTCCCCATACTCTCCAGAGGCCTGCTTGATATCGGGGGTGTACTGAGTGGTATGCTCATGACTCATCACCACATTACTACGGTCCATACAGTTGTCCCCATACTCTCCATAGAGGCCTGCTTGATATCGGGCGTGTACTGAGTGGTATGCTCATGACTCATCACCACTCTGTGGCTTAATGGTTAGCGCGCTAGGCTTTGGCCCAAAGTGCCCCGGGTTCGATTCCCGGCCGAGCCATCAGGGATTTTATCTCCTGGGGTTAATTCCCGTGGCTCGGGGACTGGGTGTGTGTGACGTCTTCATCATCACTTCATCCTCATTACGACGCGCAGGTCGCCCACGGGCGTCAACTAGAAAGACCTGCACTCGGCCTCTTCGGAGGCCACACGATCATCATCATCACCACATTACTACGGTCCATACAGTTGTCCCCATACTCTCCATAGAGGCCTGCTTGATATCGGAGGTGTACTAAGTGGTATGCTCATGACTCATCACCAGTGATGATTCCTGGACACATTACTACGGTCCATACAGTTGTCCCCATACTCTCCATAGAGGCCTGCTTGATATCGGGGGTGTACTGAGTGGTGTGCTCATGACTCATCACCACATTACTACGGTCCATACAGTTGTCCCCATACTCTCCATAGAGGCCTGCTTGATATCGGGCGTGTACTGAGTGGTATGCTCATGACTCATCACCACATTACTACGGTCCATACAGTTGTCCCCATACTCTCCATAGAGGCCTGCTTGATATCGGGCGTGTACTGAGTGGTATGCTCATGACTCACCACATTACTACGGTCCATACAGTTGTCCCCATACTCTCCATAGAGGCCTGCTTGATATCGGGCGTGTACTGAGTGGTATGCTCATGACTCACCACATTACTACGGTCCATACAGTTGTCCCCATACTCTCCATAGAGGCCTGCTTGATATCGGGGGTGTACTGAGTGGTGTGCTCATGACTCATCACCACATTACTACGGTCCATACAGTTGTCCCCATACTCTCCATAGAGGCCTGCTTGATATCGGGCGTGTACTGAGTGGTATGCTCATGACTCATCACATTACTACGGTCCATACAGTTGTCCCCATACTCTCCATAGAGGCCTGCTTGATATCGGGCGTGTACTGAGTGGTATGCTCATGACTCATCACATTACTACGGTCCATACAGTTGTCCCCATACTCTCCATAGAGGCCTGCTTGATATCGGGCGTGTACTGAGTGGTATGCTCATGACTCACCACATTACTACGGTCCATACAGTTGTCCCCATACTCTCCATAGAGGCCTGCTTGATATCGGGCGTGTACTGAGTGGTATGCTCATGACTCATCACCACATTACTACGGTCCATACAGTTGTCCCCATACTCTCCATAGAGGCCTGCTTGATATCGGGGGTGTACTGAGTGGTGTGCTCATGACTCATCACCACATTACTACGGTCCATACAGTTGTCCCCATACTCTCCATAGAGGCCTGCTTGATATCGGGGGTGTACTGAGTGGTGTGCTCATGACTCATCACCACATTACTACGGTCCATACAGTTGTCCCCATACTCTCCATAGAGGCCTGCTTGATATCGGGCGTGTACTGAGTGGTATGCTCATGACTCACCACATTACTACGGTCCATACAGTTGTCCCCATACTCTCCATAGAGGCCTGCTTGATATCGGGGGTGTACTGAGTGGTATGCTCATGACTCACCACATTACTACGGTCAATACAGTTGTCCCCATACTCTCCATTGAGGCCTGCTTGATATCGGAGGTGTACTGAGTGGTATGCTCATGACTCATCACCAGTGATGATTCCTGGACACATTACTACGGTCCATACAGTTGTCCCCATACTCTCCATAGAGGCCTGCTTGATATCGGGCGTGTACTGAGTGGTATGCTCATGACTCATCACCACATTACTACGGTCCATACAGTTGTCCCCATACTCTCCATAGAGGCCTGCTTGATATCGGAGGTGTACTGAGTGGTGTGCTCATGACTCATCACCAGTGATGATTCCTGGACACATTACTACGGTCCTTACAGTTGTCCCCATACTCTCCATAGAGGCCTGCTTGATATCGGAGGTGTACTGAGTGGTATGCTCATTACTCATCACCAGTGATGATTCCTGGACACATTACTACGGTCCATACAGTTGTCCCCATACTCTCCATAGAGGCCTGCTTGATATCGGAGGTGTACTGAGTGGTATGCTCAAGACTCATCACCAGTGATGATTCCTGGACACATTACTACGGTCCATACAGTTGTCCCCATACTCTCCATAGAGGCCTGCTTGATATCGGAGGTGTACTGAGTGGTATGCTCATGACTCATCACCAGTGATGATTCCTGGACACATTACTACGGTCCATACAGTTGTCCCCATACTCTCCATAGAGGCCTGCTTGATATCGGAGGTGTACTGAGTGGTATGCTCATGACTCATCACCAGTGATGATTCCTGGACACATTACTACGGTCCATACAGTTGTCCCCATACCCTCCTTAGAGGCCTGCTTGATATCGGGGGTGTACTGAGTGGTGTGCCCATGACTCATCACCAGTGATGATTCCTGGACACATTACTACGGTCCATACAGTTGTCCCCATACTCTCCATAGAGGCCTGCTTGATATCGGGGGTGTACTGAGTGGTGTGCCCATGACTCATCACCAGTGATGATTCCTGGACACATTACTACGGTCCATACAGTTGTCCCCATACTCTCCATAGAGGCCTGCTTGATATCGGGCGTGTACTGAGTGGTATGCTCATGACTCATCACCACATTACTACGGTCCATACAGTTGTCCCCTTACTCTCCTTAGAGGCCTGCTTGATATCGGGCGTGTACTGAGTGGTATGCTCATGACTCACCACATTACTACGGTCCATACAGTTGTCCCCATACTCTCCATAGAGGCCTGCTTGATATCAGGGGTGTACTGAGTGGTATGCTCATGACTCATCACCACATTACTACGGTCCATACAGTTGCCCCCATACTCTCCATAGAGGCCTGCTTGATATCGGAGGTGTACTGAGTGGTATGCTCATGACTCATCATCAGTGATGATTCCTGGACACATTACTACGGTCCATACAGTTGCCCCCATACTCTCCATAGAGGCCTGCTTGATATCGGAGGTGTACTGAGTGGTATGCTCATGACTCATCATCAGTGATGATTCCTGGACACATTACTACGGTCCATACAGTTGCCCCCATACTCTCCATAGAGGCCTGCTTGATATCGGAGGTTTACTGAGTGGTATGCTCATGACTCATCACCACATTACTACGGTCCATACAGTTGTACCCATACTCTCCATAGAGGCCTGCTTGATATCGGGCGTGTACTGAGTGGTGTGCTCATGACTCATCACCAGTGATGATTCCTGGACACATTACTACGGTCCATACAGTTGTCCCCATACTCTCCAGAGGCCTGCTTGATATCGGGCGTGTACTGAGTGGTATGCTCATGACTCACCACATTACTATGGTCCATACAGTTGTCCCCATACTCTCCATAGAGGCCTGCTTGATATCGGGGGTGTACTGAGTGGTATGCTCATGACTCACCACATTACTACGGTCCATACAGTTGTCCCCATACTCTCCATAGAGGCCTGCTTGATATCGGAGGTGTACTAAGTGGTGTGCTCATGACTCATCACCAGTGATGATTCCTGGACACATTACTACTGTCCATACAGTTGTCCCCATACTCTCCATAGAGGCCTGCTTGATATCGGAGGTGTACTGAGTGGTGTGCTCATGACTCACCACATTACTACGGTCCATACAGTTGTCCCCATACTCTCCATAGAGGCCTGCTTGATATCGGGGGTGTACTGAGTGGTATGCTCATGACTCATCACCACATTACTACGGTCCATACAGTTGTCCCCATACTCTCCAGAGGCCTGCTTGATATCGGGCGTGTACTGAGTGGTATGCTCATGACTCACCACATTACTACGGTCCATACAGTTGTCCCCATACTCTCCATAGAGGCCTGCTTGATATCGGGCGTGTACTGAGTGGTGTGCTCATGACTCACCACATTACTACGGTCCATACAGTTGTCCCCATACTCTCCATAGAGGCCTGCTTGATATCGGGGGTGTACTGAGTGGTGTGCTCATGACTCATCACCACATTACTACGGTCCATACAGTTGCCCCCATACTCTCCATAGAGGCCTGCTTGATATCGGGGGTGTACTGAGTGGTGTGCTCATGACTCATCACATTACTACGGTCCATACAGTTGTCCCCATACTCTCCATAGAGGCCTGCTTGATATCGGAGGTGTACTGAGTGGTATGCTCATGACTCATCACATTACTACGGTCCATACAGTTGTCCCCATACTCTCCATAGAGGCCTGCTTGATATCGGGGGTGTACTGAGTGGTATGCTCATGACTCATCACATTACTACGGTCCATACAGTTGTCCCCATACTCTCCATAGAGGCCTGCTTGATATCGGGCGTGTACTGAGTGGTGTGCTCATGACTCACCACATTACTACGGTCCATACAGTTGTCCCCATACTCTCCAGAGGCCTGCTTGATATCGGGCGTGTACTGAGTGGTGTGCTCATGACTCACCACATTACTACGGTCCATACAGTTGTCCCCATACTCTCCATAGAGGCCTCCTTGATATCGGGGGTGTACTGAGTGGTATGCTCATGACTCATCACCACATTACTACGGTCCATATAGTTGTCCCCATACTCTCCATAGAGGCCCGCTTGATATCGGGGGTGTACTGAGTGGTATGCTCATGACTCATCACCAGTGATGATTCCTGGACACATTACTACTGTCCATACAGTTGTCCCCATACTCTCCATAGAGGCCTGCTTGATATCGGGCGTGTACTGAGTGGTATGCTCATGACTCATCTCCAGTGATGATTCCTGGACACATTACTACTGTCCATACAGTTGTCCCCATACTCTCCATAGAAGCCTGCTTGATATCGGGCGTGTACTGAGTGGTGTGCTCATGACTTATCACCACATTACTACGGTCCATACAGTTGTCCCCATACTCTCCATAGAGGCCTGCTTGATATCGGGGGTGTACTGAGTGGTATGCTCATGACTCATCACCAGTGATGATTCCTGGACACATTACTACGGTCCATACAGTTGTCCCCATACTCTCCATAGAGGCCTGCTTGATATCGGGGGTGTACTGAGTGGTGTGCTAATGACTCATCATCAGTGATGATTCCTGGACACATTACTACGGTCCATACAGTTGTCCCCATACTCTCCATAGAGGCCTGCTTGATATCGGGCGTGTACTGAGTGGTATGCTCATGACTCACCACATTACTACTGTCCATACAGTTGTCCCCATACTCTCCATAGAGGCCTGCGTGATATCGGGCGTGTACTGAGTGGTATGCTCATGACTCACCACATTACTACGGTCCATACAGTTATCCCCATACTCTCCATAGAGGCCGGCTTGATATCGGGCGTGTACTGAGTGGTATGCTCATGACTCATCACCACATTACTACGGTCCATACAGTTGTCCCCATACTCTCCATAGAGGCCTGCTTGATATCGGGGGTGTACTGAGTGGTATGCTCATGACTCACCACATTACTACGGTCCATACAGTTGTCCCCATACTCTCCATAGAGGCCTGCTTGATATCGGGGGTGTACTGAGTGGTGTGCTCATGACTCATCACCACATTACTACGGTCCATATAGTTGTCCCCATACTCTCCTTAGAGGCCTGCTTGATATCGGGCGTGTACTGAGTGGTATGCTCATGACTCATCACCAGTGATGATTCCTGGACACATTACTACGGTCCATATAGTTGTCCCCATACTCTCCATAGAGGCCTGCTTGATATCGGGGGTGTACTGAGTGGTATGCTCATGACTCACCACATTACTACGGTCCATATAGTTGTCCCCATACTCTCCATAGAGGCCTGCTTGATATCGGGCGTGTACTGAGTGGTATGCTCATGACTCATCACCACATTACTACGGTCCATACAGTTGTCCCCATACTCTCCATAGAGGCCTGCTTGATATCGGGGGTGTACTGAGTGGTATGCTCATGACTCACCACATTACTACGGTCCATACAGTTGTCCCCATACTCTCCATAGAGGCCTGCTTGATATCGGGGGTGTACTGAGTGGTGTGCTCATGACTCATCACCACATTACTACGGTCCATATAGTTGTCCCCATACTCTCCTTAGAGGCCTGCTTGATATCGGGCGTGTACTGAGTGGTATGCTCATGACTCACCACATTACTACGGTCCATACAGTTGTCCCCATACTCTCCATAGAGGCCTGCTTGATATCGGGCGTGTACTGAGTGGTATGCTCATGACTCATCACATTACTACGGTCCATATAGTTGTCCCCATACTCTCCATAGAGGCCTGCTTGATATCGGGTGTGTACTGAGTGGTATGCTCATGACTCATCACCACATTACTACGGTCCATACAGTTGTCCCCATACTCTCCATAGAGGCCTGCTTGATATCGGGGGTGTACTGAGTGGTATGCTCATGACTCACCACATTACTACGGTCCATACAGTTGTCCCCATACTCTCCATAGAGGCCTGCTTGATATCGGGCGTGTACTGAGTGGTGTGCTCATGACTCATCACCACATTACTACGGTCCATATAGTTGTCCCCATACTCTCCTTAGAGGCCTGCTTGATATCGGGCGTGTACTGAGTGGTATGCTCATGACTCATCACCACATTACTACGGTCCATACAGTTGTCCCCTCACTCTCCATAGAGGCCTGCTTGATATCGGGCGTGTACTGAGTGGTGTGCTCATGACTCATCACCACATTACTACGGTCCATACAGTTGTCCCCTTACTCTCCATAGAGGCCTGCTTGATATCGGGCGTGTACTGAGTGGTGTGCTCATGACTCATCACCACATTACTACGGTCCATACAGTTGTCCCCTTACTCTCCTTAGAGGCCTGCTTGATATCGGGCGTGTACTGAGTGGTATGCTCATGACTCATCACCACATTACTACGGTCCATACAGTTGTCCCCATACTCTCCTTAGAGGCCTGCTTGATATCGGGCGTGTACTGAGTGGTATGCTCATGACTCATCACCACATTACTACGGTCCATACAGTTGTCCCCATACTCTCCATAGAGGCCTGCTTGATATCGGAGGTGTACTAAGTGGTATGCTCATGACTCATCACCACATTACTACGGTCCATACAGTTGTCCCCTTACTCTCCATAGAGGCCTGCTTGATATCGGGGGTGTACTGAGTGGTGTGCCCATGACTCATCACCAGTGATGATTCCTGGACACATTACTACGGTCCATATAGTTGTCCCCATACTCTCCATAGAGGCCTGCTTGATATCGGGGGTGTACTGAGTGGTATGCTCATGACTCACCACATTACTACGGTCCATACAGTTGTCCCCATACTCTCCATAGAGGCCTGCTTGATATCGGGCGTGTACTGAGTGGTATGCTCATGACTCATCACCACATTACTACGGTCCATACAGTTGTCCCCATACTCTCCATAGAGGCCTGCTTGATATCGGAGGTGTACTAAGTGGTATGCTCATGACTCATCACCACATTACTACGGTCCATACAGTTGTCCCCATACTCTCCATAGAGGCCTGCTTGATATCGGGCGTGTACTGAGTGGTGTGCTCATGACTCATCACCACATTACTACGGTCCATACAGTTGTCCCCTACTCTCCATAGAGGCCTGCTTGATATCGGGGGTGTACTGAGTGGTATGCTCATGACTCATCACCACATTACTACGGTCCATACAGTTGTCCCCATACTCTCCATAGAGGCCTGCTTGATATCGGGGGTGTACTGAGTGGTATGCTCATGACTCATCACCACATTACTACGGTCCATACAGTTGTCCCCTTACTCTCCATAGAGGCCTGCTTGATATCGGGGGTGTACTGAGTGGTATGCTCATGACTCATCACCACATTACTACGGTCCATACAGTTGTCCCCATACTCTCCATAGAGGCCTGCTTGATATCGGAGGTGTACTGAGAACAAGAGAAGAATACCAAGAGCGGAAGAAAGAAGCAGGAGAAGTAGTGAAGGAAGAGAAAAAGAAATGGCTGGAGAAATGGACAGAAATGATGGAGGAGGACTGTGATGGCAGTAAGAAAGTGTTGTATGGAATGATAAAGGCAAAGAGAAGAGATACAGGGGATAATGTCAGAATGGTGGACAGGAATGGAAACGAGGTCGAAAATATGGAAGAAGTAAAGGTTATCTGGAGAGAATACTTCAAGGAACTCCTAAATCCAACTAAAACCAGCGTAGTGGACATTGTGGAGGAAGAAACAGACAGTGACCAAGACATTACAGAGAAGGAATTGACATGGACAGAAGTGGAGGAAGCATTAAAGAAGATGAAAGGGGGAAAGGCACCGGGAATAGACGAAGTGAGTGTGGAGATGGTGAGAGCAGCAGGGGTGATAGGAACACAGTGGCTCTTTCGAGTAATGAAAGTGATATGGAGGGAGAAGAAAATACCAGAGGACTGGAAAAGAGGGATAATAATACCCATATTTAAAAAGGGAAGTAGGAAGGAATGCAAGAACTACAGGGGAATTACACTCATGTGCCACTGCGCCAAAATATTTGAGAAGGTACTGGAGAGAAGAATTCGGACAGAAGTTGAAGATGGGCTGAGGGAAGAACAGTATGGATTCAGGCCAGGAAGGTCAACAGTTGACCTCATCTTTGCAGTAAGACAGCTACAGGAACACCATTATGAATATGGGAAAGATCTGGTGATGACCTTCTTGTATATTGAGAAAGCATATGATAGTATTAATAGAAACAAGGTATGGGAAGCAATGAGAGCAAAAGCAGTGAACAAGGAGACAGTGGCAAGAGTGAAAGCAATGTACGAGGGAAGCAAAAGCTGTGTAAAGGTGTGAAGAGAGAGAACGGAATGGTTTCAACTGGAGAGTGGTCTGAAACAGGGAAGTGCCCTCACACCCCTATTATTTATAGTGGTGATGGATGAAATCATACGAAAAGTGGTAAATAGCATTGGGGAAAGGAAAATGAAGGCAATGTTGTTTGCTGATGACCTTCTGGTATGGGGAGAGGATGAGGAAGAAGTACAAGAGCAATTAGATGAGTGGGAGAAGGTAGTGTTATCATATGGGATGAAGTTCTAAGCACAAAAGAGTGAAGTGGTCATCACAACGAGGAAGAAGAACAGACTGGATATGGGCATAACACTTGGAGGACAGCAGTTGCAGAAAGTAGAATGCTTCAAGTACTTGGGAAGCATAATTGAAGAAAAGGGAGGCAATAGGATGGAAATAAATGAGCGGGGAAGGTGCGCAGATGGATTTTTCAAGAGTGTTAGGGGGATGATATGGAATAAAGATGTACCACAAAAATGTAAAGGAATCATCTACAAGACCTACTTTGTGCCAATTTTGACATATGGTTCAGAAACATGGATGATGAAGGAAAGGGACAAGAATAAAATACGAGCAGTGGAGATGAAGTTCCAGAGGAGTAGGGTAGGAGTGACAAGAATGGACAGAGTAAGGAATGAGAGAGTCAGGGAGATGGTAAGAGAGGAACCATTGCAAAATAGAATAGAGCGATCTAGGCTACAATGGTATGGACATGTGAGGAGGATGCAAGAGGAGAGGATACCGAAGAAGATGTTTGGAATGGAAATGACGGGAAGGAGGCCAAGGGGAAGACCAAGGGACAGATGGACAAAAGGAGTTAAGAAGAGTGTGGAGGAAAGAGGAGTGTGCTGGGACACAGTAAATGACGAGAGATGGTGGATGGACAGGAAACGATGGAGAGGCTTATGTTCCAAGCAGACCCGACCAGCGGTTGGAAACTGCTCAAGATGATGATGACTGAGTGGTGTGCCCATGACTCATCACATTACTACGGTCCATACAGTTGTCCCCATACTCTCCATAGAGGCCTGCTTGATATCGGGCGTGTACTGAGTGGTATGCTCATGACTCATCACCACATTACTACGGTCCATACAGTTGTCCCCATACTCTCCAGAGGCCTGCTTGATATCGGGGGTGTACTGAGTGGTATGCTCATGACTCATCACCACATTACTACGGTCCATACAGTTGTCCCCATACTCTCCATAGAGGCCTGCTTGATATCGGGCGTGTACTGAGTGGTATGCTCATGACTCATCACCACTCTGTGGCTTAATGGTTAGCGCGCTAGGCTTTGGCCCAAAGTGCCCCGGGTTCGATTCCCGGCCGAGCCATCAGGGATTTTATCTCCTGGGGTTAATTCCCGTGGCTCGGGGACTGGGTGTGTGTGACGTCTTCATCATCACTTCATCCTCATTACGACGCGCAGGTCGCCCACGGGCGTCAACTAGAAAGACCTGCACTCGGCCTCTTCGGAGGCCACACGATCATCATCATCACCACATTACTACGGTCCATACAGTTGTCCCCATACTCTCCATAGAGGCCTGCTTGATATCGGAGGTGTACTAAGTGGTATGCTCATGACTCATCACCAGTGATGATTCCTGGACACATTACTACGGTCCATACAGTTGTCCCCATACTCTCCATAGAGGCCTGCTTGATATCGGGGGTGTACTGAGTGGTGTGCTCATGACTCATCACCACATTACTACGGTCCATACAGTTGTCCCCATACTCTCCATAGAGGCCTGCTTGATATCGGGCGTGTACTGAGTGGTATGCTCATGACTCATCACCACATTACTACGGTCCATACAGTTGTCCCCATACTCTCCATAGAGGCCTGCTTGATATCGGGCGTGTACTGAGTGGTATGCTCATGACTCACCACATTACTACGGTCCATACAGTTGTCCCCATACTCTCCATAGAGGCCTGCTTGATATCGGGCGTGTACTGAGTGGTATGCTCATGACTCACCACATTACTACGGTCCATACAGTTGTCCCCATACTCTCCATAGAGGCCTGCTTGATATCGGGGGTGTACTGAGTGGTGTGCTCATGACTCATCACCACATTACTACGGTCCATACAGTTGTCCCCATACTCTCCATAGAGGCCTGCTTGATATCGGGCGTGTACTGAGTGGTATGCTCATGACTCATCACATTACTACGGTCCATACAGTTGTCCCCATACTCTCCATAGAGGCCTGCTTGATATCGGGCGTGTACTGAGTGGTATGCTCATGACTCATCACATTACTACGGTCCATACAGTTGTCCCCATACTCTCCATAGAGGCCTGCTTGATATCGGGCGTGTACTGAGTGGTATGCTCATGACTCACCACATTACTACGGTCCATACAGTTGTCCCCATACTCTCCATAGAGGCCTGCTTGATATCGGGCGTGTACTGAGTGGTATGCTCATGACTCATCACCACATTACTACGGTCCATACAGTTGTCCCCATACTCTCCATAGAGGCCTGCTTGATATCGGGGGTGTACTGAGTGGTGTGCTCATGACTCATCACCACATTACTACGGTCCATACAGTTGTCCCCATACTCTCCATAGAGGCCTGCTTGATATCGGGGGTGTACTGAGTGGTGTGCTCATGACTCATCACCACATTACTACGGTCCATACAGTTGTCCCCATACTCTCCATAGAGGCCTGCTTGATATCGGGCGTGTACTGAGTGGTATGCTCATGACTCACCACATTACTACGGTCCATACAGTTGTCCCCATACTCTCCATAGAGGCCTGCTTGATATCGGGGGTGTACTGAGTGGTATGCTCATGACTCACCACATTACTACGGTCAATACAGTTGTCCCCATACTCTCCATTGAGGCCTGCTTGATATCGGAGGTGTACTGAGTGGTATGCTCATGACTCATCACCAGTGATGATTCCTGGACACATTACTACGGTCCATACAGTTGTCCCCATACTCTCCATAGAGGCCTGCTTGATATCGGGCGTGTACTGAGTGGTATGCTCATGACTCATCACCACATTACTACGGTCCATACAGTTGTCCCCATACTCTCCATAGAGGCCTGCTTGATATCGGAGGTGTACTGAGTGGTGTGCTCATGACTCATCACCAGTGATGATTCCTGGACACATTACTACGGTCCTTACAGTTGTCCCCATACTCTCCATAGAGGCCTGCTTGATATCGGAGGTGTACTGAGTGGTATGCTCATTACTCATCACCAGTGATGATTCCTGGACACATTACTACGGTCCATACAGTTGTCCCCATACTCTCCATAGAGGCCTGCTTGATATCGGAGGTGTACTGAGTGGTATGCTCATGACTCATCACCAGTGATGATTCCTGGACACATTACTACGGTCCATACAGTTGTCCCCATACTCTCCATAGAGGCCTGCTTGATATCGGAAGTGTACTGAGTGGTATGCTCATGACTCACCACATTACTACGGTCCATACAGTTGTCCCCATACTCTCCATAGAGGCCTGCTTGATATCGGGGGTGTACTGAGTGGTGTGCTCATGACTCATCACCACATTACTACGGTCCATACAGTTGTCCCCATACTCTCCATAGAGGCCTGCTTGATATCGGGCGTGTACTGAGTGGTATGCTCATGACTCACCACATTACTACGGTCCATACAGTTGTCCCCATACTCTCCATAGAGGCCTGCTTGATATCGGGGGTGTACTGAGTGGTATGCTCATGACTCATCACCACATTACTACGGTCCATACAGTTGTCCCCATACTCTCCATAGAGGCCTGCTTGATATCGGAGGTGTACTGAGTGGTATGCTCATGACTCATCACCAGTGATGATTCCTGGACACATTACTACGGTCCATACAGTTGTCCCCATACTCTCCATAGAGGCCTGCTTGATATCGGAGGTGTACTGAGTGGTATGCTCATGACTCATCACCAGTGATGATTCCTGGACACATTACTACGGTCCATACAGTTGTCCCCATACTCTCCATAGAGGCCTGCTTGATATCGGGCGTGTACTGAGTGGTATGCTCATGACTCATCACCACATTACTACGGTCCATACAGTTGTCCCCATACTCTCCATAGAGGCCTGCTTGATATCGGGGGTTGTACTAAGTGGTATGCTCATGACTCATCACCACATTACTACGGTCCATACAGTTGTCCCCATACTCTCCATAGAGGCCTGCTTGATATCGGAGGTGTACTGAGTGGTGTGCTCATGACTCATCACCAGTGATGATTCCTGGACACATTACTACGGTCCATACAGTTGTCCCCATACTCTCCATAGAGGCCTGCTTGATATCGGAGGTGTACTGAGTGGTATGCTCATGACTCATCACCAGTGATGATTCCTGGACACATTACTACGGTCCATACAGTTGTCCCCATACTCTCCATAGAGGCCTGCTTGATATCGGAGGTGTACTGAGTGGTATGCTCATGATTCATCACCAGTGATGATTCCTGGACACATTACTACGGTCCATACAGTTGTCCCCATACCCTCCTTAGAGGCCTGCTTGATATCGGGGGTGTACTGAGTGGTGTGCCCATGACTCATCACCAGTGATGATTCCTGGACACATTACTACGGTCCATACAGTTGTCCCCATACTCTCCATAGAGGCCTGCTATATATCGGGGGTGTACTGAGTGGTGTGCCCATGACTCATCACCAGTGATGATTCCTGGACACATTACTACGGTCCATACAGTTGTCCCCATACTCTCCATAGAGGCCTGCTTGATATCGGGCGTGTACTGAGTGGTATGCTCATGACTCATCACCACATTACTACGGTCCATACAGTTGTCCCCTTACTCTCCTTAGAGGCCTGCTTGATATCGGGCGTGTACTGAGTGGTATGCTCATGACTCACCACATTACTACGGTCCATACAGTTGTCCCCATACTCTCCATAGAGGCCTGCTTGATATCAGGGGTGTACTGAGTGGTATGCTCATGACTCATCACCACATTACTACGGTCCATACAGTTGCCCCCATACTCTCCATAGAGGCCTGCTTGATATCGGAGGTGTACTGAGTGGTATGCTCATGACTCATCATCAGTGATGATTCCTGGACACATTACTACGGTCCATACAGTTGCCCCCATACTCTCCATAGAGGCCTGCTTGATATCGGAGGTGTACTGAGTGGTATGCTCATGACTCATCATCAGTGATGATTCCTGGACACATTACTACGGTCCATACAGTTGCCCCCATACTCTCCATAGAGGCCTGCTTGATATCGGAGGTTTACTGAGTGGTATGCTCATGACTCATCACCACATTACTACGGTCCATACAGTTGTACCCATACTCTCCATAGAGGCCTGCTTGATATCGGGCGTGTACTGAGTGGTGTGCTCATGACTCATCACCAGTGATGATTCCTGGACACATTACTACGGTCCATACAGTTGTCCCCATACTCTCCAGAGGCCTGCTTGATATCGGGCGTGTACTGAGTGGTATGCTCATGACTCACCACATTACTATGGTCCATACAGTTGTCCCCATACTCTCCATAGAGGCCTGCTTGATATCGGGGGTGTACTGAGTGGTATGCTCATGACTCACCACATTACTACGGTCCATACAGTTGTCCCCATACTCTCCATAGAGGCCTGCTTGATATCGGAGGTGTACTAAGTGGTGTGCTCATGACTCATCACCAGTGATGATTCCTGGACACATTACTACTGTCCATACAGTTGTCCCCATACTCTCCATAGAGGCCTGCTTGATATCGGAGGTGTACTGAGTGGTGTGCTCATGACTCACCACATTACTACGGTCCATACAGTTGTCCCCATACTCTCCATAGAGGCCTGCTTGATATCGGGGGTGTACTGAGTGGTATGCTCATGACTCATC
The DNA here is from genome assembly GCA_946902985.2 of Meconema thalassinum. Lineage (NCBI taxonomy): Eukaryota > Metazoa > Arthropoda > Insecta > Orthoptera > Tettigoniidae > Meconema > Meconema thalassinum. The sequence goes on along the minus strand of OX336391.1, from coordinate 38,165,105 downwards.
ACCACATTACTACGGTCCATACAGTTGTCCCCATACTCTCCAGAGGCCTGCTTGATATCAGGCGTGTACTGAGTGGTATGCTCATGACTCACCACATTACTACGGTCCATACAGTTGTCCCCATACTCTCCATAGAGGCCTGCTTGATATCGGGCGTGTACTGAGTGGTGTGCTCATGACTCACCACATTACTACGGTCCATACAGTTGTCCCCATACTCTCCATAGAGGCCTGCTTGATATCGGGGGTGTACTGAGTGGTGTGCTCATGACTCATCACCACATTACTACGGTCCATACAGTTGCCCCCATACTCTCCATAGAGGCCTGCTTGATATCGGGGGTGTACTGAGTGGTGTGCTCATGACTCATCACATTACTACGGTCCATACAGTTGTCCCCATACTCTCCATAGAGGCCTGCTTGATATCGGAGGTGTACTGAGTGGTATGCTCATGACTCATCACATTACTACGGTCCATACAGTTGTCCCCATACTCTCCATAGAGGCCTGCTTGATATCGGGGGTGTACTGAGTGGTATGCTCATGACTCATCACATTACTACGGTCCATACAGTTGTCCCCATACTCTCCATAGAGGCCTGCTTGATATCGGGGGTGTACTGAGTGGTGTGCTCATGACTCATCACCAGTGATGATTCCTGGACACATTACTACGGTCCATACAGTTGTCCCCATACTCTCCATAGAGGCCTGCTTGATATCGGGCGTGTACTGAGTGGTGTGCTCATGACTCACCACATTACTACGGTCCATACAGTTGTCCCCATACTCTCCAGAGGCCTGCTTGATATCGGGCGTGTACTGAGTGGTGTGCTCATGACTCACCACATTACTACGGTCCATACAGTTGTCCCCATACTCTCCATAGAGGCCTCCTTGATATCGGGGGTGTACTGAGTGGTATGCTCATGACTCATCACCACATTACTACGGTCCATATAGTTGTCCCCATACTCTCCATAGAGGCCCGCTTGATATCGGGGGTGTACTGAGTGGTATGCTCATGACTCATCACCAGTGATGATTCCTGGACACATTACTACTGTCCATACAGTTGTCCCCATACTCTCCATAGAGGCCTGCTTGATATCGGGCGTGTACTGAGTGGTATGCTCATGACTCATCTCCAGTGATGATTCCTGGACACATTACTACTGTCCATACAGTTGTCCCCATACTCTCCATAGAAGCCTGCTTGATATCGGGCGTGTACTGAGTGGTGTGCTCATGACTTATCACCACATTACTACGGTCCATACAGTTGTCCCCATACTCTCCATAGAGGCCTGCTTGATATCGGGGGTGTACTGAGTGGTATGCTCATGACTCATCACCAGTGATGATTCCTGGACACATTACTACGGTCCATACAGTTGTCCCCATACTCTCCATAGAGGCCTGCTTGATATCGGGGGTGTACTGAGTGGTGTGCTAATGACTCATCATCAGTGATGATTCCTGGACACATTACTACGGTCCATACAGTTGTCCCCATACTCTCCATAGAGGCCTGCTTGATATCGGGCGTGTACTGAGTGGTATGCTCATGACTCACCACATTACTACTGTCCATACAGTTGTCCCCATACTCTCCATAGAGGCCTGCGTGATATCGGGCGTGTACTGAGTGGTATGCTCATGACTCACCACATTACTACGGTCCATACAGTTGTCCCCATACTCTCCATAGAGGCCGGCTTGATATCGGGCGTGTACTGAGTGGTATGCTCATGACTCATCACCACATTACTACGGTCCATACAGTTGTCCCCATACTCTCCATAGAGGCCTGCTTGATATCGGGGGTGTACTGAGTGGTATGCTCATGACTCACCACATTACTACGGTCCATACAGTTGTCCCCATACTCTCCATAGAGGCCTGCTTGATATCGGGGGTGTACTGAGTGGTGTGCTCATGACTCATCACCACATTACTACGGTCCATATAGTTGTCCCCATACTCTCCTTAGAGGCCTGCTTGATATCGGGCGTGTACTGAGTGGTATGCTCATGACTCATCACCAGTGATGATTCCTGGACACATTACTACGGTCCATATAGTTGTCCCCATACTCTCCATAGAGGCCTGCTTGATATCGGGGGTGTACTGAGTGGTATGCTCATGACTCACCACATTACTACGGTCCATATAGTTGTCCCCATACTCTCCATAGAAGCCTGCTTGATATCGGGCGTGTACTGAGTGGTATGCTCATGACTCATCACCACATTACTACGGTCCATACAGTTGTCCCCATACTCTCCATAGAGGCCTGCTTGATATCGGGGGTGTACTGAGTGGTATGCTCATGACTCACCACATTACTACGGTCCATACAGTTGTCCCCATACTCTCCATAGAGGCCTGCTTGATATCGGGGGTGTACTGAGTGGTGTGCTCATGACTCATCACCACATTACTACGGTCCATATAGTTGTCCCCATACTCTCCTTAGAGGCCTGCTTGATATCGGGCGTGTACTGAGTGGTATGCTCATGACTCACCACATTACTACGGTCCATACAGTTGTCCCCATACTCTCCATAGAGGCCTGCTTGATATCGGGCGTGTACTGAGTGGTATGCTCATGACTCATCACATTACTACGGTCCATATAGTTGTCCCCATACTCTCCATAGAGGCCTGCTTGATATCGGGTGTGTACTGAGTGGTATGCTCATGACTCATCACCACATTACTACGGTCCATACAGTTGTCCCCATACTCTCCATAGAGGCCTGCTTGATATCGGGGGTGTACTGAGTGGTATGCTCATGACTCACCACATTACTACGGTCCATACAGTTGTCCCCATACTCTCCATAGAGGCCTGCTTGATATCGGGCGTGTACTGAGTGGTGTGCTCATGACTCATCACCACATTACTACGGTCCATATAGTTGTCCCCATACTCTCCTTAGAGGCCTGCTTGATATCGGGCGTGTACTGAGTGGTATGCTCATGACTCATCACCACATTACTACGGTCCATACAGTTGTCCCCTCACTCTCCATAGAGGCCTGCTTGATATCGGGCGTGTACTGAGTGGTGTGCTCATGACTCATCACCACATTACTACGGTCCATACAGTTGTCCCCTTACTCTCCATAGAGGCCTGCTTGATATCGGGCGTGTACTGAGTGGTGTGCTCATGACTCATCACCACATTACTACGGTCCATACAGTTGTCCCCTTACTCTCCTTAGAGGCCTGCTTGATATCGGGCGTGTACTGAGTGGTATGCTCATGACTCATCACCACATTACTACGGTCCATACAGTTGTCCCCATACTCTCCTTAGAGGCCTGCTTGATATCGGGCGTGTACTGAGTGGTATGCTCATGACTCATCACCACATTACTACGGTCCATACAGTTGTCCCCATACTCTCCATAGAGGCCTGCTTGATATCGGAGGTGTACTAAGTGGTATGCTCATGACTCATCACCACATTACTACGGTCCATACAGTTGTCCCCTTACTCTCCATAGAGGCCTGCTTGATATCGGGGGTGTACTGAGTGGTGTGCCCATGACTCATCACCAGTGATGATTCCTGGACACATTACTACGGTCCATATAGTTGTCCCCATACTCTCCATAGAGGCCTGCTTGATATCGGGGGTGTACTGAGTGGTATGCTCATGACTCACCACATTACTACGGTCCATACAGTTGTCCCCATACTCTCCATAGAGGCCTGCTTGATATCGGGCGTGTACTGAGTGGTATGCTCATGACTCATCACCACATTACTACGGTCCATACAGTTGTCCCCATACTCTCCATAGAGGCCTGCTTGATATCGGAGGTGTACTAAGTGGTATGCTCATGACTCATCACCACATTACTACGGTCCATACAGTTGTCCCCATACTCTCCATAGAGGCCTGCTTGATATCGGGCGTGTACTGAGTGGTGTGCTCATGACTCATCACCACATTACTACGGTCCATACAGTTGTCCCCTACTCTCCATAGAGGCCTGCTTGATATCGGGGGTGTACTGAGTGGTATGCTCATGACTCATCACCACATTACTACGGTCCATACAGTTGTCCCCATACTCTCCATAGAGGCCTGCTTGATATCGGGGGTGTACTGAGTGGTATGCTCATGACTCATCACCACATTACTACGGTCCATACAGTTGTCCCCTTACTCTCCATAGAGGCCTGCTTGATATCGGGGGTGTACTGAGTGGTATGCTCATGACTCATCACCACATTACTACGGTCCATACAGTTGTCCCCATACTCTCCATAGAGGCCTGCTTGATATCGGAGGTGTACTGAGAACAAGAGAAGAATACCAAGAGCGGAAGAAAGAAGCAGGAGAAGTAGTGAAGGAAGAGAAAAAGAAATGGCTGGAGAAATGGACAGAAATGATGGAGGAGGACTGTGATGGCAGTAAGAAAGTGTTGTATGGAATGATAAAGGCAAAGAGAAGAGATACAGGGGATAATGTCAGAATGGTGGACAGGAATGGAAACGAGGTCGAAAATATGGAAGAAGTAAAGGTTATCTGGAGAGAATACTTCAAGGAACTCCTAAATCCAACTAAAACCAGCGTAGTGGACATTGTGGAGGAAGAAACAGACAGTGACCAAGACATTACAGAGAAGGAATTGACATGGACAGAAGTGGAGGAAGCATTAAAGAAGATGAAAGGGGGAAAGGCACCGGGAATAGACGAAGTGAGTGTGGAGATGGTGAGAGCAGCAGGGGTGATAGGAACACAGTGGCTCTTTCGAGTAATGAAAGTGATATGGAGGGAGAAGAAAATACCAGAGGACTGGAAAAGAGGGATAATAATACCCATATTTAAAAAGGGAAGTAGGAAGGAATGCAAGAACTACAGGGGAATTACACTCATGTGCCACTGCGCCAAAATATTTGAGAAGGTACTGGAGAGAAGAATTCGGACAGAAGTTGAAGATGGGCTGAGGGAAGAACAGTATGGATTCAGGCCAGGAAGGTCAACAGTTGACCTCATCTTTGCAGTAAGACAGCTACAGGAACACCATTATGAATATGGGAAAGATCTGGTGATGACCTTCTTGTATATTGAGAAAGCATATGATAGTATTAATAGAAACAAGGTATGGGAAGCAATGAGAGCAAAAGCAGTGAACAAGGAGACAGTGGCAAGAGTGAAAGCAATGTACGAGGGAAGCAAAAGCTGTGTAAAGGTGTGAAGAGAGAGAACGGAATGGTTTCAACTGGAGAGTGGTCTGAAACAGGGAAGTGCCCTCACACCCCTATTATTTATAGTGGTGATGGATGAAATCATACGAAAAGTGGTAAATAGCATTGGGGAAAGGAAAATGAAGGCAATGTTGTTTGCTGATGACCTTCTGGTATGGGGAGAGGATGAGGAAGAAGTACAAGAGCAATTAGATGAGTGGGAGAAGGTAGTGTTATCATATGGGATGAAGTTCTCAGCACAAAAGAGTGAAGTGGTCATCACAACGAGGAAGAAGAACAGACTGGATATGGGCATAACACTTGGAGGACAGCAGTTGCAGAAAGTAGAATGCTTCAAGTACTTGGGAAGCATAATTGAAGAAAAGGGTGGCAATAGGATGGAAATAAATGAGCGGGGAAGGTGCGCAGATGGATTTTTCAAGAGTGTTAGGGGGATGATATGGAATAAAGATGTACCACAAAAATGTAAAGGAATCATCTACAAGACCTACTTTGTGCCAATTTTGACATATGGTTCAGAAACATGGATGATGAAGGAAAGGGACAAGAATAAAATACGAGCAGTGGAGATGAAGTTCCAGAGGAGTAGGGTAGGAGTGACAAGAATGGACAGAGTAAGGAATGAGAGAGTCAGGGAGATGGTAAGAGAGGAACCATTGCAAAATAGAATAGAGCGATCTAGGCTACAATGGTATGGACATGTGAGGAGGATGCAAGAGGAGAGGATACCGAAGAAGATGTTTGGAATGGAAATGACGGGAAGGAGGCCAAGGGGAAGACCAAGGGACAGATGGACAAAAGGAGTTAAGAAGAGTGTGGAGGAAAGAGGAGTGTGCTGGGACACAGTAAATGACGAGAGATGGTGGATGGACAGGAAACGATGGAGAGGCTTATGTTCCAAGCAGACCCGACCAGCGGTTGGAAACTGCTCAAGATGATGATGACTGAGTGGTGTGCCCATGACTCATCACATTACTACGGTCCATACAGTTGTCCCCATACTCTCCATAGAGGCCTGCTTGATATCGGGCGTGTACTGAGTGGTATGCTCATGACTCATCACCACATTACTACGGTCCATACAGTTGTCCCCATACTCTCCAGAGGCCTGCTTGATATCGGGGGTGTACTGAGTGGTATGCTCATGACTCATCACCACATTACTACGGTCCATACAGTTGTCCCCATACTCTCCATAGAGGCCTGCTTGATATCGGGCGTGTACTGAGTGGTATGCTCATGACTCATCACCACATTACTACGGTCCATACAGTTGTCCCCATACTCTCCATAGAGGCCTGCTTGATATCGGAGGTGTACTAAGTGGTATGCTCATGACTCATCACCAGTGATGATTCCTGGACACATTACTACGGTCCATACAGTTGTCCCCATACTCTCCATAGAGGCCTGCTTGATATCGGGGGTGTACTGAGTGGTGTGCTCATGACTCATCACCACATTACTACGGTCCATACAGTTGTCCCCATACTCTCCATAGAGGCCTGCTTGATATCGGGCGTGTACTGAGTGGTATGCTCATGACTCATCACCACATTACTACGGTCCATACAGTTGTCCCCATACTCTCCATAGAGGCCTGCTTGATATCGGGCGTGCACTGAGTGGTATGCTCATGACTCACCACATTACTACGGTCCATACAGTTGTCCCCATACTCTCCATAGAGGCCTGCTTGATATCGGGCGTGTACTGAGTGGTATGCTCATGACTCACCACATTACTACGGTCCATACAGTTGTCCCCATACTCTCCATAGAGGCCTGCTTGATATCGGGGGTGTACTGAGTGGTGTGCTCATGACTCATCACCACATTACTACGATCCATACAGTTGTCCCCATACTCTCCATAGAGGCCTGCTTGATATCGGGCGTGTACTGAGTGGTATGCTCATGACTCATCACATTACTACGGTCCATACAGTTGTCCCCATACTCTCCATAGAGGCCTGCTTGATATCGGGCGTGTACTGAGTGGTATGCTCATGACTCATCACATTACTACGGTCCATACAGTTGTCCCCATACTCTCCATAGAGGCCTGCTTGATATCGGGCGTGTACTGAGTGGTATGCTCATGACTCACCACATTACTACGGTCCATACAGTTGACCCCCATACTCTCCATAGAGGCCTGCTTGATATCGGGCGTGTACTGAGTGGTATGCTCATGACTCATCACCACATTACTACGGTCCATACAGTTGTCCCCATACTCTCCATAGAGGCCTGCTTGATATCGGGGGTGTACTGAGTGGTGTGCTCATGACTCATCACCACATTACTACGGTCCATACAGTTGTCCCCATACTCTCCATAGAGGCCTGCTTGATATCGGGGGTGTACTGAGTGGTGTGCTCATGACTCATCACCACATTACTACGGTCCATACAGTTGTCCCCATACTCTCCATAGAGGCCTGCTTGATATCGGGCGTGTACTGAGTGGTATGCTCATGACTCACCACATTACTACGGTCCATACAGTTGTCCCCATACTCTCCATAGAGGCCTGCTTGATATCGGGGGTGTACTGAGTGGTATGCTCATGACTCACCACATTACTACGGTCCATACAGTTGTCCCCATACTCTCCATTGAGGCCTGCTTGATATCGGAGGTGTACTGAGTGGTATGCTCATGACTCATCACCAGTGATGATTCCTGGACACATTACTACGGTCCATACAGTTGTCCCCATACTCTCCATAGAGGCCTGCTTGATATCGGGCGTGTACTGAGTGGTATGCTCATGACTCACCACATTACTACGGTCCATACAGTTGTCCCCATACTCTCCATAGAGGCCTGCTTGATGTCGGGGGTGTACTGAGTGGTATGCTCATGACTCACCACATTACTACGGTCCATACAGTTGTCCCCATACTCTCCATTGAGGCCTGCTTGATATCGGAGGTGTACTGAGTGGTTTGCTCATGACTCATCACCAGTGATGATTCCTGGACACATTACTACGGTCCATACAGTTGTCCCCATACTCTCCATAGAGGCCTGCTTGATATCGGGCGTGTACTGAGTGGTATGCTCATGACTCATCACCACATTACTATGGTCCATACAGTTGTCCCCATACTCTCCATAGAGGCCTGCTTGATATCGGAGGTGTACTGAGTGGTATGCTCATGACTCATCACCAGTGATGATTCCTGGACACATTACTACGGTCCATACAGTTGTCCCCATACTCTCCATAGAGGCCTGCTTGATATCGGGCGTGTACTGAGTGGTATGCTCATGACTCATCACCACATTACTACGGTCCAAACAGTTGTCCCCATACTCTCCATAGAGGCCTGCTTGATATCGGAGGTGTACTAAGTGGTATGCTCATGACTCATCACCAGTGATGATTCCTGGACACATTACTACGGTCCATACAGTTGTCCCCATACTCTCCATAGAGGCCTGCTTGATATCGGGGGTGTACTGAGTGGTGTGCTCATGACTCATCACCACATTACTACGGTCCATACAGTTGTCCCCATACTCTCCATAGAGGCCTGCTTGATATCGGAGGTGTACTGAGTGGTATGCTCATGACTCATCACCAGTGATGATTCCTGGACACATTACTACGGTCCATACAGTTGTCCCCATACTCTCCATAGAGGCCTGCTTGATATCGGAAGTGTACTGAGTGGTATGCTCATGACTCATCACCAGTGATGATTCCTGGACACATTACTACGGTCCATACAGTTGTCCCCATACCCTCCTTAGAGGCCTGCTTGATATCGGGGGTGTACTGAGTGGTGTGCCCATGACTCATCACCAGTGATGATTCCTGGACACATTACTACGGTCCATACAGTTGTCCCCATACTCTCCATAGAGGCCTGCTTGATATCGGGGGTGTACTGAGTGGTGTGCCCATGACTCATCACCAGTGATGATTCCTGGACACATTACTACGGTCCATACAGTTGTCCCCATACTCTCCATAGAGGCCTGCTTGATATCGGGCGTGTACTGAGTGGTATGCTCATGACTCATCACCACATTACTACGGTCCATACAGTTGTCCCCTTACTCTCCTTAGAGGCCTGCTTGATATCGGGCGTGTACTGAGTGGTATGCTCATGACTCACCACATTACTACGGTCCATACAGTTGTCCCCATACTCTCCATAGAGGCCTGCTTGATATCAGGGGTGTACTGAGTGGTATGCTCATGACTCATCACCACATTACTACGGTCCATACAGTTGCCCCCATACTCTCCATAGAGGCCTGCTTGATATCGGAGGTGTACTGAGTGGTATGCTCATGACTCATCATCAGTGATGATTCCTGGACACATTACTACGGTCCATACAGTTGCCCCCATACTCTCCATAGAGGCCTGCTTGATATCGGAGGTGTACTGAGTGGTATGCTCATGACTCATCACCAGTGATGATTCCTGGACACATTACTACGGTCCATACAGTTGTCCCCATACTCTCCAGAGGCCTGCTTGATATCGGGCGTGTACTGAGTGGTGTGCTCATGACTCATCACCAGTGATGATTCCTGGACACATTACTACGGTCCATACAGTTGCCCCCATACTCTCCATAGAGGCCTGCTTGATATCGGGGGTGTACTGAGTGGTGTGCTCATGACTCATCACCACATTACTACGGTCCATACAGTTGTCCCCATACTCTCCTTAGAGGCCTGCTTGATATCGGGGGTGTACTGAGTGGTATGCTCACGACTCATCACCACATTACTACGGTCCATACAGTTGTACCCATACTCTCCATAGAGGCCTGCTTGATATCGGGCGTGTACTGAGTGGTGTGTTCATGACTCATCACCAGTGATGATTCCTGGACACATTACTACGGTCCATACAGTTGTCCCCATACTCTCCATAGAGGCCTGCTTGATATCGGGCGTGTACTGAGTGGTATGCTCATGACTCATCACCACATTACTACGGTCCATACAGTTGCCCCCATACTCTCCATAGAGGCCTGCTTGATATCGGAGGTGTACTGAGTGGTATGCTCATGACTCATCACCAGTGATGATTCCTGGACACATTACTACGGTCCATACAGTTGTCCCCATACTCTCCAGAGGCCTGCTTGATATCGGGCGTGTACTGAGTGGTGTGCTCATGACTCATCACCACATTACTACGGTCCATACAGTTGTCCCCATACTCTCCTTAGAGGCCTGCTTGATATCGGGGGTTGTACTGAGTGGTGTGCCCATGACTCATCACCAGTGATGATTCCTGGACACATTACTACGGTCCATACAGTTGTCCCCATACTCTCCATAGAGGCCTGCTTGATATCGGGGGTGTACTGAGTGGTGTGCTCATGACTCATCACCACATTACTACGGTCCATACAGTTGTCCCCATACTCTCCTTAGAGGCCTGCTTGATATCGGGGGTGTACTGAGTGGTATGCTCACGACTCATCACCACATTACTACGGTCCATACAGTTGTACCCATACTCTCCATAGAGGCCTGCTTGATATCGGGCGTGTACTGAGTGGTGTGTTCATGACTCATCACCAGTGATGATTCCTGGACACATTACTACGGTCCATACAGTTGTCCCCATACTCTCCATAGAGGCCTGCTTGATATCGGGCGTGTACTGAGTGGTGTGTTCATGACTCATCACCAGTGATGATTCCTGGACACATTACTACGGTCCATACAGTTGTCCCCATACTCTCCATAGAGGCCTGCTTGATATCGGGCGTGTACTGAGGGTTATACTCATGACTCATCACCACATTACTACGGTCCATACAGTTGTACCCATACTCTCCATAGAGGCCTGCTTGATATCGGGCGTGTACTGAGTGGTATGCTCATGACTCATCACCAGTGATGATTCCTGGACACATTACTACGGTCCATACAGTTGTCCCCATACTCTCCATAGAGGCCTGCTTGATATCGGGCGTGTACTGAGGGTTATGCTCATGACTCATCACCACATTACTACGGTCCATACAGTTGTCCCCATACTCTCCATAGAGGCCTGCTTGATATCGGGCGTGTACTGAGTGGTATGCTCATGACTCACCACATTACTACGGTCCATACAGTTGTCCCCATACTCTCCATAGAGGCCTGCTTGATATCGGGGGTGTACTGAGTGGTATGCTCATGACTCATCACCACATTACTACGGTCCATACAGTTGTCCCCATACTCTCCATAGAGGCCTGCTTGATATCGGGCGTGTACTGAGTGGTGTGCTCATGACTCATCACCACATTACTACGGTCCATACAGTTGTCCCCATACTCTCCATAGAGGCCTGCTTGATATCGGGCGTGTACTGAGTGGTATGCTCATGACTCATCACCACATTACTACGGTCCATACAGTTGTCCCCATACTCTCCATAGAGGCCTGCTTGATATCGGAGGTGTACTGAGTGGTATGCTCATGACTCACCACATTACTACGGTCCGTACAGTTGTCCCCATACTCTCCATAGAGGCCTGCTTGATATCGGGGGTGTACTGAGTGGTATGCTCATGACTCATCACCACATTACTACGGTCCATACAGTTGTCCCCATACTCTCCATAGAGGCCTGCTTGATATCGGAGGTGTACTGAGTGGTATGCTCATGACTCATCACCACATTACTACGGTCCATACAGTTGTCCCCATACTCTCCATAGAGGCCTGCTTGATATCGGGCGTGTACTGAGTGGTGTGCTCATGACTCATCACCACATTACTACGGTCCATACAGTTGTCCCCATACTCTCCATAGAGGCCTGCTTGATATCGGGAGTGTACTGAGTGGTGTGCTCATGACTCACCACATTACTACGGTCCATGCAGTTGTCCCCATACTCTCCATAGAGGCCTGCTTGATATCGGGGGTGTACTGAGTGGTATGCTCATGACTCACCACATTACTACGGTCCATACAGTTGTCCCCATACTCTCCATAGAGGCCTGCTTGATATCGGGCGTGTACTGAGTGGTATGCTCATGACTCATCACCACATTACTACGGTCCATATAGTTGTCCCCATACTCTCCATAGAGGCCTGCTTGATATCGGGGGTGTACTGAGTGGTATGCTCATGACTCACCACATTACTACTGTCCATACAGTTGTCCCCATACTCTCCATAGAGGCCTGCTTGATATCGGGCATGTACTGAGTGGTATGCTCATGACTCATCACCAGTGATGATTCCTGGACACATTACTACGGTCCATACAGTTGTCCCCATACTCTCCATAGAGGCCTGCTTGGTATCGGGCGTGTACTGAGTGGTGTGCTCATGACTCATCACCAGTGATGATTCCTGGACACATTACTACTGTCCATACAGTTGTCCCCATACTCTCCTTAGAGGCCTGCTTGATATTGGGGGTGTACTGAGTGGTGTGCCCATGACTCATCACCAGTGATGATTCCTGGACACATTACTACGGTCCATACAGTTGTCCCCATACTCTCCATAGAGGCCTGCTGGATATCGGGGGTGTACTGAGTGGTGTGCCCATGACTCATCGCATTACTACGGTCCATACAGTTGTCCCCATACTCGCCATGCATGTCCCACAAATATCAAACTACACTTTGCTGCTCTTCACAAGTTGACGACAGTAACATGCGCGCCATGTTTGTTTCGTAGTTCAAACCTCTCTCGCTCTAGAGCTGCACATGAAAACACAGGGTGTCGAGCGATACGGGAAATACGGGAATTTTAGTGACCCGGGAAAAATACGGGAATTATACGGGAAATTCGCACTTGATACGGGAAATCTTCAAAAGTCTCATAATGCCTGACTTCTTAGCCCCCGAACGCTCGGTAGAGTCCTCCCGCTCAGTCTTCTATTTCGCCAGCAGACTGCGCTGCCACCCGCAATTTGCGTCACCGATAGAGCACTAAGCGGGATGAGAACCCAGCCAACGTCGAATGCATGCTTTGCCTGGCCGACCGCCGGCCGTACCCTCTCCGCGCGCCGCGCTGGTTGCTGACAATGACATGCAGGAGTTAGTCCGCATTGTTATTCAGAGGAGACCTGGGTTTCTCGACAAGAGCAGCCCTTAAAGAAGTTAACAGCTTAAGATCTCAGAAAATTCCAAACGCGTATGTGCTGCAATTTCGCACCAACTGCCGAAAATTGTACATTGGTATCCTATGGCTGAAAAAATTAGAGAGGTCAACTCTTGCTCACAAGGGACCCGTACTATTTCCTGCCTGGACCGTATAGGGGTCGCTGAGACTCTTAAGTTGGAAGAAGTTAGGATCGTCATTGCCCTGGAAATTCTTTGTAATCAGAAGAAGTTGCTTTCTGGCGCAATGGCTGACCGCTTCAAGAGCAGCTACTCCGCACTTCTGAGACTGCCCTCCGTCACTGCGCGTTTGAAGCAGTTCGACGGAAAAGAGCCACGGCTCGACGTGCTGTGGTCTGAAATGGTGGCTTCAGCAGTTCCTGCCAAAAAAAAACTATCTCTCAAGCTTCGTTAAAATGATACTGATTTTGTATCACAACAATGCAGCTCTAGACAGAGGTTTCTCCCTGAACAAGGAGTGCATGATCGTCAATCACAAAGAAGCAAGTCTGATTGGCATGCGTATACTGTTCAGGACGCTGTGATGGCAGCTGGTGGAGTAGAAAAGATACCGTGAGCAAGAGTCCATACTGCCCGAAACTCCTACGCCGTGTTCAAGGAAGCAAAACAGGTGCAAATCGACGGCTAAGGTGGCAGTCGAAAGAAAAGCCACGAAAGATCTCCAGGAATTGGAGAAAAAAAATAGTACTGTCAAAAGAACTTAATTTTGTGCTGTGTATAACTGAAGTTCCTAGTAACAATCTTGTATTTGTCAAAGTGACTTATTTAATTTCGTTTTGCATTATTTTATTTTCTATTATCTACTTTGATAAAATAAATCTGAATTAAAAAGTATTCGCGGCGTGTCGCGTATGGAATGTTACTGTTTTTAGCCTTTCCATGATCTTCTTTCGCAGGGGAGATGCACATAGCCTACCAAATTGTTTTCAAGTCCGTGCAAACACTCAATCCAAATGCGTCACACATGCATAAATTTCAAAAACTACAAACAATATCTCACAGCTCTTGACTTTTTACTATCAAACACCTGTCACCAACATGTGGCTACAAAATACACAAAACACGTGACAGAATTCTTCTCGTATGGGCAGGCATTGTTTCAGTCGCTTATTAACCACTGCCTGTTTCCTTACTTTTACTTCGCCGAAGTTCGACCCGAGGACTGGATACATCCCGTACAGCATGTGCAGAAAGAAATACTGAAGGCGATCTGGATATCGCGGTGGATGAAATGATTATTAACATCGGCAATTCATCAAGCTCTGACGAAGACAATGATGGTGGTGATGATGATAGGGACAGTGAAGGGATGGAGGGTGTCAAAGAAATCCTTGCCAAGTGACTGAGGATAAGTTATTTATTGGCGTCAGTTCGCTTGCGTCAATCGATAATAGACCACAGGCTATTGTTTCCCATCATAGTGTTCAAAATACCGTCTGCCATTCAATAGCCTACAACTCGACAATATAAAACCACGGCAATAATATCGCCACTGAGCGGCTTGTTTGAGTGCTCAGTGCTAAATATGTATTTACCTTAACTTTACTTTTGTATTATCACAAAAGCTAATATTAACCGTAGAGAGTCGCGATTCAGAGAGTGTGCATCTGTCAACTACTGTAGTAAGCTGTGAACGACCTCCGCTCAGACTCTTGTTTCATGTTAAAGGATAATCATTGCATGGTGAGTGTTTTTATATTCATTAGCTGTAGAGTGTTTGCCCTATTTGTCGTATTTATTGAATTGGTACCGATACCGATGATAAAGGTATCATAGCTTCGGTGTGTAATTTATTTATTCATCTGAAAGTATCGTATTTCTCTGTATGAATGTCCTCGGCGTTGACTCAGGATCGTCTTTTAAAATATATTAAATATACCGGCATATCCTTCGCGTTGTTTCCTTCGAAATACAGGGTGTAGGTGAGAAGCATGCTCAGAATTCTTGCCGTGTGGCGGTTGGACGTAGGGTCTTGTTATGTGGCGACCGTGGTTTGCGGAGAGGAAAAGCGGGGCATAGTGACAGGAAGGCTGTCAGTACTGAATTCATGGGGTTAGCAATACTGTATTTGTCCCATAATTTACGCGTGTATTAGCGGACACACTTTTACTATAAAAGTCGTGATCTAAAAAGGGATAGTGGGTGGGTTACATCTTATTACTACATGACCCGTCCGGCTCTGTGGCTAAATGGTTAGCGCGCTAGGCTTTGGCCCAAAGTGCCTCGGATTCGATTCCCGGCCGAGCCATCAGGGATTTTAATCTCCTGGGGTTAATGACCGTGTCTCGGGGACTGGGTGTATGTGCCGTCTTCATCATCATTTCATCCTCATTACGACGCGCAGGTCGCCGACGGGCGTCAACTAGAAAGATCTGCACTAGGTCTCTCCGGAGGCCACACGATCATTATTATTACTACATAACCCCAGGATTATTAGTCATTATTACAAAGGGAATTTTGACTACTTTCAGTAGAGTAGAAAATCGTATCGTCTTGTTCCGTGCTCCTATAGAGCTTGCATTTTCTTTCGATCTTTCATTTGCCATAGGACGCGCCACTGGCGTATGTTTATGCATTACCATTTTCTGGTTTAGTAGTCAGGTATTGGAAGCAATGGGAACTGTGTACTACAATTTTCGTTGCATATAACTAAGCAAATTATTGTTATTAAGAGAACGTAAAATGCACCAAGAATATGATCTTCAGCTGTGTGCAGTGAGAAAGCTCTGCATGTGTTCATTCCTTATGTATTAATGACGCGAAATGTTAGCTAACGTTGTGCCATATACAACACTCGTAGTCTCTAAATGTTGCCCATTTTCCCGTAAATTACAGCAGTTTATGTTTGAATTGCTTATAAGATCGTGACAGAGAAATTGTTTCTCCAATTGGATGATAGTATTTAACTGTATGCACGTCGTGTAATCTTGGCGAGTTGTATTTTTTTCACGGAGCAACTTTACACCGTAGTAGGCACGCAGATTTTTGTATTTAGTTTTCTGGCATCTTGTTTTAAATTATTGACTAACATATTTCTAAATGCAGACAATCCATACCTCCATTAGGATTCGGGTTCCATAATTCATGCAAAATGAGGTTCGTTCGTTTGTGAAATTGAGGTCATAACCCCCCTACCCTTTCAGTGATTACCGTATGGTACTGTACGTAGACTAGGGTGAAGATGTAAATGAGCATTTAAAAAAAATTGTCGCCAGTTGTTTGGTTTATTAACTTACGGTAATATTTTCCATAGATACTGAAAACTAGGCACGGTTGGATTTTAAGGTGGAACCGCATGTGCTATCAAATATCGCTTTCTTGAAATACCTGGAATATGTATAGAATTATAAACTGATTTTTGGTTAAATGAGGGTTGAAGATAGGCTATTATAATTATAATGATTAAATAAATATTAAAGAAGAAACGATGCGTTAGTAAATATTAGGCCTACCGGTACGGCGAATAGCCTATAACTCGTAGCTTCCGTCACAATTTAGCATTTAAACGGGTCACGTTAATGCATAATATACTAATATAACAACCGGATAGCAAATTATAATAATATTCTCACATATAACATATTTAATTTGCACCAACTTAAATATTGTAGTCTAAGAAATGCCATTTGAAATGTGCAAATCGCACACTTTGTAGGCAAGCTGTTTGTTATGGTCGTCTCTGATGCGAAGTTTTACTAATTACTCATTTAGGAGACACTTGTCTTTGGAATATTCATGAAAGGCCAACCCTCCAGTTCTTATTCCATAAGTTGAACGCCTAAAAACAAAACCACTATCCGAAATAATAAAGAAGATAATCGCGAACGAACGATTCACTGCCAATGAAAATCAAATGGAGATTCGCGGACCGGAAGTTCCCTATGCATAAGCTTCGGTGTCATTTGAACTCGTGGAAGCTCTATACGGTTACGGTAACATACAATTCAGTCACTTCCCGTAAACATTTATTATGTGACACTTCTATTCTCTACTCTCTCAACCCTCCTCAGTAAAACATTCATTTATATCAGCTCTCCTCAGATAAACGGTATCTGCGAGAGAATTCACTCGCGCGCGCGCTCTTTGCTCACGCTACGGATTAGACCTAAATCTCGCCATAACCCGTGGGTTGCGGAAGTATCTCCAAAAATGCATTTACACTTATGCCAGAAAATCTTGATTCGCGCTTTTAAGATTCATTTTTCAGCCATTCGGTATGCGAACTCGAAGTCTTAGAGAGTTCTAAAATATACGGGAATTTGGTGGATTTTCGTACGGGAAATACGGGAATTATACGGGAATTTGAAAAAAGGTCATCGCTCGACACCCTGAAACAAAATACCCTCTAGCGCAAACTTCAAACTGTATCGTTGTGAAATGTCAACATTCCAGCTACAATATCAGTGGAGAGACGAATGATGGTTTGTTACTTTCCAATCAGCCCTCATATAATGTGCCTTGTCAGTATTGAGTGAAGCATTTAACATTAACTCTTTCCAGTTGTGTGTCGACCTGAGGTCGACAGCCTTCACTTAGCTTTATAGATCGTGTGTCGACCCTATGTTTTGCTGCTCGTTTCTAGGTTACCTGGCATGCTAGGGGCTTTTGTACTTCGTTTGGTAAGTGCTGGTCCCTTCCGGAAACCGAAAGTAACCCAACAGGAGTGTTCTAGTTTCTCTTTCCTTGGCAAAACTGCTCCGTTTCCTTGACATGGATAGCAGTCGCGGTGAAGCAACAACACGGTGCCTCGTTTCTAGGTTACCTGCCAGGGCTTTTGTACTTCGTTTGGTAAGTGCTGGTCCCAGAAACCGAAAGAAACCAAACAGGAGTGTTTTAGTTTCTCTTTGCTCTGCAAAACTGCTCCTTTTCCTTGACATGGAAAGCAGTCGTGGTGAAGCAACATGGCGGCGCATAGTCTGACCGAAGCTGAGATTCTGGCGTCTATTTCGGCAGATTTTGAAGATAGTGACCATAAAAGTGATAAAGTTTTTGAATCTGGCGATGGATGTGATATATCCGTGAGTTATTCAAGTGACGATATTGATATCAGCATCGCAAGAAATCGTGGAGGAGGCGATAAGATTATGAGAAGCAACCTGGGTTCCATCCAGGCATTTGCTTTGAACGCATCTACACATACCGTTAACAAAGTTAAAAACATTATTTTGGTCATGTATATACCATACATTCATTAATTTTGTAGTTCCTTCCAGTAGATATTGTGACAACCAGTACTTAACACCAGGTTTTAAAATACACACATCAAAAAAAGTTTTGCATCACCTCGGTTCCCAGATCTCCGGCATATAGACGTTGACTGTGTATATTGTATTCAAGATACAGTCCCTTTGACTGTTCATAGATGTCACTAAAACTGCTCAAAGATGTAAACAACCATGCATGAGCAGGGCCTATTAGACGGAGGGGGTACGACAGCCGATCAGTTCCAGTCATTCCACCAGGACGAAGGTATGCTGCTTATGTTGTCTGTAGTTCTACCATGCCTAGAAGGTCAATACCGCAGTTCGATCGCGTCCGCATTGTTACTTTGTGTCAAGAAGGGCTCTCAACAAGGGAAGTTTCCAGGCGTCTCAGAGTGAACCAAAGCGATGTTGTTCGGACATGGAGGAGGTACAGAGATACAGGAACTGTCGATGACAGGCCTCGCTCAGGCCGCCCAAGGGCTACTACTGTAGTGGATGACCGCTACTTACGGATTGCCGCTCGGAGGAACCCTGACAGCAATGCCACCATGTTGAATAATGCGTTTCGTTCAGCCACAGGACGTCGTGTTTCAACTCAAACTGTGCGCAATAGGCTGCATGATGCGCAACTTCACTCCCGACGTCCATGGCGAGGTCCAGCTTTGCAACCCCGACACCATGCAGCGCGGTACAGATGGGCCCAACAACATGCTGAATGGACCCCACGGAATTGGCATCACGTTCTCTTCACCGATGAGTGTCGCATATGCCTTCAACCAGACAATCGTCGGAGACGTGTTTGGAGGCACCCTGGTCAGGCTGAACGTCTTAGACACACTGTCCAGCGAGTGCAGCAAGGTGGTGGTTCCCTGATGTTTTGGGGTGGCATTATGTGGGGCCGACGTACGCCACTGGTGGTCATGGAAGGCTCCGAAACGGCTTTACGATACCTGAATGACATCCTCCGACCCATAGTGCAACCATATCGGCAGAATATTGTAGAGGCATTTGTCTTCATGGACGACAATTCTCGACCTCATCGTGCACATCTTGTGAATGCGTTCCTTCAAGATAACGACATCGCTCGACTACAGTGGCCAGCATGTTCGCCAGACATGAACCCTATCGAACATGCCTGGGATATGTTGAAAAGGGCTGTTTATGGACGTCTTGACCCACCAACCACTCTGAGAGATTTACGCCGAATTGTCGTTGAGGAGTGGGACAATTTGGACCAACAGTGTCTTGATGAACTTGTGGATAGTATGCCACGGCGAATACAGGCATGCATCAATGCAAGAGGACGTGCTACTGGGTATTAGAGGTAGTGGTGTGTACTGCAATCTGGACCACAAATGCTGAAAGTCTAGCTGTATGATGGTACAACATGCAATGTGTGGGTCTCATGAGCAATAAAACGAGCTGAAATGTTGTTTGTGTTGATCTCTATTCCCTTTGTATTTAACGGTTCCGGAACTCTTGGAACCGAGGTGATGCAAAACTTTTTTTGATGTGTGTATGAAGAATGCTGACAGAAGTAAATACGAGTTGGGCAAAATCAGGACTTACAATAATTCGAGAGGAAAGGGTTAAAGTTAGCTCAGCCAAAACTGGGGTGTGTTTGTTGGCTGATGTCGTCAAGTTATATTCATTGGGGGAACAAACAAAATTCATTCACGCTGGGATTCGAATTTTTTAGTCTACAGCTGACCCACTGCACTGCACGGGAGTGTGTCGTGCTTATAATTTCATAGTGCTATATGAGGAGGGAAGAGAGAGAGAGAAACATTGGGACAATGGAGAGGGTCGAGTAAGAGCGACTGGTCACAATGGCTGAGAACTATGGACAGTGATGGAAAGCTGGCTGTACAAATCTGAACATAGCTAAATTGGACTTATACTATAGTTCATGTCTCAAGAGATAACTATTTTTAGCCTATTTTCATTTTATGAAAAAATAGGCTTATGAGATCACCTTTTGTCCGTGTCCGTGTTTATGTCCCCCTAATAACTTCTAAACGGCTGGAGCGATTTCAATGAAACTCGGTAAGGTCTAGCACCAATTTGGCCGACCCCTATCGAACCCTTCAACTTTTAATTCGTCTCACCACTCCAACATGGCGGCTGTGCGAAATATTTCACCGGCATTCTATATCTCCGAAACTATTTCTGATATCACCCTGAAATTTTGTAAGGTGATACAGGGTACTACTAGAAGTTCAGCTATGAGACTTCCAAAAACCCATAAAATACAAAACGAACATGGCGACCAAGCAAAGGTGAAACACTTTAATAGACTTTTCTCGTGATTTAACCATCTGAGCGCAGTGAAATATGGTACAGTTAACGTTTAGACACATTGTAATGCACTGGCATCTTTAGTTCAATTGTTGACATAACCTCAAGATGGTGGCTGTGCGCAATTTTAAAATTTGATTTTAATTTCTTGTGTCCTAATCATGCGATTGAAGTTTGAATACTACACCTACACAATAATCTTCATGTAATAGTACATAACTCTTAAGACCTACATATATAAAAATCCAACATGGCGACCATCTGAAATATTTAGACGGTTCTCAATATCTACGAATCTATTACGGCATTATCATCATCTCGTACAGTTTCCAGCCCCAGGCTGGGTCTGTTTGGAACATAAGCCTGGCCACTTAGTTCTTTCTTCCCATCACCTCTCCGCTGTCACTCTGGTCCAGTCCTCGCCTCTCTTCTTGACACATTCCTCCACTCCTTTCAGCCATCTATCTCTTGGTCTTCCCCTTGGTTGTTTCTTGTGCATCTGCATCTCATGTATCCTCTTGGGAATCTTCTCTTCCATTCTCTTTAAGTGTCCATACCACCTCAGTCTTGATGACACAATCCTACCTTGCAAGGGCTCCTCTTTCACTATTTCCCTGACCTTTTCATTTCTCACCCTGTCTCTTCTTGTTACTCCGATCCTACTTCGCAGGAACTTCATTTCACCAGCCTGTATTCTGCTTATGTCTCTTTTCTTCATTGTCCACGTTTCTGAAGCATAGGTCAGTATCGGGATATAGTAGCTTCTGTATAACACTTCCTTGCTTTTTTGTGGGACATCTTTATTCCACACTAAGCTCCTAATGCTTCTCAGAAATGCTTCTGCCTCTCTGCCACGTTCCGTAATCTCTTTGTCATTTCTTCCATTTTCCTCCACTATACTTCCCAAGTACTTGAGACTATCCTCCTTCTTCAGCTGTCCACCTCCAAGTGTTATCCCACTTATTGGTCTGTCCTTTTTCCTGGTTATTAACAGGATCTCATATTTACTGATGTTGAACTTCCTTCCATACTCTCCCACTGTTTCTTCCCAAGCCTTCAGTTGCTCTTGAATTTCTATTACAGCAATCAAACGGAAATTTTGTATGTTGATAGAGGCAATTAACATAAGTAGGATATATGTAAATAGACTGTATAGTTCTTCACGGAACTACTTGTTATTGTTCATTTGTACATATTGTTGTTGTTTCTTATGGCTAGCCCGGATTCCAATCCATCAGCTTTCTTGCATTCCAATAGAGTTGTGTGAGGTTTCCTGAAGTTCTAGCAGTCACATCAAGTAGCACGTGTCCCTTATCCATTTTACTTCCAGGTTCATGACAGTGTGCATTCTTCAGATCTCAGGATGTTGATTCGTTTCAGATGAGCTGCAAGGCAGTCATGGCCAGTGTAAAGTCTGAAGAAGGCTATAGCTTCTCTTCATGGTGTTAATTTATATTGATCCCATTTAGCATCAATGTCCTTCCATAATTTGGTTTCTGCTGTTTTCTTTGCCATTTCTTCATACCTGTTTTTGATAGTATTTTTCAAGATCCTTTTTGCTGACATAAAATCAGTCTGACGGACAGGTTGTTGTAGTGTGGTACCTTTTTTTTGCTAATCTGTCTGCCTCTTCATTACCTGCTATTCCAACATGAGAAGGGATTCACTGAAATGAGATCTGTTTGTGGAGTCTTTGAAGGGTTTTTATCATACAAAAAAAATCTTTCAGTTCTTTTTTTTGAGGGTTATAATTTGACGAGACGACTTGGATGGCTGCCTTTGAATCTGTAATAACACATTTTTGATAATCAATGTTTCTGCCTAGTAACTCATGGAGTGCATGTGAATCATTTGTACATATTACAAAGGTGAAAGATTTGCCCATCTGAATTTTTTTTCATTACCACCCACACTTGACTATAGTTAGCAGCTTTTTGACTATGAACACGAATATGAAGGGAAAGATTTGTAAACAGGAAGCATGAGAGTTTGGAAGATCAGACTTGTTAATTTGCAAAGCCATTCCTAAATCAGCTATATTTCTATTTGCATTTAAAGTGTGGAAAAGACAAATCTAATTTTCCTGAGATCGAAGTGCATAAATACAATTAGGCCCATTGCAAGTGGCATTCGAGTGGCAGAGCAGATCAACTCTAACCAACAGCATGTGTTATTTTTCTGTTCCGCTTTGTATGTTGTTTTCTTGCTGGCACATACAAGATTTTCACTCACTTCATGTTATGAAATATGCCATTCAGGTAATTTTGGGCTAATAGGGTTTTCACTTCTGTAATCTACATTATCTTTCAGTTTCATCATTATCTTGGGTTACTTCCGTTGTAATTAGTGTTGGTGATTGACTGCATATTGGCTTGGGCACACTAACTTAAATGTAAGGAATTTAGTTAAATTTCTTTGTAGTTCGGAATTGTTATATAATCCCATTACATAAAAAAGAATGGACCATACGTTGGCTTTCAGAATCCCATGATATTGTAGTTCTCAGAATCTCTTTGAACCGCTACTCTGGTTTGCATGCATCTGTGAGTGACATCGGTAAAGTTATGTGAAGGGTGAGGTACACTTTTAAGTGGGGAGCAGTACTATCTTCTATTCTGTGCGAATACTTCCTTGCATGTTTTTATCGACTTGCTGCCTCATTTCCTCTCATTCCTAGAAAAACATATTCTGCCTTCTGCTCCTTAAGGTCTCAGTTATCTACTGCGACCTCCCCTGTTTTCAGCAATATATACTAGCATTTCCAATATAGCAATATACTACGTCTAACAACTTTTAAATACACTACAGAAGGGATATCACAACATTTATATTATTTAAATAGGTATTCAATTCTTTATGCGATTCCATTTGGAGACAAAAATAGTTGTTTCACAATTAATTATATAGGAACCTTTCGATTTGTAGTGATATTAAATAAATTTTCTTTGGGATGTTGAACAGGCTCCGATTCCAGTGTTTTCTTTTTTATGATAACCTTGTTTGAAAAGCTTGAAGACCAGTGTGGTTAACTTAACACTTGTTTATATATAGTAGTATCAGTCCTCATGATTTTTATGTGTGCTTTCATGAAGTTAGACTAAATGTTGTTAAGGATTGGAAGCAAGACGGGTAAGGCCTAAGCTCATTTTAATGAAAACTTCTTCTGATTCTCAGGATGGCATGTAGCATGAAGGAGTATTCTTCCTGGAAATCTCAGTCTTGAAGTTGATAGTGTAGGGAAGTGTAAAGACTGGACCATCACAAAACGTTAGACTTGGGAGCTATTAAATACAGTATTCAAACGAATGATGATGATTCAAGGGGAACTCTACATCTGGGTCATCATGAAAGACTCTTGGAAGAATTAAGAGTAAAAAAAGGGAATAGCCTAGAAGGTGGAAAATTTGACTTCTTAGCCCTAGTGTCTGAGGTAATAAAGAGTTAAAACAAGGAGGCTGAGACAGGATATGATATCAAGAGAACATTGCGATGGGCAATCAAAGGTATTTATGTAGAAAATCGGCTCGAGTTAGAGTTGCAATCCTTTCCCATAGATGATAGATGGTTTGGTGGGATCCCCTTTTCTCTGATCATGATGTTTTGTTTCTTCTTAATAGAAAAGAGTTCAATTATTTATGAGTATTAAAATTGCAGGTTCCTAAGCAATGAGGAGAAGAAGAGTATGGGAGCGAAGCGCGACAGTGAGATCTTGCTACAGCGGCGGAAAGAAGGTGGCCTAACTGTACCATATCGTGTGATGGACAACCCACAGAAATTGACCAATGCTGACTGGGATCGAGTTGTAGCAGTTTTCGTCATGGGACCTGCTTGGCAGTTCAAAGGCTGGCCTTGGGATGGAAACCCTGTTGACATATTTTCCAAGAGTGAGTGTTTTATTTGTGCGTGTGGGTATACTCCTTATTCATCTTCTTCTTCTGCTTTGGACCACTTCAGTCAATCATTTCTTGGTCCTCTTCTTCAGAAAGTTTCCTTTCCGAGTCGCCTAGTAGCTCTTATTCGCTTGGATCTTCTCAGGCGTTCCTCATCTGTAAATACCCTTTTTACTGTATTACGTTTGTCTATTTTAGCCTGAAATCTTATTTTTATATCTCTCAGTTTTATTAATTTTTTTGTTTTGTTTTGCAAGTCATCCAAGGTTATTTCTAATTCTTTCATATCTTCTCTAATTTCCATAATCCGTCCTACTTGTTGTTTCATATTCCAATGTTTCACTACAATTTTTCTAGATAACCTGGTTTCTGGTGTCCTCATGATGTGACCAAAAAAAGAAATCCGTTTCTTCCGAATAGTATCAGTGATAGGCTCCAGTTCTCTGTATACCACTTCATTTTGTACTATCCGCCACTGTCCATCTTTCTGATATTTTTTATTTATGCATGTTCTAGCTGTTCTTCTTTCTACTTTTAAAATTTTGTCGATTCTGTTTTTCTGAGTAACTTTGAAAAGAGTTTCACTTCCATAGGTCACCTCTGGTTGAACCACCGTCTTGTAATGTTTTATTTTTGTTGCGATTGATAGACATTTTCTTTTATATGTACACCATGTTAATTTTTGGGCTTTTATCATTTTATTAGTTCTTTCTTGCCATGCAGGTTTCTCATCCAAGTTGTAAGTTATAATTTCTCCTAAGTATTTAAATTGCTTCACTATTTTAACTTTCTTGTTATTTACTGTTATGTGATTGATTACAAGTGGATTTGCTACCATTATCTCTGTCTTTTCAAATGATATCTGAAGTCCAATTCTTTGTGCTATATTTTGTAGGCTTATTATTTGATTTCTGGCTTCTTGAATATTATTAGCCAGTAACGCTAAGTCATCTGTGAATCCCAAGCAATTTAAGTCTATTTGATCTTTCTTCTTTCCAATTCTTATGCTCCTAGGATTTTCCCTGTACCATTCCCCCATTACATATTCCGAAGCACAATTAAAAGTAGAGGCGATAAACCATCTCCTTGTCTTAATCCTGTTTTAATCGTAAACTGTTCAGATATTTCTCCTCTGAATTTTACTTTAGATTTGGTGTTTGTTAGAGTTTGTTTTATAATTTTTATTAATTTGGGATGAAGTCCGAAATTCCTTAGTATTTTCAGCAATGAAGATCTATGTATACAATCCTAAGCTTTTTTGAAGTCTACGAAGGTTATGACTTGCTGTTTTTGTCTACGTTTGTAGTAGTCCATTACTAATTTTAAGGTGATTATCTGTTCAGGGCAGCTTCGCCATGGCCGAAATCCACCTTGATATTCTCTTATTTCCAGTTCTAATTGATCTTTACAACGATTATATAGAATTCGTGACATGATTTTATACTTGATATCCAAAAGGGAAATTCCTCGATAGTTGTCAGGATTTATTTTTCTCCTTTCTTGTGTAATGGATGTATTATAGCTGTAGTCCAATGGTCTGGCAGTTCTTCTTTGATCCAAATGTTCACTATGCATTGGTGTAATGAAATCTTTACTGGTTCTTCTGCATATTTCCACAATTCTGCAAATGTTTGATCTTCTCCACTCGCTTTGTAGTTTTTGAGCTCTCTCAGAGCTTTGTAGACTTCTTGGATTGTGGGTGGATTTATGTTTTCTGATGGTGTTTTAATAGTGGTGTCTGTATTTATTTGAAGCAGTTCTGGTGGATCTTCGCAATTTAGCAACTTGTTAAATGTTTCTGCTATAATTTCTGTATTTCTTTTATTACTATGAGCTAACTCGCCATTTTTGTCTTTTAACATTAATGTTGGAGGTTCATATCTTTGTAGTTGTTTGCTAAAAATTTTGTAGTAATCTCTTGAGTTTGTTTTCGCACTATTTGTTCCGATCATCAGAAGTATATCCTTTTGGTATAGCCGTTTAACCCTTCGTATTATTTTTTGAGTTATCTTCCTTTGTTTTATGAGATCCAAGTGTGATTCATCTGTTTTTTGACTCTGATACCGTAACCAGGCTTGATGTCTATCTTCCACTGCATTATCACACTCATCGTTCCACCATTGGTGTTTCTTCCTTGGATTTATTGGGGCTACTTGTTCAGCTATTTGTTTCAATTCGGGAACTATTTCCTCTAGATCATCTGTTATTTTAATATATCTAGTTCGTTCTTTGTATCCCTTGTTATTTATTAGTTTATGAGGGTCGTATGTTCTCTTCTTTTTTAGGTGAGTTTTTTCTTTGTCAACTGGGTGAATTTAATTTTAATCTTTATCATGTAATGATCCGATCCAGTATCTGTTCTTCTCAGAACTTTCACATTGTAGATCTCCCTGTGATAGTTCTTATCCATACAAACATGATCTAGTTGCCATTCACCTTTTCTCCAATCTGGATGTTTTGAGTTTATTTGGTCTTTTCTTGAAGTAAGTTGATTTGGAGATCATATCATGGTTCCTGCAAAATTCCACCAGTCTTATGCCATTCCTGTTTGTTCTTCTCTGTGCAGGGCATTTTCCTATTATGTCTCTATATCTTTTTTCCTTTCCTAACTGGTCATTTAAGTCTCCAATTAAAATTTTGGTGTGACTTTTATTTATGTTTGTTGCTGTCTGATCTAAAAGCTCCCAAAATCCCTCCACATCATCTTTGTGTTCTTTCTTATTATTTTTTTTATCATTAGTTGGGGCATGGGCATTTAGAATGGTATATGTTATATTTGCAGCTTTTAGAGTTAATGTCAAGAGCCTAGGGGATAATGCTTTAAATTCTATGATGGATTCAATTATTTTGAGATTGACTACAAATCCTGTTCCGAATTGTGGACATTGCTTCATTACTCTTTTTCCTGGTATTCCCTTGTAAATTCTATACCCTTGTGATTCTATTGGTTCCTGATCGGTGTTTCTCATTTCTTGAAGCCCGGTTATTAGAATCCCTTTGCGATCCATTTCGTCTGTCAAAATTTTGAGTTTTCCTGGCTGTATGATGGAATTTATATTGTGTGTTGCTATATAGTTTATCTGTCCTATTTTCAGTCTAAATTTGGGGTTTCTATCTGTCGGGGGTATTTTTAGATACTCCGACTTATCTAGGGTATCTTTAAGGTGACCTCCCGTCCGAATGCAGTCTCGGTGGATTATTCCTTAAAAGATTTCCTTCCATGTTTGACTTTCGAAGGTAGTCAACCTTGTATGGAGCAAGCTCCGAGTTACAACTGCGGTTGTTAACCGTAGAGATTGTTGTGCGTTTGGTCCGCGAGAGCTATTTTATTTTGCTCAAGTCCGCCGGCTAGCCAGTGAGGACCCCCCTATCCGCCACCTGGGACGCGCCACGTCGGAGTATCACCTCTCCGCCTGCTACGACACCGTAGTAGGTTCGTGGATATTCCTTATTCACTGCAACAGTTTTGAAATTAATTACTGGTACATGAACATATATGACGAGCGTTCAAGTGCAGGGCTATTCGTATTACAAAATGGTGCTCAGGACAAAATCATTTTCTGTAATATAACATCAGCTATTATTAGCAACCGTGGATTTTTGGAAAATGATAAAAATAAATGTTATTGAGATAGCTCTAAGCGTTTTGTAACATTGAAGCAGAGGAGAGTGAACCAAGTTAATCTTCGAACAACTATGATCTTCCAAACTAGATAACAAAAATGTTGTTACTTTTAATCAAGGAGGCAAAGCCCTCTTTAGGAAAAACAATAATATCTACGACAATACAACAAATAATTCGGCTGGCTGCATGGCTCAGGGGTAACGTTCTCGCTTGCTGGGCCCGAGGTTGCAGGTTCGTATCCTGGCGCAGTCAGCTGGCATTTGAGGGTGCGCAAATGCGAGGGAGCCGTGTCCGTAGATTTACTGGCACGTTTAAGATCCCCTTCGGGGCAAAATTCCGGCACCCCGGCGTCTCTAAAAGCCAGTGTAGTTAAAAGGGACGTAAAACCAATAACATTATTATTACAACAAATAATCCGAAGTACTTGTTAAATAAACTATAAGTCGACTAAAATTTTACCGTAACATAATATTGTGCATTTGGTTGGTTCCTCAGTTTAGAGGCTATGACAACACGGTCATGTAGCCCTGTGTACTCTGGGTGTTTGTAGAATCTGTCTGATAACCGGTGTTAGTTGTGATGGCTGTATTAGTGTGTGTTATCTGTAATTCGGGTAAGGACTGCAGACGATCAATTTAAAGTAGTTCCTACTTTTGCTATAAATGGCACCTAGCTGCAAACTTCGCTACTAGATGCCACCGCAACCGGCACACATTGGAACTTAATAAAAACTTCACTTATACATTTTCGAGGGGACCAAGGGGGAAAAAAAGTATAAGTGTGAAAAACGCATAAATGAAATTCGGTATATAAAAACTGCAAAATGTACCTTATTTCCTCGCATAATCGTCGCCACCGCATAGTCGTCGCTCCTACTTTTCAAACACTAAAATAGGTTTATAAAATATCGTCGCATCGCCAGTGTGTCAGTAGTGTGAAGACCAAGATTGGACAAACAAACTGGTTCAATGTAGAAACAGGTCTCCGACAAGGGAGGGTATTGTCCCCCATACTTTTCCTCACTGTCATGGATGGAATCCATAAACGAGTGAAACTGAAAATGGGAAGTAAAGGGACGAAGGCCTTACTCTTTGCTTATGACATAGTGATATGGGATAGAGGAGCAACACCTCTTAAAAAAAAACCTGGTCCAGCTGGCCCGGCTGGTAGTACCTTGTTAGGGTCCCTTGCCAGGGTTACGGTGAAGTCCTCAACGGTACCTGCAGTGAAAGAGGTGAACTCTGGCACAGTGTGGTTGGCGGAAGGGGCAGCCTATTGCTCAAGTTTAATAGGGCAAACTATTGTCCATAGTTATGATGGGCAGATTTTGGCCCAACGGCAAAATGAGCGGAGGAGGAGCCAATCACTCTCGTGGCTCCCAACGGTCATAGAGGCGGAAGAGGTCAGGCCAGACGGATTGGCTGTAAAGGCGCACCTCAGTAGTGCTTGAGTATGCGGCAGTTCGTTGCAGTCTCTGTGTTCGGTCCTGCATGTCTCATTCTTTGTGAGCCGCAGGATAAGGCTCAGAGATCATAGTGTGTGGGTCTCGTCCTGGCAAGCTGAGATCCACCCTAAACAAATTCACGCCAGTGGCACTTCTTCCGAACGTCACTTACTTTCAAAGTCCAACGGCTATGGGATATGGACGGTAGGGGCAGGTTATGGGTGTAACTGGAAGCCCCTAGTTCGGACCTACACGTTGGCAGCAGATGTGTGATGGTCGTCTTCCGGAGACTCTGTGACTACTCAGGAATTCGGTCCTACATCTGTGTTTGGGCAGGCCTATTTAGGATCACCGCTGCCCACCCCACATGGGGAAGGCCCTAGAAAAGGTGGTCTAAACATCGGAAGTCACAATCTTGGTCCGGCTGGGCAACCACACTCAGCAGGTCACCCCTCATGCGGTCAAAACTCAAAAACAGTGAAGAATCACAAATTGATTATTGGATCATGGAACATCAGAACTTTGCTTGATTTGGACAATAACGTTAGACCTGAGAGAAGGTCAGCTCTCGTAACCCATGAGTTATCGAGACTCAACGTTGACATTGTTGCTCTCAGTGAAACTAGGCTGTCTTCTGAAGGCAAGATTACTGAATCTGGAACAGGATATACCATCTTCTGGAAAGGAAAGGAGGAGGATGAATGTCGTATTCATGGTGTGGGCTTCGCTGTGAAGACCAAACTGGTAAATTATCACCAACTTACGCCCATTGCAATCAGCGAAAGACTCATGACTCTCCGCATACCACTCTCAGGAGGTTCCTTTATGACACTCTTCTCTGCCTATGCTCCTACCTTAGATTCTGATGATGAAGTAAAGGCTCATTTCTATAATCAGCTAAGTGAAATCATCTCCAAGGTACCATCTGCAGATAAACTCTTGCTCCTTGGTGACTTCAATGCCAGAGTTGGGAACGATCACCGGCTATGGAATAATGTGATGGGCAAACAGGGACTTGGAAAATGTAATCTCAATGAACTGTTGCTTCTTGGTCTTTGTGCAGAACACGAACTTTTCATTACCAACACGCAGTTCCTGCTACCTAACCGCTTCAAAACCACGTGGATGCATCCTCGTTCCAAACATTGGCACATTCTTGATTATATCATTACCAGGCAATGTGATAAGAAGGACACTCTTATTACCAGAACAGCAAGGAATATAGACGATCGCTGGACAGATCATAAACTTCTTATATGTAAGCTCAGGATATCCATCAGACCTAAACCACCTAGGAACATCAAAAATTTGCCAAGAAAGAAGTTTAATACATCCAAACTTCAGGATGAATCCATGTATAAACATTTTGGAAACAGGATCGTCACCCAGTTATCAGAAAACCCAGTAACAAATGACATTCAGCAAGAATGGGCCACACTACAGAAGATTATCACACAGTCAGCTGAGGAAACCATTGGTTTTATAGTGCGGAAAAGACAAGACTGGTTTGATGACAACAATGAGGTAATTCTGTCTCTCATCAATGCCAAAAGGAATGCCTACCTTGCCCATCTTCAAGACCCAACTTCCAAGTCAAAGAGAGATAAACTACTGGAACTCAAGGGTAAATGCCAGACGCAGATAAGGCAGATTAAAAATACTTGGTGGCAACAGAAGGCTCATGAACTGCAGAAACTATCGGATGCTCGAGACTTGAGGAACTTCTATACAGTACTCAAGGAAATATATGGACCATGTCGCTCATCATCAGGTACTCTGAAAAGCGCTGATAATTCTACTACCTTTACTGATAGTCAAGAAATCTTGGAACGCTGGAAGGAGAACTTCTCCAATCTCCTAAATCGTCCATCAGCAGCTGCTGAAGACTTCCTTTGTGATGTGCCTCAACAACCTGAACAACTGTGGTTGGCAGTACGTCTTACTTATCATGATTTCAGTGTAGCTCCCACCCAATTGAAACCCAGAAAAGCACCTGGCCCAGATAACATCCCTCTGGAACTAATTCAAGCCGGAGGTCATTCCCTCAAAACAAGAATTTTCATCCTTATCCTCAGAATATGGGAATCAAGAAAGGTACCTGGAGACCTAAAGAATGCCACTATCGTCACTATCTTTAAAAAGGGTGATCGCAGTGTTTGTGGCAACTACCGTGGTATATCACTGCTATCAATTGTGGGGAAGATTCTTGCAAGAATTCTACTTAACTGCCTCAAGGTTATCTCTGAGAAGATCCTCCCAGAGTCACAATGTGGATTTAGAGCTTCCAGAAGCACAATTGACTTGATTTTCTGTGTGAGACAGCTACAAGAAAAATGTAGAGAACAACAGAATCCACTCTTCTTAGTCTTTTATGACTTGGAAAAGGCATTTGATTCAGTTCCAAGACCAGCCATGTGGGCGGTGTTGAAGCGGTTTGGTTGCCCTCAGCGATTTGTAGATCTAATCAAGGCTCTCCATGATGGCATGACAGGTCAGGTTTGCCATCAGAATAAGATGTCCGATGAATTTCCTATTACCCATGGATTGAAACAAGGATGTGTACTGGCTCCAACGCTTTTTGCGCTGTACTTAGCTGCAATGCTTTATGATTCACCCACAAACATTCCAGGTGTGGAGGTCAAGTATCGTTTTGATGGAGGGCTTTTCAACCTAACTCGTCTCCGCTCCTTGAGGAAAACTCAGGTTACTAAGGTTAGTAACATGTTGTATGCAGATGATGCTGCGTCGCCAACTCTCACACCAGAAGAGCTGCAAGAGTCAGTTAATTGTTACAAAAGTGCATGTGATCGCTTTGGTCTTACCATAAATGTCAATAAGACTAAAGTCTTGGCACAACCTTCACCAGGCACACCTCTTCCTCAGTTCAATATCTCCTTCTCAAATTTGCCATTAGAACAGGTAGACCACTTCTCGTACCTGGGCAGTACCATTTCTCTGAGCTGTACCTGTGAGCAGGATGTGGATAAGAGAATTGGCACAGCCCATGCAGCATATGTACGATTAGCGCACCGGGTCTTCATGAATAAAGATCTGTCCATGAGTACAAAGCTTATGGTGTACAAAGCAGTAGTCATTTCTACATTGTTGTATGGCTGTGAAACGTGGACCCTTTACTGACGTGATCTCAGGAAGCTGGAGCGTTTCCACCTACAAAAACTTCGATCAATCCTGAGGATTAAATGGGAAGACCGCATTTCCAATATTGCTGTTCTGGAAAAGGCTCAAATCAACAGCATACAATCATCCATAATAGGTCACCAATTTAGATGGATTGGTCATGTCCATCGGATGGATGATGTGAGATTACCTTGTTAGATGCTATATGGAGAGATATGCTATGGCACCAGACCTCATGGTGGTCCTAAGAGGCGCTACAAGGAACAATTTAAACAGACCATGAAATTGTCAGGTCTTGATTCACAAACCTGGGACATGCTGGCTGAAGACCGCTCAACTTGGCGCCGTACCATCTCGGATACTGTAAAGACGTTTGAAAGGGATCGACGCACACATGAAGAGGCCAAGCGTCAAGCTAGGAAACTTCGAGCAGCCCAACCACGTCCTCCTCCAGCAATACTATGTGACTTGTATGGTCGCTTGTTCCATGCCAGGATTGGACTCTTTAGTCACCGTAAACACATCCACAAACTGGACTGAAGGAAGAAGATTTATACTCGGATTCGAGTTAAAGCCGATGATGAGTGATATGGGCGAACGATGGATTGGAAGTCCAAGAACAAGAAAATGTTTGGAACCCGGAGATAGATGAGCATGGAATGAAATTCAGTGTGGAGAAGAGTCAGACGATGGTGATGACAAGAAATGTGTGAGGTGGTAGGGGGAATATTGCAGTAGATGGAAAACCATTACAAGTTGTGAAAAGCTTTAAATACTTAGGGAGTGTCCTAACAGACGGGGGGGGGATAAGTGAGGAAATTGGTAAGAGGATCCAACAAGCAAATGGGTTTTACCAGAGTGTGAGGGGTCTTGTGTGGAACCAGGAAGTTCCTGAGAAATGTAAAATGTTAAAAAAATCTTATATTTAGCATATTACACACCTATATTGACGTATGAAAAGATTGAGCAATGGGAATTGAAGATACATGTGGTGAAGAGTAAAACAGTGGTGATGAGTCGAGGTAAGAAAGAAGGAAAAGGAGTAATCAAATAGGAGATAAGGAATTGGAAGTGGTGAAACACTTCAAATACTTGGGAAGTGAACTGACTGAGGATGGAAGACTAGATTTGGAACATAGCAGAAGAATACCACTCGGGAGTGCTTTCTACCAACAGGTACGGGGATTAGTATGGAACAAGGACATACCATTTAAGGCTAAAGAAGTTATGTACAAAGCATATTATGTTCCTATACTGACATATGCAGTGGTCACTTGGACAATGACTAAGAGGGATGAGAGCAGAGTCATCATCATCTTGTACAGTTTCCAGCCCCAGGCTGGGTCTGTTTGGAACATAAGCCTCGCCACTTAGTTCTTTCTTCCCACCACCTCTCCGCTGTCACTCTGGTCCAGTCCTCGCCTCTCTTCTTGACACATTCCTCCACTCCTTTCAGCCATCTATCTCTTGGTCTTCCCCTTGGTCGTTTCTTCTGCATCTGCATCTCATGTATCCTCTTGGGAATCTTCTTCTCATCCATTCTCTTTAAGTGTCCATACCACCTCAGTCTTGATGTCTCAATCCTGCCTTGCAAGGGCTCCTCTTTCACCATTTCCCTGACCTTTTCATTCCTCACCCTGTCTCTTCTTGTTACTCCGATCCTACTTCGCAGGAACTTCATTTCACCTGCCTGTATTCTGCTTATGTCTCTTTTCTTCATTATCCACGTTTCTGAAGCATAGGTCAGTTTCGGGATATAGTAGCTTCTGTATAACACTTCCTTGCTTTTTTGTGGGACATCTTTATTCCACACTAAGCTCCTAATGCTTCTCAGAAATGCTTCTGCCTGTCTGCCACGTTCCGTAATCTCTTTGTCATTTCTCCCATTTTCCTCCACTATACTTCCCAAGTACTTGAGACATTCCACCTTCTCCAGCTGTCCACCTCCAAGTGTTATCTCACTCATTGGTCTGTCCTTTTTCCTGGTCGTTAACAGGATCTCACATTTACTGATGTTGAACTTCCATCCGTACTCTCCCACGGTTTCTTCCCAAGCCTTCAGCTGCTCCTGAATTTCCTCCTCCGTGTTTCCCCAGACCATGAGATCATCTGCAAACACCATTGCTTTCATCTTATCTTCTCCTATCTTTCCTGCTATCCGTGTCATTACCTCGTCCATAACCACAATAAAGAGAAGGGGTGACAGCGCACTACCCTGTTTCAGGCCACTCATTTGTCTGAACCAGTCTGTTCTCTCCCCTCCAACTTTCACACAACTCACACTTCCACAATACATCTCCTTCACTCTGCCTACAGTCTCTTTTTCCACTCCCATGTTTTCCATTGCTTTCCAAACCTTCTCCCTACACACACTATCATAGGCCTTTTCGATGTCCAGGAAGGCCCTCAGCAGATCCTCTCCAAATTCGTAGTGGTGTTCCTGGAGCTGTCTCACTGAAAATATGAGATCCACTGTTGATCTCCCAGGTCTGAATCCATACTGCTCCTCTCTTAATTTTCTCTCCACTTTGGCTCGTATTCTACTTTCTAATATCTTTTCATATATCTTGGTACAGTGAGGTATGAGTGTGACTCCCCTGTAATTTCTGCACTCCTTTCTGCTTCCTTTCTTAAATATTGGGACAATTAATCCTTTCTTCCAATCTTCTGGGGTCTTTTTCTCCTTCCATATCACCCTCATCACACGGTACAGCCACTGTTTCCCAACCTCCCCTGCTGCCTTCACCATTTCAACACTCACTTCATCCACACCCGGTGCTCTTCCTCCTTTCATCTTGTCTATAGCCATCTCCAGTTCTCTCCAAGTCAGGTCCTTTTCCATTCCTGTGTTGTCTTCTCCATCTTCCAATACATTGTCTTCCTCCCTATGACCATTTGGATTCAGCAAATCCTCAAAGTACTCTTTCCACACTGTCTTGAGTGCCTCTTTGTTGTGTACCTCATTTCCGTTTTTGTCCATCATTACCACATCCTCTCGCAGACCTCTTCTCTTACTTTTGACCATCCCATAAAGTACTTTCTTATTTCCTCTGCTGTCTTCCTCCATCATCTCTGTCCACTTTACCATCCACTTCTTGCTCTCCTCTGCGACAATCTTGTTTGCTTCTTTCTTCATCTTATAATCTTCCCTTGTCAGATCAGTTCTTTCCTGGAACCACACTCTGAAAGCCTTGTTCTTCCTTCCCACAGCTTCTTTTACTCTCTCATTCCACCATGGTGTCTCTTTACACCGCTTTCTGTTGCTTGTTCTTCCACATACTGCCACTGCAGCTTCCACCATTGTGTTTTTGAATTGCTTCCATTCCTCTTCCCCTGTTTTAGGATTGTCTGTTGGCATCCTTTCCCTTATTATCTTCTGGAATTCTTCCTTGACTTCCTTTTCCTTGAGTTTCCATACTTTGATTCTCCTTTCCTGGTACTCTGTCCTCTTGCTATCCTTAACAACTCCCAGGTTCATTACAAGTATTCTGTGGTCGCTATCTAAGGCCTCTGATGGTATTACCTTTATATCTCTGACACTTCTCTTCATTTCCCAGTCGTACAGCATGTAATCTACCAAAGATTTCTTTGTTAAATCACTGCTGTACCACGTTACCTTGTGGCTTTCTTTCTTCCGGAACCAGGAGTTGCCTACTACTAAACCATTTCTCTTGCAAAAATCTAGCAACTTTCTCCCTTCTTCATTCCTGCTACCTCATCCTTCTGCTCCCAATACATTTTCATATCCTTGCCTTTCACTTCCTACATGTGCATTCAAATCTCCCATGACAATGATGCTCTGCCCATTCAACTGCTGTTGTAGCTCCTCCTCAAAGTCTTCCTTCTCTTGAGCTGTACATCCAACTTGAGGGGCATATACCTGGGCTATCTCCAGGCTTCTTCCCTTTACAGTTACTCTGATCTTCATGATCCTGTCACTTATTCCCTTTACCTCTTCCTTCATTCCATCTCTCACAACTACTCCTACTCCGCTGCTCCTTCCTTCACTGTTCCCACTCCAGTACAACCGGTACCCTTTCCTCAGTTCTCTGCGACTTTCTCCTTTTCCATCTTGTTTCTGCCAAGCCCAGTACATCCAGTTTTCTTCTCTCCATCACATCTACAATCTCCTCCACTTTTCCTGTCAGTGTCTGTATGTTTAATGTCCCAACTCATAGTCCATTAGCATATCCGGGTCGTCGTCGTTTGCATATGTCCTTTCCGAGACCTGTTCCTGGTTTGAAAGCAAATATGATATCCACTACTGGCTTGCTAGGCCTATCGTAGCTTCACCAGAGCCCCGTCAACCGTCACTTTTCAGGGTTTCCATAGAGCCTTCACAGCTACCGTAGCGGTCCCGGGGCACACAAAGTCCCCACTGTACTTCACCCCTACAGGCAATTCCCTACTTCATGCCGTTGCCCGTCTCCCACCACGTGGAGGAGGGGTTGGACTTGTGGGAGACCAGACAGCAGAGTACAGAAATTAAATGACAAACTGGAGCAAAACAGATTGAGATGGTTTGGACATGTCAAACGGATGAATGAAGTAAGGCTACCAAGACGAGCACTGGAACGATGGATGACGGAAGAGAGGACGAGGAAGACTAAGAATGCTTTGGATGGACTCTGTGAAGAATAGCATTAGAAAACAGAACCTGGATTGGAACACCGTGTCGGAAGAGGAGTGGTGGAACAACAGAACAAAGTGGGGAGGAATCATATTTGTCCCCACCCAGTGTCAACTGGAAAAGGGGAAATGAAGTTGATGATGATGATTGACATATGCAGCAGGCACGTGGACAACAATTAAACGGGAGGAAAGTAGAATCCAGACAGCGGAGATAAGTTCCTTGGAGGTATAATTATTGGAAAGACCCGCAGAGGCAAAATAATCAGTAACAAGGAAATTAGTGAGAAAACTGGATTCCCGAAGTTACAAGACAAGGTCAATGTCAGTAAGCTAAAATGGTTTGGACATATGATGGGAATGGGAGAAGACAGAGTCCCGAAGCGATTATTTGCTGAGAAAGTCACGGGAAGGCACCAAAGGGGACGGCTGTGAATGAGGTGGATGGATGCAGTAAGGGTGACCGTTGAGAAAAGTGTAGTGAAAGTGGAGAATGTATTGGAAGAGGGACGAGAGTGGTGGAGAGACAGAAAAGTATGGAGGTTCTTGATTCACACCCCGACCCAGATCACTGGAACCGGGAAATGAAGAAGAAGAAGGATCCTATTGCGTATTCATCTTTTTGTTGGTATATATTGCTATTAAACGGGAATAAATTGTTATTTAGTGTGAAATTGAGAATTTCTAAGATTTCATCTTCTATTTGGCTTATGCCACTATGATCCATTAAATGTTGGCTCTTTTTTGATTCATTGATCAGGATATTAGAAGGAAGCTTTTAGTTTTACGTGACCGTTAATCATGTGATCATGAGCCACGGGACCTCCTTTTTACGTGGAATCCGAACCACAGGACATGGCATTTCACTTCGAAAATCTCGCATGCATTGACCGGGAATCAAACCCGGTCCACCTTGGTGAGAGGTCAACAGCTTGACCGCTGTGCCACTATGCCCCCTAGGATATTAGAATACATACCCTTTATAGCACATGAATGTTATGTTATATTTTCATTGAGCTTGAAGTTTTTTGTCTTTCATTTTACTGAAGTTTATTGTATTGGAAATAGTTGTGTTAGCTAAGAATTTTAAGTATTTTTTCTGGATAACTTTTCTAGATGTGGACTGTTTCTCTAGTTAACAATGGGTGTAATGGGAATGTTTGCTTTATGAATTTTGTGTAGGGCTTTGGCAGTTGGTAGGCAGTGGTTCATATTGATCATGTGGTTAGTGTCCTTACTGATGAATAAAAATTTAGTGCCCTTTTTGTAATTGAAGTACATTGTTAAGAGTAGGATCCTTCTTAGCTTTGCTGAAAGGGCTGTGGTGGCGCAGTGGTCTAGCTGCTTGCCTCTCACCAATGCTGACCAGGTTCCATTCCTGGTCATTGCATGCAAGTTTTTTGATAAAACACCTTGTCCTTTGGTTCGGATTCCATGTAAAAATGGGCTTATGATCATGAGGTTATTTATTGGTCACGTAAAACTACAAGCTTCCTTCCTTTCCTTAACTTTGCTGAAATTTTGGTTCTCAAATAATTTTTGTTGTTTTTTCAATGTAGTTATTTTTGTCCAATATTATTTTGACATTACATCTGAATTGGCTATGAATAGGGTATGGTTCTTAACTTTTTCGTTCAGGGTTTGGATAGCTTGCGTGTTGTTCTTTTCAATCTTGGTATTATTATTATTATCATTATTATTTATTATTGATTGTAATTTCTTTCTTGTTTCATTTTTTGGTTATACTTTGTTCTTCTGTTCGAAGATTCTGTATGGTTAGTTCTGTTTCCGCAATTAGATTGGTTAGGCTTTCCAGCAAATTCCGGCACTCTCAAGAAAGCAACATTCTGAAGCTTAATTTTAATGTCCCTTTCTTGGTTGAAATTAGCGTTTTTATTTAAACTCGCGGACCCATGCAAGAACTCTTGCATAATGGATTGTGTGCCCCCCATGTGTACAGACTACCCCTCCAGCACTGGTGCTATGCAGGCTATAAGCGATGCTAGGGGCTATCGACTTGTTTATTTGTTTAAAAGCGCTTTATAAACAAATAAATATATGTCCGTTGAATTTTCAAGATATGCAAGATTTTTCCTGTACTATTGTGACATTTTGGAAGATTTTGGTATAAACCACACCTTCTAACTCCCTCTGGTTTAGGAGCTTGAGTTTTGTGAAACATACACCTTAGCGTATTATATAATAAGATCAGTGTATACGGTAAATGCACCAATGGTCGTCATGTTAAGACAGATTTAGTCAAGAAAATATATACGCCTTACACATTTTGGTAAATTTAATCAACAAAAGCACTGTACCTAACCTCAAACTCTACTCAAACACAAGGAAAGTCCAAATATCGAAGATATTCGTTTTAGGAAAAATTACATATTCTTTTAAAAAGTGTGTTTTTGTGCCAGTGTTCGGCACGATGTATTTGGATTTTTCCTATATTCGTCTCCCGTTTGCACCTATTGCCGTCACATTGTTAGTTTTCCTTGTCTGCTGTTTATAATGCATTTCTGTCAATTGTTGCATAAGACACCGATTTATCGACTTGGAGGCTAACATTTACGAATAAAACAGTTCCAGTAATTATGTTTTTTTTTATTTTTAATAAAAAACGATATATTAAAAAAAATGGCAGCGGGAATGGTGGGTAGAAGACATACGAGCATGAAAATATCGTAATTCTGCTCTGAACAAGTGAGACCATGGCATAACAGCCCGGAAAATGACCATTTGCCGAGGCCTAACACCAATTGTTGCCAAAAGTTTCGAAAAACCTTCTTCACTGCAGTATCTTCGCTATTAGCAACCCTCTGAATTCGCTACTCATGTACATTTTTCTTCCAGGCAGTCTTTAGTGGCTTAAAAACCCCTACATCCGTAGGTTGAAGTACGTGTGTGGCATTAGGTAGTCAT
This sequence comes from Meconema thalassinum, assembly GCA_946902985.2. Classification (NCBI taxonomy): domain Eukaryota; kingdom Metazoa; phylum Arthropoda; class Insecta; order Orthoptera; family Tettigoniidae; genus Meconema; species Meconema thalassinum. Next base: position 38,124,607 of record OX336391.1, on the reverse strand, counting down.
CATCATCATCATCATCATTTTCCGTTTTCCAGCCTAGGCCGGGTCGGAGCAAACATGAGTCCCCTCCACTTTACTCGGTCTGTCCACCACTCTTCCTCAAGCACTGAACGCCACTCCATGTTCCGGTTTATCACGCTGCACTTAACAAGGTCCAACCACCGACCTCTAGGTCTTCCTCGTCCTCTTTTTCCCGTCATTTGCCTCTCCATCACTTGTTTTGGCATTCTTTCATCATTCATCCTCTTCACATGTCCATACCATCTCAATCTGTTCTGTTCCAGCTTTTCATTCAGCTTCTGTACATTCACTTCCTTTCGAATGTCTTCATTTCTCACTCTATCTCTTCTAGTCTTCTGTAACATACTCCTCAAAAATTTCATTTCGGCTGCCTGCATTCTACTTTCATCCCTCCGGGTCATAGGCCAAGTTTCTGCTCCGTATGTCAATATTGGTAAGTAATAAGTCTTGTACATCACTTCTTTAGCCTTCATTGGTATGTCATTATCCCAAATTAAATTCCGAACTTGATAGTAGAAGGCACTCCCACCTTGTATTCTCTTGCTAATTTCCATATCCAGTCTTGCATTTTCCATCAATTCACTTCCCAAATACTTGAAGTGCTCAACTACTTCCAGATTTACATCTCCAATTTTAACAATTCCTTTCCCTTCTTCCTTATGTCTTGTCATCACCATTGTCTTACTCTTTTCTACACTGATTTTCATTCCCCATTTCTCAATATTTTCCTTTAAAACATCCAGCTGTTCCTGGACCACTTTCTCATTCTCTCCCCAAATCAGAACATCATCCGCAAATAAGATTATGTTCATTCTTGTACCTGTGTAGGCTTCCTTTGTTGCCTTCAGTATATCATCCATCACCATTATGAATAGCAGTGGTGAAAGCACACTCCCTTGTTTCAAACCAGTTTCAATTTCAAACCATCCTGTTCTACCTGCTTGGGTCTTCACACAACTGCAACACTTACTGTACATTGCTTTTGTCATTTGTATCATTTCATCTCCAATACCTTTCTGTTTTAAGCTTTCCCAAACTCTGTCTCTAGGGACACTATCATATGCCTTTTCTAAGTCAATAAAGGTCATTACCATGTCTTTTCCATATTCCCAGTGTTTTTCCATAGTTTGTCTTACAACAAAGATAGGTTCCACTGTTGATCTTCCCCTTCTGAACCCAAATTGTTCCTCTTGAATTTGGTTTTCAACCCTTTTTCGGATTCTTTCCTCTAGTATTCTCTCCATGATCTTGGCAACATGCGAGATAATAGTAATTCCTCTGTAATTTCCACACACCTTCTTGTCTCCTTTCTTGAATATTGGTATAATGATACCTTTCTGCCAATCTTCTGGAATTTGTTTTGCTCTCCACACACTCTTGAGTACTCTTGAAGTCCAATATATTCCAATGGGTCCTGCAGCCTTTATCATTTCTACTGCCACTTCATCCACTCCCACAGCTTTTCCCATCTTCATCTTCTTAATGGCCAATTCCACCTCTGCCATTGTAATGTCCGCTTCCATTTCTTCTTCTTCCACATCCGGCACTACAGTAACTTCTGTGTACGTTACATTCCTGACATTTAGCAGTCCATGAAAATATTCTTTCCATCGGTTCTTAATCTCTTCTGGTTCCTTCAATATCACTCCTTCTTTGTTTTTCACAAATCCAGCGTTTACATGTTCCTTCCTTCTACTCTTAACTACACTAAATAATAATTTCTTTCCACACTGACAATCATCTTTAATTTCCTGTGCGAATAACTCCCAACTTTTCTTCTTCTCTTCTGCCACTACTTTCTTGCAGATTTGTCTAGCTTCTACATATCTCAATCTACTTTCTTCAGTCCTTTTTGTTTTCCACTGTTTCCAACTCTTCTTCTTTTCCTTCACTTTTTCTTTAACTCTTTCATTCCACCATGCTGTTTGTTTATCTTTCATCTTCCCCGATGTTCTTCCACATGTTTTCTCTGCACAACTAACAAATGCATCCTTAAATTGCTTCCATTCTTCTTCCACATGTCCAACATCAGTCTTTGGTACTAGTTGTTGCAGTTCCATCTTAAATTCTTCTTGCACCTGTTTATCCTTCAACCTCCATGTTTTTATGTTTCTTTCTTTTCTTTCCTTCAGTTTTCTAATTTTTCCAACTTTCAGCTTTGCTATTACTGCTCTGTGATCTCCACCAAAAGCCTCGTCCGGCATGGCAGTAACATCCATCAGGTTTTTGCTTTTGTCTTTTTCTACCAAAATGTAGTCAATCAGGGTTTTAGTTCTTCTCTCTCCCCATCCATATCTGGTAATCTTTTGGCTGTTTTTCTTTCTGAACCATGTATTTCCAACCATTAGTTGGTTTCTCTGGCAAAAGTCAATTAATATATCCCCTTCTGGATTTTTATTTCCATATCCATAGGGTCCCACGATCTCTTCTCTTCCCAGTCTCTCTGTACCTACTTGGGCATTCATGTCGCCTATTATTATGGCCTCCTTGTCTTCAATGTACTTGTCTACTTCTTCAAGGAAACTTTCTAACTCTTCTTCCTTGTTTTCAGTTTGTGGAGCATAAACTTGTATTAGATCTTTTGTTCCTGTCTCAAACTGAATTCTCATGACAATAATCCTGTCACTCACGTTCTTTACCTCTTCCACATATTCCAGGATATCTTTCCTCACAATTATTCCCACTCCATTTTGCTTTGCCTTTCCTCCACTGTAAAACAGCCTGTATCCATCTGTCAGGGTTCTTTCTCCTTTACCTTGCCACTTTGTCTCACTCAATCCGAGGATGACAATTTCCTTCTCTTTCATGAAATCTACGAGTTCCTCCGTCTTGCCATTTAAGGTCAATACGTTAATGGTACCAATTTTGATATGTTGTGATCCTGGTCGCCCACTTCTCACAGCTCCCCCAGAGTCCAAAGAGCTGCGCGTCGCTTGCAGGGGACGCCCTAGTAAAGCCACCAAAACAATTCCGTGATCCTCACAAAATTTACTAGTATGTATGGTCAAGTGTGAGAAGTGCCGTCTATGAATAGAATGCCAGGAAGAGGAATGTCCTTCTCAACCAACCCAGGATGAAATATGTTACTGAGAAATTCGTAAAACACTTCCCCCGTCATCCACCCGTTTGACGATTTGCCAGTGCCCCAGTGTGCTGGCATTGCGGCAATGATGTCTTGAGGCAGACGTTCATACTTGAACACTACAAGGGACGAAGATATATCGCCGTGGGCATTGCCTGTTACAAGTACCGTCAAGCATTCTTTCTCATCCGAATTCACTTGCCGATATATTGTCTTGTCACCACTGTTTGCCAGCACTTTGTTACCTTTCGGATTGAGAAAGAAAACCGTCTCGTCAGCGTTGAACAGTAGCCGAGGGTCTGACAAAATTGACTGGAAGTCGTCCACTAAATAGCTGTAGACTTCTGAAACCCAGGGTTTATTTTGATGTTCTGTAATTGCTGCATGGCTTACTGTCAAATTTTGAGGGGTTCGTAAAAGATAGACCTGGATTTCTTTTTAGGAAAGATTAACGCCATTTCCTTCCTGGCCGCCATCTTTGAAAGGAAAGTCCCTCTTCAATTCTTGTGTGAGGCACTACACACTATTTTGCAAATCGTCCTTTGTTACCGGGACCCCTCTTTTCGTAGTTGGATTACCCATTCAACTAGCATAGCCTCATCTTCCTTTGTTAAAATGGAACTTAGTCCCATTTCCTCTATCTAGGAGATTTTCCTTTAATTTTGTCCGAGAGGGTGTTTCTCGGAACACCATTCCTCTCCACGGCCTTTTTAATACTCATGCCGTCCTCCACAACGGCCTTAATAGCAGCTTCCATTTGCTCAATATCATAATTCAGAACTGTGCGTTTCGACATATTGCCTGGGGCAGGTGACCTCGTAGTTCTGCCCCTTAAAACAACAATAACTATCTAACATATTGCCTGAAAGCAAAGATTTAGTCTTAGAATAATATAATATTTTTCATCTCAATAAAAAAAAAAAATCCTCTGTAGCACGCCTAGCCAAAAAAAACTATGCCTACTGAGGTGCGGCCGTTAAGAAGAGAGTCGTACGTAATAATAACAATACCCTGTAAATGTTTATTGGTTGCGAAACGTTAACACAAAGATTAACATTATCGTGCACTAGTGTTCGTCATGAATGTGCTCTAAAGTTCGTCAGCTATGACGACTACTGGACACGATGATCAAATGATAATTTAATTAATACAGGGTGCTTTAGAGCTACATTATAAGTATATTGCCGCTGTTAGTTAGGTCTTACAAGGAGAAATGACAATGTGCCAGTTTTCGTCACAAATGACGCCCATTGGTAAAGTGCGTTTTTTTTAAATCCAGTGATCGTCGCCGGCATTTCTAACAAAACTAGGCATGTGAGCACGACATAACAAATCACATATATTACAGAAACAATTACCAACTATATCACGCACTTGTAACATTTTAAAATGTCGGAACATAACACGCATGCACATAATTAACTCGCGTGCTTAGCACATGCGAGAGGCAAATGGCGCGTCAAGACAGCTCAGCTCACAGGAGATGCTTGATGCTGGGAATCACCTATTACATCACACACATGTTTTCGCAAAGTTGCTCCTTAGTGGCAAGGAAGGTATGACGCATCTCGTAAGACTTCGTGCGTTGAGAAAGACCCGTTGAAATGCTTATTTTTTGCACTTATATACGAGAGTGATGACGACTGGATCAATGACGAAAACCGGTACAGTTACCTTAATAATGTGTAATGTTGTACTTCAAGAACCATTTTAGCACATTATATTTGCATTTCTTAGAAATATCCAAGTGTAACACATTTTTTTGCTCATCACTGCATTTTCACCGTTAAAAATTGCTTATTATTAAGTTTTGGAATGAAAAGCACATTGAAAAAAATCTCAAAAATAAGCTGTAATGTTTATAATGGCTGTGAAGATAAGAGATATGTAATATTAATGTCACTAGCATTGCGATTGTAATTTTGCTGGGACATATTCTGGAATTTCAAACCTTAAAGTCAGTAGACACCCTGTGTTATTAAATTATTAACATCACTACTTAGCCAGTCGCCTCCATCAAACCCAAGTGCTTGGAATATGCTGAAGAAAATTATTGGTAACATTAGAGGAGCACTGATTGCCTGTTCTTTGTCACAGTTTGTGCATTCCACATCAAGTACGATGAAATGCGGCTGGATGCCAATGTTGGTCGCTGGGCTGTTCACGTTATTGAGCTGTCTCGCACGAAGAGGCATCTGGATCGTGCTGCCTTGATGGTGTTTTGGGAGAAATTGGACAAGTGAGTACAGTCGCAGACTTTTTGATTGGGGATGAAAATAATTGTAAAAGGAGGATATAGATTTGGTATAGGGCTTATGTACTAATCCCCTAAATAAATGAATAACAACAGAACATAAAACCTGTCAAAATGACAAATGCAATGATTGGATGAGAAATGTTTCATGGTCCATGTAGGCTATTCAAAACAGTACCGTATTTCCTCGCATAATCGTCGCACTTTTTTTGCCAAAATTTCGTGGAAAAAAGCAGGGTGCGACGATTATGCGAAGAATATTTAATTTCAAAGAGTACACTGTATCATTATTTGCTGCACGGGCCAGTCATTCGCGTAGCGCGAGTCATAGCCCGCAGTCAGAGACAGGGTTCTTTCTTCTAACAAGGTCAGGACAGGTTAACGCCATTCGCGTCGCGGTTCATAGCCGGCAGGCATAAAGACGATATTACTTTTTCCTGACAGGATCACGCCAAATTAGGCCTATAAACTCGCGGAATGTGCGCTGGTCGTTCGCGTCACAGCTCATAGCCCGCAGGCATAAAGACGAGAGTACTTTCTGCTGACAAGATCACGCCAGATTGGGCCTATAAGCTTGCGGAATGTGCGCTGACCATTCGCGTCGCGGTTCATAGCCCGCAGGCATAACTACGATATTACTTTCTCCTGACAAGATCACGCCAGATTAGGCCTATACGCTCGCGGAATGTGTGCTGGCCGCTCGCGTCACAGTTCATAGGCCGCAGGTCTAAAGATGAGATTACGTTTTGCTGACATGATCACGCCAGATTAGGCCTATAAGCTCGCGAAATGTGCGCTGACCATTTGCGTCGCGGTTCATAGCCCGCAGGCATAAATACGATATTACTTTCTCCTGACAAGATCACACCAGATTAGGCCTATACGCTCGCGGAATGTGCGCTGGCCGCTCGCGTCACAGTTCATAGGCCGCAGGTCTAAAGATGAGATTACGTTTTGCTGACATGATCACGCCAGATTAGGCCTATAAGCTCGCGGAATGTGCGCTGACCATTCGCGTCGCGGTTCATAGCCCGCAGGCATAAATACGATATTACTTTCTCCTGACAAGATCACGCCAGATTAGGCCTATACGCTCGCGGAATGTGCGCTGGCCGCTCGCGTCACAGTTCATAGGCCGCAGGTCTAAAAATGAGATTACGTTTTGCTGACAAGATCACGCCAAATTAGGCCTATAAGCTTGCGGAATGTGCGCTGACCATTCGCGTCGCGGTTCATAGCCCGCAGGCATAACTACGATATTACTTTCTCCTGACAAGATCACGCCAGATTAGGCCTATACGCTCGCGGAATGTGCGCTGGCCGCTCGCGTCACAGTTCATAGGCCGCAGGTCTAAAGATGAGATTACGTTTTGCTGACATGATCACGCCAGATTAGGCCTATAAGCTCGCGAAATGTGCGCTGACCATTTGCGTCGCGGTTCATAGCCCGCAGGCATAAATACGATATTACTTTCTCCTGACAAGATCACACCAGATTAGGCCTATACGCTCGCGGAATGTGCGCTGGCCGCTCGCGTCACAGTTCATAGGCCGCAGGTCTAAAGATGAGATTACGTTTTGCTGACATGATCACGCCAGATTAGGCCTATAAGCTCGCGGAATGTGCGCTGACCATTCGCGTCGCGGTTCATAGCCCGCAGGCATAAATACGATATTACTTTCTCCTGACAAGATCACGCCAGATTAGGCCTATACGCTCGCGGAATGTGCGCTGGCCGCTCGCGTCACAGTTCATAGGCCGCAGGTCTAAAAATGAGATTACGTTTTGCTGACATGATCACGCCAGATTAGGCCTATAAGCTCGCGAAATGTGCGCTGACCATTTGCGTCGCGGTTCATAGCCCGCAGGCATAAATACGATATTACTTTCTCCTGACAAGATCACGCCAGATTAGGCCTATACGCTCGCGGAATGTGCGCTGGCCGCTCGCGCCACAGTTCATAGGCCGCAGGTCTAAAGATGAGATTACGTTTTGGTGACATGATCACGCCAGATTAGGCCTATAAGCTCGCGAAATGTGCGCTGACCATTTGCGTCGCGGTTCATAGCCGGCAGGTTAAAGATGAGGTTACTTTCTCCTGACAAGACCACGCCAGATTACGCCTATACGCTCGCGGCATGTGCGCTGGCCATTCGCGTCGCGGTTCATAGTCGGCAGGCATAAAGACAAGATTACTTTCTCCTGACAAGATCACGCCAGATTATACGCTCGCGGAATGTGCTAAGTGACGAAGCTTGCCGCTCGCGTCACAGTTCATTGCCCGCAGGCATAAAGACGAGATATTTTTCGTCTGACAAAGTCGCGCCGGGTTATCAAGTCGCGGTAGCGTGTGCAACTGACTGGCGCACAAATACGAACATGCTATGCGACGATTATGCGATGAAATTTTATAAACCTATTTTAGTGTTTGAAAAGTGGGGTGCGACGATTACGCAGTGGCGACGATTATGCGCGGAAATACGGTATTTCTATGGCGAGGCTTCATATCCTAATTCTCAGAGTAGTCTTGTGCATGCCTACATCCAAATTGATTGGCTTCTTTATGGACACATCTGGAGGCTGCAATACGGATGTCAAACTGCCAGGAATTGCTGCTAGTATGACTGCTCTATGTTTTCTGCTTAGAGTCCTCTAAAAATATCCATTTGAAGTCCTTGGCATTGAAGAAATAATCTTAGACCCTGCTGTAATCTTTGCATGGAAAAGCCCTGAATCTTTAAGACAGAAGAAGACAAAAGAGGTCAATAGAGCATGGGCATTGTTATTTTCAATATTCATGGGATTGTGCACTATGTCCCTGCAGCTCAAGAAGCGAATGGCGATTTCTACTGCAATGGTTTGAGACATCTTGGGGAAGATATGGTATTCATCTGAAACTGCTGCAATTCTGCAAAGAGTGAAACTGTATGCTCCATAACTAAAGATACGAGAAATTATATTTTGAAATCGATTTTGTAGCACTTCAATTTAGAAAAAATAACATTTTGTAGCATTTTGAATTTTAAAAATTTGAATTTTGTAGCATAAAAAGTTACTCACCAGGTATGATTAGAGAACAGATTCAAAATTAATTAGCACGGAAACTAATTCAAACATGTTCAGGATTGGATATATGGGTATTTCTGATAAGCGGCATACCCATTTAAAAGAATCCCTCTCGGCACGCTGGAAGGCGGAGATAAATTTCACCGGTCAAAGAAAAATATAAAAAGAAATACCCACAGTTATTCAATAAAGCAATACACCTTAGGCAATAAAACGTTTATATTACCGGTAATATTAATTAAATACCAGTTTCGGCCACATTATGGCCTTCTTCAGTTTTTCAAAGAAGAAAACAAAAAACTAATGTTAAACTATGAGCAAAGCTTTTGAAAACAACATTTAAACTTGGTCTTTCTTATTAAAATTTTAAAACATAATTCACCTGTGTCATCATCATCATCATCATCATCTTGCACAGTTTCCAGCCACTGGCCGGGTCTGTTTGGAACACAAGCCTCTCCAAAGTCTTCTGTCTTCCCACCATCTCTCAGCCTCCACCCTTGTCCAGTCTTCTCCTCTCTTCTTCACGCTTTCTTCCACCCCCTTCAGCCACCTGTCTCTCGGTCTCTTTCCTTCCCACTTCGTCTCGTGTACTCTCCTGGGTATCCTCTTCTCCTCCATTCGTTATGTCCATACCATCTAAGCCTAGATTTCTCTATACCATCCTGTAATGGTTCCTCCTTCATTAATTCTCTGATCCTCTCATTTCTTATTCTGTCCATCTTTGTAGCTCCAATACTGCTTCTCAAGAACCTCATCTCACTGGCCTGTATTTTGCTCTTCTCCCTTCCTTTCATAACCCAGGTCTCCGAGGCATACGTCAGGATACGGACATAGTACGTCCGATATATGATCTTTTTGCTGTTCTGAGGGACATCCTTGCTCCATAACATGCTTCTCACACTCCTCCGAAATGCTTCTGCCTGCCTCCCCCGCTCATTTATTTCTCTATCGTTTCTTCCATTATCTTGTATCAGGCTTCCCAGATACTTGAAACTCTCCACTTTCTTCAGCTGTTCCCCACCAATTGTTATTCCCGTTGTGGTTCTTTCCTTCTTCCTTGTTATGATCACCATCTCACTCTTATTTATGCTAAATTTCATCCCATATCCTTGTATTATTCCTTCCCACCCGCCCAACTGTTCCTGTACCTCCTCCTCCTTGTTTCCCCAAATAATCAAATCATCTGCAAACACCATTGCTTTCATCTTTCCTTCCCCAATTTCTTGTGCCACCCGGGTCATTATGTCATCCATCACAACAATGAAAAGTAACGGTGACAGTGCACTTCCTTGTTTCAGGCCATTTCTCTGTTCCAACCAGTCCGATCTTTCTCCTCCCACTTTCACACAGCTCACGCTTCCCTTGTACATCTCCTTTATCCTCCTTATAGTCCATTTTTCTACTCTTCTATCCTCCAGGGACTTCCATACTTTGTTTCTGCATACATTGTCATATGCTTTCTCAATGTCCAGGAAGGCCATCAGTAGATCTGTTCCATACTCATAGTGCTGTTCTTGTAACTGCCTTACAGCAAAAATCAAATCCACTGTGGACCTTCCTGCTCTGAAGCCATGTTGTTCTTCCCTCATCCCTCCTTCTATCCTTGTCCTAATTCTCCTTTCCAAAACTTTCTCAAACATCTTTGCACAATGACTCATCAGTGTTATTCCCCGATAGTTTCTGCATTCTGTTCTACTACCTTTCTTGAAGATCGGGACAATTATTCCCTTTTTCCAGTCCTCTGGGGTCTTCCTTTCCTTCCATGCTGTCTTCATCACTCGGTACAACCATTGTATCCCCACCTCTGCTGCTGCTCTCACCATCTCCACTCTCAACTCATCCACACCCGGTGCCTTCCCTCCTTTCATCTTGTTCACTGCATCTTCCACTTCTTTCCATGTTAAGTCCTTTTCTGTTTGCAGTTCATATTCCTCTTCCCCGATTTCTTCCTCCTCACCATCTTTTCCATTTGGGTTCAGAAGTTCTTCAAAATATTCTTTCCACATTTTCTTCAGTTCTTCCCTATTTTCTATCTCTTGTCCTCTTTTGTTCACCATTCTAACATAATCCGTAGGATCCTTCCGCCTCTTATTTTTACCATCCCATACCGGACCTTTTTTGTACCTTGATTATCCTCCATCATCTTTGTCCACTCTTCCATCCACTTTCTTCTCTCCTCAGCCACTACTCTCTTCGCCTCCTTCTTTCTTTCCTGGCACTCTTCCCTTGTCTCTACCGTCCTATTTTGATACCACCTCCTAAAGGCTCTATTCTTTTCCCTTACTATATCTTTTGTGTTCTCATTCCACCATGGTGTTTCCTTCCAACTCTTCTTACTACTTGTCCTCCCACATACTGCTTCTGCTGCACCTACTAGTGTCTTCTTAAATCTAGCCCATTCCTCTTCCACCCCTCTTTCTTCATCTGTTGGAATTCCTTCCTTTACCATTTTGAGGTACTCGACCCTTCTATCCCTTTCTTTCAGTTTCCATATCCTTATACATCTTTCCTGGTTCTCAGTCCCTTTCTTCTCCTTACTCCCTCTCAGGTTCATTACCAGCAATCGATGCTCGCTATCCAGGTTCTCCGATGTTATAACCTTGATGTCCGTGATGTTCTTATTTAGTTCTTTCTCATACAGTATATAGTCGACCACCGATTTCCTGGTCAAGTCATCACTGTACCATGTGATTGTGTGGCTCTCTCTTTTCTTAAACCAGGAGTTCCCAACTAGCAGGCTGTTCCTCTGGCAGAAGTCCAACAGTCTCTTTCCTTCCTCATTTCTTCCGCCCCAACCCTCTGGTCCTAGAACACTCTCATAACCTTGTCTTTCTCTTCCTACATGGGCATTGAGATCCCCCATAACAATCATATTTCTTCCTACCAGATGCTTCTGCAATTCCTCTTCCAACTCCTCCTTCTCTTCAGAGGTGCAGCCTACTTGTGGAGCATACACTTGCACTATTTCTACGGTCTCTCCCCTCAGTGCTACTGTCACTTTCATCATCCTATCACTTATTCTCCTCACTTCTTCTTTTAAACCATCTCGTACTACTACTCCCAGTCCATTCCTCTTTCCCTCTTCGTTCCCACTCCAGTACTGTCTAGAGCCTTGTCTCAGTTCTCTCCTTCCTTCCCCTTTCCACTTTGTTTCTGCCAATCCCAATAAATCCAACTTCTTTCCATCATATCCACTATCTCCTCCACCTTCCCCGTCAGCGTTCTTAGGTTTAAAGTTCCAAATCTTAGTCCGTGTTTACAGCAGTGTCGTCGTCTATTATATCCATCATGTCCGAGGCTCGTTCCATTTTTGAAAGCATTTGGTTTTATCCACTACTGGCTTGCTGGGCCTATCGTAGCTTCACCAGATACAGCCGTATTGCTCTTCTCGAGGATATGCACCTCTCTATGCATAATTACTTGTGATGATGGCCTCCTCTCTTGCAAAATTCCAATCCGGAGGTAAACTAGTCCCCCTTCGGATCTCCGGATGGGGACTACACGAGAGGGGGTTAACATCACCGAAGTGACAAAGAGGAAATCTGATATTCTACGGATCGGAGCGTGGAATGTTAGAAGTCTGATAGGCACTGGTTAGGAAACGTAGAAAGGGAAATGGATAGGTTGATGTTGGATTTGGTTGGGATTAGTGAAATGTGCTGGCAGGAAGATTTTTGGTCAGGAGACTATAGGATCAATAGTACTAAATCAAACAATGGTCAAGCAGGAGTTGGTCTCATATTGACTAGGAAACTTGGACAGCGGGCGGAATATTATGAGCAATATAGTGAATGAATTATTGTAGCAAAAATCAATACCAAACCTACGTGCACCACAGTGGTACAAGTCTATATGCCTACCGGTCAAGCTGATGATGAAGATGTTGAAAAGGTCTAGGAAGAAATAGATGAAATTCTGAGGTATATCAAGGGTGATGAAAATGTTATAGTAATGGGAGATTGGAATGCTGTGGTAGGAAAAGGAAGACAAGGGAAGTTAGTAGGAGATTTCGGATTCATCATCATCATCATTTTCCGTTTTCCAGCCTAGGCCGGGTCGGAGCAAACATGAGTCCCCTCCACTTTACTCGGTCTGTCCACCACTCTTCCTCAAGCACTGAACGCCACTCCATGTTCCGGTTTATCACGCTGCACTTAACAAGGTCCAACCACCGACCTCTAGGTCTTCCTCGTCCTCTTTTTCCCGTCATCTGCCTCTCCATCACTTGTTTTGGCATTCTTTCATCATTCATCCTCTTCACATGTCCATACCATCTCAATCTATTCTGTTCCAGCTTTTCGTTCAGCTTCTGTACATTCACTTCCTTTCGAATGTCTTCATTTCTCACTCTATCTCTTCTAGTCTTCTGTAACATACTCCTCAAAAATTTCATTTCGGCTGCCTGCATTCTACTTTCATCCCTCCGGGTCATAGGCCAAGTTTCTGCTCGTATGTCAATATTGGTAAGTAATAAGTCTTGTACATCACTTCTTTAGCCTTCATTGGTATGTCTTTATCCCAAATTAAATTCCGAACTTGATAGTAGAAGGCACTCCCACCTTGTATTCTCTTGCTAATTTCCATATCCAGTCTTGCATTTTCCATCAATTCACTTCCCAAATATTTGAAGTGCTCAACTACTTCCAGATTTACATCTCCAATTTTAACAATTCCTTTCCCTTCTTCCTTATGTCTTGTCATCATCATTGTCTTACTCTTTTCTACACTGATTTTCATTCCCCATTTCTCAATATTTTCCTTTAAAACATCCAGCTGTTCCTGGACCACTTTCTCATTCTCTCCCCAAATCAGAACATCATCCGCAAATAAGATTATGTTCATTCTTGTACCTGTGTAGGCTTCCTTTGTTGCCTTCAGTATATCATCCATCACCATTATGAATAGCAGTGGTGAAAGCACACTCCCTTGTTTCAAACCAGTTTCAATTTCAAACCATCCTGTTCTACCTGCTTGGGTCTTCACACAACTGCAACAATTACTGTACATTGCTTTTGTCATTTGTATCATTTCATCTCCAATACCTTTCTGTTTTAAGCTTTCCCAAACTCTGTCTCTAGGGACACTATCATATGCCTTTTCTAAGTCAATAAAGGTCATTACCATGTCTTTTCCATATTCCCAGTGTTTTTCCATAGTTTGTCTTACAACAAAGATAGGTTCCACTGTTGATCTTCCCCTTCTGAACCCAAATTGTTCCTCTTGAATTTGGTTTTCAACCCTTTTTCGGATTCTTTCCTCTAGTATTCTCTCCATGATCTTGGCAACATGCGAGATAATAGTAATTCCTCTGTAATTTCCACACACCTTCTTGTCTCCTTTCTTGAATATTGGTATAATGATACCTTTCTGCCAATCTTCTGGAATTTGTTTTGCTCTCCACACACTCTTGAAGTCCAATATATTCCAATGGGTCCTGCAGCCTTTATCATTTCTACTGCCACTTCATCCACTCCCACAGCTTTTCCCATCTTCATCTTCTTAATGGCCAATTCCACCTCTGCCATTGTAATGTCCGCTTCCATTTCTTCTTCTTCCACATCTGGCACTACAGTAACTTCTGTGTGCGTTACATTCCTGACATTTAACAGTCCATGAAAATATTCTTTCCATCGGTTCTTAATCTCTTCTGGTTCCTTCAATATCACTCCTTCTTTGTTTTTCACAAATCCAGCGTTTACATGTTCCTTCCTTCTACTCTTAACTACACCAAATAATAATTTCTTTCCACGCTGACAATCGTCTTTAATTTCCTGTGCGAATAACTCCCAACTTTTCTTCTTCTCTTCTGCCACTACTTTCTTGCAGATTTGTCTAGCTTCTACATATCTCAATCTACTTTCTTCAGTCCTTTTTGTTTTCCACTGTTTCCAACTCTTCTTCTTTTCCTTCACTTTTTCTTTAACTCTTTCATTCCACCATGCTGTTTGTTTATCTTTCATCTTCCCCGATGTTCTTCCACATGTTTTCTCTGCACAACTAACAAATGCATCCTTAAATTGCTTCCATTCTTCTTCCACATGTCCAACATCAGTCTTTGGTACTAGTTGTTGCAGTTTCATCTTAAATTCTTCTTGCACCTGTTTATCCTTCAACCTCCATGTTTTTATGTTTCTTTCTTTTCTTTCCTTCAGTTTTCTAATTTTTCCAACTTTCAGCTTTGCTATTACTGCTCTGTGATCTCCACCAAAAGCCTCGTCCGGCATGGCAGTAACATCCATCAGGTTTTTGCTTTTGTCTTTTTCTACCAAAATGTAGTCAATCAGGGTTTTAGTTCTTCTCTCTCCCCATCCATATCTGGTAATCTTTTGGCTGTTTTTCTTCCTGAACCATGTATTTCCAACCATTAGTTGGTTTCTCTGGCAAAAGTCAATTAATATATCCCCTTCTGGATTTTTATTTCCATATCCATAGGGTCCCACGATCTCTTCTCTTCCCAGTCTCTCTGTACCTACTTGGGCATTCATGTCGCCTATTATTATGGCCTCCTTGTCTTCAATGTACTTGTCTACTTCTTCAAGGAAACTTTCTAACTCTTCTTCCTTGTTTCCAGTTTGTGGAGCATAAACTTGTATTAGATCTTTTGTTCCTGTCTCAAACTGAATTCTCATGACAATAATCCTGTCACTCACGTTCTTTACCTCTTCCACATATTCCAGGATATCTTTCCTCACACTTATTCCCACTCCATTTTGCTTTGCCTTTCCTCCACTGTAAAACAGCCTGTATCCATCTGTCAGGGTTCTTTCTCCTTCACCTTGCCACTTTGTCTCACTCAATCCGAGGATGACAATTTCCTTCTCTTTCATGAAATCTACGAGTTCCTCCGTCTTGCCATTTAAGGTCAATACGTTAATGGTACCAATTTTGATATGTTGTGATCCTGGTCGCCCACTTCTCACAGCTCCCCCAGAGTCCAAAGAGCTGCGCGTCGCTTGCAGGGGACGCCCTAGCATTTTCCGAGGCCATATCATGTTTGCACTCATTTTAGGCTATTATTACGATGGAGTCGCCCGGTCCAAAGGCATTTTATACCTACTGCCAGGTATCAACTAGGCCGCTCCTAACATGGAGAACAGACGCCTTCTGTAGCCGCTCCTCTGGAGTACAGACGCTACGGGTTTGCCTCTTCCGCCATCGACGCCGTACCGAAGCCCCTCTTCTCCGCCGCCAGTGCCGTTGAGGTCTTCACCGTAACCCTGGCAAGGGGCCCTATGACAGGGTGCTACCATCCGGAGCTAGATGGACCCTGGTTTTTTAACGAGGTTGATACTCCTCCCGCTCCTCCTTCCTCATCGCTTGCGAGATGAGGCCCCGGGCTTGCGACCGGTAATAGCGGAGTTTCGGATTATGTGAAAGTAATGATCGAGGAAGCAGGCCGATGGAATTTTGCACCAAGCATGAATTGGTCATAGCTAATACCTTATTCAATAACCACAATAGAAGAAAATACCCAAGGATGAGACCAGGAGATACAGGGCATTACCAAATCAACTTCATTATGGTCAAGCAGAGAATTCAAAACCTGATTTTTGAATTGCAAAACGTATCTCGGTGCTGACATAAACTCTGACCTCAATTGGTTGTTATAATGCAGATTAAAGTTGAAGAAATTGAAGAAAAGTATAAAGCCAAAAAGGTGGGCAATAGACAGACTGAAAGAGAAGGATGTAAACGAAAGATTCTAGAAGAGTATAAAGCAAGGACTAATGAAAAACTGGAAACAGACTTCAATTGCAGACGAATGGGCACTTGAAGAATGAAATAACAATCTGCAGAAGAAAACATTGGTAGGAAAGAAAGATCAGGTAGAAAACCGTGGATCACTCAGGATATACTAGAATTAATGGATGAAAGGTGGAAACACAAGAATGTAAGTGTTGAAAAGGGGAAAGCAGAATATAGACGTCTGAGAAATGTTGTTAACAAGAAGTGCAAGGAAGCGAAAGAAGAATGGTTGAAAGAGAAATGTGCAGGTATGGAAAATTGTCTGAAATTAGGAAACGTAGACCGACCTTATCGAAGGATTAAGAATACTTTTGGGGAAAAGATGGCTAAGTGCTGTAATATTAAGGACACAGATGGAAAGCCTCTAACAGATTGAGATAGGGAAGAAATGGTTGAGAGATGGAAAGCTTACATAGAGTGTTTGTATAAGCGAAAGGAGATTGAGAATCATGTAATGGAAAGGGTAAGAGGAAATTGATGAGGGTGCGAAATGAGATTTAATATTGAGATCAGAATTTGACAGAGCATTGGGAGACTTAAGCAGGAACAAAGCACCAGGCATAGACAATATACCGATTGAGTTACTACGCTGCATAGGAGATGAAGGTCTGATCAGGTTCTTTCACTTGGTGTGTGGGATTTATGAGACAGGTGAGGTGACAGGGGGAGAGGGGGGGGTGACAATGCTGTCATGACATTACTAATTGAAAGCAGTCACAAAAGCTCAATAGGCTATTGTAATGTAAAAAACTTAAGTTGAAATGTCTTATTTTCCTTCCTTTTACTTTATTCTTTTTGATTGTGCTGTACTGAAATGTAGCTTTACCTTCCCATCTGATACAACATTTGGCAGTCTTGATTTAACAGGTAAATCAAGATGTTTAATTTTACTGTAACTATCATGTGTCGAGGACAGTAGCTAACAGAGATATTTTAGCATGTAAGTTCAATGGTTCAACCCTTATAAAAATTATGCTGGACACAACACCTGTTGAACTCAAATAATCCAGTGAAGTCCTATTTATTTTTTGTTAATGTTTTCTTGCAGTGTGTTTTCATTTTGATATGCCTCAAATGAACTTCATTTGATCAATGTGGACTTTCCTTACTTGTTATTGCTTATAGAACATAAACTTGGTCTGTTGTGAGTGAAACTTTGATTCAGATTTTCACACTGCATATGTTGGAAGATGAGTAATAACATTTTCTTTTCCTATTTGTTATCGATTAAGAAATGCAGGTCCGTGATCAATATTTGTTGGCTTACATCACTGCTTACCAGCTCCTAGCTAATGTTCTGTTGCATACTCGTGAATGAATGAGGTGTAATTTGCCATTGCTTTGTTTACACTTTATCAGCTGCATCTCTCCATACCACGGCTTAAATTATCCTTGCCAGAAATGGTAATTAAATCAGGGCCGTGCACACGATGAGCTTGTTTGTGGATCTCAGAGATGTCGTGAAATGAGAGTAGCTAAAAAGTAACTAATTTTTACTTCATACTTCATACTTTCAGCACAAAAGAGTGAAGTGGTCATCACAACGAGGAAGAAGAACAGACTGGATATGGGCATAACACTTGGAGGACAGCAGTTGCAGAAAGTAGAATGCTTCAAGTACTTGGGAAGCATAATTGAAGAAAAGGGAGGCAATAGGATGGAAATAAATGAGAGGGGAAGGTGCGCAGATGGATTTTTCAAGAGTGTTAGGGGGATGATATGGAATAAAGATGTACCACAAAAATGTAAAGGAATCATCTACAAGACCTACTTTGTGCCAATTTTGACATATGGTTCAGAAACATGGGTGATGAAGGAAAGGGACAAGAATAAAATACGAGCAGTGGAGATGAAGTTCCAGAGGAGTAGGGTAGGAGTGACAAGAATGGACAGAGTAAGGAATGAGAGAGTCAGGGAGATGGTAAGAGAGGAACCATTGCAAAATAGAATAGAGCAATCTAGGCTACAATGGTATGGACATGTGAGGAGGATGCAAGAGGAGAGGATACCGAAGAAGATGTTTGGAATGGAAATGACGGGAAGGAGGCCAAGGGGAAGACCAAGGGACAGATGGACAAAAGGAGTTAAGAAGAGTGTGGAGGAAAGAGGAGTGTGCTGGGACACAGTAAATGACGAGAGATGGTGGATGGACAGGAAACGATGGAGAGGCTTATGTTCCAAGCAGACCCGACCAGCGGTTGGAAACTGCTCAAGATGATGATGAAGATGACTTCCAGTCGACACTCTGGTTTGTGATAATCTACGATGTTTACTTTCTCTTTTAAAGTTAAACTTTTACGAGGAGCCATTTCAGATGCACTCACTTGCTACTGTATGGCATAGGTCCTACAGTAGATTTAAGAAGTTTCACGGTACAACTGATCAGATAGTGAAAGTATGAATTCCTTTATCCTGATCATTTCAAGTTCAAGAGAACATTGAAAGTGTTACTGTTAGACTTAGGTTTATTTTTGGTGCAGTGCAGAAGATAGGGGATGGGAAGGTCAGCGCTAACTGGCTTCCAGGAAGCACAACAGTGTGTTCATACAAGACTAATAGACCTACAGAGATCCAATTTCTTTTCAAAACAAGTGTCTCCTAAGAAAGGTTGGTTGATTTTTTTAAATGCGGACGGTGTGTCCGTGTCCGTAATTGCGAGTGTCCACATAAGAGAGATTAATTACTAATATGCTTAATAGGGCTTTGGTCACGGACCTAGAAAATCGTCCGTTACGAAGGGGTGTCCGCTTTAGAGGAGTGTCCGTTAAGATGGATTTCACTGTACCTAGTCTTACCATAAATACTGGCACAACTTTTGAGGGTGGCTGTACTTTCCCCCTTGTAAGGGCCTCCACATTCCTGTATTGTAGCTCCAGCTATGAGTCATTCCAAGTGCAGCTGCAGTAGTGGAAAGTTCTGTGTGGTCGTTTTTAAGATGGAATGGGGCGGTCACGAAAATCGTGTAGCTGTGGTCGCATTGCCCAAGGTAGGCAAATCCCCAGGTGGGATTTTCAAAATTCTCCAGAAACTCAAAATAAGCAAAAGGTTCGTGTACCACACTATCCAGAGCTTCCCCGAGATTGGAACAGTGAAAGACCACTCTGTGCAGACTCCAGAATTGGTGAAAGCAGTGGAGGCTCGTGTGGGAAGAAATCCGGTGCGGAGAGTGTCTGTGATGGCTCATGAGCTGAAAATTTCCAAAATGTCTTTGTCCCACACATTGATAAGTGACCTGGGGCTTCGTGCTTACAAACGATGGAAAGAACACCTCCTCACAAATGCGCTGAAGGAACAGAAGCTCTTAAAATCAAAACACGTTACGCAGCAAATGGTCACCAAAAAATCCTTTAAAAGAAATCAGTGTTGAGGAGACTTTTAATGCCCAAAATGACAGGGTATATGCCACATGCTCTGCACAAGCTGCTGAAGAGGGTCCAAGGATCCAGACAGGCCTTCATCCTTCATCTGTAGTGTGTGGTGAGGCATGAGCTACGAGGGTACCTCGGACCTCCATTTCTATGAGAAAGGGGTCAAAATGTCGGCCCAAGTGTATCAGGAGACAGTGTTGGAGCCACTAGACAAGATACTCAACATCCTCTTCTTCGGCCCCAACACATAAGGCTAGCACATCTCAGGAGTGGGGCCAATGTTCCGGACTTTATTTCGACCTCGGATTGGCCCTCTGAAAGTCCGGACCTAAACCCCCTGGACTGCAAATTGTGGTCCAAGCTTCAGGTGATGACTTGCAAGATGAGACATCCAAATATTGAAAATTTAAAGTATTCCCTTTTGAAGGCAGCAGCAGATTTTTCGATGCAAGTGGTGCGTAATTCAATTGATGAATGGACACAAAGACGTAAGGACTGTGTTCGTGCCAAAGGCGGCCATTTTGAATTATGTCATGTGATTTTGATTTCATCATCATCATCTTGTACAGTTTCCAGCCCCAGGCTGGGTCTGTTTCGATTTTGATTTGTTAGTGTAAATTTATTGGGAATTTTGTGACAGTATTTATGGTAACACTAGGTATTTTAATTTGTTTTGATTACTCTTGATGTACTATTTTACTGCGTTGCCATTAACGTTTTCTACGAACGCTCGATGACCTAAAATATATTTATTCAAACAAGGTGCAAAATCTTGACCTAAGCTGAAAACATAAATTCATCATTCGTACAGCCGGCATGTTCACACACACACAGAGTACATTCAAACTTGATTAATCAGAAATTAAAGATTGAATGATCAAGAAGTTGAAAACCCAAAAATTGAAATCACATCCCCCTCCCCCCAAATACGAATACAAAACAGAACACCAAAGACAAGACGAAGATATTCCCACGTGATTGGTTATTTGAAATAATTGAAACTGGCAGCAGGAGTCGAAAGGCTCCCTCCACTTCTTCTCAAAAATGACACACCTGTCATCACAGAAAACCCAGAAAAGGCCTATCACAAATTTCACACTACTCAACACACAGTAAGAAGTTCTTGCCCTGCCAAGGACATATAAAATAGAAGCTATAAGCTTCTTGACGACAGTCAAACATCTTACACTTCTCAAATACACAAAATTAGGCCTGCCCAAACAAAACTCACACTCACAAAAGACCTACTCAATAACACTACAAACTTAATATCCCCCAGAGGTATAAATATGACCTAGATTCAATAATCCTAACTACCTATTTATTTGGATTACAAAAGATTGCAATAAATACACTGCCGACTTAATTTCAATAAAACAAAGCACAACACGTGGACACACCAATCCAATCCCTCATCAAAATCAGTGACCATAATGATGAAAAGCAAGGACCAAAATGATCAAATCAACCCCCATCTACAAACTTTACCAAATCGAAAACCATTACGAATTATAATTTTATTTCATTACTTAAATAAATGTTTGTTATTCCACCAAATTACTTGGAGTTCTTCGTTTAGTGGGCACGTGGTTGGAGCAAACAAGACTACCTATTTAAAACATCGGAAAACTCGCAATTCAAATTCATCGAATTACGACTTCAAGTCCGAAACTATTTAAACAAAACTTAACTTCAAAATAAAACCTTCATATCATCGACCATGTGCAAACACCAATTTATTATCCCATTATTAATTGTACCAAGTTCACGAAGTTAAAAAAAAAATCTTGACTTAAGAAACTTGGTTCAAACTCACTTAGTTCTTTCTTCTTTGATATCGAGGAGGAATCCAACCAGCCTCCTCCTTTCGACGCACACTAAGTTCTTGTCTACCCATCTCGAACATGTTTTTCCCAATTGATGATTGTATTCCGAATGAATTTCGGTTGTTCATACTAATTGCACATGTCCGCGCTGCTCGGATCCAATTAAGCACAGCTCCATAAATTTGCCATAAGCAAGGTTACAGTTTTTAAGTTCTTACGTTGGTAGGGCGTTATCTACGTCAGAATATTTACTGAAGAGAACATTTCCAACTAAGAAACGTGAATTAGTTATGTTCATAATATCTGCGACGTTAGCAAAATTTGGCGCGTCTTCCCACAGTAGCTGGGAACTTGCCTTGGGGTCTGCTCCATATGGCAATACAGGGTAACCCAAAAGTAATGCACAGTCCTATTGCATAGCATAATGAGATTTTGTCTTTTTGATAATTTTGGTAATTCATATATGGTAGTTTTGAGGAATGTTGTTGAAAAAGGTTTTCACTAAAATGTTTAAAAGTTTGGGGTTCGCTTCCCTTAATATGGCGGGGAACAGGGGAGGTCACGCTGGGCTAACGGCACAGCAATGAAAGTTGGTCGGCGAGGAAATACATCAAAGGCATGGCCGAAGCTCACTATTGGCATTTGATGCGCATCAGTACAGTAATTCACTATTCCATGTTTGTCTGAGAGACTAGCTAAGTTGGTAACAAACGGAGCTTGATACGAAACATTCAAACTCACTGCATTTTGTAATTGAAGAAATAATCTCGAGTACAAACAAGTTATCTTTGTAAAGCAGTATATCAAACACATCAAATTGTTAAGTACTGAAGTTGGTTAGTTATTGTATTTTTAAGGAGCGGACCGGCGACGTCATTTGCCTCAATACTACAAGTAGTAGTGGAATCTTCAGTACTAAAAACAACAACTGTAACTACCTTTAGATTTGCTACCATGCAGCAACTTCGTCAGGTGGATGGACCGAAAATTTTAGTGTGCATAAATTTAATCATTTTTAAAATTTCATTATGTACTGACAGGGCGGGGCCCATCTGATCTCTGTCAATTAAGGTGATCTTTATGTTATGATTTATGTCTTCCACCAATTTCTCTTTATTTAAGGCCCAGTTGTCCGAACTCGGGTTATTCATCGGAATAGCTATACCTGGGCTAGCGTCTTCCTTGGTATATCTCCAAGGGTGGGTTGTACTACAAGATTTTATTCCAGGGCTCACTATTCCATGTTTGTCTGAGAGACTAGCTAAGTTGGTAACAAACGGAGCTAACTTCGTGGACATATTGATACGAAATATGAACTTCTTTGGAAACAGATGAGTATCGAATTGACCACTGCGATACTCCATGAGAGGCCGTGAGAATAACAAACATAATAAATACATGCATTGGTTACGAGTCAGTAAATAATAGTATACCGTATATATAAATATAATGCAAACTAATATAGAAAAAAGTACCAGTAGGTGCAGGCTAGGCTACTACTTGTTATTATCATAAATTTTAGCTGTCAGTCATATGTTCCAGTCGATCGGTAATTTGATCTAATAACCTCAAAACTGTGTCTTTTCCCAGTCCCGTATAAAGAATTCATTTTCATCACAGTTCTGAAAATGATCCGACCTCTGTCTGATCTTATTCGTTTTTCTCCTTTGTAGTAATATTATTTCTAATAAGTGATCCTCTACATTAATTCCTGGCATCTCCAGCTTGAATGC
This sequence comes from Meconema thalassinum, assembly GCA_946902985.2. Lineage (NCBI taxonomy): Eukaryota > Metazoa > Arthropoda > Insecta > Orthoptera > Tettigoniidae > Meconema > Meconema thalassinum. The sequence continues at coordinate 38,101,509 of OX336391.1, read as the reverse complement.
TCTCTTGAATATGAGTAGCCTACACTCTTGACTGACGCGAAGGTACTATTAATACCGTTCAACCAAGGATCACCCCAAATGATTACCGGTACATATAAAAGATAATGCAGAAACACCAAGCATAACATAAAAACAAAAACTAATAAGCAAAAAAAGTTGGACATGGTGGGTTTCGATCCACAAAAATTGCTACTCTCCGTCGTGAGTCCGGCACACTAACTACTACACCTAGTAGGTTATGAACATTCCCAAATGGGAATATGATGTTAATTTCCGTTTGATCAGACAAATTATCAATTGATATGATAAAATTGGTCCGGTCAGATCAAACCTAAAATGCCAGCGCTTCGCCCCAGTGTGCTGTTGGGCTCGTCAGTTGGTACACACACACCTCACCAATACGCATGGCTAGCACATACTGAGAAGGCCATCACAAGACACAAAATACAAGTAGTACTGACGTCACGAGTGATGCCAATGTGCTACGGAAGTCAAGCTCCCTTTCATAAAACAAAAACCTTACCTTGGCAATCCAAATAGGTTATGAACATTCCCAAATGGGAATATGATGTTAATTTCCGTTTGATCAGACAAATTATCAATTAATATGATAAAATTGGTCCGGCCAGATCAAACATAAAATGCCAGCGCTTCGCCCCAGTGTGCTGTTGGGCTCGTCAGTTGGTACAGACACACCTCACCAATACGCATGGCTAGCACATACTGAGAAGGCCATCACAAGACACAAAATACAAGTATAAGGTGGCAACATTCAAAAGAACCTGCGCAAAGCTCACTTCCCCGCGCATTCACTCTGAGTTGATGTGCGACGTCACAGAGGAGCGGTAGAGGGGGTCACATGCTGTCTGGCCGCCTTACCGAGCACACTGCGGAGATACGCTGACAAGAGCTTCGAGGCCAATCCATATTCGCTCTCTTATTATTTTCTCAGTTTTATATACGTTTTCTTTATTGTAGCCCTATAATCCCTTGTCGTATAGCGTGTACTTTATTTGTAAATGTGTTTATGTATATAGTGTTGTGTACCATGCTATTCTAGTAATAGTATCATTTGAGTTTCGTTATGGCTTCTACTTCGAAGTATGGTAGCAAATCTGGACGACCATTAAGAGGACAATGTAGAGAAATAGTCTATAACGTAACTGCTCACCTACGAGAACAGAAAACCGTTCATAAACTCAATTATAATGTTGTGGCTTCAACAAGTAAAGCAACAGGTGTTTCAAAGTCATTTGTGAAGCGTATAATAGCGGAAGGGAAAACGTCTATGGCCAAGGGTCGTCTGCAGTTTTCTACACCTGATGCATTATTTCGTGTTGTTGATATTATAGCCTCTTATGTGTGTACGCTTATTGGAACAGTATATTTCTTTAAAACATAGTTTACAACTAGGAAATCATAAATACTGTATTTTCATTTAACTCCGCGCTTAATACTTTCGGTCACTTTACATTTACTCTCGTTCTTTTAATAGCATTGCGTTTGCAGCATTAATGAAGGAATAACCTCAATCGAACAGCTGGCTACAGGTACTTACGATATGGTATGTGATGGCGATTGACAGCCAGCCGCGCCCGGGAACAATTACGAATGCTTTACGTGATAAGCGCTTTTTTTTTCCGATGTCAATGAACTACGACCTACTGTATATCCGTTTTACGTCTCGGCATGATGGGTGAAAATCACTGACTGGGCTATTAATTATATTATCATGGAGATAGCATGTGCAACGGATTCTTGTCAGACGTAATTTAAGAATGGTGAGGTGCATGGAACACAAAGACCACTTCTATCCAGTCTAAAAACACTTATAGTGGGCAATGTATTGAAGATAGAGATATGCTCTCGCGGACTTTTCTGTAGAACTTTTCATGCTGAACAATTCTTACGCTCATAGTATACTGATATTTTTAACGGTTTGCCCAGCGTAAGCTTAAAAGAAGCGCACGGACGCCAAGTTCTTTCCCGACCTTTTCACTGAAATCGTTACTGCTTGGCTTCCTTTGATCATAAATAAGTTATTTTCTACAGAAAGTTTCCTCGAGAAATACTTTACAGAATGGTGAAAACCGCATCAAAATCCATCCAGTGGTTCTCGAGATTACCTGTGACATCCAAGAATCGGGGACTCTGTTTTATACTAAGTAGAGATTGTCGGGGGAGATCGTGACGAGCCGATGTGAGCTGCGCGAACCGAAGTAGCCAAGGGTTCTTTTGTTTGTTGTACCTTTATAGTACTGACGTCACGAGTGATGCCAATGTGCTACGGAAGTCAAGCTCCCTTTCATAAAACAAAAACCTTACCTTGGCAATCCATTTGGGAATGTTCATAACCTATTTGGATTGCCAAGGTAAGGTTTTTGTTTTATGAAAGGGAGCTTGACTTCCGTAGCACATTGGCATCACTCGTGACGTCAGTACTACTTGTATTTTGTGTCTTGTGATGGCCTTCTCAGTATGTGCTAGCCATGCGTATCGGTGAGGTGTGTGTGTACCAACTGACGAGCCCAACAGCACACTGGGGCGAAGCGCTGGCATTTTATGTTTGATCTGGCCGGACCAATTTTATCATATTAATTGACAACTACTACACTACCGCAACCAGACATAATCCTGTGAAGACTGCACATATGATGCTTACGTACGTAATGTCGGTGACATGCTTTCGTAATTTTCTGTAAATATATGTATGTAATTACAGTGCTCTTATTAAGATTATATATTTTCATGTACATTTATGAATAGTTCACTGGAATTAAGAGTTTGCGATGATTTAACTTCGGATGTTATTGCGGTCTCTCCCGTCCGCCATATATATACCTGGTATAAGAAGATATCCCGCCATTCCATGCCCGGTTTGCTATGCCGTCGTATATACCTCGATTATCTCAATTGTGCGTTAACTACAGAGATATCTTTAGCCGAGGTATAACCCGAGTTCGTACATCTGGCCTTAATAGTGACAAACTGTTGGATACAGTTAATGTAACTTTTGTTTCAGGAGTTATGATTCCATATGCTAATGTACACACCACCTTAAGGCGACTCTCCTGAGATAAACAAATATTCATGAAACTTTGTGGGAATGTCACCCAAATAAATATAACAAACATTTGCTTCATATAGCTTTTCCAATATATATATTTAAATTTTAAATTCCATTTTTACATACATTTTAAATGACATGTTAATGGATATTTGTAATTAGGTAGATAATACTTCTTTAAAAAGCACTGCGTATTGATTTTTCTGTAAATAATTTATATAATGAGATACCGTATTATCGTACTATAGTTGTGTAATTTTTATGTTCTAAAATTTATTCTGCAATCATGAATTCCATTCTCAGGTTTCCTGATATAGCTGTGATACATATACCATATAAATTTTGTTACATTTGGCAGAATATTATAAGAGAAAAATGGGATTTAAATGTAAAATTACAATTGGCAGGAAAATTAAAGCAAAGTTCAAGTGACGTTATCTTCCTGATCCATTACCTAAAAGTCACCGCCATCTGTCGTTCCAGTGCTCGTCTTGGTAGCCTTACTTCATTCATCTGTTTGACATGTCCAAACCATCTCAATCAGTTTTGCTCCAGTGTGTCATTTAGTTTCTGTACTCCCAGTTATATCCGTATATCTTCATTTCTCACTCTGTCTCTCCTCGTTTTATGGACCATACTTCTCAGGAATCTCATCTCAGCTACCTGTACTCTGCTCTCATCCCACTTAGTCATTGTCCAAGTTTCCACTGCATATGTCATTATAGGAACATAATATGCTTTGTACATAAATTCTTTAGCCTTAATTGGTATATCCTTGTTCCATACTAGTCCCCGTACCTGTTGGTAGAAAGCACTCCCGAGTTGTATTCTTCTTCTAGTCTTCCATCCCCAGTCAGTTCGCTTTCCAAATATTTGAAGTGTTTCACCACTTCCAATTCCTTATCTCCGACTTTGATTATTTCTTTCCCTTCTTTCTCACCTTTACTCATCACCACTGTTTTACTCTTCTCCACATTTATCTTCAATCCCCATTGCTCAATCTTTTCATTTATTACGTCTAACTGTGCTTGTACCTCCATCTCATCCTCGCCCCAGATCACAACGTCGTCTGCAAACAACATTACCTTCATCTTTGCCCTACTATAGTCTTTCATTGCTGCCTTCATGATGTCATCCATCACCATTAAGAACAATAAGGGTGACAAAACACTTCCTTGCTTTAGTCCAGTGTCAATTTTAAACCATTCCGAAGTCCCGACTCTAGTCTTAACACTACTGTAGCACTCCATGCACATTCCTTTTATCATGTCTCTGAGTTCCTTGCCTATCCCCCTATTTGTTAAGGTTTCCCAAACTTTTGTTCTAGGGATGCTATCATAGGCCTTTTCTAGATCAATAAAAGTCATTATCATATCCTTCCCATATTCCCAACTCTTTTCAATGTTCTGTCTCAGAATGAAAATGGGTTCCACTGTTGACCTGCCCCCTCTAAATCCAAACTCCTCATCCTCTATTTGGCTTTCTACCTTTACTCTAATTCTTCTTTCTAGGATTTTTTCCATTACTTTGGCAACTTGCGAGATAATGGTGATTCTTCGGTAGTATCTAGGTATCTTGCAATTATAAGAGTATCTTGATACACAACTACAAGAGATCACTTGAGCGCGAACTTTACAAAAGTAAACAGACTGGCTACCGCCACAGAACTCACAAGAAAGAAGAAACATACAAGAATAACAAAACTTATAGTTGTCGGCATTATTGTAGTGGCATCAGGAATACCAATACAAGCATACAATGTTGCTCAATGACAGTAGAGTCAAGTACTGAAATATTAGTCCTTAGCAGGCTCTATAAATTCATTCAAAAACATGGTAGATCTTACAGCTCGATTCTGTAGAAATATATGCGGGGTGGGGAAAGGGCCTGTTGGCCCATCCCCTGGATGCGTAATTGCAAAGAACAGGGATATTTTATTGATTTGATTCAATTGAAACATGACAATGACATCATAATCTAACAAAGCAGTTCAGCAGATGCCATGCCCATTTCTGCTCTGTGTAGACTGACAAACAAAGTATTATTAAGTTGATAATTGTTTGATTTCAACGGAATAACTTTGTGACAAGAAAGAAGAAACCCATTCCTTTCAATTTCAGTCATAATTTTTTTTCCACCAAAATGAACAAAATATCGACTTTTATCTCCAGAGTGTCGCCTTAACCTTTTAACTGCTATGTATTTCTAGGTAAATAAACACCAATGTGCTGAGTAGTTTTCACACGTCACCCAATTATATATCAAGACTCTGAATCAATTTAACATATTCCCCCTTCTCCTATTGGTTCCATATACAGTGCGCCCGGGAATGTTTTCCGCAGTGCCTACAAGCTGCTGCGAGAGATTACGTCACCAGTTACGTTGGCCGCACGGCTGTCGCTTGTTTACTCACCACAGCCATTCATAACTGATGCTAGAAGTGCCGATGACACACATGCTGGCTTATTGCAATACACACATGTGACCCTATCATGGACACTGTGCTGCCCACTAAACTGACGCAACCACTCGCAGCTGCACGTAGCCACTGCGGAGAACATTGGGTTTATTCTACATACACATACTCAAATAAGTTTCCTTCTGGAATGTACCCTGTTGATAATTTCGGGGGCGATAGTTGATCTGGATGTAAGTATAGACTGCCTTATATAGTGACTGGTTAAACAGCCTCACGCTAGGGGTGGTAATGCAGTCTTTTAGGGGGGGATATCCCCTATGCCCCCTCCTGGGAATGGTAGACTTTTAGAAGCGCCACTACTCAAACTACTACATTATGTCAGATTGCAGGAAATCCAACTTAGAAATTTGTGTTCGTTATTTGTTTTCTGCCATGGCCGAGATAATATTACAAAACATCTTTATTTTTTTCCCTTGAGAACCGGCCAAAACTAAGGACCACGCAAATATCACATAATTTCCTTCCCATTGTTCTTTCTTCCTTCCTCTTCCTCCACATTTTCTTCATTCTTTCAGAGTATTGCGCCTTTCTCTCTTCTGGCCATCCTCCTCCCCTGCGCTCTCTCTTTTCTTTTACAAGAATCTTTATTTTAGAAAGTCTTACCCTGAATTGTTTTGTCTTGACAGTCTTCATCTGTGATTCCTAGCCCCCCCCCCGAGTTCTTCCTTCATCTGCGTGGTGTAGCCTGCGAATTCGGTGGCGTAGTTGGTAGCATGCTGAGCTTCTATGCCCAAGGTCGCTGGTTCAAACCCTGCCGAAGTCGTCGGATTTTTTTAGAGCGTTTAAGATCCCTCAGTATGCCATCCTTTGTAGGGGAAGTAAAGCCAGCAATCCCATGTCATAGATTTAATGGCATGGAATAGAACCTTCCACTAACTATTCTTGTGTCAAGCCAAAATTTGTTGGTTAGAATAATGATAACGCTATATTAGTTCCAACGTTCACCGCCAGGTGCTAACTGCGATGGCATCTAGTAGCTAAGTCCACAAGCTAGGTGTCGTGTACGGTAGCATTTGGTAGCAAAAGTAGGAACGAATTGAAATTATCGTCTGCAGTTCTTAATTGAATTAAAGCAGATAACACACACTAATAAAGTCATCACAATTTGAATTAACACTGGTTATCAGACAGATTCTACACACACCCAAAGTATACGGGGCTACATGACCGCATTGTCGCAGCTCCTAAACTAAGGTGTAGCCCCCTATGGCTCTTCAGATTGTATATTTTATCAAAAATGTATGTAATCATTATTGCTGGATCAATTCTGTCCATGTGTCCATAAAAACTCAGTCGTCTTTTTCTGATCGTTGTTCCTAGGTCTTCCACCCTCCTTGTTTGATCTTAGTCTGTAGTTTCCCTGTACCACTCTTCTTCTTCTTCTTCTTCGCGTCATCCCGTAGGAACGGGGTCCGCTTTTTGGATCACTGCACGCCATTTCTTGCGATCTAATGCTTCGCATGATTTCAAGTTTATTGATCGTAAATCTTCGTTAATAGTGTCCAGCCACCGCAATTTTGGTCTCCCACGCTGTCTCTGGCCGTCAACTGTTAGATGGTAGGCCGAGCCGATGACTGAACTTTGTGGTGCACGGACAAAGTGCCCATACCAACGTAGTCTCCATTCCTGCATTTTCTCATTGATTGGAGCCACGCCAGCTGTATGTCGAATCACTGTGTTGGGGATATGGTCAAGCACTCATGGGCTGTAAATCCTTCTCAGTATTCTCCTTTCGATCTTTTCCAGGCTCGTCAGGTTGGCCGTGTCCACACCATATAGGATCACCGGTTTTACCACAGCATTGTAGTGCTTTAATTTTTGCATTAATGGATAGGTTCTTTTTGTTGTATACGGTATATCTTTGGTGGGGAAGTGTAGTTTTTCAGTTTGTCTTCTGTTTTCTATTGCCTCTTTGTCCATTCCATTGTTGTTTTATTATTATTATTATTATTCAAGTGATCAAAATGTATTAATTATGAAAGAATTGTGATTGATTGTGGTTTGGCTGACAGTATTTACACCCATCAGCTAAGTGCTTGAAAGTGAAAGGGTTAAGATTGCTTTTGTCTTATACTCGTGACTAATGAAAAGTTTGTTGCAGTATACTTAAGCTGGTTTCTTGGTGTTGAATGTTCTGCTATATGCCTGTTTCTGTTGCAGACATATGATTAAGAGCAAACCCCACCTGCGCTTCTAAGTGACTGACATGGACGGGCTAGAACTGCATATCGATCGTGAGAGACTACTGCTCAGTAATGAGAGTTAAGAGAGTAGTAGTACAACTATGAACATATTTTTGTACATAGCTATTATTTTAAGTGTGCAAGAAAGGATTTTGTTCCTCAGTGTGGTCTAGTAACTCATTGTAAATAAGACCACATACAAATACCTAAGATGAGATCAGGCTCTTTTTTTTCCCTTTTAATATCATTATTATAATGTACGTGTAAAATAGAAGATGCTTGGCACAGTGTGTGCACACAAAGTCTGTTGTATATGAAATAAAGTATACTTATGATGTCTTTTTGTACAGTATGAAAGAACTATCATTTTATCCTCTCAAAACTAGCATTCCTTAAGCTACACGTGTCCCCTGGGTGATGCTAAAGAATGGTCACTCCGTGGGAAACATCTACACCAAGGAGTTTAGGCAGCCAGGCAATCCCAGTCATCTCCTGACTCAAAATATTGCTTGATGTCACAAAACGTGAATACAAATAGCCCTTCTCAGGATTTTCCAGCAAAGAACCATAGAAGGCATATTTGTATATACCGTATTTGCTCGCGTATATCTCGCACCCCATTTTTTTAGTTGAAATTTCAGGGGGAAAAAAGTACTCGCATATATCTCGCATTCATTTTTGACGCCGTCATATAAATGACCGTAATAACCTTGAGGTATAAACACGTTCGATTTAGCGCGCCACAAGTCGTCATTGAAAAAGACGTTATAAGCTCGTTAAGGATGATTCAAGGCAGAAAAGGAACTCCAGCATTTATATTGGATACGATTGATCATCTTCCATATCGATTCCTCACTACACGTACGAGCGAGCTCGATCTTACCCGACCGCGGCTGAAGACACAATGTAGGCCTAAAGTGTGTTAAGTCACGCCGGCGCCGCATCACATGCTTGCGCGAGGTCTGTCCGAGTTTGTACGTCCGTAGCGGCACTACAGTATAGCGTCAGTTTACGCAAGTTTGCATCAGTTCGTGTGTTATGGTTATGCGACATTAAGAACCTATGAAAAAGACGTCATGAGCTCGTTAAGGATGATTCAAGGCAGAATTTAGAGCGCAGACGCGTAGCGATCGATACGATCGATATCTTCCATATCGATTCCTCGCTACATGCCCGAGCGAGCTCGAACTTAGCCAAGCGCGGCTGAAGCGTGCCAACACCCACGCGGTGCCGCTATACATGCTTGCATACGGCCGAGCTCTGAAGCAACGCAATACGTATAGACGAAATCATTGAGATTCGAGAAGACTGAACTGCGTTTCTCTGCAATGTAACAGTAGGCCTACTTGCGCAATCTTCAAAACATACGAGCATGTTGGTGTGAGTGGTATAGCACAGATTTCCTTATCTTCAAAGCCCAAACAATACAAGAGGAATACGGAAATTCCCTGCGTATATCTCGCACCGACAATTTTCACTCGTATTTTCGGCTCGCGTATATCTCGCCCCCGCGTATATCTCGCACCCCATTTTTTTAGTTGAAATTTCAGGGAAAAAAGTGCGAGATATACGCGAGCAAATACGGTAGATTTATGTAGATAGTTGTACTTTAATAGCTGGAATTTGTTTCAAATTTCATGTATGTGATAATTTATTGTTTTAATGTGCCATACTATAAATAAATAAATAATCATTTAGCGCTCGATATCTTCGACACAATAGTTCAAACATTTGTTGCTCGATAACGTTTCCACCTAATCAATTTTAGGGTTGTTTTGGTTTTTGGTTCTTTAATGAAAAACAGGAAAACAGTTTAGGGCCCCGGCCATCTACATAGGATCATTGAAGGTGTACTGGTAAGTAGGGCACAAGAAATGACATTGTTGCAGTATGTTTTGAAGGAACTGAAAAATCCTATGTTGCCGATTTAGTGGCATCAGTGACTCAAGGGTTCATAGATAGCTTTGAAGTCATTTCACAGTGTTGCCTTATTGACAATTATTATTGCAACAGTAGTATACATTTTTACCCTTTGGATATTGCATAATCGCGAGAACATATTGCATCATCATTACGTCATCTGATAGCCATGCGAGTGTGAGCATGTGCAGCTGTGCGAGCGATCATGTGATATGTCTGCAGTGTTCGCGTGAGTAACCGCTTGAAGCAGATAACCTTTGGCTTATTTATGCGGTGGTGATAAAAAATTAATGGGTGTTGACGTCGTGGGAGGTTGTTTATTAGGATGAAAACCGTCATCCGACACTAGAGCGAGCATGTGCACGTGCACATGTTGGCGTGGGAAGAGGTCGACCTTTAACCGCTTGAAGCAGATAACCTTTGGCTTATTTATGCGATAGAGATAAAAATTAATGGGTGTTGACATCATCTGATACCCGTGCAAGTGTGCAGCTGTGCGAGCGATCACGTGATATGTCTGCAGTGTTTGCGTGAGACGTGGTTGACCTTTAACGTCATTGGGTAAGAATGTAATCTTTAACTTCTTTAAGTAATAGTGATAAAAAAATGATGAGATGATTGCGTCAGAAGCTTGTTTTGTAGCATTTGGTTTCTTGAGTGTAGGTGGGGGTGAAGGATATATAAATGCATGTGTGCGTGGATGAGTTTAACTTCTACGTTTGCGCGAAGAGAGTGTGTGAAAGAAATAAAGAAAGTCAACGACGAAGAACAAATTGTGTGTGTGATGGATGTTCTAACAAAGTTCAATAACTTAGCCACTTGCGTTGAATATTCTAATAAGAAACTATCAGAACTAATAATTGATTTACCGTATGTGGTCCAAATTATTCGGGCTGTGGAGACGAGTTTTGGAAGAGAAATAGTGGTGGACATTATCATTGAAGATGAAATAACAAGTGTATTTCTACCAGCAGCATTTGCAACACTAAGCGCATCAGAGATCGATGAACTAAACTCACTTAGAGGCAAACTGATTTTGGTGTATTTGGGGTTGAAGAACCGCTCACATCAAGTTGTTTTAAAACTGTAAATTTTTGGTGAGTATATATATGCAGATTATATATGTATTGAATGATATATATTTGAGTGGAATAGACTATTCATGGTGTTGAAAGAACTGGGTGTTAAGTACAAGGACAGGAGGACAATTTGGAAATTGTATGAAGACGAGATAGCCGTTATACGATGTGGAGATTCCACAACAGAGGCCAACATTAAGCAAGGAGTTCGGCAAGGTTGTTCACTTTCACCAATTCTTTTTAATGCATACATCCAAAAAGCAATAGATGAAGTAAATGATAATTTGCCAATGACTGGAGGTCTCAAGATTCAAGGAGAAAGAATTACCATGCTTCGCTTTGCGGATGATATCGCAGTCCTGGCAGAAAACGAAGATGATCTGAATTATGCATTAGCAGAAATGGAATCCACCTTTAACAAATATAACATGAAGATCAACAAAATGAAAACCAAAGTTCTTCTCTGTAGCCGGCAGTATGAACCTCCTCATACTTTAAATGGAGAACAGCTGACAAATGTACAGGAGTTCACTTACCTTGGTAGCAAAATAACAGCAGATGGAAGAAGTAGAAGAGAAATAGTCAGCCGCATCAACCAAGCCAAAATAGCATTCAACAAGAAAGGAAAGCTCTTTACATGCAAAAACATTAGTATGAGCCTCAGGAAACGTCTTGTGAAGATATATGTGTGGAGCGTACTGTTATATGGTAGTGAAACCTGGACTCTTAGCTTGGCTGATAAAAAACGAATAGTAGCCTTTGAAATGTGGTGCTACAGGAAAATACTAAAAATTCCATGGGTGGACAAAATCAGTAATGAAGAAACGCTGAAGAGGATTGGAGAGTAGCCATGTTTATGGAATATGCTTACTCACCGAAGAGACAATTGGATTGGACATATCTTGAGGCATGAAAGTCTTCTGCACACAATACTGGAGGGCAATGTTGAAGGAAAGAACTGTAGAGGTAGACCACGGCTGGGATACATAAAACAAATCATTCACGACAAAGGTTGTGATAATTACTTGGACTTGAAGAGACTAGCCACAGACCGGAGTTCATGGAAAGCTGCTACAAACCAATCTTCGGATTGAACACCACAGAAGAAGAAGATATATATTTAGTTGCTTATTATTTCTTAATTTGTTTAATTTTTTTCAGATTATCTAAAAACTAATAAAAGGATCAGCAAAATGAAGTGGAAAACTGTTAATTTTCTGAGTGGAACTGAACAACGATCGCACCCGGTAATAGAGTATCATCGTGTATGCTTTCATCAGTCTGAAGAAGGAGAAGAAGATGATAATGAGGTGAGTCATAATGAGAAAGAAGCTTGTTTCAACAAATGGACATCTTCGAGTGGAATTTCAACATTTTCAGTCTACGTTACTAATGTTAGCAAATCAGATGATAGCGAGAGGTGACAGAAACAGTTCTAAGATATTTGTTACAAGAATTATGTGAAGATGAACATTTTATTTGTTTCTTCGGATACAATACCTTTGATGAGGTTTACAAAATTGAATTTTCCATGACTTGTTTTGAAGTAACAAAATTGAATGAGTATAGAAACAAATTGCTTGGTAAACTTCAGGACGAATTTCCCTTTGAAGCCATTCATTGTTCACTGGAGATTACAGGCAGTAATTTATCTCAATGGCTTGAATACACTTTAAAAGATTATAGGTTTATGGTGAGCCGATGTTACAGCAACTGCTGGTGGTGTATTAAAAACAGTGCAAATTGGACAATTGCTTAGACAACAATGGCAACACCTCCTAGCAAACGTAGAAAGGTTGATATTGTAATACATAATAATAACAGTGAAAATATAAGAAACCAATTGGACAATGCATTTGAAAGTGTTCCTAATTTTAGAAGTGAACTAAACTGTGCTATTTCAATATCATACCAAATCGGGGAATACACTCAAACAGACTTGATTGAGAACAGTGATGAGTTGATTGAATGTTGGAGAGTTATTAGCGACCACATATTGCAACAAGCTGTGAATTGTGAAGAAATTTCACTTCAAATAAAGGATGAATCTTTCTTAAGCTGTGAGTTAATTGAAACAGCATTCAATTCTAGAGTGTACACACTTGCAGTTTCAAATGTTAAGAATGAGTTTTTGGATCCTCGCGAATTTTTAGCAAATGCTAATATTTGGTTTACAAAGTATGTTAAGAAAGCGTTAACTGTGCAAGCTTTAAAGGTGAATTCAGTTTTGTGTGCACAGTATGTACTTCGCGAATTATCAGAAACAAAATATTTTGCTGCCAAAAATAAAGTAGTTTTCGAGTATACGGATGTAAATGAATTTTATAATAATCATATCATTGAAGGTACATTGACAAAAATGAGGGAATTTGAAGCAAATGGCTCTGGGTGGGCTTTAGAAAAAATTCATAGTTTGAGAATTAATATAAATAAATATGTTGGATTTCAAGTAGGAATGTCCAATACTAGTAGATTGCCTGATGTAATAGTCAATAAACATGCAGTGCTAAATTTGTATGATACAAAGGAAGCTTGTTTTGCATGGAGTGTGGTTGCTGGTTTGTATCCAAAAACGCGAATCATCTTTCTTCCTATCCTAATTACAGAGATGTTTCAAATTTAGATGATATTCCAATGCAAGTGAAATATTTAAACAAGTTTGAAAATTAAAACAATATTTCTGTAAATGTGTATGGAGCACAATATGATGAAAACAATTGGGTGTGTATGGGAACAAACGAAGTAAAAGGGGAAAAAAAATTACTATTGTACCTTTGTATGTATCAGATAAAGTATATGAAAGGAGTGTGGACTTATTGATGTTGCAGATTGGAAACGGTGAAAGTTATCACTTTTGTTTAATTAGAAATCTCGCTCGCCTTGTGCGTTCAAGCGTCACTAGCATTCGTAGATGGATTTATATATGTAGACGTTGTTTGTCATATTATTTTCTTGAGGATGAGTTAAATGTTCACTTTGCAGACTGTAAACAGTTTCCTGTTGCAAAAAGCATATTGCTGACTGACGAACAAAGATTTGTTAATTTTACAGAATTTAAATTTAAAGATACAGTTCCATTTATAATTTATGCAGACACTGAATGCGTTTTGTCACCTATTTCCTCTTGTTTTCCAAATAGTGACATTCCTAACTCTACATTAACCCATAAACATATTCCTTACAGCATTTCTTTATACCTTCATTGTAATTTTGATAGTGATTTGTGCAGTTTTAAACTCTTTAGGGGAAATAATTGCATAGAATTGTTTGTAAAGGAACTTTATAGTATTGTAGATAAACTTCAAACATATTATTTATCAGCTAAACCGATGTTAAAGATGACGGAAAATGAAGAAAGATTATTTTTATTAAGTAAAATTTGTCATATTTGCGAGAAACCGATTGCAGATAATGAACTCAAAGTATGCGATCATTGTCACATAACTGGAAAATATAGAGGAAGCGCACACAATAGTTGTAATTTAAATTACAAAGTAACAAAGGTTCTGCCTATAGCATTTCATAATCTAACGGCCTATGATGGACATTTTATAATTAAAGAAATTTGTGAGAAACAAGATGGTGAGGTGTTACATAATCCTGGTCATATAAGTTTGTTAGCAATGAATATGGAACGTTATAAAGGGTTTACAAAGTATGTACGGGTTAAGAATGGATTCATTCAGTTAAGATTTATCGATACATATAATTTCTTGTCCTGTTCACTAGATCAATGTTCATCTTCGTTAAGTGAAGATTCAAAGCAAATAACTAGACGTTATTTTAATGATGATGCACAGTTTCGACTTACTGCGAGAAAAGGTGTGTTTCCATATGAATACGTCACAAGTATGGATGTACTTAACGAAACTAAATTACCTGAAATATCCAAGTTTTATAGCAGTCTTTATAATCAAACAATATCGAACGAGGAGTATGAGTTTGCTCAATCGGTGTGGGAAACGTTTTCCTGTCAAACATTAGGAGAATACGCCGATTTGTATTTAAAAGTAGACGCACTTCTTTTGGCGGATGTCTTTGAAAATTTTAGATCGAATGGCATGGAAACGTATGGCATTGATGCAGCTCATTTTTACACTGCTCCATCTATGTCTTGGTGTGCAATGAAAAAGATAACCAATGTCCAACTTGAATTGCTTCAAGATATTGATATGTTACACTTTTTTGAACGATCTATTCGAGGAGGTAATGTTCAGTGTATAACACGACATGCGATTGCTAATAATAAGCATATGAAAACTTATGATGCGAAAAAACAAGAGTCCTACATAATGTACTTTGAAGTTAATAATTTATATGGATATGCTATGATGGAATATCTTCCAACAGATGGCTTTAAATGGGTTGCAAATGTTGAAGGGTTTAATGTTTTAAATATTGATGATACTTCAGAAATCGGATATATCTTGGAAGTAGATTTGAGTTATCCTCAAGAGTTACATGACAAACATTCAGATTACCCTCTATGTCCAGAAAAGTTGACAAAGCTAATGGCTACCCTAGATAATAAAGAACGTTATGTTTTGCATTATAGAATGTTAAAGCAATGTATTCAACTATAGGCATCCAGCGTTTAGAAAAGACTGTGGAGCCTTATGGCGACAGTGTTGCTAACTCTAGACAGAGGTAGCGCTGACGTCATACGTTATGTTCACCCGCTTCGAGTACTGCGCTTTCATAAGTTAGCGAGACAACCACAACCCCAGCAGCTACCTGAAATAGAACACGCCCATGAAGGAGCAGTTTTGCAGATGTTAACGTATTGGACCAGTATTAAAGATACTGTATGCGAAGAGAACCAATAACGACATTCATTTCGTTGTGATATGACGCATTCCTGATTGACAGATGTCGAGAGCACAACCCTTCCTTCCTTCATTCTCGGATGTATGCAGACGATGTTAACAATTTTTATGTCAGCAATACTGTTGATCATCACCTTTTTAGTTATTAGTTAGGCTGTAATTTAGTTTCTTTCAATTTTATTCTTGTTCTTTTGTTTAGATTAATATTTGTAATATTGTAGTGAGTTAGCCGTGCGGTTAGGGGCGCGCAGCTGTGAGCTTGCATTCGGGAGATAGTGGGTTGGAACCCAACTGTCGGCAGCCATGATTCGATCGAACAGAAAATAAAACAGACACACAACAGTAACACCAATGACGGATAGTGCTTCAGAACTTATGTTGCCGCCGGAACTGAGCACGTGCTCCACTCCGGGCGAGCATGCAGCACAGGACGAGGCTCTTCTTTCCAGCGTGCTAACCTCGAAAATGTTTAAATTACTAAGACGTAATATAAGCGATACTTGTACGCAATAACAAAAGTAATCAGTTGGCAGATAACTGTAGGAAGCTGTTATGACGCAAAATATATATGTTCAGAGCTCCTTCATGATAAAAGGTGAGGCAACAAAACCAGTGTACGGGGGATTTCCATTAAAAGTAAAAGCCCATGAGACCCACAGTCTTTTCTAAACGCTGGATGCTCTATAGGAATGAAATTAGAACGTATTCACAGAATAATCGAATTCAATCAGAGTCAATGGCTAAAACCATATATTGATGTGAACACAG
This sequence comes from Meconema thalassinum, assembly GCA_946902985.2. Classification (NCBI taxonomy): domain Eukaryota; kingdom Metazoa; phylum Arthropoda; class Insecta; order Orthoptera; family Tettigoniidae; genus Meconema; species Meconema thalassinum. The sequence goes on along the minus strand of OX336391.1, from coordinate 38,085,187 downwards.
AGAAACAAAAACAGGCAAAAAAATGTTTTTTTATTTTATAAATTGATGAATAATGCAATTTTCGGTCGTTCACTGATGAATGTGAGGAAGTTAGGGACATCAAATGGGTTACCAAATGGCATGGAGCCTATGGTGCTAAGTCTTTAATAGCTAAGGCTAATTTTAATCATAGAATTATATTCGATGAACAATGTATGGTCATTGAGATGAGCAGCCTAAAGATTTTTCACAATCAACCAGTGGTGCATCTATATTAGATTTGTCTAAATGTAAAATGAATGACTTTCATTACAATGTTATTTTAGCAAATCCTGAATCAAATGTGAGGTTGTTATACACAGACACTGATAGTTTTATGTATATATTCTATTATGATATTTATGAGTTCATAAAACAGCATTCAAATTTGTTTGATACTGGAAACTATGAAACAAACAATCCTTTTGGCATTGCCAGACAAAATAAAGGTGAAATTGGTTTAATGAAAGATGAACATGCTGGAAGGATTGTTGAAGAATTTGTGGGGTTAAGACCCAAAATGTATGCAATAAAATTGTGTGATGAAATGAATAGCTTGTGTAAGGCTAAAGGCATTAAGAAGAGCGTGAGTAAAACTATGAATATTGATGAGTATCGAAAGTGTCTTTATAACAGAGATCAAGCCAACTAAGTTCAAGTTTGTATAATTTCAAAATCTCATTCTGTATTTACTGTTCGGCAAAATAAGTTGGCAATTTCATCAAACGATGATAAAAGACACATAACTGAAAACGGAATTGTTACTTTACCGTTTGGTCATTTTTCTCTGAAAAATGATTAGAAACAAATTTGAGATTAAAGCACTTCATCTCTCTTACTTACTTTATTTCTTTCACACGTACACTTTTATTCTCTTAATAATACTAATTTTTGTGTGTTCCTTTGCTTATGAAAAATAGAATAAATAATAACCCAAATTTTGTGTGTATTATTTACAACTCCTCCCCTCACCATTCCCATTTTCCTGAAATATATATATGTGGGAATCTGAAAATAATGAACGCTTTTGGGTTTCCCGCCAGCTTCGACACTGCCCGGTGGCGCTGCGTAGAGGAGTCAAGTGGAAGTCGCGAGAAACTAAGACGATCAGTTACAGTTTTTGTGTCGAGTCATGTCACGTCAAGTTCTGTTAAATCTCATCTTATGTAATCTTACGTTTAAACGCAGTTTTTATACTTAAAACTACTTCAAGACGAGTTCGGTTTATTCGCTTGCCAAAATTCATTCCCACATTTGGGAGCTCGTCCGAGATATTAAGGGTTTTGAGTGCGGAACGGCAATTTTGGCTAGGCCTACAGCGATAAAACCAAAGACGGCAAGGCGCGAATTGACGGCATTTTTCTGGCAAGATTTACGACGAAGACGTGGGTCCGTGGAATATAGAAGACGAGCAGCTGTTCAACCTCCAAAGACGTGGTGGTTCGAGCAGGCTACAGAAGACGAGTTCAAGGATCCTGAAGCCTGCGACGACGACGAAAAGAAAAGTGTTCAGCGCGAGTGCCGAAAGACAAAGAAAAATGGCGGACAAAGTGGTGTGTTTACAAGATATTGAAGAGGTGAATAATAACATTAAGACGGCGCCCACGGCCGTGATTAAGACGTTACATTACCTCATTTTCGAAAAACTGCCGCGTGATCGAAAGAACAGACTGCGCTTAAGAGAATTCCCAGGATTCGAGTTTGAACGTGACTCACCGGAACACCTGGTGAAATTGAAGTTCATTGAGACCGAATTCTCCGAGACTGACCTGATTGCCATGTGCACAGTATTAAAAATTGGATATACGGGAGAGAAAGCTGTGCTTGTGCAACGCGTCTGTGATAACTTAATGGACCTTTCGTGGCTGGGGATGCGTAAAGACGAAGAAGAAGAAGAGACTGGTAAAAAGAAAGATGCAATGAGGAAGATGAAAGAGGAAAACGAAGCACTGGCGGAGGAATTACGTGAGTTAAAGGAGAAAATGGCTGGGATGAAATCCTCAAAACTTTCAACCTCGAGCACGTCAGGATCATCATCAGATTCATCTAGCTCGTCCGAAGACCAGAAACTCTCCAAAGCAATAGGAGGTAAACAAAAGAAAATAACAAAGACCAAACACAAAACGAAGACTGTAGAAAAAAGCTCAAGTGAAGGGGAAGTCGACCAGGACGTGGTGGACGTGCGGCACACTGCAAACTGTGGAGTCGCACACAAGTTTGCGTTGACTTTCCGTGATGTAGAGGGCTCTGTCAGAACCTATGACGGCAGTGAGAACTATCCGGTGCGACGTTGGATTGAGGACTTTGAGGAAACAGCAACGTTGATGGGCTGGGACGAGATGCAGAAAAACGTATTTGCAAAAAAGTCGCTGACAGGCCTGACTAAGTTGTTCGTGCAGAGTGAACGTGGCATCACATCCTGGCACAAGTTGAAGAGAGCCCTGAAGAAGGAATTCCGAGATGATGCCAGCGCGGCAGAGATTCATCGACTGCTAACCAACCGACGAAAAACAAAAGTTGAAACTCTTCACGAATATTTCCTGGTGATGCGAGAAATAGCCAGCAGGTCGACAATCGATGATGAATCACTGATACAATACGTCATCGATGGCATCGAGGATGACACTGGATCTAAGATGGAGCAAAGGACATCAAGGACAAGTTGAAGATCTATAAGAGTGCTTACGCACGAAACTCTCAGAAGGTGACGATAAATGAGAGGACGACAAACAATCATACACCAAGAGAAGACAACAGGCAGAAGCAGACCTCGCCTGTAAAGAAATGTTACAATTGTGGTCAGAAGAACAATCACGAGTCCAGAGAATGTCCACACAAGAGTCAGGGTCCAAAGTGCTTCAATTGCAGCAGTTTCGGACACATAGCTTCCAAACCCTGAGCAGAATGCCGAGAAGAAGACAGTGAACGTTGCTTTGGGAACCAAGTCGAATATGAAGATGAAATAATTTTTGCTCCAGGGCCAGAAGATCAATGCATTAGTTGACACGGGCTGCCCAATCAATCTGTTCCGTGAAGACATTTACACAGAGATGGGCGATCCGGAGCTGAAGACTACCGCCATAGTACTCAAGGGTTTCGGAGATAGTGAGGTGCGTCCCCTAGGATATTTTCCAACCGACGTCCAGGTTGACGACGACACTTACTTGACTGATTTCTATGTGGTATCTGGAGATGTACTAAAGTTGCCAGCTATCATGGGTAACGACTTGCTGGACCAAGCCATAACTACCATCAGCAAAACTGGTGTCAAGATGTCCAAGGACATATCAGAAGCGTACTTGTACCGAATCGACGTGGTAGCAGCCGATGAGATAGACATAGGAAAGGCATCGGAAGAGACGAAGAGTACCAGCGTTGGGATGAGCATCACGATGAAACAAGGACTATTGCATCCCTTATTTAAGGAAAGCACACCATTTCACACTTACCATGCTGACCATCTTAACCCTTAGATTCATTGAAAAAAGGATGCAAGCATATTCTCGCTGTAACGGATAGCTTCACAAAGTTTGTGTGGCTGTATCCCACTAAAACGACGATCACGAAAGAAAATACGGAGAAATTGGACGTGCATAAAGGAGTATTTCGTAATCCTGCGCAGATCGTCACCGACCGTGAAACCGCGTATATTTCACATGAATTCGAAGAGCACTGACAACAACATCACCCACTCGCTGATCACGACCAGACTCCCTCGTGCCAATGGCCAGATAGAAAGGATGAACTCCACGATCATTTCCGTTCTGGCCAAGTTGTCCATTGAAAACCCTGGAGATTGGAACAAGCACGTCAAACCTGATCGAAGAGCCATGAATTCCACTTACAACCGCAGTATCAAGCAGACGTCATTCGAACTTTTGACAGGAGCCAAAATGCGCTGTGAAAATGACCTGAGAATAGTTGAGTTGATCAATGAAGAGATGGTAGACGAGTTTGAGACCAGGAGAGATGAACACCGTGAAGAAGCGAGAGCACAAATCCAGAAAGTGCATCAAGAAAACAGTGTGTCGTTTGATCGAAGTCGACGGCCTGCTCGCCAGTACCATGTTGGCGATATCAAAACCATCAAGAGGACCCAGTTTGAACCAGGCCTTAAATTGAAGAAAAAGTACCTTTGGCCTTACAGAATCTCCAGAGTCAAGCTGAATGACACTTACATCTGCCGTGAAGGGAATCATTTAGGCCCTAAACGAATAACTACTTGTGCTGAATTCCTCAAACCCTGGGCTGAAGACTTTTCATCATCCGAGGCGGATGATCTGCAGGATGGCCGATTGTGGGAATCTGAAAATAATGAACGCTTTTGGGTTTCCCGCCAGCTTTGACACTGCCCGGTGGCGCCGCGTAGAGGAGTCAAGTGGAAGTCGCGAGAAATTAAGACGATCAGTTACAGTTTTTGTGTCGAGTCATGTCACGTCGAGTTCTGTTAAATCTCATCTTATGTAATCTTACGTTTAAACTCAGTTTTTATACTTAAAACTACTTCAAGACGAGTTCGGTTTATTCGCTTGCCAAAATTCATTTTCACATATATATCATTACATTATATTACTTATCATTTAGTAATGGTGCGTTGTAAGAGGAGCAACTCTGCCACTCAATATAAACGATCAGAAAGTGGATCATTAATTAGTCGTGTACTTAATAAAACTATTGATGTCACGGACGATTACTCTTTACTCCTTGACTTTTGTGTTTCTTGTTGTTAAGAGCTTTGATACACAAGGCAGTGAAAATGTTGTAATGGCGGTTACTAGAATATAAAGTTTTCTTATGAGAAGTCTTGAGCGTTTCATTCAATTTGTTTTATTGGTTATACCTACACCGGGTAGGCGTAGGTCCCTAACAAAATATTGGCGACCCTGCCAGGATGGCGTATTAATTCAAACAACTTGAAGATTGTGTTGATTTAAAGACCGCGTGTTCCTGTTCTGTGTTCGTATTGGAAATGGAGAAGTTAATGAAAGCGCGGAAGCCGGTAAGAGCGACTTTTAGGAAGACGTACAATGCGCTTTTGCAAAACTTAAATCAAGAAATTCAAGACGGCGTGGACGACGTGCGACGACACTTTACAGTCCTTGCTAACCAAATTGGAGAGGTTAGTAACGGAGAACCGTTGGACGAGAAAGTTTTAAGTATGTTGCTGGAAAAGGAAGGGGACGAGTATGACGGTGAGTACGAATATGTAGACAGTTTTCGAGACAGATTGGATGATGCAAGACAGAAGTATGCTCTACGGTTGCAGGCTAATTCCAATGTATTGTCAGTGGTGTCAACAAGATCGGTCATATCAGATGGGAATAAAACCAAAAGGCAGTTGAAACTACCTAAAATAGAACTCATGAAATTCGATGGGGAGATTAAAAATTGGTTGAAATTTTGGGGACAATTTCGGCGCATTCATGAGGACTCGGAAATTGAGGACGAAGACAAATTCCAATACTTGATCCAATCCACGAAAGTTGATAGTCGCGCTAGATAATTAGTTGCCAGTTTCCCCCTACTGCTGAAAATTACCCTAAAGCAGTGGAATCTCTTCAGGGTAGATTTGGAAGGGAGGATTTATTGACTGAGTTCTATGTAGGAACTCATAAGTCTTGTAGTGAAAAATGTCTCTCAAACAAGGATGAAGACTCAACTTGCTAGTCTATATGACAAGTTGGAAGCACAACTGAGAGCTTTGGAGTCTATAGGTGTTACCCGAGATAAGTACGGGTTAATGCTTTTCCCTCTAGTAGAATCCTGCTTGCCTGAGGAAGTGTTACGTGTCTGGATGAGGAGTTCGTCAACGGCTATGAGGGATCAAGACAATGGACATGCCGACAAACTGACTGCATTACTTGGTTTTCTGAAAGGGGAAGTAGAGAGTGAAGAGAGGATTATTGCTCAAGCTGGTTTTGGAGTTTCTAGTGAATCAAGGAGTGCTAAAGTTAAAGAATGGAAAGAGAGTAGTTTAGCAACTGCTAGTGTTCTCTTTGCTGGTAAAGGTGAAGGAAACAGTTTAACGTGTGTCTTCTGTAAAAAAAAAGCACATAACAGTAAGGGGTGTTATCTTGCTCAAGAAATGAACTTAGGGGACAAACGTAAAAGGCTGTCTGAAAACAAGGCTTGTTTTTTGTGTCTGAAGGTTGGACATAGGGCTGAAAATTGTATTACGAAACTGAAGTGTCTTGTGTGCAGCAGTAAACATGAAGCTATTATGTGCCCAAAATTAGATGTAAATAGGGGGGATTATAAAGGTGAGAAGAAGCACCAGGAAAGGGGCTCAAAATTGCCTGCTGTCCCAACTACAACCCTTAATACACAAACTAGTGATGTTTCGGAAGTACTGCTGCAAACTCTTGTAGTTAGGTTGGTTCATCAAGGGAGAGAAAAAACTGTACGGGCGTTGTTAGATACAGGCTCGCAGAGATCCTATCTGTTAGAGAAGATTGCTGTGGAAATGGGGTATATTCCATCTAAGACTGAAAAAAATTGAACACAGGCTTTTTGGGGATGCTTCAATCAGTGCCAATGATCATAACCTATATGAGATAGATATAGATGACCTACGTCATTCAATTTCTCGAAAAATAAAGGTGTTGGGACAAAAGGAAATTTGTGGTGTAATCCCACGGTTAAACCGGGGCCCTTGGATGGATGAGATCAGAGAAAAGAAAATCTGGCTCTCTGATTTTGGCCCAGAGCCATCGGAGATTGGACTACTAATCGGCGCAGACACTGTGGGTAGTTTATTGACTGGGGACACAATCAAGTTGAAGTCTGGATTGGTTGCTGTTAGGACTACATTTGGTTGGACAGTGATGGGTCAGCTTTGGAAGACAACTGAAAACGATAGCACAGTGTCAATGGTGAACTCTCTGTTTGTGAGAACTGCTTCTTTGGGTGAACTGTGGAACCTGGAAACCATTGGAATTGGTGATCCTGCCGAAACACTATCGAAGAAGGAAATTGAAATTGCAACATTGAAACATTTCCAAGAAAATGTTAAGATCAATGAGGAAGGAAGGTATGAAGTCGCACTTCCGTGGAAAGAAGATCAGCAGTTATTGTCAGGCAACAAGGAAGTTGCGTTAAAAAGACTGGTTTCTGTAACACACCGTTTGATCAAGGAAGACAAATTTGAGAAGTACCAGCAGGTGCTTCAGGACTGGGAACAGGAAGGGATAATCGAAGAAGTTGGTCAGGAGGGCTCTCAGGATGTTGGGTATTATTTACCACACCGAGGAGTTTTCAAGGAAGGATCGAGTACAGCGGTGAGGCCGGTGTTTGATGCTTCATGTAAATCGAAAGGAGGACTTTCACTCAATGACTGTCTGGAAAAGGGTCCTTATTTGTTGGAAGTAATTCCTTCTATTTTGAACCGGTTCCGTTTAAACAGGATAGGTGTGATCGCAGACATTAAGAAGGCGTTTCTTCAAATTTCAGTCTCTGAGAATGATCGAAACTTTCTGAAATTCCTATGGTGGGAGAACTTCACTGAGGGGACTCTTAAAATATACCGCCACAAACGGGTCGTTTTCGGAGTGAACTGTAGTCCATTTCTACTTGGAGCCGTATTGGACAGTCATCTGAAAAACAGTACATGCTTCACTGAGACAGCAGATAAACTAAGAACCTCACTATATGTAGACAATTGCGTCACTTCCTTGAACACAGAGGAAGAACTCAAACAATTTGTGGATGAGTCTAGGGAGTTACTGTCGCAAGGAAAATTTGACCTCCGAGGGTGGGAGCACACCAGATGGAGTCTGGAGGATGAGGTTCCCGAAGTGACACCCGTTTTGGGTTTGTGGTGGGACCCAGTAGCTGATACTTTGGCTTGTAAAGTAGCAAAATTAAATGAATCTGATGTTCTCACAAGGAGGACAGTTTTGTCGGTAGCTCAAAGTATCTTTGATCCAATTGGATTTACTTGTCCGGTTTCCATTGTGCCAAAGGTTTTGCTTCAGGAAAGTTGGAGAGAGAAAATAAGTTGGGATAGTCCACTGAGTGAAGACGCCCAAAGCAAATTCAATAAATGGTTACATGAACTGCCCTCTATTGCTGAGATTAAGGTGCCTAGAAGATTTTCTAATTGTGAGGACAGATCCTCTTGGAGTTTGCATGTATTTTGTGATGCTAGTCAAGTGGCTTATGCAGTTGTTATTTTCTTGAGATCATGCAATGGGAAAGAATTTGAAGTGCAACTGGTCGCAGCAAAATCCAGGGTAGCACCATTCAAGAAGGTGACGATACCGAGACTAGAGCTATTAGCTTGCACTATAGGCTCACGTCTTGCCTTTACAGTGAATGAAAGCTTGAATCTAACGGACGTCCCGGAGTACTACTGGAGTGACTCGTCATCTGTTTTATGTTGGATACGAAGCGTGGGGAGTGTTCGTCACTAACCGTGTGAAAGAAATTAGAACATTAACTAACCCAAAGCGTTGGTTTCATCTACCAAGGACGGACAATCCAGCCGATCTACCTTCGAGAGGTTGCTCTACGTTGCAGCTGATTTCTTCTCGTTGGTCGGAGGGACCCGCTTGGTTAAAGTTGGAAGAAAAAAGCTGGCCAACGCGCATTGTAAAAGTTAATGAAGAGGAGGTCGATGAAGAAAGAAGAAAAGGCCATGTTACCAATACTATGCTTGTCTCTCAGGAAAAACACTGGTATTTGAGGTATTTTTCCAAGTACTCACGAATCGTTAGAATGGTGGCCTGGATGTTACGGTTCGTCAACAATGCCAGGAAGGACGTAGTGAAAAATGTTGCTTCAGAATTAGATTGTCCCGAAATTTCAATGGCAGAGAAACGACTGCTGAAATTAGTTCGGGAAGAGAAGTTTACCGAAAGGGACAACCAGAAAACATTCTGCTTTTTTTAAGACCAGATGGGTCTCTTCAGGATTAAGACAAAAATTACCAACAGGAAGGATGAATATGATTTCCGTGCGCCGGTGTTATTGCCATCAAAGCACCCTTTGACTGAGATGATAATCAGAGATCATCATTTGAAAGCCTCTCATGCTGGTGTTCAGATTTTACTTGCTATACTCAGGGAGCACTACTGGATACCAAAGGGAAGAAGAACCATTCGCAAAGTCATCAGGAAGTGTACCCAGTGCAGGAGATTCGAAATGGAAAAGACAATTCCAGAAACGCCAGCCCTTCCAGAAGATCGTGTGAGAGATGCAGGTGTATTTGAGATAGTGGGAGTGGATCTTGCTGGACCGCTATACTTAAAATGCAAGAACAAGGCTTGGATTGTGATTTTTACATGTGCCGTAGTGAGAGCGGTCCATTTTGAATTAGTCATGACATTGTCCACTGCAGGGTTTCTGTTAGCTCTTAGGCGTTTCATAGCCCGACGAAGAAGGCCTCGTGTGATTTATAGTGACAACGGGACAAACTTTGTTGGCACCAACAATTTGTTTGGCTTCATTGACTGGAAAAAATTGTGTGCGGAAGTATCAGTTGATAGAATCAAGTGGGAATTTAGTCCTCCTTCAGCCCCTTGGTGGGGTGGATTCTGGGAACGTATTGTGCAAATGGTCAAGAAATTAAGGCGTGTTTTAGGCAAAGCTATCTTGACATATGAAGAACTATTGACTGTGATTGCTGATAGTGAATCGGTAATCAACTCAAGGCCCCTTACCTACATTTCAGAAGACTGTGATGAATTGGTACATCTGACTCCATCAATGTTTCTTCAGGACATTCCCGTGGTTGGCACTCCTGATTTAGACATGCTAGATCAAGTTAATCTTACCAGAAGGTTTCAATATCTTCAACAGCTAAGGGGTGAGCTGAGGAGGAGATTCCGACTGGAGTATCTGGGTAGCCTTCTATGCAGTTCATCGGGCAAGGAGTCTGACGATCAGTGGAAGGTAGGAGATGTAGTCATCATTGGTAGTGATGACAAGAGAAGGATAGACTGGCCCCTAGGAAGAGTGACAGCTACACTTCCAGGTAAAGACAAAGTGACCCGAGTAGTTAGGGTAAAGACGTCCTCAAGAGAACTCTTCCGACCTACGAGACACCTATATTCTTTGGAGGCTGGAGGTGGGAGTGAGGAGGTGCCCTTACTTAGTGGTGCAGTTCCGGAGGCAGTAAGTCTCAGAAGTCGCAACTTCACCAGGAGTGGAAGAAGAGTAAAAACGCCTTCCCGTCTCTGTTTATGAACATTGTGTTTGATTTGCATCAAAGGTGGGAGGATGTCACGGACGATTACTCTTTACTCCTTGACTTTTGTGTTTCTTGTTGTTAAGAGCTTTGATACACAAGGCAGTGAAAATGTTGTAATGGCGGTTACTAGAATATAAAGTTTTCTTATGAGAAGTCTTGAGCGTTTAATTCAATTTGTTTTATTGGTTATACATACACCGGGCAGGCGTAGGTCCCTAACAGATAATTTACCTGTGGAATTACACATCCCGGGATATGAATATTGTGGACCAGTAACAAAATTAGAAAAACGATTGAGCCGTGGAGATCCAGGAATAAATATATTAGATAAAGCGTGCAAAGAGCACGACATTGCTTACGCAAATCATAAAGATTCAAACAAAAGAAGATAGGCTGATGAAATTTTAGCTTCAAAAGCTTGGTCTCGTGTAAAATCTCGTGACGCATCATTAGGAGAGAGAGCGGCTGCACTAAAAGTCAGTGGCATAATGAAAGCTAAGTCTAAGCTTGGTGGAGGTAAACGAAAATTAAATAAAAAACAAGAAAAGATTTCAAAAAAGAGCATCGAAAAAGCAAGGTGGTATTTTACCCCTACTTACGATATTTGCAGCCTTGTCGGGCTTGGGGGGTCTAGCAGGCGGAGCAGCCGGGGTAGCGTCTGCTATAAACAAAGCGAAAGCTGCACAAGAAGAATTAAAAGAAATGAAAAGACACAATCGAATGATAGAAGCAATGCGAGGAAAAGCAGGTCAAGGCATTTATTTAAATCCTCCTGCATACAAAAGATAATTAACCAAATACCTAATAAAGCATTAAGTAATTTCGATTTAGCTAAATACGCACATCAATTAAAGATTCCAAATTTTAGAGGAGTCTTTATGCGAGATACGTTACCAAGACATCCTCGAAAAAATGAAAACTGTATTGTTAACCTTGAACCGATGGTTAAAACTGGTTCACATTGGGTGGCTTTCAGTAAACGAGGTAAATACGTGCATTATTTTGATAGTATCGGTAATTTAAGACCGCCATTAGAAATTTTAACGTATCTTAAAAATTGTTATCTACAATATAATTTTCATTCATATCAATCAATTACTTCTTCGATTTGTGGACATTTATGTTTAGTCTTCTTGTATTGTATAAATAAGGGAAACACAGACTGTCTTTAAACATTTCAAAGATGGCTTTCGAAAGACGGATAACTCTTGAAGGTAAAGGCTCAAAGATTGATGTTACATTGGAGAACCCGATTCATCTTGTAGGAGCAGAGTTTTTTGAAATAGGACTTGCAGGATTGTATACATCTAATTCTATTCGAAATGTTACCAACCGAAATAATAATTTTCGCATTCATTTTACTAAATTTTTGTTATCAATTGATTTAGTGGTAGCACCAGGTATTTATGAAATTGAAGATCTAGCCTCAACATTTGATGATTTACTTAGTTATCACTCATTGTCGAAACTTATAACAAATCATATACAAAAAATATTTATTTGGAAGAGGATATAAATGGAAAAGGACCGTCTTGTTTTGTCTTCTCCGTTTAACATTGATTTCAGTGTACCCAACAGTGTAGCAGAGGCTTTAGGTACTGAAAAGAAAGTTTAGCCTAAAGAGAATAAAAAATAAATTGAGATTGATCGAAATAGAATCGAAAGTGAAGTAAAAATTAACGAAAATAATAACGTTTTAGCCATAAAGATGAACGATGTGGATACAACAATTTTAATAATACCTGATGCTAGCTATACGTTTCAACAATTAAGTGCAAATATTAATGAATTATTACTAGCATATTTATTATCAGTTTTATTAGGTGAAAAAGACAAATTTCCTTCATATATTTATATTAATTATGATAAAGTGTTCTCTAATTGTAAACTATATTCGAAAAACTTTGCTATAGATTTTGGTGTTGCAGATTCTATTGCTGATTTGTTAGGATTTTCTCATAAAAAGTTCGAGGCAAACACAACTCATCTTTCTGAATATATGATTAAAATTATTACTGTTAATAGTATTCGAGTATGTTGCAACCTTGTGCTTGGTACGAGATCTTATTTGAACCATAAACCAACACACTCTATATATAATTTTAAAGCTCATGTTCCTGCTGGTTATCCGATTGTTGTACAACCAACAACAATTAATTTTTTCCTATGAACAGCAAGGTTATTCAACATGTATCTTTGCAACTTGAAGATCATCTTCAACAGCTCATTGATTTGCAAGATGAAGATTTAACTGTAGAATTAATTATTCGTCCAGCACGATATCTTGCTATATAAAGTAATGAAATACTGTTATATTTTCATTCTACTTGAGTAAGCTTACTAGAAAACATTCACAAATATGGTTATACTATATAATACTTAAAGTTTGAAAAAAAAAAACAACAACGCCATCACACCTTAAAATCTAAGAAACAGTTAGCGAGTAACAACAAACATTTCTTACAGTCTTTAGGCTATCGCGTACTTTAATTTCAACATAAATATATATGCAATTGTTAATCTTATTTAGTTTCTATCTATATTTGAAGCTGTTAACATGTTTAACATAACGGATAAAAGAGAGGTTGACAACAGAGTTGTGCGACGAGAAGAAAGAGTTTACAACCTTATTCAGCTAATAAATTCGAAAATGATGAAATTCGAATACCAAATCAAAATGAAGAAAACACAGTCTTATTATCAGAAGGTGTTCTTCACTTAGAAGGACAAATTATTACTTCTAACGTAAATCCGGCTGCTTCTACTACAGCACATCCTGACCAAAATTTTGGGGCTAATCTTTTTAGCGAAATTCGCGTTACGTTAAATGGTAAAGAAATTGATCGTACACGCCATCTAGGTATAACAAGTTATATAAAAACCTTTGCATCATATTCAAAAAATGAATATGCAGCTTTACAAAATGCTGGTTATTTTCCCTCTTTAACAACACAAGCAAGTGAAGCAAATATTGTTGATAGTATCACAAAACGTTTCCATGCAATACTTCCTTTAAGCAACCTGTTAGGTTTAGCAGAGGATTATAGAAAGCCGATTTTAAACTGCAAGCATGAGCTAATACTTCTCCGATCGTCGAGTGACGCACGTGCGTTGCAATCTGCAACCGAAAATGATCTTTCTAAGGTCAAGTTATTTAAAGTTTATCTAAAAATTCCCGTTTTATTATTATCGGACGAAGAACAAATTAAAAGATTAAAACTAATGCAGAAACATATTCCCATTCAGGTTGGTTTTCGATCATGGGATGTTCATGTCTTGCCATCTCTTCTTAGAACAACAAAATATAGTTGGACTGTAATGACAACTTCTGAAACTCAAAAACCACGTCAATTTTTATTAGGTTTTCAAACTAAAAGAAATGTACTAAATACGTGCTCTTCCTATTTTGACCATTGTAACATTAAATCTATAAGAGTTTTTTTTAATTCATTTTTTTATCCCTATGAAATGCCAACTTCTGAAATTGCTATAAATGACTACAGCGAATTGAATGACATGTTTGTTAAATTTCGTAATGTATATTGTCAGATCGATGATTTTCGTTCAGAGACTCTAGTATCACGAGATGAATTTAAGTCTCATTGTCCGATTATTGTAATTAATTGCCTTGAGCAAGTGGAGGCAGTGATGTTGATGTGCGAATTGAAATCGAGACAAGTGAGAATATACCTGAAGATACAACTCTTTATTGTGTTCTTATTCATGATCGTCAACTATCTTGCAGACCATTAACTAATGAAGTAATTATCTAAACCAATATTTGCTAAGTTATAAGCAAGCAAGTAAACAAGTATTCTCACTTTAGTTGCAATCATGGAATTGACAACAACAAACTCTCCTTCTACTGATGCTGGCACGTGGAATAAGAAGCAGCCAATAGTTGCAGACATTCGCAAGCTACCAAACGGCAGTTTGGAACTTGCTTACGTGTGTTAAATAACATCAATATACCTTCATTCAGTCCTGTGTTCATATGGGTCACAGCGTATTGTGAAAAAACTCTTTCTTCTTTTTTTGACTTTTCAAAATAAATATCAATATTTAGTTGTATATAATTTGCCACAAGAATTTTCTTTGTTTGCACTAAAACACTTTCCCCTGGGTCATTAATCGATCTTAATACGATTGATGGAATGTCAGATCTAATGTTGAAGCATAGCCAACGTTTACCTACAGATTGTCCAAAACATTTACCATCTCTTGCAATGGGAAGCAATAGTTGTGCTAAATTTATGTCAATGCTGTTCAACATTGGTTAAATTCTTCTGATGGCATCATGAAAATCGTGTGTTCGATAATAAACAAGTTTCGAAACAATGGACTTCAAGGTTTTAATAAGTTTGATTGGAACTACTTTCCTATAAACATACTGACTATATATGAGCCCCAACGAATTCGTCTGGAGTGGGAACATCTACCAGATCATCTAAAAAGAAAATTTCAACTGTTTCATCTTCGCTGCAAATGTGATAACTGTAATCGCTATCTATAAAAGGTAATTCATTAAATCTACTAGTGTTGTTGACACCTATACATATTTTGTTTTTGTTTGCTTTTTTAACACAGTGTATATTTTTTGTCTACAGAAAATAAACATCTGGACAACTAAAAGAACAAGATCATCTCAACACACACTCATCAGGACAACTAAAAGAATGAGATTACTTCAACACTCATGCAAGAGAAATAAAATTGTATTAATTGTAATTCTAAATGAATAAAGAAGAAAAGGTGTTTGTACCACTTCATATTGAAGTTTTTTTAATGATCAAACACCTCCTCACTCCACATGTATATAAAATAATATTGTCAGGTGAGGGATTCGAACCCTCGCTTTCAATTTCTGAAAATTAGATCTTAAGTCTAACGCCTTAGACCGCTCGGCCAACCCAACACATGCAAATCATGCATATTAGACAGCGTGTTTTGTTGATTCATATCAGTTCACATTTAGCTTCGTGTGGTGAAAATCTTTTTTTTTTTGTGAAGTAAAGCATCATCATGAAGTATTTTAATTGTGTAAAGTATTCCAAGAAACAGTTAATGCAAATGATATTGAGTCAAAAAGGAATGAATTTAAAATCTGAAAGAGATCGGCTAAAAACATATAAGAACTGGTCTTCAGACAGTTTTACGAACACTGCATGGTTAGCAGCTGCAGGATTTTACTATTATGGATATAAGGATATGATCAGGTGTGCTTTCTGTAATCTGCAACTTAGTTATTGGGAAGAAGATGATGATCCGTTTGAAGACCATAAGAAATGGGCTTTTTCTTGCCCTTACGTAAACTATATTTCTCCTAGCATAGTATTAAAATCTGAATATGAAAGACTTAAAACTTTTCAAAATTGGCCTCTTCCCTGTCCAAACGAATTTTGTTTAGCATCAGCAGGATTTTATTATACCGGTCATGGTGATAAGGTGAAATGTATATTCTGTAAGATTGAAATTGAAAATTGGAGAGAAAACGATATTCCTCTAAATGATCATAAAAATGGGCACCATATTGTCAATATTTAAGAGGGTTTTACGTCGGCAACGTTGATTTAAATCCTGAAAATCCTACTATTATTCCATATAATACAAGTTATGATACGTGTGGAAACAATATATGTTGATGTGATGTGCTTTTTTGTGCAGTGTACATTCTCAGACGTAAACGTTGACATGCTGAAGTTTGTTAAGAAGTCAAACACTCTACCAGTAATTTCATTTACTAATGGTGAAAACCAGAGTAAAAGTGAAAAAAGAAAGCATAGTGTTTTACTACCGAACACTATTCGATTTATCATTTGCGGTCCATCGAACGGTGGCAAAACAAACGTAATGATAAATTTATTATGTCACAAAAATGGAGTTCGTTTTGAAAACGTTTATATTTATTCTAAATCACTTGCTCAAAGTAAGTATGTTGAATTAAAAAAGTTTTTGGACTCTATAAAAGAAATAAAAAGTTATTTTTTTCTGATAATTGCGGAGGCGTACAGATGGAGGGGACGCGGACCGAGTTATCCTAATATCGAGTCTACTCGCACATTCCGAACTAGATGGAGAACTAACTATGAATGACTACACTTTTAGAGTAAAGGTTGTAATTTAATAAAACCTTAAACAAGACATTACAAAGGGGAAACGAGGTGCGCATGAAATGGACTAATGAGGGATGATGGGTCTGTAATAAAGGTATACATGTTAACAAAGATAAAACCATAAAAATATAAAAAACACAATAAAGAACTATCAAAAAGAAAAGAATCTTGAAGGAGAGAAGCCTAACACTTGCTAGATTGGAGATCGTATCGAAATTGACTAGAATCATATCGAGGGGAAAAGCTAATTAAAATAATAAAATAATACATTCGTCCCACCACAGGCTGATTACCGAAAGTAATCAGAAGAAATATTCTAAATAGTTTATGAAGCCGTACAACCCTTGAAGAAACCCCCCTTTAAAATAAATCAAAGTATGTCTCACTAAAACAAACTACCTCAGAGAAACAACGACCATACGTCAAATCATTCCACTACGTACAACTGCATTCAACTTCATAACACGACCAATGAACAAAAATAATAAAGAATAGTCAGACATACACAACCCTTAAGACAGGAACAACCCAAAACTCGAATAGAAGAAAAAGGACCCCCCCCCCAACTAAACAACAAACGACTTCATATACTTTTTGAATAAAACTTCTTTTCGGACGAAGTATGAGATTCGTAGAAGTAAAATGAGCATCTATCACAGTCCCGGGCACATGTAACAAATACACACATCACCACCCGAAAGAATAATCGATATGCCTCATTTAATAACTAGTGAGATCGCACGTTGTTTCTGACTGGATAAAAAAAAACAATAATACAATTACAACGATCCCATATCCAGTTCAGAACCCCAATTAACAATAACATTTTCCCACTCACAAAATAATAACGAAAGCTTATAAATAAATAACCAGGAGGATGTCGATGCCCTAACTCATTTACCCAACACAAATTAACACATAAACACTAACACAAAATAAACATCATATTCGTCTTTCATCATCATACTTCATAGTCATACTCAGTAGCGGCTGGCGGATAATTTTTCTGGGTGTTGCACTATTTTCATTAAGGTGGTACATGGGCACCCGCAGGATTTTTTCTAGGGGAGGGGCTGTATTTTTTTTATTTCGTTACCTACAGCACATGTCACTAGGTGATACTGAGACTTACATCCCTCTGCAATTTTCGTTTCATTTCTTACTTGCTTCGTGACATTCATGATTTGGCTGCTCTTAAACCGTTGGGTACATAGTCTTTATGGCATAAATGGGAGGATTTTTTTTAAGTTCCGAGTTTTTGTTCATAGGAGTTCGCTTTTCTTTGTGAATCATCGCCATAATGTTCATTCTTTAAAAACAGGCAAAAAGTAGTGGTATCACAATGTATCGACAAAAATAAAAATCAAGCAGTTCATTAAAATAGTAATGTTAATCCAGTTCGCCGATTTTTTAAATAACTGAAGATATTCTCAAATAATCCCAAATTACTAAGTTAAATAAAACTCTGGAATTATCCTTACATCTAAATCAGTTAACCATCCATCAGTAACTTCACTTCATGATATCAACTGGTGTGACAATGAACAATCGAAATATTCTCGGAATTTCAGGGGGCGGGGACACGGCCCCTCCTTGCCCCACCTCCTGCGGGCACCCATGAGGTGATAGGGTAAAAGACTGCTTGATATCGGAGAAAACTGTATTCAATTGCGTGGTAAAACGGATGTACCTCATTCATAACGAATGCCGCAGTTCAGAGACATCACAATTTCATCGGATTAAATGGAATATAAGTTAGTCTACATGAAAACAACAACGTAAGTTAGGCTATATGTGAGAGCGACAACTGCGAGTGTCACAAGTTCACGCGCAACATTGCAAGACATGGACGGAGCATCTCGGATGTCTACGTCCGCGCCTGCGCCTCAGCTCCTGGTTGCAGTCAGCGGGCAACGCCCAGCCGTGTTAACTGTTGGGATAGGGCTTACCCGGTCTAGCATCTCTGCCACACCCTTCACTATTGAGATCTGGTCGGTGCTTGGGGCTGGCAACGACCAAACAGACGAGCGCTCCTAGACGGCTGGCGCGCCTCGCTTTCTCTGTCAGTTCACAGTAACTTACTATAAGATTTCTTGAATTATTAAAGAACAGAATTATGAATTCCTATACATATAAAAGGAAACATACAACTTCTAGTACTAAAAATATTATTTCGGAATTAATTGTTTTTCATGAATTAATCTGGTCGTTGTGCAACACTGCAACCTTATTACCGGCCGCCACTGGTCATACTTCATCTCATTAAAGAAAAATAAGCAAATGCCCAAAGTAACGTCGCATCCCCCAAACAATTTAGTTATTCAGCTAAACCGCGATGACATCCGCAGGGTAAATAATACATAATACCAAATACAATTAAGAATAACAAAACAATGAGATCCCCTTAACCCCAAATAAAAACCAACGTGATCCCTCATCATAGTACGTCAATAGAAAAGGTGGAGGAACATGAACCAACAAGACAAATAACCTAAAACAATAAAAATCTCCAATCTAGCTTTAATACTGAGAGAACTCGGGACATGCTAACACTGAAAATTGGCGGACATGCATTCAGTAACCAATTACTTCTTCTTCAATTCATACAATGATCATACTTTCAAAGAATGTACACTTAGCTTTGCCTGGAGACGTCCCCTGAAGATCGCAAGCTGCCAGCTACAAATACTTCATCATCATTTCAATAGTGGCTCACTTCCAAGATTAAAGCCTTTAGTAAATAAACGGGAACAAGACGACACGATCAAGATCCTTCGGACACAAGCAGACGCATTTTAATCTCGTTACAAAACACATGTAGTACATCACTTTCCAGCTTCTCTCGTAATGGCTCCGTTAGTTATTCAACTCTTCTTGGTAATAAATAGAAGATCCATTCTTGGGACATACTGCGTTCCTTAAGTTCCGATCTGATTCTTCTTGCGATGAGCGTTTCAATAGCGCAAAACATGATGTTAGGTTAATGTTTTTTTTACGATAGATGGCAGTCTTTACAATATTGTGTACCTTCGTGAGCCGTCTATAAAATAGTAACGGATCAATAATAATGAAGTTATGCCTCCAGAAATGGCTAGAAAAAACTCTATATTTGTTTTTGATGATGTAGCCAGCAATAAACAACAACACATGAAAGATTATTTCAGTAGAGGTCGTCATCACGATGTTGACGTATTTTATCTTTGTCAAACATATTCTTGTATACCTAAACATCTAATTAAAGATAACGCTAATTTTTAATTATTTTTAAACAAGACGGAACAAATTTGCGTCATGTATATAACGATCATGTAAATACAGATATGAGCTATGATCCGTTCTTCGATATTTGTTCTTATTGTTGGCAAAACTCTAAGTTTGGCTTTTTGGTTATCGATAAAGATAGCGATTTACAAAATGGTCGATATCGCAATGGATTTGATGTTTATTTTCAGTTATAAATAATAGTTCAAAAGAGCTAAATGCTCATTCGCGTTATACACTTTGTGTGGTTAACAACCTAACTATGACATCGTTTAACAAAATCAATAACGTGTCTATCAGACCACCAACTTCACGCCATGATATTGCAACTAAATCGTATGTTGATGATAAGCTACTGCAATATGGAAATCAAGTAACAACAACAAGAACAACAAGCGATGGGCATCTAAGTATTAACGGCAAACGGTTAAAAGATGTTGGAATGCCCATACATGTTGAAGATGCTTGCAACAAAGGTTATGTACTGAAGTTATTGAATGAGCTAAATAAAATTGAGTCTAAAGAAGACATACAACGAAACATTAACGATCTTAAATGTTTAATTTTTTCAATTTGTAAAATAGAGAAACAACAACTTGACTTTGAAAACAAACGTCTCGCAGGCTTAGCTTTACCATCATCTGCAAATGATGCAGTAAACCTTATTGCAATGCAGCAACATACATCGAATATAAAAAATATCTGGAAAACCGAATAACCGAAGTGTTACAACGAGTAGAATTCATTCCTGGTTTAGTGAGCGAATTTTCAGAAGATCACTTTCCGTTTGATGATGATAGTCTCGAGTTGGGTAACAAAAGAATAAGAAATGCTAAAGATCCAATTCAAAATCAGGATGCGGTATCGCATTCTTTTCTTAAAACTCATGTAACAAAAGAACTCGATGAAATTAAAAAATCTCTTTTGAATATAAACAAAGATGATGAAACTGTAGATATGTTAAATAGAAGAATAACAAACATATCTCAACCAATCGATTCGTTAGATGCAATAAACAAATATTATTTAGAAAACTTTGCTGCTTCTCGAAAAGATCTAGAAGACTTAATCACTAAATTTAATTTAAAAAAACTTCTTAAACGTAGACGATGGTGGGACTTTAAATATGATGAGTAGACGAATTACTCACGTAAACAATCCCATATACGATAACGATGTTGCAAATAAGACGTTTGTTGAACAATATGCCGCTTCACGAGATGAATTTGAAAAAATGAAACAGACTGTAAACAATCTACAACATCAAAAACAAACAAATGTCGAGTTTCCTGTTAACGACCAAGATGTGACAAATAAACGGTTGCTGCTTCACGAACTGAAGTTAATCAACTAAAAGAAATTTTAAGCAATTTACAAACTCGTATTGAGGGTGTTGCTAACAATCTAAATATTGTTAAAAAAGAAGAACTTGAAAGTTACGCTGCTGCATCCAAAGTTGAACATAAGTTAAAAACTGAACTAGAAAAAATTGAGCAATTGGTTAACAAAGAACCACTCGAAAGTTTTACCGCATCCAAAGAAGAATATGGTATATTACAAGATGAAGTCAAGAAAAAGAACTTATCGAAATTTATTCTGAAATTCTCCAACACACCATCAATCCATTCAACGGAATACACGCTTCATAATCATAATATACAGTACCAACTTCCCTATAAAGGTATATTAAAACCAATTTTTGTTTCACCAAGATCTCCAATTGTGTATGCAATTTTAAATATACGTCAAGAGATTGAACTGGATGGCAGTGACATTGTAGTTGAAGAACAAGATGAAATACAGCTTCGACTTAGAGACCCTGAGAAACATAAAACCAATGATCTTCCTTTTCAAATTGATTTTGAATATACTATAAATAAGTAAAACAACTACAATTTTAGTTTAGTCATGGAGAAGAGCTTGAAGATTAAAGCTGAAAGTCGAGTAAAGGATAAACTTTCTCGCTTAAAAAAGATGTTAAGGACAAGTATCTTTCACTTCAAAATGATGTTAGACGTCAAGAATTAGATATAGAGAGTAAGTTTAAACCAGTAACAAATTCATTAAATCAGCTTGTAGCTATTGCTAATACAACGTCAACTAAAAAAAAAAAAGAAAAAAGAAAAAAATGATGATTCTGAATCAACTGCTACTTCAGACGAAGAAGATGGAGATAGCATCAAAATAATTACACTACTTAACCGCTACTTTGATCCGTTCATTAAACAAAACGTGGATAGAACATTTGGTATAACGATAAGAAATGATAAACAATACTTGGGACGTGAACGAGTTTTCTTTGGTAAAAAGTGGATAAAAGTTGGTGGTGAAAAATTTCCTATAACAGAAGGTCTACTTGAATTGATTCAAAGGAAAGTACCAGATCACTCTCTAATCGATAGGAGTGATTTAAGTTCTTATTTGAAATTATTAAATGTTTCAAACCTGCACAAATGAAATTATGCAAGCAATGCAGCTCCGAGAGGAACACAATCTCATAAGTATAAAAATATAATCGAACCCCTTCCTACTGAAGGCATAGATAGAATTATAAAAACAACGGATGAGAATGAAGAAGCAAATACTACGATGCATACTGGATATGGCCTAAAGAAACACATCACACCACAAGCCATTTGGAAATTCGAAGGAGGAAACAATATTGAATTTGTCCATTGGAATGAACCAAACAAATTAGTATCAAGACTTAAAAAATTAATTGCATCGAAAGCTGCAGGTCACACAGGAATCGACAGCGAAATATTTGCAATTGAAGAAGAACTAAGAAATGCAGGATATATTGAATAAAAATTCTAACATTTGTAAAACAATGCACAGTATGTTATAAATCTTTGTTTAGAAATTAACTATGAACGAAATCAGACGAGAAATTGCAAATGAACTTCATGCACCTCTTAGAAAAAAAGTTTAAAAGACGACATGTTATTAGCAAAGGAATCGATGACCTCCATGAAGCTGATCTTGTGGACATGTCAAAACTTGCAAAATGGAATAATGGATTTAAATATTTATTAACCATTATTGACGTTTACTCAAAATATGCATGGGCAATTCATCTTAAAACCAAAACAGGAAGTGAGATTGTAAAAAGTTTAAAATTTGTTTATTCTCAAAGTAAAAGATTGCCCAATTATTTTCACACTGATCGAGGAACGGAATTTTATAACAGTGAATTCAAAACATGGTCTCAGAAACAAAATCTAAAGCATTATTCCACTGGGAGCTCCATAAAAGCGAGTGTGGTAGAGAGATTTAATCGAACTCTTAAGGAATCGATGTGGAAAGAGTTCACAACACGTTGTTCATACCGATGGGTAAATATTTTGCCTGAGTTATTAGTAAAGTATAATAACAAAATACATCGCAGCATTGGCATGAAACCTATTGATGTAAAAAGAAACAATCAACCCCGCTTGCCAACACAATATAATGAAACTTTAAAAAAATATATAAAATTGGCGACATTGTAAGAATATCAAAAATCAAGAAACATTTCAGCAAGGGGTACGAAGCTAATTGGACTACGGAATTACTTACAATTTATAAAGTTCAAAATACTAATCCACGAACATATCTTTTTAAAAGATAATAAAAATCTGCCGATATTTGGGGCATTTTATGAGGCAGAGTTACAACGAACAAAACATCCTAATATTTACTTAGTTGACAAAGTACTACGTAGAAATTGAACCCGAGCCTTCGTGTCTTGGCTAGGATTCGATTCAACTCACAACTCTTGGATTTCGAACAAAAACATATTCTAATTAAAACAATGTAAGTTTTTTTAATTCATAGCAAAAATATTATTATTATTATTAATATTATTATTATTATTAATATTATTAATGTGTCTCTATTTATTTTCAGCTCACTAAAACCAACACACTCAAGAAAGAAAAGAATGATTGTACTTACCTTCCACACAAGATCACCAGCATATTCAACTCTGCAGACAGCATCTTCAATTCTCAGCATCTTGGCGGAAAAAAAGAACTACTTACCACTTTAAGAACGAAGACCATACCATTTTGTTTTCACTATTTCGTATTATATAATTAATGTAAAGCACAATGATTAAAATAAATTTATTTAAAAAAAATATACATTTCAATATGAAACACCGTTCACTGTCCATTTAGTAAAGTATTTGCACTTCTTCTTCTTCTTCTTCTTCTTCTTCTTCTTCCCCTTCCTCTTCCATATGCTCTCCATCTTCTTCTCTTTCTTTTCTTTCTTGCACAAGATCAAGCCTCACTTGGTCTTGGTATACTCCATTGGGAGGGGGAGTCGCCCTAAATGCTTCCACTCTGGCTAGGATAACATCCAGAATGGTTAACGTTAGCCCGTTGAGCACAAATTCTGTGCGGTAGCGTTCGTCTCTTAGTATCCCAAGAATCTCTACGTCGAAGAGATCCCTCTCTAGCGCAGTGAACGATCTGACAATAATTTCCTCTTCCATTTTGGAGGAGGAAACCATAAAATTACAACTCAACATCCTGGCTTTCTCTGGTAGCGTCTTAACCTCTCTCAGATGTTGCATCTTCCCAATAAAAGAGTAGCAGAGAGACATGTTGAATAGTAACTACTGCATCATAATAATCTTGCTCTTATATACTATGAAGTTAAAGGAACAAAAAGCTCATTAAACATATCACATGAATGAAACTTTGTGAACTGATATCCAAACTTGTTCTCTCATTAAAATAATTTCAGAGTTCAATAATGATGGTTAAGAATTTAAAACAAACAAGCCAATATTCATTTCATGCAGTCAATTATATATATTTGTCTTATAAAACAGTCTATGCAGAAAGAGACCACAGAGCATGCAAGCACACAAAAAATGTTAACTAACAGCTGCACGTCCTATATGGATTAGCAAGCCGGACCCCCCACGTTCAGCTCGCTCGCGCTAGCCAAAGAACGATAACAGCCGCGAGCAAAGGTTATCTGGTTCAAGCGGTCAAAGGTCAATCTCTTCTTGCTGCTAACACATGCAGAGCAATAAGCAAACGCGTGTGAATAACCAACTGGCTCTCCACGGGGGCGTCGCGCCCATACAGTATCATTCAAATGTTAGTACACCTAAAACTTTTCTGCTAACAAGACCGCATTTGAACATTTTTTTCCATTTTTGTCCTATAGACCTGAGAGTTGGTTTACTGGTAGAGGGGATAGAGAGCTTTCATTTATGATAAACAAACTTTTTTGTAGAATTCCTAGTTTCCAAAATAGTGAGCATTTTTCAAAATTTATTTTCTTTTGTCCTAGAGAGTTGAAACTTGGTATGGGGCTAGAGGAGGTCAAGGCCATTCATTTATGTCAAACAAACTTTTTTATAGATTTCCTAATTTTGGAAATATAGCCTATTTTCAAAATTCATTTTATTTTGTCCTAGAGAGTTGAAATTTTGTACGGCGCTAGAGCAGCTCAAGGCCATTCATTTATGTCAAACAAACTTTTTGTAACATTCCTAATTTTGGAAATATAGCCACGTGCTCGCTCTAAGGGCCCATGACGTCACCATGATGATGCAATATGTCCTCGCGATTACGCAATATCCAAAGGGTAAAAATGTATACTACTTGCAACATTTTGGAAAACACAATATAATCCCAATTACAGGGACATGTAAAACAATAAATTGGAAAAAATCACATGAGATCAAAGAAATATACATATATATGTTATTGTCTACAGAAGAGGGAGAAAACTATGAGATGACATGTTTCGCTCATCAGATCCAAATATACAACATGAAATAGCTCTACAAAACACTACCAAACCCAAAATAAATACTAATATAAAGACTATATTAAAATATATAGTTATTTTTCTGGTTGCTTCATGCTTTAGTATTTATCAGTAATAGTTGCCTTACTCTTTTGTTAATCAAATGTATGTTGATTTTTTTGGGAAATAGTCCTCATTTTAAATCAAAACAGCCGAGACGAGTTTTCAGACTTCGATAAGAACACATTTTAAATTACAAAATAAAATATTCGGAAGGAAAAGGATGAGTTCTTCTGTTGCAAGGTTTCTTAGTTTTTGCGGCAAACCGTAAGAGAAAGTTGCAACCCTTGATCGTCAAATGCGGTTTATCGAACGCTACAGGGAGAATTTATCTCCGGAAGTAGTCAAGTCAGTGGCTGAGAGAAATTCGGAAATAAGCAGGACCTGGATAATTATGCAGCAGCTTATCTTCGATTTCAAAAAAGAATATTTTTGAAAATGACCCATGAGAAGTAGGCAACGATCTAGATGAGTTCATAACTTTCATTAAATTAGAAAAATAATGAGGGGTCTATAGAGCGTCTCTACCTTAAAAAACAGTATGGGATTAAATGTACTATTTGCCTCTCACTCGCACTCATATGTACTGCAATTAGCTTCGTCCTCTTCTACCCCGGCGATGTTGCCATTTCCCAATAATGCAAAGTGATAAATCTAAGAAATTTTTTGCGTGGTCTTATAGAGAATTTTCCGCTCTATATGATGATGTAAAATTAAAAGCCATAAATAATTAACACATGGCCCAATTTTCACAATTACGATATTTTAGCGCGAATCTATTTTTATGCACATCTAAAACGTATCACGCCATAGCTAATGAACTAATGGTCACAACAGATTAAGAATTTATTTTTATATTGCCTGATGTTGGTAGAAGATATCCTATTTCTCAGGGCAGTTTTTTTTTTTCATATTAAGAAAGTTTTTTTCTTAAACTTTATTTGAAAATTATAGGATGGTATGACAGGAAAATTAGGTAGCGATAAACTTTTTTCCTGTTGACTTTACGTCGGTGACTAAGGGAGAAGAAATGTTCATTAATGTTTGACATAGTTTTTAAAACAAACCAGAGCTCGGTATCAGATAGCATTCATAAGTTATCGCACTTAGCGTAATGCACCCGCTCAGCACTAAATGACGGGAGCGATAGTTTGTTTATTCAGGCAGGTTCGTTATCTTCACGACTGCATTTGATGATTGTAGGAAAAGATTCTGTGTTACCCCAGAGCTCAGTGTTATTAAATTTGTTGTGGTGTGAAGTTAAACTGTGAAGTGAAGTGGTCCTTGTGTTTTTTATAAATTGTGCTAATTATTATTAAGTTGTTATTATATTTATTATTGTAATATTCACTATGAATACAGCAAATAGAAAGCGGCGTAGTATTGGAAAATTGCACAGTAGAGAACGGATTATAGTACTGAATATATTTAATTATTTCTTAAAGAATATGAACGTTACCGAGGCAGTTGAAAAGACTGCAGAAGCTACCGGGTGTTCAAAACTTTTAGTATATAGAATAAGAAAGGAAAAAAGGAAGGTCATCTGAGAACGACAGCAAAAACAAAACCTAATAGAGCGAGTAAACAAAAAAATGCTAGGTTAATAAAGTATGATGGAATAGTACAAAGCGGAGTCCGTCGCATCGTTCATCCATTGTTCTTTCAAGACATACCACCAACATTAAATATAGTTTTGAGCAGGGTAAACAGTGATGATACACTGCCGAATTTTTCGAGGTCCACTTTTAATAGATTTCTTTATGACATAGGGTTTGAATATGTAAGAAGAGCCAACAAATGTGCCCTGATTGAAAGGGATGATATAATCAGGTGGCACCATAAGTATCTTAAGGACTTGAAAAGATTTATCAATGAAGGCAAATCTATTTTCTTACTGACGAGTCTTGGGTGAACATGGGCCACACCGTGACAAAAGAATGGAGAGATACTAAAATTAAAAGTGCTCGTCAGGCGGCAATTGGGGGTGTTAGCACAGGCCACCTAGGGCTCGTGGATCGAAGTCTGCCTTGGTTCATGCCGGGAATTAACAAGGGTTCATTAATGGTACCGAGTTAACTTTTCTGTGCCAAAAGAACACGGCAGACGCCCACGATGAAATGACAGGTGAACTGTATGAAAAGTGGTTTGCCGAGCAATTGTTGCCCAATATTCCCGAAGGATCTATCCTAGTAATAGACAATGCAATCGTAAAAGTCGTAAAAGCGAACTTTTACCTACGTCATGGAGAAAAGACCGGATTGTAGACTGGCGCACTCAAAAGGCGATCCCTTTTCGAAATGATATGCTAAAGCGGGAGCTTCTTTTTTATGGTGAATCAAAACAGAGAGAGATATGATAAATACATCATTGACGAGATGGCCAAATCAGCAGGAAAGTATGTTCTTCGCTTGCCACCATCCCATCGAAATGGTAGGGCGCAAGTGAAGAACTGGATAAAATTGAACAATGTCTCATTCAAAAAACAAGAGATGAAGACTTTAATTTCGGCTGCATACCACCACGTGACCACACAAAATTGGGCAAACTACGTGAACCACACCAAAAGAATCGAAAGTGAACTGTAAAAAGTAGATGAGATTCAAGATGACGAGGAGCAATTTTTGATATGCTTGTCATCTTCATCATCATCATCATCGTCTTCGTCTTCTTCCACTTTCGATGGATCGCCTACTGGTTCCAATTCGGCTGAAACTGGACCATCCAGGGACACGGAGGAATTCGTGGAATGGTTAACACCACTACCAGAGGATATTGGGCAGGCCTGAAGGTATGTGATGTGTTTTTTTTACTTTCAATTTTCTGATATTATTATATTATATTATATTCGTGGAAAATGTCATATTATAATTTATTATAACCTACTGTATGATATTCGAGAAAATGTATTATTATAACA
Source organism: Meconema thalassinum (assembly GCA_946902985.2). Classification (NCBI taxonomy): domain Eukaryota; kingdom Metazoa; phylum Arthropoda; class Insecta; order Orthoptera; family Tettigoniidae; genus Meconema; species Meconema thalassinum. The sequence goes on along the minus strand of OX336391.1, from coordinate 38,056,875 downwards.
TATAATATTATCATATTCATGAATAATTGAAAATTATAATGTGTGCATTAAAATTGCGCTCTGAGGTTTTGTGTATCATATCTAAATTTTCTACCGTCATTCGCTGCAAGGCATGAGGTACAGTTATATACAACAAACAACTATTTCGGAAATTTCGAGAGTTTTGCGTAAAACCACGCCTGTACGAGTTATGTTAACATCATTTGCCTGGCCTCGCAGAACTTTGAATATATGCAGCCGATCTGGCATCAGCGCGGCCCATTTAACGCGTACTGTCTTTTAAGGTACAGACGTACTATAGACAAGTAATTAGTCAAGAGGTAAATGTTTTCGAAGAATTACAAAGAACCCAGAGAAGCAGTTGACTGCTCAGATGATAACAGGAAAGATGAGAGAGGGGAGTCGGTGCAGGTAAGTGGAAGCAATGCCAGACTTTGCTGGGGCCCCATGATAGCCAAGCCAAACCTCGCTTTTTGTTAGCTCCTGAGGATCACGACCTCAAGGAGATGACGAGGCTGGAATCCGTTTTTCAAGAAACAATCCGCAAATTACTGAGATAAGCTATCTTTGTTGATTTATCTTTGAGGGGCTGGTTGGACATTGTGACCATTTACCGGCAGCCCCATGTACTTGGAAGTGTGGTCTCATAGCCTATGAGGATTTGGGGAGGAGGCGGCCATGGATTGATGTTAAAAACCAGCATTTGCCTGTCATAGAAGTGGGAAAACTTCGGCAAACCACTTCCTGAGTGGCTGAGGTGGGAATCGAACCCACCTCTTCTCAGCTTTGCCTCATGAGGCTGAGATCTCAGACCAAAATTTGATTTCTTTTGTAAAGACTGGAATCGAACCCGGACCTGCGAGGCAATAGCGAAGAATGCTAGTCGCAATCAAACTTGTCATAATGAAGAGCAGCAATCAAATTTTCATAAATAATAATAATAAACCATGGACGGCGTTCCCGAGGCTCTCGGGACTCCCAGGCAAAAGGAGAGATCCCATCTATAGCTGTGGCCGCGTGCCAACGGCCATAACAGTTGAGTACATCGGTTCTCGGCCGATCATCGCAGTTAAGCAACATAGTTCGTGGTCAGTACTTCGAGGGGAGACCGCCTGGAAACGCCACGAGCAGTTGTCGCCTTTCTGTTATTATTATAACCAAATTCATCAATATAAATATGTTAAAGCAATACTGCCTTATATTCATTTTCACATCGTACCTTCGAAGCAATTTAGTGATCCGTGTTAAATGAATCGCAATAGGGTACCTCCCAGTTTTAAACTTGTCTCCGCGAAGGCCGGGAGCCCAGACCACAGGCACAAATTCTCCAGGTACGAAGACGATTGAGATCGACGCATGCCAGTCGATTACCCGACGTCCACCTAGGGACCCGTCGAGCGAGGCCCGGTGGAATCCCATGGGGTCATCAGAATCCAGCGCAACCCGTGTGAACTCGGAAGTGTAGGGACAGTGGGAATTTCGTCAATCCACGAAAAGCCGACGCGGATCGACGCGTCTTCATGTCGGGCATGGCTGCATGACGCCTCGCATCCGCCGTTTCCCCCAGGAGCCCATGCAGCGACGCCCACCGAACCCAAAGAGCTCGATAGATTTCTCCGCAACCCCTCCGAAAAATCGGAAGCGCAGTGACACTTGTTTGGGGCTATGCCCCCGCGGCCCTAAAGACCCATCAAGCGAAGATCTGCGGAACCCCGGCAGGAGCTCGGCAGAAAGCTTTGCAGATCCTGCGAACACCGATATCCCATTCGTTCACTCACGTACGTTCTTGCCCGGGGGCCCATGGAGCGACTCCAAGTAATATTCCAGAAGCTCGGCAGAAATGCACGCAGCTCCAGCGAATACCGTCCTCCAAGTCGTGCAAGGGCACGTAAGATAGTCCGAGCCGAGATCAGTCGGAGGGTGCGGCGTATCTCGTCAGAACATAGACGGGGAGCGACTCTTCTTGTTCGTCCGGCGGCGAGACGCTCCTCGAAATCACCCTCGACCCCATGGAAGAGAGGACGGCGGTGCTTCCGTGTCACGAATCCGACCTTCCTTGGGAGGCATTTAACAGAGGGAGGTCAAGACAGGCGTCCCGGCATCTTGCGGAAAGGAGGCATAAATAAGGTACCGTAGGTTGAGACATGCCTCCCTCTAAGAAAGGTGACATTTCCGCCGAAATTTGAGAAACAGGTAGAAAGAACGTACCATTATAGTTTTTTGATATATTTTTTTTCCTTGCCGCGGCTCACCGGGCCTGGACGTCGCCAGCGTGCCGTTTGTGAACCTACTGCGTAAGGAGACGCTGGGCAAACATGTATAAAGCTACCTTAGACGGGGGTCGTAATCCGACCAGTCGAATTCCCCAAGCTAGGGTTGAGTCTCAACAGATAGCAGCGTGGCAACTGCCCTACCGAGCCCCGCCCGGTACGTACAGACAATACTGAGACCCAACATCGAATATAAGTATACCCATGATCGACCGGCAGGAGGTAGCTGACGTTGGGATAAATCCCAACATGACCGATGGTTTTCTTTATTCGGTAAAGTCACAGGGCCTGTACGGTGTGCCCCACTCAGGAGACGCTCCTAGTGATGCCACATTGTTTGGAGCCTTTGAACTCACGGGACTTCCGAGAGACATAGTTGCCAACATTAGCTAAAAGGGATTCGGCCATAGAGAAGTTCAGGCTTAATCCCTCTGATGGTAGCTTAGCACCACCGGCCGCTATACCGAGTGCGTGAACCAAATGTCCGAACCTGCGCTTCCTCTCGTACTGAGCAGAATTACTATCGCAACGACCTGTCATCACAAGGGTAAAACTAACGTGTCTCACGACGATCTAAATTCAGTTCGCATTCCCTATAAGGGGGTGAACAATCCAACGCTTGGTGAATTGTGCTGCGCAATAATAGGAAGAGCCGACATCAAAGGATCAAAAAGCTATGGCGCTATAGACGCTTGGCCGCCACAAGTCAGTTTTTTCTGTGGTAACTTTTCTGACACCTCTTGCAGGAATCTCTCCAAGCCAAAGGGACCCATAGGCCGTACTTTCGCAGTCCCTATGCGCATTAAAAATCGGGAACAAGCCAGCGTTTGCTCCAGGCGATGTTTTTGTCCTCGCATTATTCTTTGGCAGATGTACCGCCCCAATCAAACTTCCCGCCTGGTACTGTCCTCGAATCGGATCACCCGAGGGAGTAATTTGCGCTGCTGCGGTCACGCTGTCGAATGCGCGCTCGCGAGGACGATACTCCGACGCACGACAGAGGTGGGTCCGCGAGCATAACGCTTACTTAATACGCTTGGCTCGAGAACACCGTGACGCCAGGGCTTGAAGCAGTCGACGCACGCGCTCCACCCAACCGAGTAAGTAAAGAAACGATGAAAGTAGTGGTATTTCAACGGCGATGTTGCCATGTCCACTTATGGTGCACCTCTCATGTCCCCTTACAATGTCAGACCGGAGTCAAGCTCAACAGGAGGGTCTTCTTCCCTCGCTAATTCTCGAAGTTCGTTCCCTTGACAGTGGTTTCCCTAGATAGTAGATAGGGACAGTGGGATTCTCCTCAATCGTTTCATGCGCGTAACTAATCAGATGACGAGGCATTTGGCTAAAATAGTAATTCATTTGCCGTAAAAGTACAAAGTTGGAAAAGTACGACATGTAAAGAAATACAACAATAATGGACCCAGATGGATAACAGGTACAATCAGAAGTTCATAAGTCACTACGTGAGGTTAACATCATCTTTTGCTGCAGTACGCCACCCATCTGGGTCCTTGCTCAGTTGTAGGGGATGGCTAGCCCCAGTAGCCACTGGTGCCCATCTCGGCCGACACCAGTCCGTTCACCGATCCCCTACCTCCTGCCAGTCATGCTGTTGAACCTCGTCCAGTTGGTATGAAATATTGGCAGCATCCAATTGTCAGTTCCCGTAACATGCTATTACTAAGCCCAACCATCTGGAGGTCTCCACGCCAGAAAATAGTGCAGAAATAGTCGTTTGTAGATTTTGTTGTTGAACTCCAAGGTGGGTCGCTACTGCCGCTTGGCGGTCATGGTTAGTAGTGCAGTAGGCCTGTTTCGAGCGATGAGCTCTACGCAGGCCACCCGAAGCAGAGACGACCTGGGTGTCGATGACGTCGTCCATCTGAAGTCTGGAAGTTAGGTTTTCATTCCACGAACCACCCTTTGTCTTGGAGGCCTGCAGGTAGGGCTCCACAGATCGCATCATGTCGCTTGATTCTGCCTCCATATGTCCTACAACAATTCTGGATCAGGTAGGTCGGTTTCTCGGTAGCGTCGCAGCCAACAGAGCAGCGAGCTAGTATCCGGGTGTGTGGGCGGCCTCTAGACGTCGGAATCGCTGCTGGGAGGCAGCTGATGTGCACATTGAGAGTCATAGTATCTCCCGACGTTTACCCACGCTTGTTTGAATTTCTTTACGTTGACATTCAGAGCACTGGGCAGAAATCACATTGTCTCAACACACGCTTGGACAATCGTATTGCTTTGACAGTCAGGTTCCCCTAGTCCGTGCCAGTTCTGAGCCGATCATTGGATGGTGGCCGAGGACAATCCGCGTGCCCGTGGCTTCAGCGTCCGTGAGGAGGATTCGACGCCGCAAGGCAAGTTGCGGCCTCGTAGTAGGAAAATCCGTGGGAGACAAGGCACGGGACCGTGCTCGGATCCAGCATAGAGGTGGACGACCGAAGGCGCCACCGCGCTCTTACCTCGCCCAGGCCTGGCACGTTAGCGCAGACCCACTTCCCTACGAAGCCCGATACGCCTTGATGCTCAGAGCCAATTTGCTGACTTCCCTTACGTACGTTTGTTTGTCGACCAGAGGCTCTTCACGTTGGAGACCTGCTGCGTATATGGATACAAGCCAGCGCGACACCTCCAGGTGGCCCTCTCCAGGATTTTCAAGGTCCGGGGGAAAGTGTGGGACACCACCAGAACTACGGTGCTCTTCGCTTTCCAGGCCCTATCTTCCAGCTAGAGGATTCCAGGGAACTCGAACGCTCATGAAAAAAATTAATTTAAAAAAATAATAAAAAAAACACCTGATATTCCGACGACGTATCCGGGTCCTACTGGCTTACCCCGACGAGCTATTCTTGTGAGGGACCCAACTTATACGGTTCCACTGCCGGGTTCCGGAATAGGAATCGGATTTCCTTCTGCCCCATGGGTTCCTAACTTGGCGTCTCTGATGCCATCGACATCGGATTTCTCCTGGGGCTTAGGATCAACTGATTCGTATACGAAACCCTTCACCACGTCAGTCCTCCAGGTCTTCGTTGGAGTATTAGCTACTACCACCAAGATGTGCATCGACGGCGGCTCCAGGCAGGCTCACGCCTAGGCCCTTCTGCCCTCACTACCACGACCCTCCTGCTCGTCAGGGCCTCACGGGACGGGCCCCGCCGAAGCGAAAGCCGCGTCTCATTGCCGTGCTGATACTTCAACGCCATCCATTCCTTGGGCTAGTTGCTTCGGCAGGTGAGTTGTTACATACTTCGTAGTGGATTCCGACTTCCATGGCCACCGTCCTGCTGTCTTAAGCAACAAACGTGTCTATTCGGGCGCCTTAACTCTGCGTTTGGTTCATTCCACATCGCCAGTTCTGATTACCAAAAAAGGCGCACTTGACATCCCAGTCCAATGTTTAAGCTCGCGGCTTCATTGCTTAAAGCAAGCCGGAGGTCTCACCTATTTTATTTTTGGAAACAGGTTGGGGTCTTCTGCGGCGGGGGTTCATTAATAAAATAGGGTAATTTTGCACTTAATTAAAGGGACAGATGACCTTGCTGTCCCGCCCCTTAAAACAACAGTTATCATCATAATTAAAATGACATTTCGATTAATATTCATAAAAAACAATACTGGTAATAATAATAACCGTTCTCTATGCATTGAAACTATTTTAGGCCTTATTATTTTTCGACCCAATGAAAAAATGATAAAAAATGAAAAATATAGAAAACAGTAACTAAATATTAAAAGTGAAACGATGCAGTGGTATCATCACGATCATAGTTACGTGGTTGCTTATAATATTGATATTATGCGAGAGAAAGATAATGTTTTGCTCTCCGTGTTCCCACTGCCATTACTAGCCTATTGACTCTCAAAATCTGCCTAACTTGATGACTTTATTCGTATCATTAATTGGAATAAATTGCAGAAACTCCTCATGTACTGAATTATCTTTAACGAAACGGACACACGATTAAAGCAACCCGAAGCGGCGTGAAAAAGGTTACCGATCGCACACTTTAACAGTAAAACTGATCCATGCCTGGCTCCCACGCTGAAGGAGGAGTCTCGCTGGGAGTAGAGTGCTGGTAAATGGTAAGAATTGTTCAACAGCAATATCTTTAGAATGGAAGCAGGGAAACTGGTAAAAGAAGCCAAACGTGAAGTTTGATACTCAGATCTTTTGATGTCAAATTTAACTGAGTGCAACAATGGTGTTTCGGATTTGTCTAGCAACAATAATAATAACAATTATGATAATAATAATGTAAATAAATCACCAACACAAGCTTGCATAAATGTTCAGTCTCTATATAATAAAATTGATTACATAAATCTAATGCTTAAAAAAGAACTTAAAGACATCTAGGGGCAGATGACCTCGTAGTTCCGCCCCTTAAAACAACAATAACAACAACATCTCAGCACTATGTATTTCAGAACATTGGCTGAAAGAGGAACAACTCGAAATAATTCAATTCCCTGGGTTTATACTAGCTGCTGTTCACACGTCGTGAGGATCTCGCCCGTCTTGCTCTTCACAGGCCTAGTTTTATTAAAACCTTTCTTCGAAAGCATCTTCGTGATGCCATAGAGCTCCTTAACGTCCCCCCTTCTTGCCGCTTCTTCTGCTTTCTCCGCCTGCTCATCAATCCACCTCCTATGATCCTTCCGTACACTCTTCTTTACCTCCCTGTTTGCTGTTGAATACTTTGCTTGTGTGAGAGCCTTCTGCTGCCTAGTCTTGCAGGTGTAGCTTGGCCTTAATCTCCTTCCTATAATTTATCTTGTCCCAGGTCTGATCGGATATCCATTCTTTCCGCAGGTAGTTCTTGTACCCGAGCTGCATCTCACTGGTTTCCACGACGATATTCTTTACCTCGCTCCAAACAGTCTCCACGTCCTTCTCTGTCTCGGAGTCCAACACCTGGAATTTATTTCTGAGCTCCAGTTTAAATTGGTCCAATCTCTGCTGGTTCTTAAGCTTGCCCACATCAAACTTGTTGTGCCGAGTGTTAAACTTTCGGCGGACTGCGACGATCTTCATGTGGAAGTTGGCAACCACAAGATGATGGTCACTACCAACGTCCGCTCCTCTCTTGTTCCTAACATCTTCCAAGCTTCTTCTGAACCTCCTGCTCACCGCGATGTGATCAATTTGATTTTCTGTGACTTGATCAGGAGACACCCAGGTGACCTTGTGGCACCGCCAATGAGGAAATACCGTGCCACCCATCACCAAATCCTGACTGGCGCAATATTCCGTAAATTTCTCCCCATTGTCATTCATCTCACCATCTCCAACCCCTCATTGTTTGAGCCCACCTTCGCGTTGAAGTCTCCCATAACAATGAGAATGTCCTTCTTACTTGTTTTTCTTGTGACATCTCGCAGCATTTGGTAGAATTCTTCCTTCTTCTCTGGCTCCGATTGTTCTGTAGGCGCATAGCATTGGATGATGATCACATTCCTGATCTTTGTCTTGAACCTAGCAAACATGAGCCTACTAGAAATTGGCTTCCACTCCATAAGGCTTCTCTTTGCATTTCTGTTGAGCAGCAACCCCACTCCATCCCTGTGTTCTTCATCATCGCCCCCAGAATAGAGAAATGTAATTCCATCTGTTGTCTGTATTTCACCAAATCCTGGCCACCTCACTTCACTCAATCCTAGGATATCCAGCCCATAGTTCTTCATCTCCCGTGTCACTTGTTTCAGTCTGGTTTTCTCCATCAAGGTCCTCACATTCCAGAAACCGATTTTCGCAGTCCTCTTCATGCCAAAAGTCGTCATCAGGTTATCCGTCCGGTTTTGTAATTTCTCTCCAGTTTCCGTAATCAGTTTATTTAAGAGGAGCTAGTGATTAACCCACTGCCTCCGAGTGCCTTGGAGGGGCTGCCACCTTAAGCCTGAGGCACCAGGCTGATTTTCTGTCAGGGTTTCTTCCCTTAGCCTTTGAAGAACCAACTCCAAACTACAAGGCAGCAGTTGTTTCACCAGAGCCCCGTTAGCCGAAATTTCTTCAGGGTTCCTGTAGGGCCTTCACAGCTACCGTAGCGGTCTTGAGGCACACAAAGTCCCCACTGTACTTCACCCCTACAGGCAATCCCCTACTTAATTACGTTGCCCATCTCCCACGACGAGGACGAGGGATTGGATTTGTGGGAGACTATTAGATGATTGGGAAATAAAATTATCATTATGCATTTTTGATAGTCTTATTACCTTATTTAATATGCTAGTATATTTTTTGTAGTGTATATTGAATTCAGGTGTTGTGTGGTGTTGTTTATATAATTTGTGTAGAAATTTCTATCTTTGACATGAATTTCTAATCCCTGTTGTTGTCCAATTGCTAGTTTTGTTATTTTGAGTAGTTAGTTGTTTAAAGGGGAATTCTTCTTTCCTAGCGTGTGTCCCGCGATGGTGCAGGGTCCGCTTGTTTGGTTGCTGTTCGCCACTTCTTCCTGTCAAGGACATCTTCAGGTTTAAGTCCACACATCACACCAAGTCTTCCTTGATTCTGTCCAGCCATCTTTTCTTTGGACGTCCACGTGGACGTTTTCCTCCTGGATCGTATTGGAGAGCTGTCCTTGCCACAGATTTCTCATCACTTCTAGTGACATGCCCATACCACCGAAGCCGTGCTTCTCTCATTTTATCTGTAATGGCTGCAACTCCCATCTGTTTCCGGATCTGTTCATTCCTGACATGATCAAGCCGGGTAACACCCATGGACCAACGTAACATTTTCATCTCCATTCCCTGTAGGGCTTGTTCATGCCTGGTTGATGCTGGCCAACATTCTGTGCCGCAAAGAGCCACTGGTCGTATCATGGACTTGTAAACTTTCCCTTTCAAAGGGATAGGTACTTTCTTATCGCACAGCACTCCTGTGACTTGGCGCCACTGTTAAATGCATTAAATTTATCATTTACATTTTCTAGTTTATACATTTCTGACCCTGTTTCCTTATTTAATAAGTCATTGAAATATGTAACCTTTGTTTCAGTGAATGACCTGCATTTTGATTTTATTCAATTATCATTATTATTGATTGTTTCGGGTACTTCAAAACTCAGTATTTGTTCATGGTGGTCACTAAAACCCGGACAATAGACTTATATTGAATGGTGATATTTATCTGTATTTATAAAAAATTGATCAGGAGTGTTTTTACTAAATGTTGTTATTCTTGTTGGGGTATTTACTGTAGGTTTCAGTCCATAGGAAATTAGTAACTGTGTTAATAATTCACAATTTCTATCACATTTTAAGAAGGAGGAGACCATAGGGCAGTGGTACCAAAATTAAAAGTAGGAAAGGTCATGAGATTATCAGAAAAAAGGGAAAGAAAGATTAAGGTCTGGAGACTAAAGGAAAAGGAGGTTGCAGAAGAGTTTAAGAGAGAATTGCAAGAACAGATACCAAGGACGGATATTACCCATGTGGACCAAGAATGGGAAAAGTTTAAAAGAGCATTTGTAAACAGTGCAGAGAAAACACGTGGTAGAACATCAGGAAAGGTACGGGAAAAGGCGACAAAATGGTGGAATGATAGAGTGAAAGAAAAGGTAAGAGAGAAGAAGAAAGCTTGGAAGAAATGGAAAACAAAAAGGACTGAGAAAAGTAGAGCAAAATATATAGAAGCAAACAGAGATTGCAAGAAAGTAATTGCAGAGGAAAAGAAGAAAAGCTGGGAAGAATTCACTCAGGAAATAAGGGAGGATTTACATTGTGGAAAGAAATCGCTGTTTGGAATTATAAAAAGCAGAAGGAATGAAAAGGTGAACACTGGGTTCGTGAAAAACAAAGAAGGTGAAATATTGACAAAACCAGAAGAGATAACGGACAGATGGAAAGAATATTTCAGCGAGCTGTTGAAGGTGAGACGCCAGGCATGAGGAGAAGTTACGCAAACAGCCAAAACGGCGGAGGAAGAAATAGAAGAAGAACCAGACATTACTATGGCAGAAGTGGAATGGGCAGTTAGGAAGATGAAGATGGGGAAAGCTGCGGGAATCGACGAAGTGGCAATAGAAATCATCAAGGCGGCAGGACCAGTGGGACTGCAGTGGACATGCAGACTTCTCAGGAGTGTGTGGAGAGAGAAGAAATCACCTGAAGCCTGGAAAAAGGGAATAATATTGTCAATATTCAAGAAAGGAGACAGGAAGGTTTGTGGTAACTACCGAGGAATCACCATCATCTCGCATGTTGCCAAAGTAAAGGAAAGAATCCTAGAAAGAAGAATTAGAGTAAAGGTAGAAAGCCAAATAGAGGATGAGGAGTTTGGATTTAGAGGGGGAAGGTCAACAGTGGAACCCATTTTCATTCTGAGATAGAACATTGAAATGAGTTGGGAATATGGGAAGGATATGGTAATGACTTTTATTGATCTAGAAAAGGCCTATGACAGCATCCCTAGAACAAAAATTTGGGAAATCTTAACAAATAGGGGGATAGGCAAGGAACTCAGAGACATGATAAAAGGAATGTGCATGGAGTGCTACAGTAGTGTGAAGACTAGAGTCGGGACATCGGAATGGTTTAAAATTGAGACTGTACTAAAGCAAGGAAGTGTGTTGTCACCATTATTGTTCGTAGTGGTGATGGATGACATCATGAAGGCAGCAATGAAAGAATATAGTAGGGCAAAGATGAAGGTAATGTTGTTTGCAGACGACGTTGTGATCTGGGGCGAGGATGAGATGGAGGTACAAGAACAGTTAAACGTAATAAATGAAAAGATTGAGCAATGGGGATTGAAGAAAAATGTGGATAAGAGTGAAACAGTGGTGATAAGTAGAGATAACAAAGAAGGAAAAGGAGTACCGTAATCAAAGTAGGAGATAAGGAATTGGAAGTAATGAAACACTTCCAATACTTGAGAAGTGAACTGACTGAAGATGGAAGACTAGATTTGGAAATAGCAGAAGAATACAACTCGGGAGTGCTTTCTACCAACAGGTAGGGGGACTAGTATGGAACAAAGATATACCAATTAAGGCTAAAGAAGTTATGTACAAAGCATATTATGTTCCTATAATGATAAGAGTTTAGTGCTTTTCAGTCGGTCAACACGAATGTACCCAAAAGAGATGGGTTATGCCCTAATCCTGAAATAAATTACATGAGATAAATAAAACTACTTCCAATTCCTTATCTCCTACTTTGATTACGGTACTCCTGTTTTATTAATCTCATGTAATTTATTTCAGGATTAGGGCATAACCCATCTCTTTTGGGTACATTCGTGTTGACCGACTGAAAAGCACTAAACTCTTGTTTACTAAGGCAACACTGAAAATATGGCTTCAAACACCACAATGTTCCTATAATGACATATGCAGGGTAAATTTGGACAATGACTAAGAGGGATGAGAGCAGAGTACAAGCAGCTGAGATGAGATTCCTGAGAAGTATGGTCCAGAAAACGAGGCGGGACAGAGTGAGAAATGAAGATATACGGAAAGAACTGGGAGTACAGAAACTCAATGACAAACTGGAGCAAAACAGATTGAGATGGTTTGGACATGTCAAACGCATGAATGAAGTAAGGCTACCAAGACGAGCACTGGAACGACGGATGACTGAGAAGAGAGTACGAGGAAGACCAAAAATGCGTTGGATGGACTCGGTGGAGAATATTATTAGAAAACGGAACCTGGATTGGAATACTGTGTCGGAGGAGGAATGGTGGAACGACAGAGCAAAGTGGAGAGGAACCATATTTGCCCCCACCCAGTGTCAACTGGAAAAGGGGAAATGAAGATGATGATGATGATGATGATGATGATGATGATTTAAGAAATCCACATTTACATCCCCACCAATTATTATATCGAAATTTACTTTGCTCATATTATTGAGTACCTAACAATTCTAATTTGTCTATAAATAAACGAAAATTTCCTGATGGAGAACGGTATACGCACACAATTATTAACTTAAACTGTTGTATTTTTTCGGCAGAGAATCCAAATCCTGTTCCATAATTAGATAATCGTAAGCTGTTAACTGTTCATGATCTAAATTATTTCTTAAGAAGATCGAGTACAAATACCACCATGGCTAATATTAGATCTAGAGTATTTACTAGCTTGTATAAACTCTGGGAATTGAATTAATTCGAGTTGTTCCTCTTTCAGCCAATGTTCTGAAATACATAGTGCTGAGATGTCTTTAAGTTCATTTTTAAGCATTAGATTTATGTAATCAATTTTATTATAAAGAGACTGGACATTCTGGTGGTAAATTTTAAATTTGTTACTTTTGCAAGCTCGTGTTGGTGATTTATTTACATTATTATTATCATAATTGTTATTATTATTGTTGCTAGACAAGTCCGAAATACCATTGTTGCACTCCGTTATATTTGACTTCAAAAGATCTGAATTTCAAACCTCACGTTTGGCTTCTTCTACCTGTTTCCTTGCTTCCACTCAAATGATATTACTGTTGAATTATTCTTACCATTTGAATTTACAATTTTGCAGATTTCATCACTAAGATACTCTTTTCCTAATCTATTTAAGTGTAGGCCATGCCGAGTGTGGAACTTCCTGTCTAATTTACTTCCATCTACAGTTTGGACATTTGGAAAACTCTTACAAATTTTATGAATTTTTCCATTTGTAGCCTCTATTTCTACATTTACACATGATTTGGGAATTAAATCGTATCTCTGCGGAATGTTTACAATAATGACATTTGTTTTTTGCATGGATGGCAATGTACGCTTTAAATCTTAGATTACCTTGTTACATTAACCAAATGGTCACAAGATAATCGCCTCATAATAAACTATAAAAAAACAGTATCTCTAAATATCCACACTATACAGAATATAACATAAATGGTCATCAAATTGAAAATAAATCAGAAACAAAGTTTATAGGACTATGGATGCAACATGACTTGAAATGGAATAAACATATCCAATATCTGAATACTAAACTGAACTCGATGTGCCTTGCGTTACGTATTTTGAAAAGTTGCACAAGCATGCACACATTAAGAAATATTTATTTTGCTTATTTCCATTCATACTTAAGATATGGGGTCATATTTTGGGGTATGTCACCAGATGTACTAAGCACGTTTAGGATACAAAAGAGGGCGATTAGAATTATGGGAAATGTCAACACTAGAGAATCATGCAGACCTCTGAGTAGTGTGTTTGTAGCGGTTCTAAATCCTCCACCTCCACACCCTCCACACAAGATGGCGGCGGCGCGATATCTCTCGAACGCATGGTCAGATTTTGACGAATGAGGTGTCATTGAACTCGGGCTGACACCCCCTTTCCAATGGACAATATATTTCAACCCCAAAAATAAAACCTACCCCTACTAGGGGGTGAAATTGTAATTTTTTAGAAAATCTCTCTTTCCAATTACAACATGTGAGAGTTTGAATGCCGATACGGATTTAAACGTTGTTCCACATAAAGTGCATGTGTACGGTGGATAGCTACTATGAATTAACATGCTTGTTTTCTGTTTTTACGCATGCCCACTCATGGCTTTTGTAAGAGGGTGGGGGAGCGGTTCCCTGTGGATTGGTTATTGTTGACGGGTCATTGTTGGCGGGGTCATTGTTGCCGGGTCATTGTGGACGAGTCATTGTGGACAAGTCCTTGTGGACAAGTCCTTGTGGACAGGTCCTTGTGGACGAGTCCTTGTGGATGAGTCCTTGTTGATGAGCCCCTTTGGACTGATCCCTTTGGACCGGTTCCTACGGACTGACTCATGAACTTATTTAAATTATGTCAAAGGACCTAACTACATTTCGCGTGTGTTGAACTGACGTTGTTCCCCAGTCTCTACTACTATAATGGGATAACGATATGAAAGGAAAGTGGCGAAATACATGTGAACACGTGCGAGATGTCATTATTAGCATTCTCCTCGTGAAACAAGTCACATCCTGTTTTGGTTCATACGTGAGAAAATGCAAGTTCATGTGTAATATGACCTAAAACACAGGTGTTCACCTGTGCACGTGCACGATAAGAGCTAACAAGTCACAACCTGTTTTGACAGTGGTGAGAGGTGAAGGGGGGGGGGGGGGGGAGTCAGTGAAAGAGAGAACACAGGTGAAGAGCCTGTATGAGAGGTCGTTGGACTTGAGGTGACATTCTGTTTTTGAATATATTATTAGCCTACTTTCGATTTTTGCAAAAAATGAAAGTAGACTTATGAGATCAACACAGGGCGAAAAAAGTGTGTCTGTCTGTGTGTGTGTATGTGTGTGTGTGAGTCTGTCTGTGTGTGTGTATGTGTGTGTGTGAGTCTGTGTGTGTGTGTGTCTGTGTGTGTGTGAGTGTGTGTACTCTGAATGTCTGCCCCCCCCTATCAATTCGAACACGGTGAAACCGAATTGAACGAAATTTGGTACAGAGGTAGCACTAGTAAAGGACACCTCAGTGTCATACTTTATATCGCCGCCATCTTTACCAAAACAGAATGGCGGCCACTCAAATGTTCAAAACGTAAAATCAAATTACGGCTAAACTAATCATCCGATCTCTACCAAATTTGGTGAAAACATACCTTTATATAGGATGCGTCTTTCACCGAAAATTCAAGGTCATCGGCCATGCCATTTCAGGATGGCGGCCGTGTGAATTATGCAACCATTTTAATAAATAGCTTAAGACCCACCAATTCCGATTATCGAGCCTAGGGGGGTTTAAGCTATCCTGAAGGTCGTGATCCGTTATTTATTATAATTTAATATTATAATATTATACAGTATGAGTGGCTTAAAAGAGCTGGGCCGTTTGTGTCACACGACAAGATGGCAGCTGTCCTCATGTGCCTGTCTTATATTTCAGTAGTTTTAATATGTTGTATGTGATATACCGTACTGATACAATAATATAAACTTTGTATGAAATGATCTTTAATGAAGATGTACTGCAGTGAAGAAATCGTTTATTTAAAGTCATTATTTGCCAACAGTTTGTATCTAATATGTCAGTTAAGAACACCTGACGTCATGGATACGGTTAGCTCTGGGCTAGCATGTTAGTCTGACACGCAGTTGACTGGGGATCGAGTACTGCTACAGTTAGGTTTATTTTTTCTTGAATTCTTTTACAAATGATGTGCACGAGCTTTTCCCACAGATACTGAATAAAATGTCATTTAGCTCAAAGGAGAGGATAAAGTATACACTCGTATATTAATAAAATCACAGTCCCAGCATCGCACATAAACAGAAGACATTACAAAAAGGAGAATAGAAGAACTAGATACACGTTGTCAATAACCACAGCCTTCTTAATGCCTCTGTACGGTGCTGTCCTCTTGTGGGTTATGTGGGTAATATTGTTCCAAACATAACGCTGTGTAAATGCCTGAGCTGGCCTCCTGAAGTATGGCAATTTTGTAATACTGGTAGTTCAACTATTAGCCACGATCGCGCTCCGAATACCTTTAAACACTGCCAGCTGGATCGCCTCCCTCTTGGCTACTTTAAACTGCCTAATCATTCAACACACAAAGAACACTGCCATCGTAGTACATTACGATGGCAGTGCATAGGCGTACAAGATAAAGATTAATTCACTGATAGTTCGCAGCACCACCTACTGTGATTGGGGCGGAAGATGATTGGGGCGGAAGATTCTTAATTTTGCAGGCTGGCTTAATATAGAGATTAACGGACGTGAATGCATTACAATAAGTTAGTAGTTTTGTTATTCAATCATCATAAAGTATATAATATTGATCTTGACACTTACTGGCTTATTATCAATATAAAAGAAAACAAACAATACATTGTGGTTGGGGTGATTGTTTTAGGGATGAGGACAAAGAGTCATAAAGATACCCATACATTTAGGAGAAAGTAGGCTATATGTTCTTTGCTGAACATCTTGTTTATTTATGTCAAAAGGGCCTAACTACACTTTTGTTGATATCTCGCTAACTAATAATCAGAGAGGGTCAAGTGAGGTGTCATGGGACTCAGGATGGTCAACCCTTTTTCATGACCAATGAATTTACCCAAAAGATCTAAGGTCATTAGCTTTTTAATATCTCATGAATCAATAAGGCTAGGGACCTGTATGAGAGGTCGTTGGACTTGAAGTGACATTCTGTTTTTGAATATATTATTTATTTATGTCAAAAGGACCTAACTGCACTTTTATTAATATCTCGCTAACTAATAATCAGAGAGGGTCAAGTGAGGTGTCATAGGACTCAGGGTGGTCAACCCTTTTCCATGATCAACGAATTTACCCAAAAGATTCAAAACACCAAGGTCATTGACCTATGATTTTATAAGCTAATAATCAGAGAAGCTCAAGTGAGGTGTCATGGAACTCAGGATGGTCAACCCTTTTCCATGACCAACGAATTTACCCAAAAGATTCAAAAAACAGCAAGGTCATTGACCTAATATTTTATAAACTAATAATCGAATATCAACATGTGAGGTGTTATAGGACTTAGAATGGTCAACCCTTTCCCATGGCCAATGAATTTACCCAAAATACCCAATACATCAAGGTCATCGACCTGAGATTTTATAAACTAATAATCGGATACGAACATGTGAGTTGTTTACCATGTATGTGATGAAACATAGCTAGGTAGAGAAAGAATTAGTGTAGGCTACATGTATAGTGATTGACAAGTCTTTTACCATTGAAACTTGTTTTTCAGATCAAACTGCAGTATAGAGAGAGTATAGGTTGTAGGTATGGGTTAATAAATGACGAACGGTGTACACACAAACTCTGATTTATCGATTCAAGAATTAAGAGTAGACTATCTTTAATTGATTGGTTAAAGAGGATAGCTAAAACACAAAAATGCTCAGTGGTTACCGGGACAAGATGGTCGCTACACACACAACAAGCTTTACATACTTGAGGCTAATAATCTATACACACACACTCGCTTGTTCTAAACTAAACTGTGTTGCTGTCAGTGCTCAGACAGTAGGCTGATGACAAAAAATGCATTGCTATCAGAAATATAATCATTTCCGGTTGTATAATGTTACCAGCTATCCATTTTATGTTGCAGTGTTTAGCACTTTTAGCTCTTGTACTGGTGGTCTTAACTCGATTTCCAGGTCTCATGCCTAGAACGAGTCAAACTAAGAAACAAGGGCATGGTGGTGTAGTGGTTAAGCTGTTAGCCTTTTCACTAGGGTTCTATTTCAGGTTAATATGCATATCATAAACATATTAAACAAAACAAAACAGAGATAACGTTCAAAACTGATTACATTTGTGTCTTTCCAAATTATTACTTGGATTACAAATACAAAGGTGAACTGGGTTTGATATACAGTTAATGCTGTCTATCACACACTAGACTGTAAGAAAGCCAAAAGAGCAAAAGGCGTAGGTAGAGCAGTGGTAATATTGTTATATGTAGAGAACTACCTAGCGGTTTTATGAACTGGCAAAGCTATATCGCATAAACAGTGCAGGATACAATCCAGCAATCAAATTTGTATCTTGTGGAACAGAGAAAATGCACTTTTACCTTGATGGATAGCAAATGAGTGCAGATGAATGACCTATGCATTAGCCTACCATAGGGTTATAACCACGAGGTGGAGGTGTGATTCTATATTTTATTGTTTAGAGACATGGCTTTTTTGTAACCAGTAGATTTAGTATTTTGTAAATATTCATTTTTGTAATTGTAAAATAGTGGAAACATTTCTTTTGTAATAGTAAATGTTAAATGTACAACTAAAAGTTATTTGGGATAAGTGTGCATGTCAAGGATAAATAGCGTGGTTGTATTTGTTTTTCAAAGACAGGTATGGTTGTGTGTATGACTATAGATAGAATGATAGAGAGAGAGAGAGAAAGTGTGTGTGTGTGTGTGTGTGTGTAGCATTGATTGTTCAACCAAAGCAAACACGGCAAGGTGGGATGGTGGGGTAATTAATGTATATAGCAAATGGTAAATAGTATACTGTATTTTTTTTAACACTTGCGTTTTTTTAAAATGCAGCGGTAGATAGGTGTTATTTTGTAAAACAGTCTTACCTACAGTAGTAGTATTAGTAGTAGTAGTAGTAGTAGTAGTAGTAGTAGGCCTATACGTTTTTGGAAACAAACAGAAAGAGAATGCACTATTGCCATGGCCAAGCACTTCCATTAAAATAATTTCAAGAAAATTTTAATCAGCAAATGTGTGTTTTACAAAACTAAACTTTCAGCATGGACTAAATCATAAACGTGTCGTCTGTGATATGAAAAAAAATAGGAAATCCATGTTTCCATTTCAACACAATTTAAAAAACTTAAAACTGACATTTAAAAAATGTAAATGGGAAATTGACAAATGTGTAAACAACAAAATGGAAAATTCTTGTTTCCGTATCATGAAATCCAAAAACTTTAAACTGACATTTTCAAATCGTGTACATGGAAAATTGAC
Organism: Meconema thalassinum; assembly: GCA_946902985.2. NCBI lineage: Eukaryota > Metazoa > Arthropoda > Insecta > Orthoptera > Tettigoniidae > Meconema > Meconema thalassinum. Next base: position 38,038,184 of record OX336391.1, on the reverse strand, counting down.
AAATGGCAATGTGTGAAATGTGAAAATGAAAAAAAAATGAACAAATGGCTATCATTATTTAAAAAAATTAAAAACCGTCGTGTTCTATCGTTAAAGTGTGAATCAAACCACATCTACTTATTTGAATCACCCGAGACTTAGTAGACCTGTTATAGTTCTAATATAGTTTTAAAATTTTATGATAAAGCTCGAATTGAACTCAAGAGCTTTAGAGTGCCAGCTAACTATTATAACAGTTACGTCACAAAGACAACTTTACACTACTCTTAATGATCAATATTAAGAAAAAGAATAATAAATATTGAAATTTTTTAAAGAATGAACATGGTGACACTGTTTCTGTTGCACTGTCTGCTAGCTACTAGCCAGCAGCTGGGGTCTTAGAAAACGATACAGTTGACATTTTTGCAATGAAATGTGACATGTTTCAAAGTATAGTATTATGGGTTGCTGTTGAGTAAAAACTAATCCTGTACAAGGAAGCAAGGGTTCGAACCCCTTACCTAACATTACTATTGCCTGAACATGGCTTGACGACACTGTATTATTATGATACTCGGTACACAAACCATAGATAGAGTGTATTGTTTAAGATCACTTTCTTTCTGAACATAGGTGGAGATTGTTGATGGTTAACAATGGCATTAATATAGTAGGACGTGGGTATAGCAATTAAGAAAAAACAGACAATACCCATACAATATTTTTATTTATTTAATATAAGTACTTGTACAATAGTTACATTCAAAATACATTTCTTTTTTCTCTATTACTATTTAGTCCTTTTTGATTCTCTTGCATATGAAGGGTAGATAACCTTGTAGTTCAGCCCCTTAAAACGACAACAACACAACCTTTTGCATAGTTTGTGATGTTGATGACTCTTGAGATGTGGAAGATGTATTAAACATAACTTTTACAGCAGGGGTTAAATGTTGCTCAATAAACACTGCACTATTTTGAGCAGCAACATTTTTTTCTTGTACTAGCTTTTTAGCATTGTCATGATTAATTGTTGACACCAACAGTGTTTCATTTGGTGCACCACATTGATGATCACTCACACTTAAATCTTACCATTTCTACTTTTTAGATTGCCTCGACATTTTTTTTGACCTGTCTTTTGAGCATTGCCAAAATATTATCCCTTTTACATTTTGACGATTATAGTTATAAGAGTAGCCTTTAGAGAGTACACGTTGTTTACCTTTGTTAGTTTTAGTAAGTTCCATATTAGCAACTAACCTGTTAGTATGATTTGCTCACTACAAAGGTTATAACTGTTCTGATAATAAAATCATTTAGCTTTGGCTTTTATATTTAATATGTGCAGTTTGAAGTGATAGCAAAAGTGAGAGCAAAGTGGTAGCATAGTGGTAGAAAATATAACATGTATTGTTAAGAAATAGTTTAAGCGGTTATGTGGATCCATTACATAATAATTTTAGCACGACGAAGCTCATTTTCTATATCCAATAGTTCTTCCTCATATTCAGTATAACCAGCCTGTTTATAGACATGCAGTTGCTGAAGCCGCCGGATTAGCTTACTTGGATTGTTCCAGTAGACAAATTTAACAAATGATTTTTTAGGTGTAAACAAAGCATTACAATTATCATTATTATCTTCATCATCAACATCATCATCATCATAACCATTATCATTATCATCATCATCATCATCATCATCATCATCATCATGATCATTATAATCCTCATCACTATTACTATATAGTCCTTTTTGATCCTTTTGTAATACCACATTTTGCACAGTCTGTGTTGTCTTTGATAATGTTGGGAGTTTTTCAGACATCGACAACTGTCCTAACACGACTTTCTGAGGAGATGATACATGCTTCTTAACAAACAATGCACTATCTTGAGCTGCAATATCTTTTTCTGGGACAAGTGTTTTAGCATTTTGAAGAGTTTTTTTTAAACAGCAACGATGTTTTATCTGGTACACTACATTGATGATCACTCACACTTAAGACATCACTATTTTTACTTTTCAGCTCACCTCGACAATGTTTTGAACGATGTTTTGAACAACGCCAAATAACAGTTCCATTTTTATTAGTTCGTTTTACAATATATGTATATCCTTTATAGAATACGTATGGCATACCATTGCTATTTGTTGATACTTCCATGTCAATTGTCAAGCATGAACTAATCTCTAGCAAAGTTCACTCGATAATATAAATAATAGTTTAAAGTGAGAGGAAAAGTGGGTGCAAGAGTGGGTGCAAGAGTGGGTGCAAGAGTGGGTGTAAGAGTGGGTGCAAGAGTGGGTGCAAGAGTGGGTGTAAGAGTGGGTGCAAGAGTGGGTGCAAGAGTGGGTGCAAGAGTAGGTGCGAGAGTGGGTGCAAGAGTGGGTGCAAGAGTGGGTGCAAGAGTAGGTGCGAGAGTGGGTGCAAGAGTGGGTGCAAGAGTGGGTGTAAGAGTGGGTGCAAGAGTGGGTGCAAGAGTGGGTGCAAGAGTGGGTGTAAAAGGGAGTGCAAGAGTGGGTGCAAAAGTGGGTGTCGCTTATAGTAGGCATGAATTTTACTAGAATGTGATTTGAGTAAATATAATTTCTAAACCCAAGTAGTGAATAGTCAGTTGGTTTTGATCTATGCAAGCGTAAACATGTCACATACACTGGTGATGGATACTCAAGGCTTTAAGGTCAACGAAAACAAGTACAGCATATATTTAAAGAGGTGGCTATCATTGATTGCACAACACGCGGTTTACCATACCTTTTTTCGGACTAGTGTTTTAACATTTGAAGTAATTTTTTAAACAGCAACGATGTCTTATCTGTCACACTACATTGATGATCACTCACACTTAAGACCTAACTATTTTTACTTTTTAGTTCACTTTGACACTGTTTGAAACGATGTTTTGAACAATGTCAAATAACAGTTCCATTTTATTGGTTCGTTTTGCAATATACGTATAACCTTTATAGTATGCATATGGCTTACCATAACTATTCGTTGATACTTCCATATCAATTTTCAAGCATGAAATAATCTCCAATAAATTTCGCTCGATAATAGAAATAATAGTTTAAAGTGAGTGCAAATGTGGGTGCAAAAATGGTTCAAAAGTGAGTGTAAAAGTAAGTGCAAAAGTGGGTGCAAAAGTGAGTGCAAAAGTGAATGTAAAAGTGAGTGCAAAAGTGGGTGTAGTTTATAGTAGGCATGATTTTTTACTAGAATGTGATTTGAGTAAATGTAATTTCTAAACCCAAGTAGTGAGTAGTCAGTTGGTTTTGATTTATGCAAGCGTAAACATGTCTCATACACTGATGATGGATACTCAAGGCTTCATGGTCAACAAAAACAAGTATATAGTTAAAGAGGTAACTATTATTGATTGCACAACACTGAATCTATTTTTTGAAATTTTGACAAAGGGCCTAAGTGCACTTTTGTTAATATCTCGCGAACCAATAAGACTAGGGCATTGTATGAGGTATGGTTGGACTTTTTGCCGAAGACTGCTGGTAAACACCTATGTTCCCACGACCTTTTTAAAGATGGCGGCTAACCCACGAGGGGTGATTAAAAAGTAATCCAAGCGGCGCTTGTCGATTAGCAAACCAATAATCAAAGGGGGGGGGGGTATGACAGAACTTGAGGCGATAACCCCTTTTGATTGATCCCTGTTGATTTGCCCCTTCGGACTGGTCCCCGTTGACTACTCCCTTTGGACGGGTCCTTTTTGAAGGGAGTCATTTTTGACGGGGCCCTGCTGACGGGTCACTGTGGACGGGTCCCTGTTGACAGGTCCTTTTGACTAATCCCTTTGGACCCGTCCCTTTGACATAATTTGGCTAAATGCATGGGTCAACCCATAGGGATCAGTGATGAAACACATGGAAGTATCAACGAATAGTTATGGTAAGCCATATGCATACTATAAAGGTTATACGTATATTGCAAAACGAACCAATAAAATGGAACTGTTATTTGACATTGTTCAAAACATCGTTTCAAACAGTGTCAAAGTGAACTAAAAAGTAAAAATAGTTAGGTCTTAAGTGTGAGTGATCATCAATGTAGTGTGACAGATAAGACATCGTTGCTGTTTAATAAAATACTTCAAATGTTAAAACACTAGTCCGAAAAAAGGTATGTTAAACCGCGTGTTGTGCAATCAATGATAGCCACCTCTTTAAATATATACTGTACTTGCTTTTGTTGACCTTAAAGCCTTGAGTATCCATCACCAGTGTATGTGACATGTTTACGCTTGCATAGATCAAAACCAACTGACTATTCACTACTTGGGTTTAGAAATTACATTTACTCAAATCACATTCTAGTAAAATTCATGCCTACTATAAGCGACACCCACTTTTGCACCCACTCTTGCACTCCTTTTTACACCCACTCTTGCACCCACTCTTGCACCCACTCTTGCACCCACTCTCGCACCTACTCTTGCACCCACTCTTGCACCCACTCTTGCACCCACTTTTCCTCTCACTTTAAACTATTATTTATATTATCGAGTGAACTTTGCTAGAGATTAGTTCATGCTTGACAATTGACATGGAAGTATCAACAAATAGCAATGGTATGCCATACGTATTCTATAAAGGATATACATATATTGTAAAACGAACTAATAAAAATGGAACTGTTATTTGGCGTTGTTCAAAACATCGTTCAAAACATTGTCGAGGTGAGCTGAAAAGTAAAAATAGTGATGTCTTAAGTGTGAATGATCATCAATGTAGTGTACCAGATAAAACATTGTTGCTGTTTAAAAAACTCTTCAAAATGCTAAAACACTTGTCCCAGAAAAAGATATTGCAGCTCAAGATAGTGCATTGTTTGTTAAGAAGCATGTATCATCTCCTCAGAAAGTCGTGTTAGGACAGTTGTCAATGTCTGAAAAACTCCCAACATTATCAAAGACAACACAGACTGTGCAAAATGTGGTATTGCAAAAGGATCAAAAAGGACTATATAGTAATAGTGATGAGGATTATAATGATGATGATGATGATGATGATGATGATGATAATGATAATGGTTATGATGATGATGATGTTGATGATGAAGATAATAATGATAATGGTAATGCTTTGTTTACACCTAAAAAATCATTTGTTAAATTTGTCTACTGGAACAATCCAAGTAAGCTAATCCGGCGGCTTCAGCAACTGCATGTCTATAAACAGGCTGGTTATACTGAATATGAGGAAGAACTATTGGATATAGAAAATGAGCTTCGTCGTGCTAAAATTATTATGTAATGGATCCACATAACCGCTTAAACTATTTCTTAACAATACATGTTATAATTTCTACCACTATGCTACCACTTTGCTCTCACTTTTGCTATCACTTCAAACTGCACATATTAAATATAAAAGCCAAAGCTAAATGATTTTATTATCAGAACAGTTATAACCTTTGTAGTGAGCAAATCATACTAACAGGTTAGTTGCTAATATGGAACTTACTAAAACTAACAAAGGTAAACAACGTGTACTCTATAAAGGCTACTCTTATAACTATAATCGTCAAAATGTAAAAGGTTTAATATTTTGGCAATGCTCAAAAGACAGGTCAAAAAAAATGTCGAGGCAATCTAAAAAGTAGAAATGGTAAGATTTAAGTGTGAGTGATCATCAATGTGGTGCACCAAATGAAACACTATTGGTGTCAACAATTAATCATGACAATGCTAAAAAGCTAGTACAAGAAAAAATGTTGCTGCTCAAAATAGTGCAGTGTTTATTGAGCAACATTTAACCCCTGCTGTAAAAGTTATGTTTAATACATCTTCCACATCTCAAGAGTCATCAACATCACCAACTATGCAAAAGGTTGTGTTGTTGTTGTTTTAAGGGGCTGAACTACAAGGTTATCTACCCTTCATATGCAAGAGAATCAAAAAGGACTAAATAGTAATAGAGAAAAAAGAAATGTATTTTGAATGTAACTATTGTACAAGTACTTATATTAAATAAATAAAAATATTGTATGGGTATTGTCTGTTTTTCTTAATTGCTATACCCACGTCCTACTATATTAATGCCATTGTTAACCATCAACAATCTCCACCTATGTTCAGAAAGAAAGTGATCTTAAACAATACACTCTATCTATGGTTTGTGTACCAAGTATCATAATAATACAGTGTCGTCAAGCCATGTTCAGGCAATAGTAATGTTAGGTAAGGGGTTCGAACCCTTGCTTCCTTGTACAGGATTAGTTTTTACTCAACAGCAACCCATAATACTATACTTTGAAACATGTCACATTTCATTGCAAAAATGTCAACTGTATCGTTTTCTAAGACCCCAGCTGCTGGCTAGTAGCTAGCAGACAGTGCAACAGAAACAGTGTCACCATGTTCATTCTTTAAAAAATTTCAATATTTATTATTCTTTTTCTTAATATTGATCATTAAGAGTAGTGTAAAGTTGTCTTTGTGACGTAACTGTTATAATAGTTAGCTGGCACTCTAAAGCTCTTGAGTTCAATTCGAGCTTTATCATAAAATTTTAAAACTATATTAGAACTATAACAGGTCTACTAAGTCTCGGGTGATTCAAATAAGTAGATGTGGTTTGATTCACACTTTAACGATAGAACACGACGGTTTTTAATTTTTTTAAATAATGATAGCCATTTGTTCATTTTTTTTTTCATTTTCACATTTCACACATTGCCATTTGTCAATTTTCCATGTACACGATTTGAAAATGTCAGTTTAAAGTTTTTGGATTTCATGATACGGAAACAAGAATTTTCCATTTTGTTGTTTACACATTTGTCAATTTCCCATTTACATTTTTTAAATGTCAGTTTTAAGTTTTTTAAATTGTGTTGAAATGGAAACATGGATTTCCTATTTTTTTTTCATATCACAGACGACAAGTTTATGATTTAGTCCATGCTGAAAGTTTAGTTTTGTAAAACACACATTTATTGATTAAAATTTTCTTGAAATTATTTTAATGGAAGTGCTTGGCCATGTCAATAGAGCATTCTCTTTCTGTTTGTTTCCAAAAACGTATAGGCCTACTACTACTACTACTACTACTAATACTACTACTGTAGGTAAGACTGTTTTACAAAATAACACCTATCTACCGCTGCATTTAAAAAAAACACAAGTGTTAAAAAAAATACAGTATACTATTTACCATTTGCTATATACATTAATTACCCCACCATCCCACCTTGCCGTGTTTGCTTTGGTTGAACAATCAATGCTACACACACACACACACACACACACTTTCTCTCTCTCTCTCTATCATTCTATCTATAGTCATACACACAACCATACCTGTCTTTGAAAAACAAATACAACCACGCTATTTATCCTTGACATGCACACTTATCCCAAATAACTTTTAGTTGTACATTTAACATTTACTATTACAAAAGAAATGTTTCCACTATTTTACAATTACAAAAATGAATATTTACAAAATACTAAATCTACTGGTTACAAAAAAGCCATGTCTCTAAACAATAAAATATAGAATCACACCTCCACCTCGTGGTTATAACCCTATGGTAGGCTAATGCATAGGTCATTCATCTGCACTCATTTGCTATCCATCAAGGTAAAAGTGCATTTTCTCTGTTCCACAAGATACAAATTTGATTGCTGGATTGTATCCTGCACTGTTTATGCGATATAGCTTTGCCAGTTCATAAAACCGCTAGGTAGTTCTCTACATATAACAATTTTACCACTGCTCTACCTACGCCTTTTGCTCTTTTGGCTTTCTTACAGTCTAGTGTGTGATAGACAGCATTAACTGTATATCAAACCCAGTTCACCTTTGTATTTGTAATCCAAGTAATAATTTGGAAAGACACAAATGTAATCAGTTCTGAACGTTATCTCTATTTGTTTTGTTAAATATGTTTATGACATGCATATTAACCTGAAATAGAACCCTAGTGAAAAGGCTAACAGCTTAACCACTACACCACCATGCCCTTGTTTCTTAGTTTGACTCGTTCTAGGCATGAGACCTGGAAATCGAGTTAAGACCACCAGTACAAGAGCTAAAAGTGCTGAACACTGCAACATAAAATGGATAGCTGGTAACATTATACAACCGGAAATGATTATATTTCTGGTAGCAATGCATTTTTTGTCATTAGCCTACTGTCTGAGCACTGACAGCAACACAGTTTAGTTTAGAACAAGCGAGTGTGTGTGTATAGATTATTAGCCTCAAGTATTTAAAGCTTGTTGTGTGTGTAGCGACCATTTTGTCCCGGTAACCACTGAGCATTTTTGTGTTTTAGCTATCCTCTTTAACCAATCAATTAAAGATAGTCTACTCTTAATTCTTGAATCGATAAATCAGAGTTTGTGTGTACACCGTTCGTCATTTATTAACCCATACCTACAACCTATACTCTCTCTATACTGCAGTTTGATCTGAAAAACAAGTTTCAATGGTAAAAGACTTGTCAATCACTATACATGTAGCCTACACTAATTCTTTCTCTACCTAGCTATGTTTCATCACATACATGGTAAACATCTCACATGTTCGTATCCGATTATTAGTTTATAAAATCTCAGGTCGATGACCTTGATGTATTGGGTATTTTGGGTAAATTCATTGGCCATGGGAAAGGGTTGACCATTCTAAGTCCTATAACACCTCACATGTTGATATTCGATTATTAGTTTATAAAATATTAGGTCAATGACCTTGCTGTTTTTTGAATCTTTTGGGTAAATTCGTTGGTCATGGAAAAGGGTTGACCATTCTGAGTCCCATGACACCTCACTTGAGACTCTCTGATTATTAGCTTATAAAATCATAGGTTAATGACCTTGCTGTTTTGAATCTTTTGGGTAAATTCGTTGATCATGGAAGAGGGTTGACCATCCTGAGTCCTATGACACCTCACTTGACCCTCTCTGATTATTAGTTAGCGAGATATTAATAAAAGTGCAGTTAGGTCCTTTTGACATAAATAAATAATATATTCAAAAACAGAATGTCACCTCAAGTCCAACGACCTCTCATACAGGTCCCTAGCCTTATTGATTCATGCGATATTAAAAAGCTAATGACCTTAGATCTTTTGGGTAAATTCATTGGTCATGGAAAAGGGTTGACCATCCTGAGTCCCATGACACCTCACTTGACCCTCTCTGATTATTAGTTAGCGAGATATCAACAAAAGTGTAGTTAGGCCCTTTTGACATAAATAAATAATATATTCAAAAACAGAATGTCACCTCAAGTCCAACGACCTGTCATACAGGTCCCTAACCTTATTGATTCATAAGATGAGCAATACATATTTCTTTCTCTCTTCACCTGTGTTCTCTCTTTCACTGACTCTCCCCCCCCCTTCACCTCTCACCACTGTCAAAACAGGTTGTGACTTGTTAGCTCTTATCGTGCACGTGCACAGGTGAACACCTGTGTTTTAGGTCATATTACACATGAACTTGCATTTTCTCACGTATCAACCAAAACAGGATGTGACTTGTTTCACAAGGAGAATGCTAATAATGACATCTCGCACGTGTTCACATGTATTTCGCCACTTTCCTTTCATATCGTTATCCCATTATAGTAGTAGAGACTGGGGAACAACGTCAGTTCAAAACACGCGAAATGTAGTTAGGCCCTTTGACATAATTTAAATAAGTTCATGAGCCAGTCCGTAGGAACCGGTCCAAAGGGATCAGTCCAAAGGGGCTCATCAACAAGGACTCATCCACAAGGACTCGTCCACAAGGACTTGTCCACAAGGACCTGTCCACAAGGACTTGTCCACGAGGACTCGTCCACAATGACCCGGCAACAATGACCCCGCCAACAATGACCCGTCAACAATAACCCATCCACAGGGAACCGCTCCCCTACCCTCTTACAAAAGCCATGAGTGGGCATGCGTAAAAACAGAAAACAAGCATGTTAATTCATAGTAGCTATCCACCGTACAAATGCACTTTATGTGGAACAACGTTTAAATCCATATCGGCATTCAAACTCTCACATGTTGTAATTGGAAAGAGAGATTTTCTAAAAAATTACAATTTCACCCCCTAGTAGGGGTAGGTTTTATTTTTGGGGTTGAAATATATTGTCCATTGGAAAGGGGGTGTCAGCCCGAGTTCAATGACACCTCATTCGTCAAAATCTGACCATGCGTTCGAGAGATATCGCGCCGCCGCCATCTTGTGTGGAGGGTGTGGAGGTGGAGGATTTAGAACCGCTACAAACACACTACTCCTCTGTTTAAAGATTTAAACATTCTCCCACTGCCCTGCATTCGTATATTTGAAAGTATTATGTTTTTTAAAAAGAATTTAATGAATAAAGATGTTTTTCTTAAAACAAACAATGATGTTCATAGGCATAACACAAGACAAAATCAAAACATTCATATTTCACACACACACAAGCATATATCAAAAAGTAACTTTTCACACAGGAGTTAAATTATACAATAAACTACCCCAGTATATAAAATGTGCCCCAAACTTAAGAACCTTTGAAAGAATGTTGAAAGCTTCTCTGCAGTGCCATTGTTTTTACTCTGTATTTGAATATCTTTGAGTATAGGAACGATGAAATCTATATTTTACTTTTCTATTTTTATTGTAATACCAGCTTGCCACGGTGGGTGAGTGGATAGCGTGTCGGTCTACTAACCCCAAGATTGCAGGTTCGCCCCTGACCGTGGTAAGTGATTTTTGAAAGGCGGCAAAAATACGATACGCATATCATACGATGTTGGCTTGTCAATGAACCCATTTGAATTCAGTAGGCCGAGTTCATAATGGCAAAATTAATCTCGGGGGTTTCCGCCAACACAAAGTTCCTCATTTCTCTACTAGAAAGCGCTATAGTGTTCAAGGAGCTTAGATACCGTATCTAACATCTAACCTCCTAGACTTTCATAGTCAAGGAACAACGAAATTCAACATGCAAGCTACCCTCTGGGTGTCAAATAGCAAAGCTTGCACCAGGCACCCGAGGCCATACAATATTATTATTATTAGATAGATAGATTTTTATTAATTCCATTTGATCAAATACATGCATTCAATACATTTTTGATATAGGACACGTCAGAATTTACATGCATAAAATAAAAGAACTAACAGGTATATATTACTAAGATTATAACTATTTATAACTTATTATAATAGCAAATCTTAATAGATACAATCTTATTGCACATTTATTTACACCTCACTCTATTATCATAATATGAAAACTTAATTCTATAAATACAACAACATACAGCTAGGTATTAAAATTAAATTAAAAAAGTAAAATATAGTTATAGATTCCATCACTCCTATACGCTAAAATATTCAACTACTGAGTAAAAACAATGGCACTGCAGATAAGCTTTCAACATTCTATCAAAGGTTTTTATTTTTGGGGCCAGTTTTATATACTATTATTATATATTATATATTATTGTAATACCTAGCTGTAAGTTGTTGTATTTATAGAATTAAGTTTTCATATTGTGGTAATAGAGTGCGGTGTAAATTGTTGTCCAATAAGATTGTATCTCTTAAGGTCTGTTATTATAATAAGTTATTGTATTAGTAATATATACCTGTAAGTTCTTTTATTTTATAGATGTAATTACTGACGTGTCCTATATCAAAAATGTATTGTATACATGTAATGGATCAAATGGATCAATAAAAATCTAATCTAATATAATCAGGACATTTACCAAGTGAGGAACGTTATCACATTTAAAATATATACAGGAGTAAGAAGCCTTAATAGCAGTAGCGTAAAACAGGTGATAGATGGGACAATATAAAGATTCAAGTAAAGAAATATCTCGGGGGGGGGGGGTTGTTAAAGCCGGAAACCCCCAGTCGGTACGCCACTGCCCAAGTCCTGTATTCATTTGCTCGATCGAGCAGCGGCTATCACGAGGGAAACTTACGAGGGAACCAGCTACTAGATAACTCGATTAGTCTTCCGCCCCTATACCGTTGATCGAGATGTTCATGTGTCCTTCAGTTTGTAACCGAATTTATTCAGTTACATTAGTTCACCTTCGGGTTTATGCCGTGTGCAGTTAGTTTGGGGTATTTTATTCGTAAAAAAAAGGCCAGGCAAAATGGCGGATATGTAAAAGGTTTATATTCAAAACGTAAGCAAAATTAAGAAATTACGCAGGTTTACCGAGGATTACGCGAGTGACTAAAGTGTTAAATATTGTGTGAACAGTGTAGATAAAATACGTAAGAGAAATACAATACATAACTTGTTAAAAGAGAAGTCATATAACATTTAATATCATGACGGTCAACTGTGCTCCATGCGGCAAAAAGATCAAGAACAATCAGCAGGCTGTAGGATGTGATGGTGAGTGTGGACGCTGGTTTCATGTAACATGTATGAAAATGAGTAAAGACACGTACCAACAATTCCGGAAAGATGATGCTTTCAAATGGTCATGCAATCGTGAAGACTGCCTCCCGCAACCTAACCTCAAAGAAGTTATGGCATCTTTCTCCCAGAAACTTGAGGAATCCCTTTCGGCGATGAGAGAAGAAAACCACGAGGTAAGAAAACTAGCAACTTTCTTATCAGAAAAGTATGATGAACTCCACCGGGAAATTGAAACTCTGAAGAAAGAGAGAAAAACCGTCAAGGACGCAGAAATGGCAGCATCTAGAGCTATCAACGAATTGGAGGAACTAAAACAGTACCAGCGCAAGAACAACTTGATAGTGTATGGAATACCCACTGAAAGAGAGGAGGATGTATTTCACAAAATCTCGGACATTGGCAAGATTTTAGGAGTTGAAATCACCAGGGCAAACATAGACGCAGCTCACCGCCTCCCGTCAACAAAGCCTGGGCCTCAACCGATAATTGTGAAATTAAATAATAGGTGGAAGGAGGAAGAGATTCTCAGTAGCAGAAGACAAAAGAAGACCCTGAAGACGAGTGAAATTGGTTACAGTGATGGTGGTAATATATATATATCAATGAACACCTGACCCCAAGAAATGAAACCATCGCCAAAAAGTGCCGTGAATTGAGACAACAGGGAAAAATCTTTGCAACTTGGGTCAGAGACTGCAAAATATACATTCGGAAAAATCAAAATGGACCCTCAAAGCTTATATCAAGTGCTGAAATACTGGATGAACTCGCCCTCTCAAACTAAAATCTATGTAATAGTAAGAGATCTACTAAGTATTATCCCATATGGAACTAGAATTACAGAAATTAAATTTTTTAGGTAATGCAAATAATAACACACTAGAATTAACCGAGTGTAACTGTAATACACTTAGCGATTATTATAAAATTAAGGACAGTAAACAGATAATAACCGATACCAGTACACTAAAATGCGTACACATAAATGCGCATAGCATAAAAAACAAGTTCGATGATATCCAAATAATGTTAGACAGAATCAAAGGTGTAGATGTCCTAGCAATCTCAGAAAATTGGTTAACAGAACAAACAAAAATGTTTTTCAATATTAAGAAATATGTTGCATATCACATAGTTAGAAAGCAAACTGGAGGGGGAGTATCTTTGTATATTTCAAACAAATGTAGCAGTACCCTTGTAAAGGAAATAAATTCCACCCACAGCATACTGCACATTACTGTGAGAAAAGGCCATCAAGAATACAATATAATCACAGCTTATAACCCTCATAAAAGCAACATTCCACACTTTCTAACTGATCTCGAAGTAATTATTAGTTCTTACTCAACGAATCCTGTTATAATACTAGGTGATATGAATATCGATCTATTATTTGGGGACAGATATACTAGTAGTTATATTAACCTAGTCAAATCATACGGTCTAGTCTTATGTAATACAAAATATCCAACTCGTGTAACACAAACTAGCTCTACTCTAATTGATCATGTATTGGTGAACGACTGTGACAAAATATGTAATGTCTATAATATTGATAATGATTTGAGTGATCACCATTTACTCATCTGTGTAATGAGAAACAAAAAGATAAACAGGAACTCAATATGTGATGATAGGCCAATAGGAAAGGATAAAATAAACTACAAAAAACTTAATAAATATTTAATAACTCAAGAATTTGTATGCAATGAAACTAACATCAATGACTACTACAGTAAATTCTGTGATTTTATTAATAAAGGAATAGAAGCCTGTACTATGAAATATACGAATAAGGAGCCAAGTGCCCCACCAATAAAACCCTGGATCACACAAGATCTTTTAGCACTAATACACAGGAAAGATAAGATATATACAAAAACCAAAGTTAAAAATCCATCTGCAGAAATTTTAGAAGAATATAAAATTATTAGCAACCAAGTTACAAAACTTAAGAGAAACCTACAAAGAAACTACTTTGACCAAAAAATTCAAAATGCAAATAATCAGAGGGAAGTGTGGAGTGTTGTTAATGAGATGTTAAATAGGCCAAAGAAGGGGAAAAATGAAATTGTCAAACTTATAGTCGACGGCACAAATGTCGAAAAAAAGGAAAATATATGTGATGAAATTAATAAATATTATGTCAATATTGCTAACAGTATATGGGAAAGTCAAGGAAACGGTTCTACCTCGGACATTACAAGCTATAAAAATACTACTAGCACTAAGACAATCTTTATGTTACCTACTGATGCTAATGAAATACAATCAATTATAAACTCCCTAAAACACAAAAACAATATAAGTGAGGACAACACTACTAATGTCATGCTACAATTGTGTCTTGAGGGCCTTACACCATATCTTGTCAAAATAATAAATCTTTCACTGATGACTGGTATATTCCCCGATGCCTGTAAAGTCTCTAGGGTGGTCCCGATCTACAAAAAAGGAGACAAAACCCACCCATCAAATTACAGACCCATTAATATTATATCTGCCATCAGCAAGGTTCTAGAAAGCGTTGTTAAACGAAGACTTATGAATTTCTTCATGAAAAATGATTACTTTGCAAACTGCCAATATGGGTTTATTCCATATAGAGGAGCTGATAGTGCTATATTTGAAGTAGTAACTGATGTAGAAAAGGCATTAGATGAAAACAAACTAGCTGCTGGTGTACTAATTGACCTTCAAAAAGCCTTCGATCTGGTTAACCATAAGATTCTCCTTAATAAACTAGAATTTGCAGGCATCAGAGTAGTGGCACATGATTGGTTCAAGAACTACCTCACTAACAGAAAACAATATGTTGCAATCGATAATGTAAAAGGATCTCAAATGAGAATTGACACAGGAGTACCTCAAGGTTCTGTCTTAGGAACAATTCTTTTCTTGGCCTATATTAATGATAAAGTATTATTAGAATTGAAAGGCAAGCTTAAACTATTTGCAGATTATATTTTTATACTCTATCTGGGAACATCTGAACAGGAAATTATGCTAAATATTAATTATGATCTCAATAAGCTGGTGGATTGGTTGAGAGCACACAAAATGGTTATCAATATCACTAAAACAAAATATTTATTCTTCCATAAACCATCATACAAGATTGAGACCACAAACATAGTCAACATAGCCAACAAAGAAATAGAAAGGGTTAAATCGGCAACATACTTAGGTATCACACTAGATAGTACACTAACCTGGGAAAATTATGTAGAAAATGTAAAACATAAAATCAGCCCTTTAATTGGTATTATTTTCAGATTAAGATATAGCTGTCTTACTAGCCAACAATTGAAAAATATATACTTTGCTCTGATACATTCACATCTAATGTACATGAATTGCATATGGGGATATTGTAAGAAGGAGCTGATAAAAGAACTTGAGATACTCCAGAAACGTGCTATAAAATCTATCTTTGGATTTCCTTGGCTCACACCCTCAAATGAATTATACTCAAGAACTAAAATTATGCCACTGCAAAAACAAATAGCTATGTCAGCAACAGTATTTGTATACAAATTAGAAAACAAATTGATACACACACACATCCATTTTACCCATGCGAATGACATTCATCATTATGCAACAAGAGGAGTAAATCAAATATTCACCAGCCATTCCCAATCCATTAAATTTGGAACTAAAGGAATTATGTCCTCTATAATAAAAGAATACAACTCGCTACCATTAGGCATAAGGGAAAGTTTCTCTATAAAAACATTTAAGAGGAAAACAAAAGACTTCCTATTAAGGAATGAATAGCCCATGTACAATAGCCTTAAGCAATGCAATGTATCATACCGAATTATCTCTGTAAAGTTAGTCACTAGCAATATAATATAAGTTAGGCTACTATTAAACTAATCAATAATGTTACCAATAATTATATATATGCCATGCTGTAACTATGTTACTTGATTGTCCCTAACACGAGCTCAGGCTCATTGGGACCTATGTAAATAAATAAATAAATAAATAAAACTTATTATTAGGGCCCGGATTCATATGCACTAAAAACTACAAAAATATGCATGCACATATGCACTAAAAATGTTGAAAATATGCACTATAAATAAAACAAAATACACATACCAAACGTATTATTTTATTTTAACTCAGCTTTACATTGATACACATTTTTCATTCCTTGCAAAATGTTGCATGGCAGTAGGTTATCAATAGTTTTTCAATGTTTTCAGGGTCAATGACTTTTTGTTGTCGGACAGAATTAATTTATATGCTGAAAATGATCGTTCTACTTCGACGGACGTAACTGGGCAATACTTGTATACTGGCATTGCCTGCTCTGAGCATTCTTCTGGTAAAGACTGCCTGATTCCACTTACGTTGTTGCTTATGGATTGAATCTTCTTCAGTCCTGGGTTTGAGTCCAACACCGCACTGAGTTTCCTTTTCACTTTTTCTCCAGTTTCACCAGGGGCACCATTTAAAGAACTAATGGTATTTTGAATTAACTGAAGGGATTCGTGTATGGGTGCACCACGAGTTTCTAGGCCCTTAATCACCTTCGAAATTGTCGAATAATGGACATGGATGAAACTGATATCTTGATATACAGTTTCAGATTCAAATGCGCACTTTGCTTCACGAATACACGCAGTATGGCTATCGCCAATATTTGTAACTACATCTTTCACTTAATTAAAGTACTCCTGGTAGAACGATACTGCGGATAACCAAGTTCCCCATCTTGTGAGAACAGGTTCCGGTGGAAGAGAAACCTGAAGCCGGAGAGTTTTGTACAACTGTACACGAGCCGGTGCTTTTAGGAACAGTTTCTTCCCACTTGAAATTACTTTGTTGACAGATGGAAAGAGCGTACGTATCTCTTCTGCAATGCGATGCAATCCATGGGCCAAACATGTGACATGGATGAGATTTGGAAAAAATACTCCAAGAGACTGACCAGCTTTCAACATATACGAAGCTGCATCTGTGACTAAAAGGCGCACTTTGTAACAATCACTTTCCGATTCACTAGGCTACAGAAGTCGCAGGGAATCGTTAACAAATCTTGCAACTGTAGCATAGTTGGTTTTTCCTAGCACTTTGCACGAAAGTAAATGAGGTTTGTCAGGTTCTTCTGGACATAATTTACCCACTATGAAGTTCGCAATGTATCGACGACACGAATCTGTTGTTTCATCTACCGATATCCATATATAGTTCCCTCCTATGTCAGACCGTATCGAATCCACGACAGAAGTGTGAAGTGAAAGTAAATAGTTCTTCCTGAGGGTAGATTCATTTGGTATCCTTTGATTAGCACAATACTTTTCAAGAAACGAGCGTAGATGTGAATTATTCAATTTATGCAGTGGAATGTTGCTGCATACAAAAGCTTCTCCGAGATCAGCACAAAATGTACTAACATCACACCGTGTTTTAATATCGGTTAAAAGTAGCTGTTGCGTATTCTTACTCTGTTCTTTTGATCTAAGATGTGAAGTTGTTTTCGAATGCTGCTCAAGTTGAAATTTTTTATCGCATTTTACACTCTTCTCGCTCACTTGACAGTACACTACATCATCGTCACTTGTATAGTCACTATTGCCTCATATCCACTGTTTTATTAAATATGACCTAGAGCTCTTATCTTTAGGCATTTTTACAGTTTAAACCGGTAACACACTGCAATAGATGGAGAGCATGTAAGCAGATGAACACACTTGTTTACGCAAAACTTGGGAGGCTACTGTTAGGAGAACGTACATAGGACTGAAGGAAATAGCTGTTGTGAAAGGGTCATTATCCATCTACCCGCTTGTTCTATATTGCGACATTGAAAGCACATTCCTGACCAGGGAAGGCTTATCGTGTTGCCAAGGGATGTACAACATATGGAGTTCATTCGATTTTTCATTTCGTTCAGAAATCTTGGATTACCGTAGCCGATCACACACACAAGATAAAAATATATCTATATATGCACTAACGTTCAAAATATGCACTAACGTTCTAAATATGCATTTGCATATGCGCATATGCATTTTAAAAAAATCCGGGCCCTACTTATTATATTGGGTTAAAGTTGGGGTAGGAGCGGTGATTTTTATTGTGCGTGTGTGTATTTTTGTGGTCGGATTGGTTTTCTGATGATCCGAGCCGACTAGATTCGTTGTTTATTACTTATCGGTTTTTGGATATTTGATAATTATTATAAAATACGGGGTTACTGCAATTTATTACGTTCTGGAACAGGGATATATAAGACTGTATTATTTTTGGTTGGTTGGTTTCTCAGTTTAGGGGCTGTGACAACGCGGTCATGTACCACGTGTACTTTGGGTGTGTGTAGAATCTGTCTGATAACCGGTGTTAATTGTGAAGGCTGTATTAGTGTGTGTATCTGTTTTTTAAATTCAAGTAAGGACTGCAACTTTGAATTTTTCAAATAGTTCCTACTTTTTCCGCCAAACGCCACCGTCAACGTACTAGGCCTACTGTAGTTCAGAACTTAGCTACTAGACGCCACCGCAGTCGGCTCTTGGCAACGAACGTAGGAACCTAAGAGCGTTGTTTACATTCTTAACCTATACAATTTAGCTTCACACATGTGTAATTAGTGGAAGGTTCTTTAACATGCCATAAATCTATGACATGGGACCTCCGGCTTTACTTCCCCTCTGAAGGGAACCGATAAGTAATAAACAACGAATATAGTCGGCTCGGAACTTCAGAAAACCAATCCGACCACAAAAATACACACACGCACAATACAAATC
This sequence comes from Meconema thalassinum, assembly GCA_946902985.2. Taxonomy (NCBI): domain Eukaryota; kingdom Metazoa; phylum Arthropoda; class Insecta; order Orthoptera; family Tettigoniidae; genus Meconema; species Meconema thalassinum. The sequence goes on along the minus strand of OX336391.1, from coordinate 38,019,033 downwards.
ACCGCTCCATCCCCGACTTGAACCCAATATAATAAGATACGAATAAAATACCCCAAACTAACGGCTTCGGCCGGGTTTGTGTATTATTTTTGAGTGGAAGCATTATTTCATTTTTGTTTGGGTTAAATGGCTAGTAAAGTTAAAATTGTCAATTACGGGCTGTACTACTAGGTACAATTGAATCTGTATTTCGATGTCTGAAAAAGTTGCACACCCGGAAAAGTGAGGCGTAATTCGACTTGTTGTGTCAAACCAGGGAATACCTAGGCTATTAATGGCGTGAACTCTGATGAACTTCCCGTGGAAAAATACTGAGATCACGTTCGGAGCCGTTCGGGTCTGTCCGTGAGCGATCGAGTGAATTACGACTGTCACATGTTCATGTGTAGTCACGGATATTCCGCTAGGAGCGGGGCGCACAGCATATAGTTCCGAGAGAACGAAGCACAGCCGGGTGGAGGTTGTCTCTGAATCGTTAGAGGAAGGACACCTTGCCAGTGGCAGCAGCAGACCAGCCTAAGTTGTTGTAACAGCTCACCAGGATGGAGACTACGAGCAGCGGGACCATCGAGTGGAGGAAGCAGCGGCGGACCGGCGAGCCAGCCAGGGGCCTGAGCAGGCGCAACCGCGCCCGGAGAGGTAGAGGTGAGCTAGCCTCCACAGGGCCCTCACCTCCGGGCACGCGGGCGCGCCTACGGGCCCTTGGTGAGAAGACGTCAGCGGCGCAGAAGCCGCCAGCCGGTGAAGAGGTGCGGGTGCCTCTAATCCCGGCTGGCGCATGCAACGCTGGAGGAGCGTCCCCCGGGCCCTCTGAGCTAGCCGAGTCCGAGAAAAGTCGGACACCAGGACCGGCTAGCTCCCCGCGACCGGATGTCAGCAGCAGCCCGGAAGCCAGTTTCAGCTGGGCGAGCGATGTTAGCTCGGACACCGTGCAGGGGCACCCTGGGGCCACTTCCCCAGGCTTCGAGCTAGCAGGTGGCTACGACCCCAGCTCCTTGGCTCTGTTTATTTATTACAGGCCTGAATGCAGCCAGGACCATGAACGCGAGGACATCAAACAGTGCCTGGACGACTGTCGTTACAGGCTGACGGGAGTACGCCGAGGCGAGAACATCGAGGCCTACCTGCCTACTGGGGTCATGGTTAGGCCATACCTGCCGGGATGCATGGGGCCCTTGAGCACCACCTGGCAGAACGTGGTGATCCCAGGAATGCAGGCGGAGAACCCTCCGCAGATCCTTAGCACCAGGAATGGCAACTACGTGGACAGGGCAACCCAGACGGACGTCGCGACCCAGGCTCCACAACCAGCACCTCAGGCGGTGCCATTAGCGGGGCAACCCGCGCCCGCCATCCAGGAGGAGCGACTACCAGAGCCCCAGGTGGGGCCTTTAGCGGGGCAACTCGCGCCCGCCACCACCGCCAGGAAGGGGATGGCCGGGGCCACCAGGACGGCCCCAAAGCAGCGACTACCAGAGCCCCAGGAGGGGCCTTTAGCGGGGCAACTCGCGCCCGCCACCACCGCCAGGAAGGGGACATCAGAGACGGCCGGGGCCACCAGGACGGCCCCAAAGCAGCGGAAGGTCAACCGCAGCAGCCCAGAGGACCGTCGCCCGCAGCGCCCCCAGGAGGGGGAACCAGGACGCCGCGAGGCCACTAGCCGCAGCCAGGGACAGCCGCTACAGCCAGGTAGTATGAAGCCCCGCTCAGGCCAGCTTTTACAGTGTTTTCGCTGTCTGAGATGGGGGCACTCCCAGGGATCCTGCGGCTCTCCAGTCCGCTGTAACCGGTGCTCAGGTGGCCACCACCACACCGGCTGCACGGTGCCGCGGGACGCGCCGGTGTGCGCCAACTGCATGGGCGACCATCCGTCATCCCATCGCAGTTGCCCCGTCTACAGGTTCATGGCAAGAGCAGAGAGGAAGGTGGCTCGTTCCCATGGACCGACCACTAGGCCCCTGTTTCGGCAGGCGAGGCCCCCCCTCCACTCTCCGGTGACGGAGGCTCGGTACCAGGGACCCCATGGAGACCGGGTAGTGGCGCAGGTTCTCCGGATCCTTGTACCATTGCTCGGTAGCCGGCAAGGCCCGCGCTGATCCCAGCAGTGCCGAGTTCTATCGGATTCCCCGGAGACAAACTGGCGAGAAGACGGACATGGATCTGGTGCATGATACCTTCTCCCAACTAACATACCTACTCATTTCCATACCCACATTATCCTTGCATGTGGCAATAACCAAGCCGCCAGGTTTTACGTGTAGGCAATCTTTCCTTTCTGCCTATGCGGTTTTCCCTGGCCCTACAATCTTACCCTTATATATGAGTACATATTTATATGTGCTCATATATAAAATATACCAATGTTAATACCTACTCATTATGCCTGGTAGATCGCGACCGCGATGGGACAGGCACTAAGTCCTAAAAGACATTCCTTCTATCCAATCCCCTATGCTATCTCTTCTACTATCGTAGATTAACTGCATGTCGGAGGCACCAGTAGTAAGGTCGGGTGCCACGCGGGGGGTGCGGGTACTCTTTTCGCCCCCCCCCCCGAAAAAAAAAAAAAAGCACAGCCGGTGGTGTAATGTATTCGTTCGCCAGTGTTTATAATGGCGTGTCTGGTGTTCAGAAATCGTCTTCGCGCTTTTACAGCGAAAGTCCATATCTACTTGCAAATTAGTGTCGTTGTTACAGGTCATGGTATCGTAACACGAACGAGCAGATACTTTTAGCAAACCACTGAGTTTTTACGGGCTATTGGTAAGCTACATTGTATTTCATGGTTCCGTCCAAATACCATGGGTTGTCGGTAGTGCTTTACCACGCCTAACAGGATGATCACTATTCATAAACATTTCATCGTGAAGTCATGGGAGAAGGGAGACGTGAAAGAACAGTTCGAGGAGAAAGAAAGAGAGGTGAACCAGTCTTAACGTGTGTATATTTTTGTGTACAAACTGAACAAGTAAACAAATGTATAGGAGGCTGTCATGCCTGGGTCTGTAATGACCGTAAGTGTTTGTTGCTCTAAGAGCGTAAATTCCGTGGCAAGTTACTGTACAAAAGTGATTACAAGTGCATTGAAGGGTATTTTCGTGTTGTAAATTATGTATGTATGTGGAGTACAGCCAATATATTGTTTCTTTTAAAATTCTTATTTATGTTTATTCCTGTTTTGCATGATCCTGGCAACATCAGCGAACGCATGCTCAAAATGCCCTATGCTTGTGATAAAGAGTCTCAATGTCGGCGAAACAGTTATTTATTTTATTCTATTTTATTCAGGAAGATCCATAAGGTCAACCTGGGCGCCCATTCAAAGTCCGGGAATCAATGTTAAATTCACTTGTGGCCTGTATTTACAGGCAGTTAATTCTGTAGGTTTGTGTTAATGGGGGTGTTTAAAGTTAAATCAATTCCAGCGTGGAGGTGTGAGTGTTTCAAGTTCATTGTCGTTGTGTAATTTTCTCTGTTCTTCGTCGAACCACGAGCCGAGTGACCCACCGTTCAGGGTTGTACTTTCATTCATTTTTCAACTCAGTGATCTGGATCTGATGATGACCACTTGAAGTTCGAAACGCGTAATCCGAAAATTGGCCCATTATAATAGTGATCTTACCTAATACATGTACATTTTTTCCAGAAGGGTTATTCACTTATTAATGCTTTAATCAGTAATGTTTACCACACTTACTAAGTTTACTGATGGGCTTTCTTGTATTTTTGATGTATAACATCTTTCCACTCGGTTGCTGGATATTTTTATGGGAGTGATTTTGAAAAATGGGACGGAAGTGTGTAAGACGCACTGCCAGCTAGATCGGATCCCTCCTGGCTGCTAGCAGCCAGGAGCGAAGCGATCCGATCCAGCTGGCAGTAGTACAATGTGGAATGTGTATAACATACGGATTACTTCACGGTTTGGAGGCGCCATTACAGATATTTCTACAATACATCATCATCAAGTTGTCGGTCTTTGGTGTAAAAATGTTCATTAAATCATAATTTGCTGAAAACAATTAAGATTAATTAACAGTCTGTTTTTCAATCTCTGGATAAAAGTGATGGGCTTCCACTCGCCGAGTAACTTTCCTCAACACTTTCATACTGAACAGTAGATAGATAGATAGATAGATAGTTTTATTAATTCCATTTGATCAAATACATGTATACAATACATTTTTGATATAGGACACGTCAGAATTTACATCTATAAAAAAAGTGCTAATAGGTATATACAGTAATACTAATACTATAACCATGACGAATGAAAGAGAAAGTGAGAGGACTCCTCAAGTTCAAGCGCGCCCCGCCCGGCAGCGCTAGTGTGGGCAAGTTCCACGCTGCCGGTCAGCTGGTCTTAGGGATAATGCCAAGGGAAACGAATTACCGTACTTTGTAACTGATACTCTTTTAAAATGTAATTAGCGATCACAATTAAAATAACACGGCAGGGCACAATGGAAAATATAATTCACGGAAATAAGTACTACGGTCTCCATTACATGTTACGGAAAGCACAGATTCCTGAAGTACCGGTAGGCTATACAGACTGTTACTTTTGTTGTTTCTTGTTGTGGCATTTTAGTTTCCTCAGATTGAGAGACTAAAGAAGGTGAATTTGTGGTCTGAATCTAATTAATGAAAATGGGGGAATGGCAGAGCGGCTCTTGAGAACACTAGTGACAGAGTTGAGATGGCTATTCTCAGAAGGAGTGATGCCTATGTGGTGATTACCTAATTCCTCAATGAGGGAAATAAATTGGGCTATGGGATTGAGCGCGTTAATTACTGTTTGCCTGACTGATTTACAAAGGCTAATGCCAATAGGTGGGTGGATAAGGACCATCGTGCTCTGAAGGTTACTGCCATTGGGTGAAGCGTACCACAGCTCTTTCTCGAAATCAAATGTCGGGAATGAGACGTGACCCGGTGAGGGAGGAGGTGAGCTAGAGAGTGAGGAATCTGATTTTGGTGAAGCTGGTTTAAGTGGAACGAGTGTACCATCTCCTTTGTGGGTAGGTCCACTCGGAATTAGTGTTTTTGGATTAACAGGGGTATAATTTTGGCTTTTAGAGTCATCAGGGTCCTGAGTTATCAGGAATGTTATGCCCTGATACGTTAATGTGCGAGGTTTAGTGTCAGTGCGCGACATGTTTGTGTTCGTGAGTGTAGACTATAAGCGCGTGTAATGAGTAAGAGGTGATGAGAGATAGTGGTCAAATACCTTGGTCGACCAGAAAATAAGGAAAGAGAAAAACAAATGTACCAGTCACTCAAAATTATCCAGTTTAAATACAGTTGGAGCTATGACGTTGAGTGCGCTGATGAAATTTGAAGTTAATTAAATAATTAATTAACTAGTTAATTATTGGCTGCTTAGTAGGAAGAGGGGATGAGCTAAACTTGTATTAAAACTCGAGGGAGACAGGAGTTGCTTGACTAGGATGGTTACATGGTGGGTATGGTGTTGGATATTTGAATGGTAGAGGAGTGACTTAATCTGCACTGTTACTAAGGGGGATGCAAATTAAGCCTATAGGAACATAGTGGAATGGCTTGAAATATCGAAGTCGAGGCGATAGCGAGGCCTAGGCTTGTTAGAAAGACTGGCAAATCATCGATTTCATCAATTGGCGTTAGAATACGGAGCTTGGAGCAGTGGCGTGCAGTTGCTTGGATGCTGGACTCGGAATGAGATAATCAAGCTTGCATGCATGCGTGCATTGCCTGATATAATGGGAACCTGGTGCTCTCAATGAGCTCCTTACGCCCCTTTATATAGTGAAATTTTTGATTTTAATGAATTGTTTTAGGTGAAATTTGTTGTTTTAAGTGATTTTACACCGTACCGATTTGATAGGTCGGCAGTGGGTGCAATGATTGATTGGATATATTTGTTTGAAATGATATATATATAATTTAATTAATTATATATATACATATATATATATGAATAAGATTATCTCTCAACAGTAATTCGCCATGGCTTTGCTCCTCAGTTCCTGGACATATGAGGACCGTCCATTCGCTGAGGGACAAGCACAAAACAGTAATATTAACAAAGAAATAGCCTATGTTTGAAGTAGGCCCACACAAAACATAGAACGCTGATGTACACAAGACACAATGAACAGAATTTAAGAACTGAAAGCAAAGACAATTCAATTTAATTCACACAAATATCTCACACAGTAGCTTCCCCCGCACTTTTCTATGACCCGGTTCGACGGAACAACAGGACACGTGTTGGACATAATCGCTTGCAGTGCTTGTAGCGGCGGGACCACGAACTACCGTTCTATAATGGCGGAGTCCTCACACTAGGTCCTTCTATTCGTCATGCTATAACTATTTATAACTTACTATAATAACAGATCTTAAAAGATACAATCTTATTGGACAACTATTTACCGTACACCTTATTCTATTATCATAATATGAAAAGTTAATTCTATAAATACAACAACTTACAGCTAGGTATTACAATTAAAATAGACAAGTAAAATATAAATATAGATTTCATTGTTTCTATACACTAAGATATTCAACTACAGAGTAAAAACAATGGCACTGCAGATAAGCTTTCAACATTCTATCAAAGGTTTTTATTTTTGGGGCAAGTTTTATATACTGGGGTAGTTTATCGTATAATTTAACTCCAGCGTGAAAAGTTCCTTTTTGATATATGCTTGTGTGTGTGAAATATGAATGTTTTGATTTTGTCTTGTGTTATGCCTATGAACATCATTGTTTGTTTTAAGAAAAACATCCTTATTCATTAAATTATTTTTAAAAAACATAATACTATCAATGATATATATGCAGGGCAGTGGGAGAATGTTTAAATCTTTAAACAGAGGTCTACATGATTCTCTAGAGTTTACATTTGACATAATTCTAATCGCCCTCTTTTGTATCCTAAACGTGCTTAGTACATCTGGCGACATACCCCAAAATATGACCCCATATCTTAAGTATGAATGGAAATAAGCAAAATAAGTATTTCTTAATGTGTGCATGCTAGTGCAGGTTCTCAAAATACATAACGCAAAGCACATCGAGTTCAGTTTAGTATTCAGATATTGTATATGTGTATTCCATTTCAAGTCATGTTGTATCCATAGACCTAAAAACTTCGTTTCTGATTTATTTTCTATTTGATGACCATTTAATGTTATATTGGGCTTCGCAGGATTCCTATTCTGTATAGTGTGGAAATTTAGAGATATTTTTTTTTTATAGTTTATTATGAGGCGATTATCTTGTGACCATTTGATTAACTCTCCTGTAACGGAGTCAGCAGACTGCTGTATGACCTGATTAGTTTCACCTTTTATTACGAGTGTTGTATCGTACGCAAACAACATTTCCTTATGTGAATGAACGTTCTGTGTTATATCATTGAGATTTAGAAGGCCCAAAACCGATCCCTGGGGTACTCCAAATTTAATAATTCCCTCATTGGACAATGTTTCATTAAGTAATTTGGTTTCATCATCCTTGTGACTCAAGCTTACTATTTGTTTACGCCTTGTTAAGTAAGACTCTATCCATTTATTAGCTAGACCTCTAATACCATATTGATTTAGTTTTGTAAGGAGGACAACAACATCAAATGCTTTCGATAAATCCAAGAATAGGCCAGTTACATGTTCCTTATTGTCAATTAATTTCAGTACACTATTACTACATTCATAAATTGCTGTCTGTGTAGATCCTTCCGTCCTGAATCCATGTTGTGAGTTTGATAGTATTTCAGTTTTTTTTCTATAAAACTTATCAGTCTCTTATACATGATCTTTTCCACAATTTTTGCAATACCAGTTGGTAAGGTAATAGGACGATAGTTATCTAATTCATCTTTTGAACCGTTTTTGTGCACTGGAATTACTTTTGATAACTTCAAAATATCCGGGTAAGTTCCTGAGAGAATTGAACTGTTTATTAAGTCCGTAAGTGGATTTATTATATTTTCTGCAAATTTCTTTAAAATTGCATCTGGGATGCTATCAATGCCAGCACAAAATTTATTTTTAGCTCTTTTATAACTATTCTTACCTCTTCACTTGTGACAAGAATTATAAATAAAGAATCACTACGTATATTTTTTATTATTAGAATTTAGTGTATTTACCTGTGCTTTATTTAATAATTTTTGTGGAATTTCCAGAAAATAGTCATAGTGTTTGCTATTTCCTCTGGATTATTTATCACTTTATTATTTCTGATCATTGTAATGTGTCATAAAATAATTAGCAAAAAGGGTTTACTAAATACAGTTCTAAACTCCAAATTGATGGGAGAAGAAACAAACATCGACATCCATTGGTCATATCCGGAAACAGACGGTTATATTAAAAAAAAAGTACATTTGACTTGTACGGTATACAAAAACCAAAGAAGAACACTATGAGAAATACAAAAACAAAAGAAACACACTATAAGAATTTGTGAATGCAAACTCACACTTCCCCCCATTCACAAATTGCAAAAAAAAAACTTAAAACAAAAAAATACATAACTAGCTTTACACTAACAACAAACATTTGCATATCATTCCTTGTATGGTAGCAAAGGGCAACATACAGGTCATGATCTGGGCTAAAATACAGACATGGATCACATGCTTAGGCCCAACGTAAGGGGGGGTCAGGCAGGGCTGGTGCCCCGGGGCCCGACCCTTCCATGGGGGCCCGGTGTCCTAGGAGGATGTGCAAAGCACTTATTTTTCAGGACGCGAATAGATATTTTCCCTTGCGAATCGAGCCCTTTCGTGATACGGTTTAACGTCTCAGTACCGTTAAACATAAAATGAATTGCCCTTCTTCATCTACGACTTAGAAATGACTCCGATTCCTGACGAAGCCGCGGCAGGAATGCAGGATTTGGCTTCCTGACTGCGGTGTTATTCGTAGTCTTACTCAACAGTTAAAAAAAGGCCTGTTTGTCGTTACAGATGTTAATTCATTTAGGGGCTTGCAACATTCAACCCGTGTACTTGGTAGCTGGTAGGTCTAGTATCACTGGCGAACAATGAACCATTGGCGCTCGGTTGGGGATGGTTTGCATCAAATAGTACTGTAGATATGATTCAGTATTTGCTGACGCGTTAGTTTTACGGTTTGTTTCTGAAGGCCTCCACGTTATTGAATGAAGTTGACTGTAAAGCAGTAGTTTTCATAAATATTAATGAAGCGAACAAAATAGAAAACCAAAAAATGTGCGAATTGTGTTGACTGAAGGAGAGGCTAGTGGTTGTTGTATATTAAGTGAGGTGTATTGGCAACATTGTTGTAACTATTTGTCTTGGAGAGTAAAACCTTAGACCCTCTTAAAACCATCAATTGCTGGACGAAAAGCGGGGTATACACTGTGCTGTGCAATGGCCTCTGTGACATGATAAATTGCATGTCGTATTTTTAGTTGCCGACTGGGAATGCGTTGACCGTCGCGACTATTACTGTAATTATTTGGGTTAAGAGTAGGGTAGGTGTACCTGGACTTGAAATAAGGTACTGTCCCGGCATTGGTCTGGAGGGAGTGTGAAAAACCACACTCAGGATAGCCGCTGTCAGCGCCCGGATTTGAACCTCCGATCTATAGACTTGTTGTAGGCCCCCATCACGGTCATTGGTGAGCTACACCACTGGGTCTCACTTGATGTTGTGAGAGCTTTTATTTAAATATCGGAGAGTCTTTTCTATATCCACTAAATGGCAATGGTCACCTAATTTTTACTCCAAAATATTCCAATAATAATCACCCAAATAACCTATCCTATAACTCAATAATTTGGACCTAATTTTTGCAAACTTTTCCGGAGGAGGGCCAACGGACCCCACTCTGAGCTTGGTGATATTCCATACCCCAAGATCCTCGGTGTTTCCACTCCCCCTTAATCTTGGCTTAAATCCGCCCATGATGGTCACCAGTCATAGATAGGATTGAGGATTTTTAGGAAAATCTGGCTCTAGTTTTGCTTACTGCAAAGCAATATTAAATTATAAGAAATCCACTGAATGCCAATTACAAAATATAGTTCAAATTCACATTTTCTTCTTTTGTGAAAACAAACACTGATCAGCTGCAATCTACTGATAGCACATAATAACTTGAGTTAAGTATGAGTACTGTATACCTGTGGTTAATTATGAAAATATATTTTGCTTTGTTTAATGTACAAAGGTGTGATCGCCGTTCAACCACTTATCAGTGTTTAGGCTTAGACCCAAGATCGTGACTCTTCAAGGGCAGCAAATTTTAAGAATGTCAACATAAAATCACTATATGTAAAACGTATTTTAAAAAACGTCTTGACTTTGTGTAAAAGTCATGTTTTCATTATGAAAAGAGATTACGTCATATGTCACAGAGGCCGTAGTACTGCACCTCTTATAACATGCAGTTCAGTGAGATGAACTTCCTGTTGATTAATTTTTGGGTATTGTGACGTAGGGACAGAATTGAGGAGGAAATGAATGTACGGGATAAAACGATGAATCATAGAAAATAAGCATAGAATAACCGACGGTGGAATTCTAACCCACCTGTTTCCGAGTTCATGGACAACAGCTTTTTTCAATGTGAGTATTTTCCCAAAGTTAAATACTGTTAAAGCGATGCAATTACTGGTCCGATAAATGCAACTTTTTCCAAATTTGTGTACGACAAACGAGCATATTGATTTTATGAGTATCACCGAAGTTCTAAAATTATTGATATCAGAGATAATCTGCAGAACTTTAAATCTGAACACTGTGCATGCTTACAGTGTTACCTCATAGAGACAAATTTAGATTTGTCAAACGCCAAAACAGTTTATTGAATTTAATGAAAATTATTACGGTACCTAGTTTTTGATGGCTTTAATCTTTGTGGTGTTTGAAGCCATATTTTCAGTGTTGCCTTAGTAAACAAGAGTTTAGTGCTTTTCAGTCAGTCAACACGAATGTACCCAAAAGAGATGGGTTATGCCCTAATCCTGAAATAAATTACATGAGATTAATAAAACACTAGGATGACCAGTTTCGATCGTCAAGCGATCATCATCAGATCCATTACACTTAGCCTACAAAATCTATGTTTGAAATACAGGTGAAAATATTTACAATATGTGCAATTATTTAGTTGCAGTATTGGTACTGCAACTGTCAGTGTATGCTAAATGCAGTATATATGTTAGGTGAAATGCTAAATGGTGTGCGGTAGACAGTGAGTTCCAGTGAGCACGAAAACTGCGAGTAGCTGTCGTACGGAAGACAATCAGATAAGTAGTTAGCCTAAAATTGTATAGTTTAACCATAGTTTACAACCATATAATCTCTCTAAAGTACAATCTACGGATAGCTATCACCATTTAGCATTTCACCTAACATATATACTGCATTTAGCATACACTGACAGTTGCAGTACCAATACTGCAACTAAATAATTGTACATATTGTAAATATTTTCACCTGTATTTCAAACATAGATTTTGTAGCCTAAGTGTAATGGATCTGATGATGATCGCTTGACGATCGAAACTGGTCATCCTAGTGTTTTATTAATCTCATGTAATTTATTTCAGGATTAGGGCATAACCCATCTCTTTTGGGTACATTCGTGTCGACCGACTGAAAAGCACTAAACTCTTGCTGGCTTTAATCTGATATTAATTTTTGTTAATTGAAAAGAATGCGTTAGTACGCGCTTGTCAGATATAAACATTGAATTTGCAAATAATTTTGGATGCATTCCTTCACTTTCACTGTTGTAAATTTTACATACTAGCATTAATTTATTTATATTGATAGTAATTCACGCTCTGCTTATGATAATAAATATAGCCTGGATTTAGTGGAATATATCCTTGAAATATTATTATTATATATGAATTGCAGCCAATGGTCATTTCAATTGAACGCCCGAGGACTCCCAACAAGTTCAATTTCAAGTAGTTCCAACTTTGGCTACCAGACGCCACTGTCACTGACATGCAGCGGGGAACGTTGGAACTTGATAGAGCGTTTCTAACCAAATAACCTACAAATTTTGGCTACACAATTCCAATTGTAGTGGTAGGTTCTTTTACATGCCATAAATATACGACATGGGCCCGCCGGCTTTACTTCCCCTCCAAATTCAGGCATACTGAAGGATTTTAACGCTCTTAAAAATCCGACGACTTCGGCCGGGTTTACACCCGCGATCTTGGGCATTGCAGTTCAGCAAGCTACAATTATTATTATTATTATTATTATTATTATTATTATTACTATTGCTTGCTTGCTTGCTGGCTCTTTATGTTCTTGTAATTGATTTCGTGATGAACATTTAGTGCAAATAAAAAATCTGCAAAATCAGTTTGTGCAAATTTGCGAGGATTTTACAGAATTTGGTTTTAGAGGGGGGCCCGGGAGATTCCAGCCCCAGGGCCCGTCGTCGCTCTCCACGGCCCTGCACATGCTTTGATTTAAGCCAAGCTTGACAAGTTGTGCAGTGATACAATTGTGCCAATCTTTACCAGCTTGACATAAACCGTAAATACTCTTGTTGAGTTTTAGCACATAGTCTGGGTATTCTACACTGCGAAAACCTTCTGGTTGACTTACAAATACAGTTTCCTTAATTTTGCTATTAAGGTATGCCGATACAATGTCCAAATGACAATTATCCCATTCACGCTCTACTCCTATGGCTATAAGGGTCCTAATAGTTTTCCTTTTTACCACAGGATTGTAGGATTCAAGGAAATCTGTACCCTTTATCTGACTGAAACCTTGAGCTACTAAACGCGCTCTATACCTAAGTACTTCACCTTCTTGGTTTCGTTTAGTTTTATACACCCATTTGGTGCCTATGACAGTCTTGCCACCTGAATCTTCTGCAAGTGTCCACACATTATGTTTTTCCAAGAGGGCAATCTCTTGGTTCATTGCTTCAAACCATTTATCTTTGTCATCTCGTGAGGTGGCTTCTTGAAAAGACACCGGATCGTTATATTCTGACCTCAACATGACAATGCGACATTTGACCTTGACTTCATTACAACACACACACTTACTGGGAAGTTCACTCTCTCTACTCGACCTGCGTACTACTGGGTGTTCAGGCTGTAATGGAGCTTCTATTACGACATCAGAATCTGACAAAGAGGCATCACTATCACTTGTTACAGAATTTTCATTTCCTGATTCGGCTATTTCGTGTTCAAACACGTCACCTCCACAATCTTTCTGCTCGACAAACACTTCTCCAACTGTTCTAGGTTCACAATCTATCTGAGTTACAGGTTTTTCCTGGGCTTTTACAGAAAACGGAAATACATCTTCAACAAATTCTACATTCCTGGATTTAATGACACATTTCTTTTCGATGTCCCATACACGGTAGCCCCTCGAGTCATCGGGGTACCCTAGCATTGCACCAACATTTGCCCTTGGCACTAACTTTTCCGCATTACGTTTATGGATCCAAACTTTACAACCAAATGATTTTAACATAAGCAATTCCTGGTCTGACAACTTTCTACTCGTCCACAGTTCAAATGGGATGTTCTTTACAGTTGATGACACACACCTTTCTTTATATAGCAGGCTGTGCTGATGGCTCCCCCCCCCCCTCCCCAAAATTGAACTGGCATGCCTGACTGAATGAGCATGCACCTACTAGTGGTGAGAAGTTGCTGGTTGAGGCGTTCAGCAACGCCATTCTGTTGGGGGAGAGTAAGCCATTGTTAACCTACTGTTACAAATCAATTCTTCAACTCATGTCTACAATTCAAGAACAATCACTTTTATTGTACACAACAAGGAGCATCACTATCCAGCCATTACATTCTGTTACTCAAAACCTGTTCCATCTTGCTCATCAACGCTCCAAGGGTGCCAACTTACAAAAAACAAATTTAATTACAGAAACACATTCACAACATTCTCCCACCTTGAAACGGTAGGTTTCAACTAAATGCACAAAGATAATACAAAACATAGGAATAAACAAATATTTACAAATTCAGTTTGGTTGGCCTTTTAACAACCCTGCCCCTTCTTGTCAGAGCAACAGCTTCACTCTCAACTACTTGAGGGGGGTTACTAGAGTCACAATCAGGCACCAAGTCAACAGCATTGGGACCACACAAAGAACCATCACTATTTTCATAAGGAGATCCAATCTCCATCAAGCACAAACGTTGGACTGGTCGCAACAACTCACTCTTAACTGTTTTTACCTTTGCCACTCTAGTTACTCCATCTTTACCAGGGAAGATCTCAAGCACTCGAGCCAATTCCCAATCAATTCTTTTCTTTTGGTCAGACACAACCCATACAACATCTCCCACCCTGACATTCTTAGAAGACTTAGCAGTGTTTAACATCAGAGACCCTAGGTATTCCTGACGAAAACGTTCTTTTAGGTTTATCCTAACCTCAGCTACATATTTCACCCTAGCAGAAAGACCCTTTTCATCCACTTCGTCAAGATCAGGCACCTTTGTCTCAAACTGCTCCTGCAAAAACATAGCAGGCGTTATTGGTCTCAACTCATTAACATCTTCAGACATGTAGGTAATGGGACGCGCATTCATAACAGCCTCAATCTCGGTAATCAAGGTCATTAGTTCACAAAGATTTAATAACGCACGACCAAGGGATATTTTCAACAGTCTTTTCATCACCCCAATAAGCCGCTCAAAAAATCCACCCCACCAAGCACCTGTGGGAACATTAAATAGCCACTGAATTTTCAATTCATGTTCAACTGTAGTCTGCTTAATGAGATTCCAAACTCCTACAAAGTTAGTACCATTATCACTATACATAGTTGTGATTCTGCCTCGTCTGGCAATCATTCTTCGAAGAGCATGTAAAAACGATTCTGTAGAGAGCGACTCTACCACTTCAAGATGGACTGCACGGTATACAGCACAGGTGAACAAGGCAATCCAAACCCTAGTACCATCTTTTATGAAAAGAGGTCCAGCCAAATCGACTCCGCATACTTGGAACACCTTTCCAAGATTTACACGGTTATTAGGTAACCCAACAGGTGGCGTTCTCACTGGTTGGGCTTTGTGCCTAAGACAACGAACACATTTACTAACAACACGTCGGGCTAATCGTCTACCTCTGACTATCCAGTATTCTTCTCTCAGGGCTCCTAACACAGTACTTGCTCCAGCATGGTGCATTTTCTCATGACATTCTACCACCATGGACTCCACTAGTTCACACTGAGGTAGTAAAATGGGTTCCTTGAACATGGGTGTGAACTCATCAGATAATATTTTAGTACGAACTCGAATCAAGCCATCATCATCAGTTTTAATGTTGAAATTATTTACATCTAGAGGGTGACTACTCTGAATCCACCGTACTAATTTTAATTCAGCATGTCGTACTTCTTTGCCAGTCAACTCCTCTCCGCAGTTTGAACTTTTCCCACTAGCTTTCTCAAGAAATCGGTAGATCCAACCAACAACACGCACATTTTTCGAGAAAGAAGCAAAGTGTGTGAACAAGTTTTCTCTTACATCGTTTGTGTTGTACAAACTAACAGCCGTTTTCTTCGATTCCTCTTCTGTAGGGGCTATTTTCACAGTTAACCACTTGTTCTCATTCTCTAGGAGCCACTGAGGACCCTCCCACCATTTTGATGCCACAAATTCGGACAACAAGCATCCTCGGCTGAGTATATCAGCAGGATTACAATCGCCAGGAACAAATCGCCACTGCTCGGGTGACGTCAACTGGTGGATTTCCTTTACCCGGTTTCCAACAAAGGTCTTCCATTCACCTTTCTTGATCCAGTAAAGAACAATCATAGAATCAGACCAGTACACAATGTTGGAAATATTAGTCGATTTACTAATAACAGAACCAAGCCTTGCTGCAAGTGTTGCCGCTACAAGCTCTTTACGAGGGATTGACATGTCTTCCATTGGTGCAACTCTGGACTTAGCTAAAACAAATCGAACATTAAAGCCATCTTTGTTTTCATACCTCATAAAGGCACAAGTGCCCAGTCCAAGGAGACTGGCATCACTGAATACATGTAAACAAGCTGTGTCAGAGACACCTCTTAAACATCTAGGCACCACAATGCTGTCAATCAAATCAACTTCAGTAAGCCACTGCGAGCACTTCATTTGAATTTCTTTTGGAAGGGGTGTGTCCCAGTGTAGTTTGAGCTTAAATGCCATTTGCAATGCAATTTTCAGATGGAGTAAAGGTGCCGATAACAAACCCAATGGATCAAACACCCTGCTTATAATCGACAGCAATTTCTTCTTAGTTAATTCATTGATTTTCTCTTTTGGATCGAAGCTAAAGTTGCATCCCAACAGATCATCTAAAGCATGCCATTTGACACCTAAGACATTTTGTGTCACATCATCTCCTGACAAAACCCACCCACGGAGTTGGAAACTGGCTTGAGACATCACATTTGTAGCTTCGGACACAAATTCCTTGGCATCACTCAGGGACTGAAATGAACAAAGGCAATCATCCATGTAAAAGGAATTTTTCAGTCTTTCAACTAAGTCACCACTTAGAGTATTCAAATGATGAGTGATGGTGGCATTCAGCAAAAATGGGCTACACACAACTCCAAAAACTACACGACAGTGACGCAGCGTTATAATATGCCCATCACGCCACCACAAGAATTTTAACATTTCTCGATCCTCAGGGTTCAGTCCAATCATTAAGAAAGCCTGTTTTATGTCTCCCACAACACCGACCTCCTGTAACCTGAAACGTAATAGGATAGGTACGATACTAGCAATCAAGTTGGGTCCCGTTGCTAAACAATCATTTAGAGAGACGTTTCCAATACTTTTCGCCGATGCATCAAAGACTGGGCGGATTTTAGTTGTTTTCCCATTATTTATAACTGGTCTGTGAGGTAGAAAGTGCCCTATGTTTTCATCAGATGTTATTTCAATAATCCCATCTGTTTCCCATTGTTTAAAAACAGTATCATACGCATCATAGAGTCCATTGTTATCTAAACGGCTTACTGTTGATTTCAGACGACTTTCAGCTATTTCACGATTAGTGGGAAGAGGGGGGTGCTCATCAATCCAGGGCAATGTTACTACATACCGACAGTTTTCACCTTCGAAACGAATTGTGTCTTCAAAATTTCGCAAACATCTATCATCTATGTCCGACCTTTTTGTTTCTGTCTGTTTCTCAATTCCAATAACTTCTAAGTCCCATAAAGGATGGTGTAAATTGAGCAAAGAGGTTACAAAGTTTGTCATACTGCTTACCTCTTGCCTCTCTGCGGTACCCAGGAGACACCATCCAAGCTTCGTCTCAAATGCTAACAGCTTAGAGTCAATACATTTCACACCTGTAACAAGTTCGCCCATAACATCAGCTCCTAACAACACATCAATAGGTCGGTTAACTCCATCATCTGTCAATGTAATACCATGTGCAGCCACCTTCCGTAACAAATGCGGATCATTCACAGGTGGTATCAAACCACAAATCTTCTTCTCCCTAAGTGCCTTAAGAACAAAACTGTTATCACCCTGTAAGCTAGTTAGTTCAATTTCATGAATTGGATGTGATATTTCAGATGACACACTCCCACCAAACAGCATATGACAAATATTTTCACGACCACATTCGATCAAACCCAATTTTTCACAGATAGCTTCCGAAATATAACTGCGGTGTGAAGCAGTATCAAGTAATATTCGAACAGTGACACCACGCAATTGTGCTACTAATGTTTTTAAAATGACAGTTCCACTAGGCCCTGCAAATAACGATGCTGTTCTGCTGGGTTCACCAACACACATGATATCATAGTGCCTCCCTTTACATTTACCACAATCTATTCTTTTCCTACACTGCTGTCTCGAGTGACCTCCCTGCAAGCATGCAAAACAAGCTAGTTTTTCTTTTACAGTTTTACGACGGTCCTCAACCGACATTTCTTTAGAACACTTGTAAGAGGGATGGTTCTCATTACAAAACAAACAGGTTAGGGTTACTTTGTGTGGCCGTCCTGTTTGCTGATAACTTACCCGATTCTGCCTGACAGTAGGAGTGAAAGAAACGAGAGCTGCAGCTGTTTGCTCTGTTCTGGGCGCAGTGAATTTATCAACCTCGTTCACCTTGGCATGATTACGCAGTCTTTGTTCACTCTCGGCTTCTTTGCCCAGAAAACACAAAAGTTTATCAATTTTATTACCACCATCATCGTCCTCTTCTGCTGCTCTTCTTTCCCATATTTTCAAAACATCAATGGGGAGACATTCTTCAATGAGTGGAACTAAGATTGCTGCCCTATCAGAATTCATGCCCAATGTTTCTAGGGATCTCAACTTAGTACTTATATTATCATAGAGGTCAGTCACAGATAAATCCGAGCGAACCAATTGCAACAAATCTTTATACATACAATTTATAACCATCTCATCTTTACCAAAACGATTCTTTAAATGTTCCAAGACTTTAACATAATTCTCACTTGTGTGTGGATAACTGTCAACTAACTTCCTAGCCTGTCCCTTCAGTGACATTTTCAAGTAACTAAACTTATCAACATTCGTAATGTTAGAATCCTCATGAATCCTTTGAAATTGTGTCCAAAAATTTATCCAGTTACCTGGACCCAAGTCGAATACCTCAAGCGTGATTTTCGGTAGCCTTAACCTCTCTGACGACATGGTTGACGACGCCGAAGCCACGTTGCTCTGTACGCTGAAATTATCTCCTGCATCAACACAACTGGCAACACTAGGTTTTAATCCTTCCACTTTATCCTCGGCTTCAAGAAGTGCTTGCAGAAGATCTTCTTGAACGGTTACACAGTGCATTGTTTCTTCGATACAGGCATCCTCGTTTCCGTCAACATTCAACAACTCGTTCAAGATGCTTTCGTCCAATTCTTTTAAGGTATCCGCAATTGTTCGGAGAGTATTTATTTTCACACGTAATTTTTGGAAATCGGCTTCAACTCCGACCGCTCCAATAGCTTTCGTCGCACTTGCCCGATACGCACTTCTCTTCTTTTTCAACTTTTCAATCGTGGCCATTGCGAGGCAACAAATTCAAAACAAAACAGGGAAATTGTTTACCAAACCAACTTTTTCAATCCAGTCCTGTCAATGGTCGCCAAAATGTTACAAATCAATTCTTCAACTCATGTCTACAATTCAAGAACAATCACTTTTATTGTACACAACAAGGAGCATCACTATCCAGCCATTACATTCTGTTACTCAAAACCTGTTCCATCTTGCTCATCAACGCTCCAAGGGTGCCAACTTACAAAAAACAAATTTAATTACAGAAACACATTCACAACACCTACGAACAATACCTTCCTTTTCAAGATAGTTACAAAACTCTGTACTTAAATACTCTCCACCGTTGTCTGAATGGAAAGATTTCAACTTGGTCCCTTGTGCTGTCGCCATTAGGGCCTTAACCTTGAGAAACTCATTAAATGCATCACTCTTATGCTTAAGAAACCTTACATATGAGAATCTGGTACAATCATCAGTAAATGTAATAAAATATTTGCTACCTCCAATCGATGGGTGCTCTAGCTGGCATACACCAGAGAACACAACATCTAATGGCTTCTGAGATACATGATCTCTTTCATTAAATTTAAGTCTTTTCATTTTACCTTGTTTACAAGTATCACAATCAAGATTCTTTTCTTTGGGTATAAAATCACGATCTGGAATGTTCAGAGCATGGCCAAAACGCTGATGCCATATTCCGCTAGTTACAGCTTTGTTGCTCTTAGCGTACACAACCTCCACCTCGTCATTACAAGCAAATTCTTTCCCTTGTTCTACCATAAAATAATCACAATTTACCTCATACATATTTCCAACAGCCTCACCCGTAAGGAATATACCCTCATGATCTGACAATACAACTTTGCTATCTTTATTGGTTACGACTGCACCTTTCCTGTCAAATTGACCTACAGATATTAAATTGTCTTGAAGACCTGGGACATAAAACACTCTTTTCAGTTTCAGAAAAGAACCTCCACACTTGTCAGATAGCTTCATAAGCACACTTCCCATACCACATACACTAACTACGGATCCATCAGCTGTGTCTACACTACCAGAAACCTTTGGGGTGTAATCATACAGAATATCCTTATAAGGTGTCAGGTGCTCAGTGGCTCCTGAATCTACATACCACCTGCATACACAATCAGATGCATCATCCTTGCTTTCAGTTGTCACATAAGCCTTTACCTTAACACTACTAGCATTAACCTGAACACATTCGTTTGCCGCCTCATCGTCCTTTACCGTGGCAATAACCTCACGATTCTTAACCTTAACATTTTCCTTGCGTCCATTACTACAATTCCGGGAAGTATGACCTATCTTGGCACAATTAAAACACAAAACTGAACCTTTCTTTCTTGCTTCATGAACCCCTGTTCTTGGCACTTGTAGCACATGAATCCACCACTACCTGTTGGCTTGTTGACACTTTTGCTGCTGTTGACGACCCCCTTGGAATTTAAGCGCATGGCTGCCACCATTGCCTTCACGCTTTCACCCTCAGATTCTTCCTTCTTCAGCCTCACATAAGTCTCCTGTTCTCGCTCCATCTTTAGTTTGTCCAACTTGTTCTTTCTCTCCTCCAACAATAGTTTGGCTCGCACTACCTTTACACTTAAGTTTTCTTCATTGCTTTCCAATGAACGTATCAAATTTCCGTACTCCCGCTTTTCCAGTCCTCTGAGAATAAAAGCAGCTTTGGCCTTATCCGTAAATTTTATACCTACATCGTCCAACCGTGCACACCAAGTAAGCACTTTATCAACAAATGTACGCATGCTAATGTCACTAGTTTTCTTAAAAAGACACAATTCTTCTAACAACGTCACAATTTGAAGGACTCCGGTATCGCAACATGAAGTCAGAAGATTCTGCCATGCTTCCTTAGCTGTCTCCGCTTCTTTGATATCACCTAGGAAAGGTTCGGTGACCAAACCTATGAGCAAGTTTTTCGCGTCTTGATCTTTGCCCAGTTGGGCCTCGGAGTACTCTTCAACGGGTGTATCTTCTACCTCTCCTGTATCAGTCTTTCGTGGGAAACCTTGAACCGCGTCCCACAGACGCCTTGTTTGAAGCAATGCCTTTGTTCGGGTGCTCCACGCTTCCCAATTGTCGTCCTGTAACCTCACTATTGCAACTACTCGCTCGCTGCTTCCCGTAGCTGAATCCATGTTAGCATGTATACTTAAAATAAAGCGTACAAATAGTCCTCACAATAGAAAAATCGTCCACAAATTTCACCAAAAACTATCTTGAATGCACACTTAACTGCCGTCCACATGTGCGCCGCACATATCAACACCTTTTAACGACCGACATTCTCCCATCACAAAGTCCACACATTAACAGCAATAAGCGTTTAACTGGGCTCATAATCTGTCATAAAATAATTAGCAAAATGGGTTTACTAAATACAGTTCTAAACTCCAAATTGATGGGAGAAGAAACAAACACCGACATCCATTGGTCATAACCGGAAACAGACGGTTATATTCAAAAAAGTACATTTGACTTGTACGGTATACAAAAACAAAAGAAGAACACTATGAGAAATACAAAAACAAAAGAAACACACTATGAGAATTTGTGAATACAAACTCACATAATGTTCCTTTGTATTTTAGCAGATTTTCCAGTTTCTTTCTTTATCACGGACCACATAGTCCTGTTTTTATTAGATGATTGGGAAATAAAATTATCATTATGCATTTTCTTTGCTAGTCTTATTACCTTATTTAATATGCTAGTGTATTTTTGTAGTATAAATTGAATTCAGGTGTTGTGTGGTATTGTTTATATAATTTGTGTAGACATTTCTTTCTTTGACATGAATTTATAATCCCTGTTGTTATCAAATTGTTAGTTTTGTTATTTTGAGCAGTTCTTTGTCTAAAGGGGAATGCTGTTTCAAAATAGTGTTTTAGGACACTGTTACATGCATTAAATTTATCATTTACATTTTCTAGTTTATACATTTCTGACCATGTTTCCTTATTTAATAAGTCATTGAAATATGTAACATTTGTTTCAGTGAATGACCTGCACTTTTATTTTACTCCATTGTCATTATTATTAATTGTTTCGGGTACTTCAAAACTCAGTATTTGTCCATGGTGGTCACTAAAATCCGGACAATAGACTTCTATTGAATGGTGATATTTATCTGTATTTTAAATAAATTGATCAGGAGTGGTTTTACTAAATTTTATTATTCTTGTCGGGGTATTTACTGTAGGTTTCAGTCCATAGGAAATTAGTAACTGTGTCAATAATTCACAATTTTTATCAAATTTTAAGAAATCCACATTTACATCCCCACAAATTATTATATCGAAATTTACTTTGCTCATGTTATTGAGTAAGAATTCTAATTATCTATAAATAAGGGTAACTTTCCTGACGGAGAACGGTATACGCATACAATTATTAACTTAAACTGCTGTATTTTTATGGCAACGCTCATGCGAACTCTGGTGTCAAAATAACTAGTCGGCAAAGCCGGTATTATGTTATGCACAATGTCTATTCAGATATTAACCCACATTGAGGTAATGCAGTGATCAATGTAATATATATCGATGATTTTATACGGGAAAAAAAACTGGGCAAGCCTTTCATATACCACTATGGGAATTCCCTTTACTGTCAAGTAGGCGTATTCATAACTAATTTAAAACTAAATTTCACGCAGGAACATTGTTGAAAAATAAAGTAAAATATTAATGGAGCATAAAAATACTTTCATATTATTACCGGCACGTGAAAATGAGTACCTGTCGTGTACTACAAATGTCTGTGGTTATAATGGCTGCGTGGATAACATCTTGGTCTGCGAATTATGAGGTCTCAGTTTCGATCCCCAGTCCCGGCATTTATTTTTCTACCGGATTGCTACATTATGCGTCATTTTAACAGACTCTACATGAAATTACGATTTATCTAATTTTAATTATAATAGTTTGCACCAAGCAGGAGTTGGTAAATTTGATTTTATTGAACATTATTTCTGGTAGTCTATTGGCAACTCCAGCTATCTGATATGACATCTAGCGGTAAAAATTAGAAACTTACCAAGTAGGGTACATATGTCACGTAGTGACTGTTTGTATATGGATTCTTGTATTGGTAAGCAGATCGTTGTAAATTCTTCGTGTCTTTATACATAAGTAATAAGTTTTACTCGTTGATAGAGTGCAAAATGAGTAAAAGCAAAGTATATTGCTCAGTTTGCGGCTGTAAGTCGATGTATAAGAGGGCTGCGGAAAAGTTTTCATCACTTTCCAAAGATGCAAATATCAATAGCCGAAAGGTAACGATACCAAATAAATACGGGCAACAGAAGCGGGTTAGACCACTCACCACTACACTGACGACAGGACGGGTTGTTCACTGTTACGCCGAGCCAAGCCGCACCTAGACAGCCAAGCACAGTCTCGCCGAGCCAAGCCGTACCAAGACAGCCAAGCTTCATCAGTCAGGTAGCCTTTCAAGATCCCTAGTTCATTTCCAATAACCCTACCAACCGCCATCACCTCACTCTGCGATATCCGAGCCATTCCACTCCGAGTCATATAGGCCTAATTTGACTTCGCAGAGTAAATTTAAACTCTGCGAGAACCTGCTACCAGTCCGATATTCAACACCAAACCCACCTACTAACCATCCAAATCAAGCAATTCCTGTCTCCCCCGAGTTTTAATACAAGTTAAACTCATCCCCTCGCCCTACCATGCAAAAAATAATTTCTAGAGTCTATGGTACCGTGAGCAAACTCATATATAGCTTTTAAACGTAACAGCGCAATGACTCGAACTGCTCAAAAACAAATACTAGCATACAACCGATGCTTGGTAATATGCAATTGACACATAAAATCCAGTGGAACACACACATTAGATCACGTGTATCGCACAGTTATACATATATACAATTAAAAATAACACTGTCATTATTTTAGGGACTACATTTACTGATTATAACCGAGAAATAAAAAGTGTTCCATATCAAAGGCGTGTTATTGAGTATTTTTACCCTACTTATTCAGACCGACCGCAGCGCCCCAAGTGTTAGTTTGAGTTGCCAATAGATAGGCTAGAGACTATGGTTTCATTCCTCCTCTTAATTCATAATATAATATGTGATGTTTGTTGAAGCAAGTGTAGCATATCTCCAATTCAATTCGTACCAGTATGAAAACGGAGCGTAAATTAACATTTTAAGAATGTCCAAGCTGTGTAGTATACGAGTAGGATAACATGTCAGAAGACTTCACATACATTTCATCTCAATTTCATAGTAGGATAACATGTCAGATGTTACACATCATATGCGACTACTGTAAGGCTCGTATCTTTTTTTTTAGACTGTCTGTAGGTGTCACTATAGGTTTAAATGTGTTTTGCAGAGCTATTTGTCTTGCATATTTGGATCTGATGATGCTCACTTGTCGAAATTCCTTAGTTTTCTTCAATAGCCCCTAACAATATACAGGATGTTTTTTGTGTGTAGTGAGAAGACGGTACTTAACCGTCTTGGTCCCCACTATAAGCCCTCAAATTTTGTAATGGAAATTTTGAAACATTCTGTATATAAATCTTAATCACATGCAACTTATTTCAGTTTTTTTTTCACATATTCCAGTAATTGGAATGATTTTTGTGTTTACCGACTAAAAACTACAATATTAATAATTATTCACACCGACAGTAGTGGCTACGCTGGCTAAAGCGCATTAGGTCATGGGGCCAAGCTCTCTGCTGACTCGGTAGACGCGTGGGTTCGAGCCCCACCGTCGGCCGTCCTTGAAATGGTTTTCCGTGGTTTCCCATTTTCAACACCAGGCAAATGCTGGGACGGTACCTTCTGACAGGCCACGGCCGCTTCCTTCCACATCCTTGCCCAGTTTCATTCACCATCATTCATTTCATCTCTCATTAACTCCTCTCATGAGGTTGGCGTCAGGAAGGCCATCCGGCCGTAAAAACCATCGCCACAAAGACATCCATCGCATCTCATCCCCGACCCCGTTGGAAAACGGGAATAATAAGGGGTAGACATACAATTTACTTATTATTCACATGTGTCGCCTCCGTAGCGTAGCGGTCAGCATGGTTAGCTGCCGCCCCGGAGATCCTGGGTTCGATTCCCGGCTCTGCCTCGAAATTTGAAAAGTGGTACGAGGACTGGAACGGGGTCTACTCAGCCTCGGGTGGCCTAAATGAGTAGAGGGGATTCGATTCCCCCTCAGCCATCCTCGAAGTGGTTTTCCGTGGTTTCCCACTTCGTCTTCGGGCAAATGCCGGGATGGTACTGTCCCCGTTTACCTGGATAGTAGGCTGTCAGATATCCGCCCCCTCAATCGGATTGCCAATTATCAATCGCACCGGCACAGTTACATCAATGAAAATGGCACTGACAGATACTATCGAGATAAGAGCACAGAAATTCACAGGAAATCATTGTGGAACACACCAAAATAGACGGGGGTTCATACTTACCGTTACTTACCTCTTAATTATCTCGGGGTTTGAGTTGACAACAGGATCACTAAAAGTCTGTTCACACAATAATCTTCACCATGACATTTAAAAATGAACCAGAAACGAAGATGAGAACTTTGAACTGTACAAAAGCTTTATTTCTAATAAAGGGTATGATTTTACTAACACAACAAAAACAACGTGGCTATCAGTAGCCCAAGTCAATCTGACTACGTCCTCCAGTAGGACTTGCAAAATTATCATACAACATGATATAAAACATTTTAGCTCCCAAGAGCTCCAAATAACGTAATATTCATAACACTATTGGATTGGAAAAGGACGTCAGGGTGTGACATATATAGAGCATTTGGTTTCCTTTTAATAAACATGGGAATGGTATTAATAGTCGCAAGGCCACAGTGTGTACGACCTCACTCTCTGAGAACCATATGTTGGCACAGCTGCGGGCTAGCCTCAGCCTGTTGCATACTGGTTAAATGCACTCCCTTCTCACACGCTAAGTTACGTAAGAGTACAGCCTGCACTCTCAAACTTTTAAATGTCTTACAAGACAACTCACATTATATTTACGCAAATCTTTCAAGTACTTTGCTCACATCCTATCGGATCATTATGTTAATTCCTTTAAACTTGTTAAGTTCAATCCAAATGTTTAATTAGCTCTTAAATGTTTATAACAAAATCACATACATTATTTATAACAATTAGAAATTGTTTATAATATTTGTCAAAGACAATAAAAATATTATAAGCACGCCTTTAACATCACTCTCGTTCCATATCATTTTCAAAAATATTTACAACAATTATTTACAATATTAACATTTAAATTGTTTAAATTATTAATTTAATAAATACATTAGCCACATGTTCATTCGGTTGGTAATATTATAATCCTGTTTAATATAATCGACCAATGAAGGTTAGTTATACATGTTAATGTCACAATCTGGTTTAATAAAGTTTTTAATAATGATTTGTGACGGCAACCTTCATTCAAAATCTTATCTCAAATTCTTTCAAAACTCGTGGCAATTCTAACAGTAACTCACTTGATTAATTTTCAACGAACTATGACAATCTTACTCCAGCGGAAAATCCTTCGCTAACAAGTTAATGCACAATCTGCATTAAAAAATATGCCCAAAATCATCATATATTAATCTATATGGCATTTAAAACTTCCACATCACTTACAAAACTTCCACAAATAATTCTTTAACATTTATTCCTGTGGGAACCTCCTTCATATTCAAGGGCATTATACCTCAGCGACTTTCAACACGCGCTGCACTAGCGATTATACATTCATAGTTCCACTTAAAAATTTTTAATAATCATTACTTGTTTCAAAACTGTTTTTCTATTTAACCTTCGTGGATTTCATTCATGAACAGAAATGAAGTCAAAACTTGCCAATCACAAACAAATTTAATAGTGAATACGCTTATATACGCCTGTCTGGTCTATCAAAATTTAAGATTAACATCTTAAAAGAAATTGTAGTATAAAAATACTATCTTCAAATAAAGTGCGACTAAAATGCAAAGTAGTCGAATAGAATCCAATTAGACTGGGGAATGCAAACATCGTTATATAATTCTCTAATTGAGAAAAACTCCTAACAAAAGTACTTGACTTTAATGCATTCAATAATTCATTATTAAAGTTACTCTTTCACAAAAGTGTCTATGATGCAATGTTCATTCATAACTGACGATAAATGTCTTTGTTGCAATCAATACAAATAACGACTAGTATTTCCAAGATCGTCGACAACGTAAGAGATTTTAACGCTCTAAAATCATTTAAATGTTCTTCCTTCTTGATGATGACAGAAAATTGGTCAAAGTAATTAAACTGGGGTAGAATTACTTTAATAAAGTGACACGCTGTCTGAATTTAAATCTGCCATAAAAATCATTAACTTACAGTCAAATCGTGACTACAAAAATATTAATTACTGAAAATTCTAAGTATCAGTCTCAACTGATTCAAAATCGTTAACTATGCCCATGACATAACAATGTCTTAATAAATCGTCGAAAAATGCAAAACTCATCAAGGTGTACTGAGAATAAGAATCTCAACAAGAAAATAGGGCAAAAAACATGAGGATAAAAATATGGGAAAAATGGTTGCTCAAACATTATTAGTATACTCAAATACAATAAACGTTCACGACTACCTTATCTGCCGATTGACGTTCCAGAGGAAAATTCCCCAAAGAAGACTGCTGATGGATCCATTTCACCACGTTAAAGTTGAGCTCCATCCTCGAAATAGGAAATAGCACCCTCGGAGAATCGAACTGCTTCCTTCTCCGTGAATCGCTCTGCTCCTCGAAGACGAATAGACATCCTTCCGGCAATAATCTTCTTTGTGAGTCGGGACTTCCCTGACCTCTCTTGAAAAATTCCCTGAAGTTCCAGTAGACAATCGTCATGAAGTTTTGTAGAAATTTCCGAAGAAATTATTCATATTCAGAGTATGAAATTGTTTCTATGGCTGTTCGATGGTATTCAGCCTTTAATTACGAAACATGGGTGTAGATGGTATTCACCGCATGTTCGCTTGTGTGGAATAGCAATTAGCGAAGTTCCATGTCGCTATCTTACTCCGTTGAAGTATGTCCCAATTGCAATAAGCCCTCTTAGCCTTCCATCTGCTCTTCGGTTGTAGTGTCAGAAGAACAAAATGCCGTATTCAATTGCTCCATTATACTGTATCGTTCTGTAACCAAGCAATCTGAAGTCTTTCTACTCCACTCGCAGCGTCAGCCGTTGCGTTGATTCTGGCTAAACAAAAGTGCTTCTCTAGTGGCGAGATAATCACTTTTGTCAGTCGTATAAAACTGCTAATATCTTTTAAACTAATCGGTCGAAATTGTTCAGCTTTTCTCTATAACTGCATGTAGCACTGCACAATACAATTATCTTATCGGTGACCGCTAACTGTTCGAAGCTAAACTTGTAGAAGCTTTCTAAGGTCCGTTTCAACTTCACCTAGTTTGACCTGGATCTCGTTAATATAGTGGCCTCGCCACGCGTTATAAAGACGATTCTTTTCACTGCTGTTCACTTCGACGTCTCACTATAATGAATGTATAAGAAAAGAACTTTCACAAATATACTTCGATGATCTGAGAATGAATCTCAGAATGATCAGAGAACGAAAGAGACTCCTCTCTTCTGCGCAAGCCCTTTTATTAACTTCTCGAGGGGCGTTTCCATCCCTTCCAAAGCGTGATACTACGTCATCGCTAAAAGTTCCAACTTCGTTAATACATGACGGATTTTCAAAATTCAAAAACTGAAAATAAATTTCACCAAAATTCCAAATCAATGCCTTTACTGCAAGTGGATTTCCACAATTCTGCATTCCAAAAGTAATAAAAATACCATAGTTTCAGCAATCTCCGTCTTCCTTTAAACTATCGTTGATTGGTTCATGCCTCTCCTCCAATAGCATAGTTTCTTCCTCAGCAGAATTCCTCGTTTCCTGCGACTGCGTCATAAATCTTGGAACATTCTCGACTAAATGCTGACGTCACTGAGAATCTCAGCTCAAGTAGCCTGCTGGCATAACATTCGCGTCATCCGTGCTTACGTCATGACTACTCACGTCATAACTATGACAGCCATAACTCTCATTATAATCTCAAATATAGCCACCGTGGTCTCTACATAATTCAATTACGGGGGCATTCTCCTCTCACCACGTTTTAAAAACAGTTGCAAATTGTTTTTAAACTCAGTGTTACAAGTATCTCAACTCGCTTGAACACGAAATTGAATTATTACTGGCTTACTCTAGTATGATATTTCCTCTATGTTCCTTAATCATAATTTCTTCTACTCTGGGTTGTGTGTGGTTAATGTATTCTTTCCTCTCTACTTTCTCTTCTGACCAGTATTTCTATTTTCAAAGTTCTGCTGGCTCGTAGAAGGCCCAGGATCGATTACAACATCCTGCCTTTTCTTTTGATTGTCAGCTTCTTTATCCCTTAATTCTTTTAAGTATTGCTGGCTTTCCTTCTCTCTTTGCTGATATTGATCAGGTGTCATAACCTGACTTTGAGTATTCTGGTTTCTATTTTGGTTTTGGTTATTCCTATTATAGTTACGGTTATACCCATTATTGTTGTAATATCTGCCTCTTCCATTGTAGTTTCCTCGGTTGTAGTTCCAACCTCTTCTTTGTTGATACGGTCGGTAACCTTGTGATCTGTAATTTCTAAACTGATTATTCCTGTGAGGACCTACATTGTCAGTTTTCTCCTGCTCTGGCTTGTCAGTTTGTTGGACTTGGTCCATGTATACCGTATTGATTTCTTTAAACTCCTGCCTTTGACCTTTCTGGACTACGTTAGGCATTGGACTTGTGTAGTCTAACCTTCTTAGTAATTCATCCATGCTGGATAAATCCCTGATGTTGGACGAAATTATAAGTCTCCTCACCTCAACTGGCAGCATACGAGAAATCGCATCTATTAGTTGCTCCGTGGACAATGGGGGTTGCAAAAATCTCAAGCGGGACAACTGACTCGTAAAGAAATCAGCGTACCTCGTTGGAAGAGTACCTGAGTATTTTCTTGAATACACCTCCGCTCTTAACGAATTCTGCGCTTCTATGGACCAAAATCGTTTGATTAATGCCTCTGCAAACTCGTCAAAGTTACTGAATGTGTATCTAAATGCGCAAAACCATTCAAGGGGTCCTCCAATCAGATATCTCTCTACTATCTTCATCTCTCTCTCTCTGGGAATGTGAGCTTCGATGAAATAATCTTTGAGATTCCTTACATACTCTATAGGTGTCAAACTATCAGTGTTACTGAATTTTTGTGGTTTGTCTTCGAAATTCCTGATGACCGTCACGTTCCTCGGATATGAATCCGGATAGTTTTTCCCACTATCTCGATAATTCCACTCAGGTTCCATATTCCTCTCGTCATCCTCCTCTCTGAATCTGGATACACGTTCTTCAGGAGTCACGTCTCTTTCTTCTGGCTCTAGGTGACATCTTCTGGTATACTTCCTATTCAATTCGCAAGCTAAGCCTTCTGTATCCTTGTCGGTGATTTCTGTTAAGACTTTCTTGACTATCTCTTCTTTGTAGTTCTCCATTAAACTAGCCTCTCCTAACTTCAAATTTTTCAGTTTACTCGTCGTTTCATTTACATCCGAGACAACTTTATGAATTTGATCCTCTAATGTAGATTTTAAAGTTTGCATATCCTGATCTAGTTGTGTTCTATCGTCAACTTGTTTTTCGGATAGCGAATTTATCCTGACGCTTAAATCTTTTCTAATCTGTACTACCTCATTGTTAATTTCTATCTGCGTACTGGCAAGTTTTCTTTCAATCCTTTCCTGAATTTGGGTTACATGTTCCCCACTTGACTTATTCCACTCGTCTTTCCATACCGCTACGTTTGCTGTTAACATTTCGGCTATGTCTACTTCGATATCCTCTTTTAATACTCTATTGTGGTCTAATACCTGTGTTCTCATGACTTCTACATCATACTTCAACTCTGCTAAAGACGTTGTTGTTCTAACTGATTCATCAACTAACCTAGTCGTTAATGCAGTTATATTACGCGTACAAAGAGTTTTTGAGTTTTCGATTTCTTCCCTGACTTTATTTACATCAGTTTGGACTTTAGTGATATCTACAAAAACTGTGTTGACCTCTACCTGAATCTTAGTTATGTCACTTTGCACCTCAGTTATATCCGCATGAATGTTATTAATGTCTACCTGAACATTGGATACATCAGTTCTAGCTTTCTGATTTTCTTTTTGGACTTCCTCGACCTTGTCTTGGACAGTCGCTACATCGTTTTTGACAACAACTACTTCGGCTCTAGCACAAGAAATATCCCCTCGGACATTAGCTACATCTAAATTTAACATTGTAAGGTCTTTCTGTACCTTAGACACATCAAATTTAACATCATCAACACTTTTATGCACAATAGATACATCTTTATGGACATTAGACACGTCTGTACGCATGTCCGTTACAGTATTCTCAATTCCTAGGGTGTTAATCTGTAAACGCGACATATTATCCTCCAAATTAGCAGCACTAGTCTGAAGAACCTTCAAACTTTCACCCATGCTAGCTTTCAAATTACTAGCATTCTCCTCCATTCGACTAGTATTCCTAGCTTCCATCTCCTTCATACTACTATTCAAATTACTAGCATTCTCCTCCATCCTTGCATTCAAATGACTAACGTTCTCCTTCATGTTTTCATTCAGCATCTGCTTCATACTATTATTCATGCTAGCTTTCAAGTTAGCAGACATCTCCTCTAGCATCAACCTCAAACTTTCATCTGCCATTACAATATTATTCAAAAATGGATTGCTGTAGGGACATACATCAAAAGAGCAAAATAACAACATTTGAGCAACACTTTTCACCATATATAATTTTTGATCAATTTTCTGTCTTAAATCTAACTTATAACTACCTTATAATTAACCTTCGAAGATACTTCATGTTGAAACAAACTCAAGCACATGTTCAAATTTCTTTGGCTCATTTTAAAATATCCTAACACAAATAATGTACATTTACAATCCAAATAATTAATTTTATCTTTAACATGACTGAAATGTCATAAGCCGGTCAAATAAAATAAGATTCCAGATTATAGGCGATTTTTCTAAGTTTCCAGCCTATTTAACCTTTCTCAAGTTGTATAAGATCTAATCTTTTCTGAGTGTAATTTTCCTAATACAATACAACATTTAATTCCTATATAATCACACTCTTAACTTCTACAATTGGCCTAGACATCTAACAAAGAATCAACCTCTTTATTTGAGTCTAATCGAACCCTACGTTTTAGGTTTGCCACTCTTTCTATTGTTCAACCTGGTGATCCAGTTTTGTCGAATTCGTGCCACGTATTAGGGTGCGAATCTTTCTGTTGACTCAGCCCCACGTTCTTGGGTCGCCAATCTTTCTGTCCCCGTTTACCTGGATAGTAGGCTGTCAGATATCCGCCCCCTCAATCGGATTGCCAATTATCAATCGCACCGGCACAGTTACATCAATGAAAATGGCACTGACAGATACTATCGAGATAAGAGCACAGAAATTCACAGGAAATCATTGTGGAACACACCAAAATAGACGGGGGTTCATACTTACCGTTACTTACCTCTTAATTATCTCGGGGTTTGAGTTGACAACAGGATCACTAAAAGTCTGTTCACACAATAATCTTCACCATGACATTTAAAAATGAACCAGAAACGAAGATGAGAACTTTGAACTGTACAAAAGCTTTATTTCTAATAAAGGGTATGATTTTACTAACACAACAAAAACAACGTGGCTATCAGTAGCCCAAGTCAATCTGACTACGTCCTCCAGTAGGACTTGCAAAATTATCATACAACATGATATAAAACATTTTAGCTCCCAAGAGCTCCAAATAACGTAATATTCATAACACTATTGGATTGGAAAAGGACGTCAGGGTGTGACATATATAGAGCATTTGGTTTCCTTTTAATAAACATGGGAATGGTATTAATAGTCGCAAGGCCACAGTGTGTACGACCTCACTCTCTGAGAACCATATGTTGGCACAGCTGCGGGCTAGCCTCAGCCTGTTGCATACTGGTTAAATGCACTCCCTTCTCACACGCTAAGTTACGTAAGAGTACAGCCTGCACTCTCAAACTTTTAAATGTCTTACAAGACAACTCACATTATATTTACGCAAATCTTTCAAGTACTTTGCTCACATCCTATCGGATCATTATGTTAATTCCTTTAAACTTGTTAAGTTCAATCCAAATGTTTAATTAGCTCTTAAATGTTTATAACAAAATCACATAAATTATTTATAACAATTAGAAATTGTTTATAATATTTGTCAAAGACAATAAAAATATTATAAGCACGCCTTTAACATCACTCTCGTTCCATATCATTTTCAAAAATATTTACAACAATTATTTACAATATTAACATTTAAATTGTTTAAATTATTAATTTAATAAATACATTAGCCACATGTTCATTCGGTTGGTAATATTATAATCCTGTTTAATATAATCGACCAATGAAGGTTAGTTATACATGTTAATGTCACAATCTGGTTTAATAAAGTTTTTAATAATGATTTGTGACGGCAACCTTCATTCAAAATCTTATCTCAAATTCTTTCAAAACTCGTGTTAATTCTAACAGTAACTCACTTGATTAATTTTCAACGAACTATGACAATCTTACTCCAGCGGAAAATCCTTCGCTAACAAGTTAATGCACAATCTGCATTAAAAATATGCCCAAAATCATCATATATTAATCTATATGGCATTTAAAACTTCCACATCACTTACAAAACTTCCACAAATAATTCTTTAACATTTATTCCTGTGGGAACCTCCTTCATATTCAAGGGCATTATACCTCAGCGACTTTCAACACGCGCTGCACTAGCGATTATACATTCATAGTTCCACTTAAAAATTTTTAATAATCATTACTTGTTTCAAAACTGTTTTTCTATTTAACCTTCGTGGATTTCATTCATGAACAGAAATGAAGTCAAAACTTGCCAATCACAAACAAATTTAATAGTGAATACGCTTATATACGCCTGTCTGGTCTATCAAAATTTAAGATTAACATCTTAAAAGAAATTGTAGTATAAAAATACTATCTTCAAATAAAGTGCGACTAAAATGCAAAGTAGTCGAATAGAATCCAATTAGACTGGGGAATGCAAACATCGTTATATAATTCTCTAATTGAGAAAAACTCCTAACAAAAGTACTTGACTTTAATGCATTCAATAATTCATTATTAAAGTTACTCTTTCACAAAAGTGTCTATGATGCAATGTTCATTCATAACTGACGATAAATGTCTTTGTTGCAATCAATACAAATAACGACTAGTATTTCCAAGATCGTCGACAACGTAAGAGATTTTAACGCTCTAAAATCATTTAAATGTTCTTCCTTCTTGATGATGACAGAAAATTGGTCAAAGTAATTAAACTGGGGTAGAATTACTTTAATAAAGTGACACGCTGTCTGAATTTAAATCTGCCATAAAAATCATTAACTTACAGTCAAATCGTGACTACAAAAATATTAATTACTGAAAATTCTAAGTATCAGTCTCAACTGATTCAAAATCGTTAACTATGCCCATGACATAACAATGTCTTAATAAATCGTCGAAAAATGCAAAACTCATCAAGGTGTACTGAGAATAAGAATCTCAACAAGAAAATAGGGCAAAAAACATGAGGATAAAAATATGGGAAAAATGGTTGCTCAAACATTATTAGTATACTCAAATACAATAAACGTTCACGACTACCTTATCTGCCGATTGACGTTCCAGAGGAAAATTCCCCAAAGAAGACTGCTGATGGATCCATTTCACCACGTTAAAGTTGAGCTCCATCCTCGAAATAGGAAATAGCACCCTCGGAGAATCGAACTGCTTCCTTCTCCGTGAATCGCTCTGCTCCTCGAAGACGAATAGACATCCTTCCGGCAATAATCTTCTTTGTGAGTCGGGACTTCCCTGACCTCTCTTGAAAAATTCCCTGAAGTTCCAGTAGACAATCGTCATGAAGTTTTGTAGAAATTTCCGAAGAAATTATTCATATTCAGAGTATGAAATTGTTTCTATGGCTGTTCGATGGTATTCAGCCTTTAATTACGAAACATGGGTGTAGATGGTATTCACCGCATGTTCGCTTGTGTGGAATAGCAATTAGCGAAGTTCCATGTCGCTATCTTACTCCGTTGAAGTATGTCCCAATTGCAATAAGCCCTCTTAGCCTTCCATCTGCTCTTCGGTTGTAGTGTCAGAAGAACAAAATGCCGTATTCAATTGCTCCATTATACTGTATCGTTCTGTAACCAAGCAATCTGAAGTCTTTCTACTCCACTCGCAGCGTCAGCCGTTGCGTTGATTCTGGCTAAACAAAAGTGCTTCTCTAGTGGCGAGATAATCACTTTTGTCAGTCGTATAAAACTGCTAATATCTTTTAAACTAATCGGTCGAAATTGTTCAGCTTTTCTCTATAACTGCATGTAGCACTGCACAATACAATTATCTTATCGGTGACCGCTAACTGTTCGAAGCTAAACTTGTAGAAGCTTTCTAAGGTCCGTTTCAACTTCACCTAGTTTGACCTGGATCTCGTTAATATAGTGGCCTCGCCACGCGTTATAAAGACGATTCTTTTCACTGCTGTTCACTTCGACGTCTCACTATAATGAATGTATAAGAAAAGAACTTTCACAAATATACTTCGATGATCTGAGAATGAATCTCAGAATGATCAGAGAACGAAAGAGACTCCTCTCTTCTGCGCAAGCCCTTTTATTAACTTCTCGAGGGGCGTTTCCATCCCTTCCAAAGCGTGATACTACGTCATCGCTAAAAGTTCCAACTTCGTTAATACATGACGGATTTTCAAAATTCAAAAACTGAAAATAAATTTCACCAAAATTCCAAATCAATGCCTTTACTGCAAATGGATTTCCACAATTCTGCATTCCAAAAGTAATAAAAATACCATAGTTTCAGCAATCTCCGTCTTCCTTTAAACTATCGTTGATTGGTTCATGCCTCTCCTCCAATAGCATAGTTTCTTCCTCAGCAGAATTCCTCGTTTCCTGCGACTGCGTCATAAATCTTGGAACATTCTCGACTAAATGCTGACGTCACTGAGAATCTCAGCTCAAGTAGCCTGCTGGCATAACATTCGCGTCATCCGTGCTTACGTCATGACTACCCACGTCATAACTATGACAGCCATAACTCTCATTATAATCTCAAATATAGCCACCGTGGTCTCTACATAATTCAATTACGGGGGCAGTACCTTCTTCAAGGCCACGGCCGCCTCTTCCTTGCCTATCCATCCTAACCATCCCTTACCTTCCCTCATGAGGCCCCTGTTCGCTTTGCAGGTGAGGCCGCCTGGGCGAGGTGCCAATCCCACCTCACCAGTTGTATCCCTTCCGATTCAATGTTCCCCGCTCTAGGACACTGCCCGTAGAGGCGGTAGTGGTGAGTTCCCTCGCTGAGTCCGTGGGTTCCACCAACCTGGAGGGTAAACGACTAAAAAAATAAAATAAATAAATAAATAAATAAATAAATAAATTCACATATTATGTAAATTGCACTCCGCTCAGTCTTTGGGCAAATTCGTATTGACCGACTGAAGAGTTCAAAGTGACAGACTGACATCTCTCAATCTGTCAATGCTTCCCGTGTCCGGGCCTGGTGAGGTCACGCGTCAATCTCCGTCAATCTTCAGCTTTGCAACCATACTTCCTCCGTGATTTCCTTGATGCGACATTTCCCTAATCTCGATCAAATACGTAATTTTTGTTCATTCTTCACTTTATGATTACACAGAGTGGCCTAACTGTCAGTTACATAAATTTCGTTAGTTACGTTGTATTTCAGGGCATCAATTTACTTGCCGTACATACGAAGTGTTTTTGACTAACCTACTCATGCTGGTTCTTTTTTTTTTTTGCCGCGATGTGTCATATCAGTATGCTAGAAATGAGCAGCAGAACAAGAAGTGGGAAATTTATGTGTAGGTGTTGGTGTTAAAAAAAAACTAACTTTTGATGACATGGAGTAAATAACTGGCGGGGGGCATTTGTAATCGCAAATTGGCATGCAGCATGCAGTTTGCGTCGTTTTTGTGTTTGATCGGTGAAGTGTCATTTCATAGATTTGTTGTGATTGTGTTATAGAGTAAAATACTTTGTTTCAAATATGTTGACCACCAAAACATTTCTGAAGAAAACAAAGAGGGGAAATATCCTGAAGGTAAGACCGGATTCGTTAGATTTTGAGGTTAACTAGACACTATTTCAGTCTGCCATTCAATGAAGTTATATTCATTCTGTTCAATTGGTGATTGGAAATACCTTTCAGAGCAACTCTGTGGAATTAAGGAGCCTGCTTTTCACTGAATGAGTACGTATGCCCTTTTGTGCTTCTGGAGGATAACTAGGCAGTTAACTCAATGTTCGCAAGGAGTAAGGACTTTTCCCGTCTGGTAGAAACGATACATACTACCGTAATATCATACCATTAGCCGGACGCAACGGCTATTTACATAATAGTTGAATGAAGCCAATTGATCGCTCAGAATAAACTGGATAGTCTCGTAATCATTTCCGGAGACTTAAATTTTAGACTATGTGCAAAGTTATAAAACTATATTAGTATTGGATAAACTAGAGGGAAATGGCTTCACCCTCCCCTACCGAAGACATAAAATAAATAACTGCAATATTCCAACATATAGGCTATAGGTATGTCATAAAGAAATAGTGGCTGTTGTTTCCCAGAAATGATGCACGACCAATCTGTATTGTAAGTCCGTAAAATACTCAACTGTGAAAGCACACAGGATACATGATGATGATAATTGTTGTTTTAAGGGGCCTAACATCTAGGCTATCGGCCCCTGCCACACAGGATACACACTGGGCATTTGCCCCAGATATTAAAACTACAGAACAGGAGACCAAGCCGTCGTAACTTTCACCAAGGTATATTACTGAGAATATAGTGTGTATGATTGACAAACCTTTCTCGGAGATGTTGGGAGTCGTTTTACTTTCTCAATTGCCACTGCTGCACCGAAATAATTCCTTTTAATTGATTATTTACGAAAATAATGCTTTTAGAATAGTCTTCATTTCACTATGGACACCATCTTGGACACTACGTCATACGTCATGTGACACCCGAAAAACAAACATCTGAGTACGTTACCAACATGTCCAATACAAAATTCACCATATGACACGTAAAGTTTGAAATTGTTACAAATTTCCACTAAGTTAAGCACTGTCTTGCTGAAAATTACTGCTAGTACTACAAGCAAGGGGGTCTGGGGCGTAAGCCCCAGGTTAGGTTTGTTTTTGTATGTAAAACATTAATAAGATAGAATTTATGTCCGCTACTAGGTTAGGTACTGCCTGGTCGAAAATTACTGCTAGTACCACAAGCAAGGGGGTCTGGGGCGTAAGCCCCAGGTTAGGTCTGTTTTTGTATGTAAAACATTATAAATACATAAATAAACACTGACAATTGGCGCAATTTTTCTACTTTATCGACGCTCTTATGTTTACTCGTTCTATACCCGATGTGAAATAGTACCAAATGCGTGGGGTTGGCATTCCTGACTTAGTAAGCAAGATGGCTACAAAAGACTTCATTTCTGCTATATAAGTCCTGTATCTATTTGGGATGACTGGGTGGGTTTATGGCAGCGGACGAATCAACATCTATTATTTTAACATCTCCGGATACCATTACTAAAGGTACTTCGGCAAATTTCATTACCTAAATTTTTTTATACCTTTGGTCTCCTGTTCTGTAGTGCTACAAGTCATCCGCTCCTGGCCGTGGTACCGGTAAGTGATTTTTGAAAGGCGGCAAAAATTATGACACCATGTCATATGATGTCAGAGTTCGATTCCCCTCCCAAGTGGAACGGTATTGTGTAGATAATCCGGGTCATTCATTGCAAATTCAAACTTATGACTTGGTAGGCTACCTGTGAGGTGAATCGAACCCTTGACCCTCAAGGGCGTTAGGTGTGACTTTTTGCATGGCCAATGTAAGAAACGTCTCCGTAGGATACTATTTTTATGAACACAATCCCGTAACTTTCCGGTTTACATGCCGCAAATTCGAATTTATGACTTAGTACCTGGGAGGGGAATTGAACCCTCGATTTATACATAATTGATGTAAAAAAATCACATTTCGAGAAAAAATATCCGCACCACCTAAACTCCATAAGTGCCGAAGACTGTCTGGGCGAAAATTACTGCTTGCACTACAAGCAAGGGGGTTTGGGGCTTCGGTTAGGTTTGTATTTGTATGTAAAGCCTTATTCTGTGTTCACCACTTTTGAACTAACCGACAAAACCAGTGTCAAACAGTAATGTTGGCACTGCTAAAAGAATGGGTAGCAGTGCATGACGAATGACTTCGTCATAACTTTTCTATAGTAGAAAAACAAACTAAAATACCTGTAGAAATTTAATGGTTAGGAAAATATCTGGAGAAAATGTAGTAATAGATGTTTACTCCTCCGCCGTAGGTGACACACCCAACCATCCCAAATAGGATCACGACTTATATAGCCAAAATTACAGCTGTGTCCGCCATTAGTCAAAATCAATCATCATCGGTTGCAATCGTGAGTATTCGGGTCTCTTCGTTAGCCTTGCTGGTCCTGTCATCAAAACAGTACTGCCAACCTTGCCCTTACGGTAATATATTATTGGATCACGACTTATAAACTTGAAATTCCAGCTGTTTCCGCCATTTTCACCATGAATTATGTACTAGTTCAGTATTGTCAACCTCGCACTTACGTTACTACTTTGCATATGCTGCACGGTACCGTGAAACAAAAAAGCGCCGAGTTCACTTGACAGTGAGCTGAGTTTGAAACACTTCGCAATGAATTTGCTTGTAGTGCAATCAGTAATTTTTGTCCAAACAGTCATCTAACCAAGTAGCGACAGTAGTGCTGAATGAAGATGGAAGCGATAATGTTCTCTATAATACATGAATTAGCCAAAATACCTTATGAAACGATGAGAAATGAATCAGGGAGGAAAATATCTGGAGAAAATATAGTAATAGATGTTTCCTCCTCCGCCGTCTGTGACCCACCCATCCATCTCAAATAGGATCACGACTTATATAGCGAAAATTACAGCAGTGAGCGCCATTGTTCAAATCAATCATCTTCATAACCGTACCATAACAGTAATGCCAACCTCGCCCTTACCGTACAATGTAAAACAAAGAAGCAGTCTCTAGTGCACATCATTCGTTCGCAGCACTCAGTTCACCACTCTAATTAGGCTAGTGTGTACAATATTTCGCTTCTCAGTAATGATTTCTTTTTTCCGCGGCTGAAATGAGCGTTTTTTGTTATCTGCTCTGTAAATACTATGCAGTAACTTATATCGCTCCACTGTATTATAGGCTATATGTGTATTTTTTCCCGCACAACTGAGGATTTGTCAATGGTTTTGTGTCAACCGCGCCCCGCTAGCTGCGCGCATCGAAATCTGCACCTACTCCAGACCTTCTAACCTTCATTTTGTCCAATCCAATGGTTTTTGACAATGGTTACAGCCTAATGCGCCCAGACTAATGGTTTTGTGTCAACCGTGCCCCGCTAGCTGCACGCGGCAAAGGCCGCACCTACACCCGACCATTTTAACCTTCTTTTTGTCCAATTCAATGCTTTTCGACAATGGTTCTAACGCGCCCAGATCAATGAGTTTTGGCAATGGTTACAGCCTAACCCGTCACAATGATTTTTTTTATCAACATTGATTTTGTATCTCACTTCTTTTTATCAACAGTGATTTCGTATCTCACATGTTGGCAACAATGTGTGCGCCTCGGTGCGTGCTGCTAGAGTGAGCCTTGATGACAGTTGAACGAGATGCAAGCGCTGTCCAAACATGGCAGCCAGTTTTAAAATAGAACAGGAGTAAGGCAACGGTGTGGTCTGTCACCTTTAATATTCAATTGTAGCTTGCCACGGTGGGTGAGTAGTCAAAGTGTCGGTCTACTAACCCCAAGCTTGTAGGTTCGCTCCTGGCCGTGGTACCGGTAAGTGAATTTTGAAAGGTGGCAAAAATTATGACAACATGTCATACAATGTTGGCATGGCAAAGAACCCATTTGAATTCAGTAGGCCGTGTTCATAATGGCAAAATTAATCTCGGGAGTTTCCGCCAACACAAAGTTCCTCATTTCTCTACTAGAAAGTGCTGTAGTGTTCAAGGAGCTTAGATATCTAACCTCCTTGACTTTCATAGTGCTTCAAGGAACAACGAAATTCGACGCAAGCTACCCTTTGGGTGTCAAATAACAAAGCTTGCACCCGGCCATACGATATTATTATTATTATAATATCCAATGTGTATGTAGAAGAAGGAATGAAAGAGTTTTCAGCCACCTCTACCCATGGAATAAAAATAAATGGTCAACTTTACCAAACAATACGTTTCGCTGATGATATAGCTCTCATATCTGAAACTAAGAAAGAGATAGAGACTTCACTATAGAAATTGAACGATCTACTAATACTAAAATGTAACATGAAGGTTAACCAAACAAAAACCAAGATGATGAAATGTACTCTGGATGGTAAACAGGATGTTAACGTTTGGTTGGAAGGAGAAAGATTGACTCAAGTAAATCAGTTCAGTTATTTGG
This sequence comes from Meconema thalassinum, assembly GCA_946902985.2. NCBI lineage: Eukaryota > Metazoa > Arthropoda > Insecta > Orthoptera > Tettigoniidae > Meconema > Meconema thalassinum. Next base: position 37,977,180 of record OX336391.1, on the reverse strand, counting down.
GAAGCATCATCGCATCCAATGGGAGATGTGACAAGGACATCCGTTCTCGAATAGCCAAGGCTAAAGAAGCTTTTAATAAAAAAAGAAGCCTCTTGACCTCCAAGGCTATATCCCTACCAGTGAGAAAGCATTTCATTAAGAGCTTTATTTGGAGCATTGCGACCTATGGTTCTGAAACCTAGCCTCAATTAAAGGTTGATAAGAAAAGAATAAATGCATTTGAAATGTAGTGCTGGTGCCGAATATTACAAATATCCTGGGCTGACAGGCTAACAAATGAAGAAGTCCTCAAGAGAGCTGAAGAAACAATCAGTCTAGGGAAAATGATCACAAAAAGAAGATATGGCTGGATTGGTCACTTACACCGACATTCATCATGGTACACTGCACTGTTTGAAGGGAAACTGGAAGGGAAGACTAGAAGAGGACGACCAAGAGCAGGGTTCCTCGATGGCATCAACTAACCAAGCAGTTGGCTCAAGATAGAAGGTCGTTGGATGAAGACTGTCATGCTACCCACCAACCTTCAGGTTGAGGAGAACGAGAGAGAGAATTCACAAAAGCCCAATTATTTCTTTTTTCACATAATTACAATGTTACGTGTGTTGCCTGGTGTATTTTGTATCGGACATGTTGGCACCTACTGACGTTAATGTGTGCACCTCGTGAGCGCTCAATGTGGCAGTTTAACATACTGAGGAACATCTGACGAACATGGCTCTGGTTGTTAAATAAACAATGAATAAAAACTCATATTTATGTGATTTGACAAGTCCCACAAGTCCAACCCCTCCTCCACGTGGTGGGAGACGGGCAACGGCATGAAGTAGGGGATTGCCTGTAGGGGTGAAGTACAGTGGGGACTTTGTGTGACGGCTGACGGGGCTCTGGTGAAGCTACGATAGGCCTAGCAAGCCAGTAGTGGATATCATATTTGCTTTCAAAGCAGGAACAGGCCTCGGAAAGGACGGATGCAAACGACGACGGCCCGGATATGCTAATGGACTACGAGTTGGGACATTAATCATACAGACACTGACGGAAAGGTGGAGGAGATTGTAGATGTGATGGAGAGAAGAAAGCTGGATGTACTGGGCTTGGCAGAAACAAGATGGAAAGGAGAAGGTCGCAGAGAACTGAGGAAAGGGTACCGGTTGTACTGGAGTGGGAACAGTGAAGGAAGGAGCAGTGGAGTAGGAGTAGTTGTGAGAGACGGAATGAAGGAAGAGGTAAAGGGAATAAGTGACAGGATCATGAAGATCAGAGTAACTGTAAAGGGAAGAAGCCTGGATATAGCCCAGGTAAATGCCCCTCAAATTGGATGTACAGCTCAAGAAAAGGAAGACTTTGAGGAGGAGCTACAACAGCAGTTGAATGGTCAGAGCATCATTGTCATGGGAGATTTGAATGCACATGTAGGAAGTGAAAGGCAAGGATATGAAAATGTAATGGGAGCAGAAGGATGGGGCAGCAGGAATGAAGAAGGGAGAAAGTTGCTGGATTTTTGCAAGAGAAACGGTTTAGTGGTAGGCAACTCCTGGTTCCGGAAGAAAGAAAGCCACAAGGTAACGTGGTACAACAGTGATTTAACAAAGAAATCTTTGGTAGATTACATGCTGCACGACTGGGAAATGAAGAGAAGTGTCAGAGATATAAAGGTAATACCATCAGAGGCCTTAGATAGCAACCACAGAATACTTGTAATGAACCTGGGAGTTGTTAAGGATAGCAAGAGGACAGAGTACCAGGAAAGGAGAATCAAAGTATGGAAACTCAAGGAAAAGGAAGTCAAGGAAGAATTCCAGAAGATAATAAGGGAAAGGATGCCAACAGACAATCCTAAAACAGGGGAAGAGGAATGGAAGCAATTCAAAAATACAATGGTAGAAGCTGCAGTGGCAGTATGTGGAAGAACAAGCAACAGAAAGCGGTGTAAAGAGACACCATGGTGGAATGAGAGTAAAAGAAGCTGTGGGAAGGAAGAACAAGGCTTTCAGAGTGTGGTTCCAGGAAAGAACTGATCTGGCAAGGGAAGATTATAAGATGAAGAGGAAAGAAGCAAACAAGATTGTCGCAGAGGAGAGGAAGAAGTGGATGGTAAAGTGGACAGAGATGATGGAGGAAGACAGCAGAGGAAATAAGAAAGTACTTTATGGGATGGTCAAAAGTAAGAGAAGAGGTCTGCGAGAGGATGTGGTAATGGTGGACAGAAACAGAAATGAGGTACACAACAAAGAGACACTCAAGCAGTGATGTGGGCCGGGCAAATGCCCAGTGGGCAGGACATCTATAAATGGGCATTTGCCTGGGCATTTGCCCAAAGCAGTTTTAAGCGCCCAAAATCGGGGCATTTAAAAAAACTTTTTTTTTTACTTTTTACTACTTGTGATTGTTACTAGAGCTTCTGAAACATAATAAAAACCATTAATCAAAGGTATATTTCATGGATGAACTAGTAATGCCCGAATATTGCTAATAATTTAATTATCGTGTGTCAATGTTGTCAATAACATCTAAATGGGAATTAAGTATATCTGGTTTGAATAAAACATTGTATTACTGAGTTAGGCCTGCAGGCCTACTCATTTAAATGTAGGAAATGTAGGGGCACCTGTTACATCTGCTGCCACAGAGCAGACCTTTAGCACTTTTGGTTGGATTCATAGTAAAAAAGAAACGGACTTACATCTGAGAGGGCTGCCAAATTGATTTATCTAGCCTACAATTGGAAGCTGATGAAAGGGGAGAATGGAACATCTAAGCGTAAGCCCGACAAAATAACTGAAGAGACTCGTCAGAGTAATCCAGAACAAGGAGAAGAAACCCCAACATCCAGTCAAGAACGAATTATAGGCCTAGAGGAAGATTCAGAATCAGAACTGTCAGAAGAATCTGAGCCAGAACTACTTGAAAGTTCAATAGCAAACAGTGATGAAGAGGATACAGAAACAGAAGAAAGTGATTAAGATACCCAAGAACACAAAACATTAATTTATTATTAATTTCATATTTAAATATATGTACTTTACCTCATGTCCTCATTTGTTTCATTTTTAACTTATACAGTTTTTTTTTTTTTTTTTTTTTTTTTTTTTTTAGCGTATGGCTTTTAGTGCCGGGAGTGTCCGAGGACATGTTCGGCTCGCCAGTTTTGTAGCTGCTTCGAGACGGACACCCAATGGGTGAGCTACAAGTACCGTTGGGGAGGGAAGGAGGGAAGTTGGAATGTAAGGACGAGGAGTTGGAAGGTAGCGGCTGTGGCCTATAGTTAGGGACCAACCCCGGCATTTGCCTGGAAGGAAGATGGGAAACCACAGAAGACCATCTTCAAGGTTGCCGGCGGGGGGATTCGAACCTCCTCGCCTCCCGGATGTGAGCGACTGCCATCAGTCATGCCGTAACCACCACGGCTAACTCACCCGGTTACTTATACAGTTAATGTAATAGCATACATTATGTATTCAGTATTAGTCATTTGTCAGTAAAATATCAAACTCATTCAAAAATTACAAAGATGTGTTGATGTGTTAAGTGGATTTTTCCCCCCAATTACACAATCAACATTCATAGGCATACACATAATTATTATGTATAAAAATCCACTTGAGTTGAGAGGCTATAGAAAAATATTAGGACTACTTAACTACTTTTCCAGCAATATAAATATATATACTGGTATATGTATACCTGTTTGTATGGATAAATATATAGAATACATATATGTAGATACATATATGGCTAAAACAATATTTATATAAGCGTTGCATTATGAATATGTTTTTAAAAGAGGTAAATGCTCAAAATACCTGGGCATTTATGGATTTTGGGCATTTGTCCGGGCATTTATCTTGGGCATTTGCCCCGACTTATAAATGCCCAGGCATTTTACATCACTACACTCAAGACAGTGTGAAAAGAGTACTTTCAGGATTTGCTGAATCCAAATGGTCATAGGGAGGAAGACAATGTATTGGAAGATGGAGAAGACAACACAGGAATGGAAGAGGACCTGACTTGGAGAGAACTGGAGATAGCTATAGACAAGATGAAAGGAGGAAGAGCATCGGGTGTGGACGAAGTGAGTTTTGAAATGGTGAAGGCAGCAGAGGAGGTTGGGAAACAGTGGCTGTACCGTGTGATGAGGGTGATATGGAAGGAGAAAAAGACCCCAGAAGATTGGAAGAAAGGATTAATTGTCCCAATATTTAAGAAAGGAAGCAGAAAGGAGTGCAGAAATTACAGGGGAGTCACACTCATACCACACTGTGCCAAGATATATGAAAAGATATTAGAAAGTAGAATACGAGCCAAAGTGGAGAGAAAATTGAGAGAGGAGCAGTATGGATTCAGACCTGGGAGATCAACAATGGATCTCATATTTTCAGTGAGACAGCTCCAGGAACACCACTGCGAATTTGGAGAGGATCTGTTGATGACCTTCCTGGACATCGAAAAGGCCTATGATAGTGTGTGTAGGGAGAAGGTTTGGAAGCAATGGAAAACATGGGAGTGGAAAAAGCGACTGTAGGCAGAGTGAAGGAGATGTATTGTGGACGTGTGAGTTGTGTGAAAGTTGGAGGGGAAAGAACAGACTGGTTCAGACAAATGAGTGGCCTGAAACAGGGTAGTGCGCTGTCACCCCTTCTCTTTATTGTGGTTATGGACGAGGTAATGACACGGATAGCAGGAAAGATAGGAGAAGATAAGATGAAAGCAATGGTGTTTGCAGATGATCTCATGGTCTGGGGAAACAAGGAGGAGGAAATTCAGGTGCAAATGAAGGCTTGGGAAGAAACAGTGGGAGAGTACGGATGGAAGTTTAACATCAGTAAATGTGAGATCCTGTTGAGCCTCCGTGGCTTAGGCGGCAGCACGCCGGCCTCTCACCGCTGGATCCGTGGTTCAAATCCTGGTCACTCCATGTGAGATCTGTGCTGGACAAAACGGAGGCAGACAGGTTTTTCTCCGGGTACTCCGGTTTTCCCTGTCAAACTTTCATTCCAGCAACACTCTCCACTATCATTTCATTTCATCTGTCATTCATTTAATCATTGCCCCAGAGGAGTGCGTCAGGCCTCGGCAGCCGGCACAGTTCATATCCTCGCCGCTTCATTCATTCCATTCCTGACCCGGTCGGAGACTGGAAGCAGGCTGTGGATTTTCATTTTTCAAATGTGAGATCCTGTTAACGACCAGGAAAAAGGACAGACCAATGAGTGGGATAACACTTGCAGGTGGACAGCTGAAGAAGGTGGAAAGTCTCAAGTACTTGGGAAGTAGAGTGGAGGAAAATGGGAGAAATGACAAAGAGATTACGGAACCTGGCAGACAGGCAGAAGCATTTCTGAGAAGCATTAGGAGCTTAGTGTGGAATAAAGATGTCCCACAAAAAAGCAAGGAAGTGTTATACAGAAGCTACTATATCCCGATACTGACCTATGCTTCAGAAACGTGGACAATGAAGAAAAGAGACATAAGCAGAATACAGGCAGGTGAAATGAAGTTCCTGCGAAGTCGGATCGGAGTAACAAGAAGAGACAGGTTGAGGAATGAAAAGGTCAGGGAAATAGTGAAAGAGGCCCTTGCAAGGTAGGATTGAGACATCAAGACTGAGGTGGTATGGACACTTAAAGAGAATGGATGAGAAGAAGATTCCCATGAGGATACACGAGATGCAGATGCAGAAGAAACGACCAAGGGGAAGGCCAAGAGATAGATGGCTGAAAGGAGTGGAGGAATGTGACAAGAAGAGAGGCGAGGACTGGACCAGAGTGACAGCGGAGAGGTGGTGGGAAGAAAGGACTAAGTGGCGAGATTTATGTTCCAAACAGACCCAGCCTGGGGCTGGAAACTGTACAAGATGATGATGATGATGATTTATGTGATTTGACACATACATCGGTTGCAGTCGGTGCAGAAGTGATGAAGGTTAGTAGTTACAATTGATAATGTCCCCCAAAAGATTAAATAAGACATGAAAATGGTATATTGTCGAAATGAAAGCGTAAACGAAAAAAGTGATATGTCGTGCACAATTAATAAAGCATGCAATAATATCCTCGAGCGATAAAATGTTCAGTGTTCACTTTAACTATTAAGTTACTGTAGAAAATTAATCGGATTTTGATTGCGGCTGACACATTATTCTCTTTTGTATATTCTGCTCTTGCAATATAAATATCTCAGCTCTCCACAGAAAGTTATTTTTTGATTAATTATGCACGACATATCACATTTTTTCTTTTCGCTTCCATTTCGACAATATATATATAATTTTCATACCTTATTTTATGTTTTGGGGGGACATTATGAATTTTAACTTCCAACCTTGATCACTTTTGCACTGACTGCACCTAGCGATGTAGGCCGGGTAAATATCCAGTAGGAAGGTAAATATAAATTGGGTATTTACCTGGGTATCCTACCCAGTGGTCATTTAAATACTCAAAATGAGGGTATTTTCAGTTCTTGGAGATTTGTACAACACTTTTTGATGTGTTGATGAAGGGTTGGACAAACAAGGACTGAAACACAGGTGTTTGATGCCTTAAATTGAAATCAGGAACAATATTGATCCTTCAAAACTAATAAAAAGGAAAATAGCCGTCCGGGAATTTTTGGGTATTTATATGTTTCGGCTCTGTAGCCTTGGCTTTACGTGTGTTTTTTCTTTAAAGTAAAATAATGGATAAAACCTTTTGGTTGTTTTGTGTTTTAATTTTTTAATAATTACCAAGATATTCTAATTCTATTTTTAAGTCCCAATTCTAATTAAATTTTATTTTATTAATTATGTAATGTTTTTACATGACTAAAAAGTTAATGTAGATTAGTTTGCATACCGGTACCCTTTTTTAAGGTTCAACTTACCACGACACATGATTTGTAATGAAAGATCTAAAATACCTGGGTATTTACCCAAATTGGGTATTTACCTGAGTATATACCTGGGCATTTACCCCGATTTATAAATACCTGGGTAATTTACATCACTATCTGCACCCGATATACAGTATGTGCTAAATCACGTAAACATGTGTTTTATTTAGCAACCACAGCCATGTTTGCCAGATGTTTATTAGTATGTGATACTGCTGCAGAGCGCGCTCACAAGGCTTACACATTGACGTCAGTAGTTGCCAACATGCCCGATACAAAATACAACAGACGTCACGTAACATTGTAATTAAGTGAAAAAAGAAATAATTGGGCTTTTGTGTATTATTTGTATTTGTAAATAATGCTTGTATGAGGCAATGGTGCCAACTTCACTTTACCGCACTAAAAAACCATTGATCTGGACATGTTAGGCTGTAACCATTGGTTAGAATGGTCGGGTGTAGGTGTGGCCTTGACGTCCGGGCATCCTCTTGTTGCAGGTTACAGATAGGTTATGTTTTATCCACCTAACCTCCACTTCACGATGGCATTTCGCGCACGGTAGTGTTTTTGGTACTAAAATGTGTTGTTGCAATAGCTTCAGCAACTTCTTAGGTTGATCATAGAACCGCTGATTGATGTTACCGATTGTTATCAGGCAACTTCGACAATCCATAGTGAATAAATGATTCAATTCGGCGCACTATCAAATGAACTGAATGATGCGCACTAGAGAATGAATTGGGTGCTTCTTTGTTATATTTAGTACCGTAAGGGCGAGGTTGGCAGTACTGTTTTGATGACGGACCAGCGGGGCTAATGAAGAGATCCGAATACTCACAACCGATGATGATTGACTTGGACTAATGGCGGCCACAGCTGTAATTTTGGTTATGTAAGTCGTGATCCTATTTGGGAAGGCTGGGTGGGTCACAGATGATGGAGGAGTAAACATCTATTACTACATTTTCTCCAGATATTTTCCTGACCATTACTACAGGTATTTTGGTTAGTTTTTCTACTATAGAAAAGTTATGACGAAGTTGGTATCTTCTCATCCCATCTGCTTGAGAGTGTAACTTCCTAGCGCATGCACATTGTCAAAGCTATGGATTTAGTCTAAATCCTACCGTCCCTTCTGAGAAATGTTTTCTGAAATAGTACTTATAAGAGTTCCAATGACAGGTAAGATGACCCTCTCGGGACAGTGTACCACACGCCATTGCAGAAACATATTCCAATGAAAAATAATAATCCAAGATCAGTGGCGAGCATCACAAACCCAAGCAGCTCAAGAGCACGAACAATAGATGTTGGAAAAGTAGAATGAAACTTAGGCGAGCTGACAAAACTTGAAACATTAATTGGTATAAAGAAGACTGGAGGAAGCAATGCAAGCTGTAGGTCACCCTGTCAGACTGCCCACAAGTCCTGTGATAGAAAGAAATACAAAGAACCTGTTTGACGAGGAGTGCTGTTTGGTGCTCGTTAGCACCACTGTGCTCTTTAAATGAAATTTTGTGCTCTCGCCATACGTGCCAAAATATGCTCTTGAGCACAAGCACCCCTGAGATCTATTGTTCAATTTATGTTGCGCTAACTGGTTAGTTAGGTATTGTTCTTTTAAGAGGCGGAACTACGAGGTAGTCTGCCCTTAAATGTGCGAACTGGAATAATAGTGTTTTCATTACAAGTTTTGACAGAAATTTTATCTTTTTGTGAAATAGTATTTTAATGTACAGTAAAAATAATTGGACATCCCTGTTTTATGTGATACACCAAAGATGCTGGCTCGACTCGAGGTAAATGTATCTTGCCTGTGTGTCATGCAAGCAGTTGTAACAGCATGCCAGGTGAGCTGTGAGGGAGGGAGAGAGACGTTTGCTAGTTGTTGTTGCTATTATTATGAACGTATTACTTTTATAGGCCTATTATTACCGTATTATTAAGGTATTATTATTGTCTTATATTCAATTTAATGGTGCTCGGGTACTTGGTATGGCATGAGAGAGGTGTTCACAGTCTCAAAAAGGTTGAGAACGCCTGCACTACACCAAGTAAAATGTAAAGCTGGAGATCTTAAACTCCGAAACTTGTATGCTGAGAAAAATGAGATCTTACAAAAAGATTTTAAAAGAAAATGTCTGCATTTTGGGAAAGAGAAGGCGAGAGAATAGTATAGGAAGCTAGGAAAATCCCTATATGGCAATGGGAAGTAACCTAGGATACATTACACTACAACATTCCCCTAGACACAAAATGGCGGCATCGATGATGTAATGGACCACGCTACAGGTTTAAACGATGCATACATGTTAAATTCTGTGTGTTTAAAAGGCTTTATGTGCAAACACAACCAAACCTGCGGCGTACGCCCCAGAACCCCTTGCTTGTGTTACAAGCAGTAATTTTCGTCCAGACAGTCGTCTCTCCCAGCAGTGGCTAATGGTTTCGTCCAGACAGTCGTCTAACCCAGAGTTTATCAAAGTGTGGTCCGCGAGCATATTTTCAAGGGTCCGCAAAAAATATTCGAATCTAATTTTGTTAATTACTCATACCAAGAACTCCTGTTTCTGCAAATAAAAGTTTTAGTTTGTATTACAAAATATGTGCGTGGCAAGCTTAGCCAATCCTATGATCTGGTCAATATTGTTTTCGACGGGTGGCTACCCTGCGGCTAGCCACTAACACACCTAGTCTGTCATCTGTTCTGTCAGCGGAGCAAACGTATCGGCATCTGTTATTCAGTTGACTTTTGTCGCTATTTTGATGCTTGTCGTGATGGTTTGTTTTGCTTTGTTGTGATGTTTAACTTTTAATGGTGGAAACATTTTACGTAAGGAAGTGTTAATTTTGGGCCTGTATCATGGATCGTTGGTTAAAGACAGGGACTGGAAAACGTTCAGTTGATAAATTAGAAAGAGACAATGATCGTGAAGGTGAGGTTAGCTGCTCAACTTCAGTAGCTAGTTCTAGCTGCAACACTGATTTACGTAAGACTGTTAAGCGCCGCAAATATGCTGAAGAGTATTTAAAATTAGGTTTTGTGCAATCTCATGACGAACAAAAACCACAGTGCGTGTTATGCTACGAGATTCTTTCCAATGAAGCTATGAAACCTGCGAATTTAAGGAGGCACTTAGAAACAAAACATCCAGACTTTGCTGATAAGTCATTTGAGTTTTTTAAAATAAAAAGTCAAGAAATGGAAAAGATGAAAACATCAATGGAGAAAATAGCGTCAGGTAGCGCTGCTGAAAAAGCTACTGTGGCGTCATACGAAATAGCATTACTCATAGCTAAATCTGGAAAGCCTTATACGATTGCAGAAGAACTAATCTTACCAGCGGCAAAAAAATGTGCAGCTGCTAAGGAATTAAGTACAGTTCCACTTTCAAACGATTCTATAAAACGTCGAATTGATGACATGTCTCAAAATATTGAAGAGCAGTTACTTTGTAGGTTAAAATCTACAAAAAATGTACACTTTGCAGCTTGACGAAAGTACAGACCTATCAAACAAATCTCACTTGTTAGCCTTTGTTAGGTATGAAAATGAAAATTGGCTTTTAGAAGAGCTTTTGTTTTGCAAAGAGATTCTTCTTAACAATGCCCATGATGTTTTTGAAGCATTAAATGACTTTATTTTATCAAATGACTTGGACTGGCAACATTGTGTTCGTGTGAGTACCGATGGAGCAGGGGCCATGGGCGGCCAAAAGACAGGGCTAATTGCTCGTGTCAAGTCTGTCGCTCCCAAAGTTAAGTGGACTCACTGCTCTATTCATAGGGAGGCATTGGTTGTAAAACAAATGCCAGAAGATCTAGAAACAACATTAAAAGAAGTTGTGAAAGTTGTAAATTATATTAAAGCCCGACCTTTGAACTCTCGTATTTTTACTCAGCTTTGTGAAGAAATTGGAAGTGAGCATGTACAGCTCTTGCTTCACACTGAAGTTCGCTGGCTCTCCCGAGGTAGTGTCCTCACACGTTTTTTTGAATTGCGTGATGAAATTAGAATATTTCTTTTGGAAGAAAAATATGAAAACTTTTTTCTCAAAGACAAGTTGTGTGAGTTTGCGTGGTTGATCAAGGTTGCATATTTGGCAGATATTTTCCAGCATTTGACTGTCCTAAATACGAAACTTCAAGGGTCTGACACTGACATATTCCGTGTAGAAGAGCAAGTAGAAGCTATGATAGGAAAACTGCAGCTTTGGTCTGACCGTATGCTTAAGAATTCATACAACAATTTTACAACGTTGCAGGAATTCTTAATAACATTGAAGAAGAGATGCCTACAAATATAAAAGAACTGTTTGCTGAGCATTTAACAGGCCTAGCTCAGAGTCTGAGAAGTTACTTTCCTGAACCTAATCCTAATAATGATTGGATGAAGTATCCATTCAAGAAGAGAACTATTGGTAACCTCATCGACCTATCTGATACTGAGCAAGACCAATTGGTGGAACTCTCATGCAGCAGAGCCTGGGAGATTGTTTATCAAGAAAATAACTTGGCAAGGTTTTGGCTACTTGTACAAGCTGAGGTACCAGAACTTGCCAAAAAAAAAAAGCCCTTGAACATATTGTGCCCTTTTGTACGACATATTTGTGTGAACGCGCCTTTTCTGAACTGTGCAAACTGAAGCCAGCAAAAAGAAACAGACTGAAGAACATTGAAACCGATTTAAGGCTAAAGCTTTCTAAAGTAAATCCCAACATTTTAGAGGTAGTCCAAAGCAAAAAACAGTACCATTGTTCTCACTAAAGTAACTGTAAAAACACTGATAACTTTTTATTCTAAGATTGCATTTAAATTCTACCCCTACTGTAATTAAGAAAATGTGTGTATACTTATGTAAGTCATGTTTTTTCCAGTATTTATTCCAATTTAAATAAACTATATATATACTCAAACAAACAGATTAATTGTTTTTACAACCCACCATTTTTGTTATAAATTGTTTATCTTTTAAAATGACAACCATAAAAAATTTACAACAAAAATTAAAGGCAGTTTTGAGGGGTCCGCAATGACTACATAAATAATTGAAGGGGTCCTCGAGTACAGGAAGTTTGAGAACCCCTGGTCTAACCTAGTAGTGATCAATGGTTTCGCCCAGACAGTCCCTCAAAATCAGTTAAGTTTCAGGACAGGAAGATCAACTTTAAGCCCAATAGAACTCCTATTAAAGAACATATGGGAGGCTCTTAAAAGGGATAGAGAAGTTTTATGTCTTATTAATAGATTTTACAGAAGTGAAGCAGAAAATTACTACTGAAAAAAAAACAACCCTTTATTGAAGGAGACATATGGATACAAAATTAATAAGATCAATACCGGTACTACAAAGGACAACTTAAGAATTTCCGACAATCTCCTCCTCCCAGAGCAGATACTCCTCATGAATGGAGTACTCCAGGGTGACCCTATGTGTCTTCTACATTTCATCATTGCAGCAGAGGACAGTTTAAGAATCTTCATAAAGGAATGTGTAATATCATATTTCTATGCCCAACAAAAGATATTATAAAACTCCAAGCTGCAATAAACAAAATGGAAGAATGGTGTGCTCAACATGACTTTAAAATGAACATACCTAAAGCAGAGATGATGGTGTTCAGAAATGGAGGAATCACCCGTGCATCAGCAGAAATCCTTATCAAGGAAGGGGAAATAAAGATCACACCAGATTTAAAATATTTAGGAATCACATTGCAAACAAGTGTTAAGTGTGTGACAGAGAAGCAGGAGCATAAAACTGCTTGTAGTCGTAGGGGGTCAAATTTATAAACTGTGGCTTCTGCCTACCAGGGATTTTGTTTAATTTAAGGCTTTCAAGCTTGAAATAACACGGTAATGTAGGTCCTAACGCTAGGCTATATTAAAAAAAATACGATAATTTTTATTAATTATTTCTAATTAAAATACTAAAATACAGTCATCATCATCATCATCATCTTGCACAGATTCCAGCCACTGGCCGGGTCTGTTTGGAACACAAGCCTCTCCAACGTCTTCTGTCTTCCCACCATCTCTCAGCCTCCACCCTTGTCCAGTCTTCTCCTCTCTTCTTCACGCTTTCTTCCACCCCCTTCAGCCACCTGTCTCTCGGTCTCTTTCCTTCCCACTTCCTCTCGTGTATCCTCCTGGGTATCCCCTTCTCCTCCATTCGTTTTACATGTCCATACCATCTAAGTCTAGATTTCTCTATACCATCCTGTAATGGATCCTCCTTCATTAATTCTCTAGTCCTCTCATTTCTTATTCTGTCCATCTTTGTAGCTCCAATACTGCTTCTCAAGAACCTCATCTCACTGGCCTGTATTTTGCTCTTCTTCCTTCCTTTCATAACCCAGGTCTCCGAGGCATACGTCAGGATAGGGACATAGTACGTCCGATATATGATCTTTTTGCTGTTCTGAGGGACATCCTTGCTCCATAACATGCTTCTCACACTCCTCCGGAATGCTTCTGCCTGTCTCCCCCGCTCATTTATTTCTCTCGTTTCTTCCATTATCTTGTATCAGGCTTCCCAGATACTTGAAACTCTCCACTTTCTTCAGCTGTTCCCCACCAATTGTTATTCCCGTTGTGGTTCTTTCCTTCTTCCTTGTTGTGATCACCATCTCACTCTTATTTATGCTAAATTTCATCCCATATCCTTGTATTATTCCTTCCCACACGTCCAACTGTTCCTGTACCTCGTCCTCCTTGTTTCCCCAAATCATCAAATCATCTGCAAACACCATTGCTTTCATCTTTCCTTCCCCAATTACTTGTGCCACTCGGGACATTATGTCATCCATCACCACTATGAAAAGTAACGGTGACAGTGCACTTCCTTGTTTCAGGCCGTTTCTCTGTTCCAACCAGTCTGATCTCTCTCCTCCCACTTTCACACAGCTCAAGCTTCCCTTGTACATCTCCTTTATCCTCTTTATAGTCCATTTCTCTACTCCTCTATCAGAATATGAATACAAAACCTAAAACATTTGTCAACGTGTAGCAAAAGGATTGAATACTGACTGCCGACGATCTTTGTTTACAAAGGTAGGTGGCCTAGGTGGCCAGTAGAAAGCAATGATTCTGTCTGACTTGTCCCAGCATAGATCAGACGAAGTCTTTAACCCTTCTCATCACCGAAAAACTTCTCTATGCAGAACAGCTTAAATCGGGTACGACAAGGGACAACAGTGACACAGTACAAGCTTCACAAATTTAAACGAAGTAATCAACAAAGTTTTGACAGAAACTGATGAAATGCTGGTGCTCCACCGATTTGGGTAAACACGACCCAAGCGTAGCACCATATGTCTACTTCTGACGTCACGTGCGTCACTGCTTTTCGAACTCCGTTGGCGCATACGACGGGATGTGTGTTATTTTTACTTGGTTTGTTTTGAATAAAATGGCGTGCGCTTTTTGGCCACCTGCTCAGAAATGGTTGACAAGGTTGATTTTGTGTGTTGTGTGTCACAGAATCTTACCTCAGTTTTAAACTGGGGCTTACAAATAATAGTTCGAAAATGCACCTTTATGGATTGTCGTGGTAAGGGGACAAAGCTCAAAACTCCTCCATGGGAAATGGGGTGGGGGAAAATACGGACTGTTTGTTCAGATAAAAAAGAAATTATGAGTAAGCAAGGCAAGATGGCTTTTCCCATTTTCCACCTACCATAGTATTAAATCATTTAAAGAATACCGACAGCAGTGGCTACGCTGGCTAAAGCGCAGCGTTAGGTCATTGGGCCAAGCTCTCTGCTGACTCGGTAGACGCGTGGGTTCGAGCCCCACCGTCGGCCGTCCTTGAAATGGTTTTCCGTGGTTTCCCATTTTCAACACCAAGGCAAATGCTGGGATGGTACCTTCTGATAGGCCACGGCCGCTTCCTTCCACATCCTTGCCCAGTTTCATTCATCTTTATCCATTCCATCCCTCATCCCGACGCACAGGTCGCCCACGGGCGTCGAATAGAAAGATCTGCACTCGGCCTCTGAGGAGGCCACACGACAAAAAAAATAATTTAAAGAATAATTTCGGGTTATTTTGCCTTAATCTTTTTAAGGGTACTTAATTAAAAATTTTGTCTAGCACCTAAAACTTAAGGGGGGCAATGCCCCCCCGTGCCCTCCCCGTGTTTTACGCCCTTGCAGAGAAGCCAACACAATCTGTAATTGGCAATAAATGAAATATAGACTGCATCACATCCATCAGCCTGGAGACCGCAGTGTCATTATTCAGAGCTAAAATTATGCTGATAGTGATGTACGGCATCAAAATCATTTGGCCACACCTAAGTTTTAAGAATCTCTCCACATTAAAAAGGGTGAAAGTACTATACTTGGAGTGTCAAAGATCATGACTCGTCTACCTTCTGGCAAGAGAATCTTTCCTCTTGGAAGACTTCAGGAATAATCTTCATCTCCCCAGTACTACATCCTCTGAGGAACAAATAAGTTCATTAAAAGTATGTCGAGAAAAAATTTGGCCAGAATTCTATGGCACTTGGGCCATGATAGACTGTAGGCCTACATGGACGATGTGAGACTTGTGTTTTCAAGAATAGCTGTGCATGGATTTCATTACGTCATTTGTATAAAGATATTAAGATATATCATGAGCCAACTGCGACGTGTGAATGTAAACTGTGTAGAAAGTATTGTGAAAGCTACCGTTCGGAACTATGTAGGCTACTAAAAGAACAAGCGAAATAAATAGATAGGCATAGAGCATAAATTTGCAGTTATGTAATTTCTGAAATTTGCATGGCTGTTTGGCTGCAATAGAAGTACTGTATTGTATTAACATTAAATAACTGGCCAGTAGCGGAAGAGTTTCATCAATTTTTTTTGGCAAACTCCTGCAGGGTTTTCATATTATTTTCAATGCCAACAATGGCCATTATTGAAACTTGTAAAAACCTGGTCAAGGTCTCAATCATCTCCTATACCTAGGCCTATGCATTTAATTGGTATTGTGGCAACCTAGGTGTTGCTAATAGTGGGTTTTGCCTCTCCATGCTGCCCTTTGCAGATCTTTGAACAGAAAAGATAAACAACAACCAGTACGTGTACTTGCTTACCGGTACTGATACAGTAGTTCCAAATAGTAGCATTCAAAATACTTTCTGCCACGAAGTATTCTCATGTTAACAAAGTTAGGACAACTTAATAAGATATGAAGATCAAGACTTTTTCAATTTCCACCTATTCAATACCTTTAATTTTACCACACTCTTATGGGTCTACATGTTTCGGGGCCTGTCTGGTCCCTTCATCAGCCCATGATACTATATTTTGGACGCATTAAAAACATAAGTAACATCGAAGCTCTCAATAATAGCATAAAGTACACTCAATATATTAAAAACATTAAAACACTGGCTAAAAAGTAATTAAAACAACATGCAATGTGTCACACATTCTCAGGTACAAATTAATTGCCCATGTAACACATTGCATGTTGTTTTAATTAGTTTTTAGCTAGTGTTTTAATGTTTTTAATATATTGAGTGTACATTATGCTATTATTGAGAGCTTCGATGTTACTTATGTTAGATGCGTCCAAAATATAGTGTCATGGGCTGATGAAGGGACCAAACAGGCCCCGAAACATGTACCCATAACAGTGTGGTAAAATTAAAGGTATTGAATAGGAGGAAATTGAAAAAGTCTTATTCTTCATATCAAACAGTCAATATGGAACCGAAATGAATATAATTTCCAATAAACTTAATAAGATACGGTACTGATAACGGCACTTACGGGTAATTTCTACATATACCACTCACACAAAATATATTAACAGATACATTTTGGCAAACTTTGTTTCTGCTGCAACTTGAAATTTTCAAAATGAGGTTTATCACTTGCTCCAACCCTTTCAATTCTCAAATTATTCACGCTCCAGTTTCGACACTCAGCTCTGATTTAGTTTTATGCTCAGTCATCATTTTCTTAAGTAGCTCGCATATATCATCAATGAGTTGCTCTATTTTTTGACTGGCTGCGTGACTCTCACTTGCTGTGCCCAAGGTTGCAGGATCGAATCCTGGCACGAGGGAACAGTGTCAGTAGATTGACTGGCATGTTAAAGGTCCACTTTGGGGAAAATTTCCGGCACCCCAGTGTCTCTAAAAGCCGCAGTAGTTAAAAAGGGATGCAAAGCCAATAACATTATTAATCTACTTCTGACACCAATTGTGACGGGGTACAGTATTACTCATCACTAAATTTTATTATGACTACAATTATTTACACAGTTGTCAAGTCCACAGTTCACAGTCTTCGCATATTGATGTTCCGTTGTGCAGCTCTCCCCGACTCCCGCTTGCAGTTGCCATGTCTGTGCGTCGAACTAAGGGCCTTCAGCACTGTCCGCTAACACAACACACCATGGCACAATACTTAATTACACAAACATTCTACTCGTAGCTTCCCTCCTCTGCTGAACACACTGTCGGTACTGCTGACAGCTATTAGTCACTGTTTACTCAACTGTACATGACTGAACTGTCAACTCCAAACTCAAATCGACTCTACTCAGCTGCCGACCCTGCTCTTGACGTAATTCTCAAGTGAACTCCGTCCCTCGCTTTGCAGGCTCTCTTATAATTGCTAATGGTATCTCTAGCAACTTCTGTGTTCCAAACTGTCCGGAAGCCCGTCTTCCTCCAACTACAGGGTGCTTCAAAAAATGTATACACACTTTAAACTATCGTAGTTTTCCCGCTCTACAAGGCTAATGTTATATTTCTTCGCCAGGTGGCAGCATAATCGTCCCTCTATGTTATATTGTCAGTTGGAATTTGTAATATCAACATGGCGGACGTACGTTTGAGTTTTGAAGAACGTAAGCAGGTTATTAAGTGGTACTGGAAGTTTGAGAATGTAAATGAAGTTCAAAGACAGTGGAGAAGGGAGTATGATACAGAACCACCTTCAAGATTAACAATTACACGCATACGAGACAAATTCGAAGTTCATGGAACAGTGTGTGATGTGCATAAAGGTCATTCAGGTCGACCTCGAACAGCTACAAGTGATGAGTCATCAACGGCAGTCTTGGAACTGTTTCAACGCTCTCCTAACAAATCTTCAAGGCAAGGGGCACGTGAAAGTGATGTAAGTGCTAGCAGCGTGCTACGCATTCTGAAGAGAGGCAAGTAACGTGTTTACATTCCAAGGCTGGTACAACAGCTATGTGACGACGATCCAGATCGAAGGTTGCAATTTTGTGAATGGGTTCAGGAGATGGTGATACGTGAACCGGGATTTATGGGTAGCATCATTTGGTCGGATGAAGCCCAATTCAAACGTAATGGAACTGTCAATAGGCACAATTGTGTTTACTGGGGTGAAGAAAATCCTCACATTACAATTGAAAAAGCTGTAAATTTGCCTGGTGTAAATGTGTGGTGCGGTTTGTCTTCAAGGGGGACTCATTGGACTTTTTCGATTTGAAGGCACTGTAACTGGTATAACTTACCTAACAATGCTTGCTGATTCCATATTTCCTGCCATTCGTGCATTATACGGTAATGATAATTTTTATTTTCAACAAGATGGTGCCCCGCCGCACTATCACAGGGACGTACGAGCTTACCTGGATCTAAATTTGCCGGGCCAGTGGATAGGACGCAGGGGGCCAATCGAGTTTCCAGCACGCTCTCCAGACCTTACACCACTGGATTTCTTCTTATGGGGTACAGTAAAAGATGAGGTGTACAAACGTAAACCACGTAACCTAGACATTCTTTGGAATGAGATTCAAGCCGTGTGTAGAGAAATCTCATATTGGACGTTTTGATACGATGTACAGAATCAGTGGTGACTCGTACTCAGAATTGTATTGATGCTGCAGGTCGCCAATTTGAACAGTATTAACATTTGTTATTTATGTTTCATTTACATTGGACTTTCAGCTTTCTAATTTCCTGAAATTTAACTTTGTAGAACGGTAAATAAATTTTCTATGGAAGTTCAAAGTGTGTATACATTTTTTGAAGCACCCTGTATTTCCTGAAATAGAACAATCTAGGTGTTGCTTGGCGTGCAGGTTTGCAGTGGATACCCTCTGTCTCACCTTCATTCACCTATGATGTCACTTCGATCCGCCCACCGACCATTGTTTTTTGTGGCCTCGGGTGAGGGATGGCGACATGTCACAGCATTCGTGCAGAATAGGGAATCTATGCATGCAATCTTTATAACTGGATAAGGTGGTCTCTTTGAGTGAGCTTTTCTTTAGTTTAAAAATGCATTCTTAGTGAATGTCAGTATTAGTATATGACTTCACACATTTGTACTTGCTTTTTTTTCCAATGATGATGTGCTGTAATTTGTTTTCAGATTGTTCGAGAGCATTACCTTCGAGATGATATATGGTGTGGCTCTAACATTTGCGTGAAATGTACACACGCAACAAAGGACCTGGTTCTGTCAGAAGAACCTGAATCAAAAAGTAGCTTGTTTACTTTTCCTCACTATCTTGTTCTCGATACAAATGTTGTTCTTCATCAGGTATGTGCAGTATTAAGCTTCTGTTGCTTTTTGGATTTTCTAATAGGCTCTGCCTTATACTGACCTTTCTGTGATATCTGTACTCTCTTGTATGCATGCTCGTAGATAGTGAGGTAGGAAAGCATGCAATGAAAGTAGGAGAGCATTATACTAAGTGTAGACATGATAAAGAAGCATTAATTGTTATCATCTTCCTCCAATTAAATTATAATAAACATCAATGACGTGAAGTATGCTAGAAGAAAAAAGCAATTTATCAGTGCTCTTGCAAGGATTTTCAGGCCATATAAAGAGTAAGCCGGTGGTAAGATGTAAGCATTATGTTTGCAAGAGACAGTACCTTGAGAGTCCTGGTAGTTTGTGTGTAGAATACAACTCCCTGAGAGAACCTTGGAGGCGATATCTTAAACGATATCCTACTAAAATCCTCTATAAATATAATTAACTTGTAGGCCCATGACACTTGATCAGAAGTGGAAAGAGTGGGCAGATTGTATTCCCTAGAGCAGGGGTTCTCAACCTTTTTCTGTAGGGCCCCCCTTCTGAAACATGAAATATCTAGCCCCCCCCCCCCCCCCCCCCGCCCTATTCTTATTTCCTTTCTTAGCACTTCTCATAGGCTACTTCGCCACAAAAAAAAATATCACACAAGATCTACTGTGTGTGCTACTGCCTAATTAGGATATCAACTACCAGTTACATTAATAATTATAATAATAACAACAATTCATTATTCTTTGAGCACATCAAAGTACAACAACGTTTTGTAAAAAAAAAATGTCATGCATATGTATTACTTTTGCTTATAAAAATAAAAACAACTGCTGCACGTGCAGTTATTGGAATCGAGCAAATTTTGTTTGTTTCACTAATTAGCTCTTTAGCTGTGACACCTGTGTTCAGTAATGCTTTTCATCTTTGAAAGTTTATGACTTATAAATGACAATAGAATTAATATATACAATTTTCAACATTTCACTGTGAATTTGAAAAATGTTATGTTAAAACTCTTCACCCATGAAAAAGTAAAACAGGAGAATAAAAGTGTATATGGATCAGAATTCGGTAAGTCTCAGACATTTACGGAGTTAGTGTGATGTGTGAGCTTGAATTTGAGATGAAAGTAAATCCAGTCTTGGTAGGATGTTTGAAACAGCAGATCCCCTTTCAGCTGCAGCCGAGACCGATGTTTCGTCTTGACGGATGCCATTGCGGAAAATGTTGACTCATACAAGTAAGTTGAAGCGTACGGGGTAAAAACAGGTCCACTGCTTTTCTTGATAAAATGGGATATTCATTCCAAATCTCACCCAAAAATTTTCAAGAGACTTAAATTCATTTTGAAGTATTCTGTCACTTGAGAGTTCTATTAGTTCCTCCTGTTCTGCCGTTGACAGGTGGGCTGTTACGATCGTTTCAAATGGACTGCGAATCCAGTCATTCTCAGTTGAAGGTTGTGGAAATCTACCTTAGAATTTTTCACGAAGGTTTTGGAGATGTTCTACGACAATTCCACTAATTTTATAAATATCTAACTCATTTTATTCCAGGAATTCATTCAGACAATGAAACGTCTCACAGTTACCTTTGTCCATCTGGTCTCTCCAAAGTTCAAGTTTTCTCTTAAAAGCAAGCACTTAGTCGCTTAGAATGAAAATATTACTATTTCGTCCTTGAAGTGACACGTTAAGTTCATTCAGTTTTTCAAATACGTAAGCCAAGTAGCACAGTATTAGAAGCCATGTCTCATCCAAAGACAGGGTTGTGAGTGTAGGACTGCTGTCCAATAGGAAAATACGAAGTTCATTCTTCAACTCCACAACGTGACAAAGGACTCGACCACGAGACAACCAACGTACCTCCGTGTGCAATAGAAGCGAATCATGTGTAGATCCCATCTCCTCGCAAAGAATGGAAAATAGCCGACTTTAAAGCTCTTGCTTTCACAAAATTTACAACACTAATTACATCGTTCAGCACTTTATTGACTTCCGGTTGTAGTACTTTTGAAGCCAATGCCTCCCTGTGTATCATGCAATGTGTGAATTTTACAGAATTAGTAACAGCACTCACTCTTGCTCTGAAACCATTTTTAGTTCCAGTAAATAGCGACGCCCCCTTCAGTACATATACCAACACAATTTGTCCATGAGAGATTGTCAATAAAAAAGGAATTCACAAGAGAAAAAATATCTTCGCCTCTAGTCCGCCCTTCCAGAGCTTTACAAAATAGAAAATCCTCGTGCATTTCATTTTCATGACAGTAGCGTACAAAAACAAGAAGCTGGGCACTGTTTATGGTATCAGTACTGTCATCAAGTTGCAGGGCAAATTTTGGGCTATCATGAAGACATGGTAGCAATTGATTTTTTGTCAGAGGTTATTACATCAATACGACGAGTTGCTGTATCATTTGAGAGCAGTATCAACTTCAAACACTCGCCGAACTTTTCTCCATGCATGATCGCGCACATTTTCATGGCTGTAGGAAGAAGTAATTTCTCACCAATAATATGTGGTGATTTGGATTTTGCAATTAAATAGGATACCTCCAAGGATCCTCTTAGCGCTTTCTTAGGAACTGTTGCGTACTTTTCTAGGAATCTAACATTTCCTTTTAGTTGTTGCTCGTGGCGCTTAAAAAATGCTAAAGGTTTACTTACACAGTCTGGATGTTTGGTCTGCAAGTGTCTCTTAAGTTTCACAAACTGTCGTTTGCTAAAATCTCCAAACAAAGAACGCATTGAGGTTGCTCCTGATTATTATTCCAAAGAATGCTGGTGAAGCCTAATGTCAGATAATCGTCTTTATATTTACGCACTTTCACTTTGTGTGTAGAATTAATAATCCTGATGGGAGCAGAAGTAGACTTGAAAGAACAATTGACTTTGTTTAAATTCGAACCTTGTTCTTTTTCCGAAGGAGGGCAAGCACTATCACTTTCATGGGGTCTCTTTTTACCACTTCTAATAAGCCACTTATCCATGGGTAATGGCGTCACTCGTATCAGTTTATTGTAAAGTTGGCTAACCATGCACTAGAATTCACCTTTTCACTCACTGTCTTTGAACTAACTGGAAAGGCCTAGCTGAATTCGAATCGGCAACGGCAGAAATAGAAGAATCCATTCTTGAAAGGATGTGGCGGTCACATTGTCAAGCGGGTTATTGTCATTAAGTGTTTGGTAAGGAGATGTCACTGCGGGTGGCGAGTGAAAGGGAGCTGTGTGGGAAATGTTACTTGCCACTTTTTCACAGAATTCCTGCTGGCAGGATCTACTGGTCAGTTCTTGTGAAATAAGGCAGCAAAGGTATGAGTTTATTATTCTTGAATGGTCTTGGGAGCTACCTGCCTATGATGTGTTCATGAATATGAGGATAGTAATATTTGTTACAGAATATGAAATATAAATATTTCAATCAAAACCGGTGCCCCCCTTTATCACTCTCTGCACCCCCCTCCCCCCACTTTGAGAACCCCTGCCCTAGAGGATGAAGGTGAAAGTTTGGAAACTTATTATAATTAAGTCAGTTTAATTATTACTTCTTATGCATGGTGTTTTATTTCTTCACATTCAATTACACTTCTCATAATACAAAGGTCATTAGGTGTTATTCAATTTGGTTCTTTCAGAGAACTTATTTTAATCTCATTTCTCTAAATGGTTTGGCCTCTGTCTGTTCTTTTTCCCCTTTCTGAAGAAATATTCTTTCAGATAATCTATCCTCTCCAACTCCATTTCACTTGAATTCTTGCCATATTCACCACAATATTTCAATGCTTGATTACTCTAAATAGAGCAATATTGAGTTAATATTGACCGACTCCAAACCTTTTTGCATAGTTGTTAAATAGCCACCTTGTGCCAAATTACGAACTTCCTGGTAGTGCAGAATTGATTCCTAATATAAAAATGTGTACATGAATTTGTATATCAGAGTTCATTAGGTTATAGGAGGATGCTTGTAGTTTTACATGACCGCTAATCTTACAATCATGAGCCATGGCACCGCTAATTTTAGGTGGAATTCGAACCATGGGATGTGATATTTCACATCGAAATTCTCTGTGGATGGGGAGATAGAATATAAACGGTATACCCTACCTGTCGTAGGAGATGACTAATGGGGCCGACATGGCCGAATAACTTGCAGTACTTGATTTGTGAAGACTCCCTGAGGATGGGGAGGGCAGAATTCATCATAAGTAGCCCTTGACTCTCATAAAAGGCGACTAAAAGGGGACTTTTCTAAAGTAAATTTCGATTTTATGGTCTGATTCGTGGTTTGACTCGTTTGAATTAAACATGCTTTGCCTCTGGGAGAAGGGCCACTAACTTAGCATCTGGCCCGGAAGCCTAGATGGTATACCCCATCCCGTCAGGTGGGTGCACCATGTAGTCTTCAGTAGTATCCGCCCTGCATGGCCGAATGCTGATGAGCTGTACAAGTCACTGTGCATGCCCATGGGTATGTGTCTGTTCGAGGCGCTGGAAACCCGGGCAATACCTGTTAAGCCTGGTAGGTATTGCCTCGGCTTGGTGGCGCCCACAGTGATGACCCTCGTTTGAAGTAGGCAGTATTCGGGAGGATGAATTGTGGGATGCCTAAGCGCTCACAAAATAATGTACAGGGCGACTCCTTTAAAGAGCTGTTTCTCGAAGTAGGAAATCTTGGGATGAAGTATTTTTGAAAAGATTCCCAGTTGACAATGCTCCTCGTTATCTGGTGGCTACCAGAACTGACGGGGATACATTTCACCTGGTAAATTCTACCGTGTTCTCTGAGGAAATCTAAGACTAATTTGGTGACCTTGGTGGAATCCGAAGGCTATGCAACGGTCAGCTTTTATTGAAGACCACTGGTGGGGGTCAAACCGAAAAGTTGCTTAAGTGCGACCATTCCGTGCGATCCCAGTGAAGTGCAAAACGCTTTCAACGCTGAACAAGATCCATAGAGTGTGATTTATTGCAAAATATACATCAAAATGCTAAACCAGTTGTTATATCTCTTGTTTTATACTCTGCTCTGCTCTTGTTTGCAGATTGATGTGCTAGAGGAGAGTTCATTGGTTAATATCATTGTCACTCAAACTGTGTTGGAAGAGGTGAAACATCAGAGCTCATCTATATTCAAGAGACTGAAAGATATCATTGGAAACCCTGGGAGAAACATCTATGTTTTTGTGAATGAACATCATAAGTAAGTTGCATGTCATGTGTTCATTCAGTATTTTCTTGAGGATCATATGCTTTTGTGTAAGGCACACGTCCCATTTTTGCATGGCAAAGAAAAAGGGCATTAAAAGAATGTTGTTGAGAAAGCATAATGACAAATATTTCTGAACTGTTAGAAGTGTCCATAATTGTGGTCGCTACATTGTACCAAACGACCATCATACTTACATGTGAAGCAAAAAGAAAAATACCGTACCACAATACCACAACACTATCTCTGGGAGTTACCCCTTGCAGTTTATTTTATCTGAGTTGACAACATTGGTTTACTTTTATGATACAAGCAGTCTAAGAAATGCTCATTACTTTTGTGAGAATAAATCTACCTCAATCATGAAAACAAGTAGTTCTGTGAAGAACTAAGCAGCTTATTTTCACAAATTTCACCGATCTTTCCATTTTAAAACACTCCCACCGATTAAATGGCTTTTCCATATGATGGACTAAATAGCTTTTTGTACATGACCTACATTGTTGTAAGAGCAATGATTTCAAACTCGAAACTCGATGCCCAAACGTTGTAGTAATTTCAGGCAAGAAACATAAAAATAACATTTTAAAATAGCAAAATGGTCTTTCTATGGCAATAGTGCTTACATTAAAGCTTTCATCGCTACACAAGATGACAGCTGACAGTCATTACTTGGAAATATATGAGGCTTATCTACAGTATAATACATGAATACAACATTAAGGAGTTGTATACCAGTTCATGGCACTGGTTTATTAAGTTACAGAGAGACTGGTTCTATAGACCATCAGTGAAATATAATTATTTTCAGAAATGAACATGCCTATAATCTGTAATTTACAACATCTATATTGGAAAATTGGGGCTGATGACCTTGGTTTATCACCCCTTAAAACAACTATTGTACAACCACCACCACTATAATAAAAAATAACATGCTAGAACATAACTTTCAGCATTAGTTAATTATGACACCTCCCACTAGATGGCATCCTTCTGTAACAAGTCCTTAAATTTAGGTGCAGATGACCTCGTAGCTCCACCCCTTAAAACAACAATAACTAACTAACTTTCCTTAAATTTCTAAGTTTTTTAAATATATATACTATATATGTATATATGGATATTTAAATATAACAGTGAATATTTAAAAGAAAATCATGAAAGTTTATCCCCTTTTGACTTTCTGTTGTTTACAATTTCTTAGAACACTGTAACAGTTTCTCACAGTTTATTACTGGCGGCTTCGGTGGCATAGTCGGTAGCAAACTGAGCTTCTATGCCCAAGATCGCGGGTTCAAATCCGGCCGAAGTCGTCGGATTTTCAAGAGCGTTAAAAATCCCTCAGTATGCCTTCCTTCGGAGGGGAAGTAAAGCCAGCGGTCCCATGTCATAGATTTATGGCATGTTAAAGAACCTTCCACTAATTACACCTGTGTGAAGCTAAACTGTATAGGTTAAGAAGGTAAACAACGGTTTTTGGTTCCTACGCTCGTTGCCAAGAGCCGACTACGGTGTCGTCTGGTAGCTAAGTTCTAAACTAGTAGTCGTTGACGGTGGCGTTTGGCTGCAAAAGTAGGAACTACTTGAAAATTGATAGTCTGTAGTCCTTACTTGAATTAAAACAGATACACACACTAATACAGTCATCACAATTCACACAGGTTATCAGACAGATTCTACACACACCCAAAGTACAGGGGGCATCATGACCGCGTTGTCGCACCCCTAAACTTAAGAACAGCACTCATTCCAGGTTCCGCATTGCCCGTTTTTACTTTACTTTAGCTTGCCACGGTGGGTGAGTGGTTATAGTGTCGGACTACCAACCCCAAGATTGCAGGTTCGCCCCTGGTCGTGGTAAGTGATTTTTGAAGGCGACAAAAATCACGACACTCATGTCATACGTTGTTGGCATGTTAAAGAACCCATTTGAATTCAGTAGGCCGTGTTCAATGGCAAAATTAATCTCGGGATTTTCCGCCAACACAAAGTTCCTCCATTCTCTACTTGAAAGCGCTGTAGTGTCAAGGAGTTTAGATATCTAACCTCCTTGACTTTCATAGCGTTCAAAGGAACGACGAAATTCGACATGCAAGCTATCCTCTGGGTGTCAATTAACAAAGCTTGCACCAGGCACCCGAGGCCATACAATATTATTATTACTTTACTTGTAAAGTATTGATTTGGCGGGAAATTCAGGTTTTACTTATTCTAAACTTAAGAACCAACCACAGTTATTACGTGTTGTCTTGAAGAAACCTGGGGTTGCATCATATAACAGTAAGCACATTTTGGTAACATATTTTCAAACATCTAGTTTTAATTGCAATGGTTAGTCTGGCATCGGTGCATGCACAACAGTCCACGTACCCAATATGTTTTAAAAGGCTGAGTGGCAAAGGGCCCATATCTTGGGTTCTATTGGCCATACAAACAAGGATAGATAGCCCTTGGGTCAGCGACCATATGTATACCCATGAAAACAATCAGATTACAGCAGCTATCTTACAGTATAGGGTGACTGTTTAAACATTACACTTTTCCTCCAGCCCAGGCAAATTAACCAAAATGTTATCCTGTGTTCCTAAAGTATTATTCTAAGGGAAGATTACAATTTTTTTTGTTATCATTATCTGTTGCTGAGATACAATGGTTCAAAGTTATCCTATTTCTACGCGTATGATCATAAGCAGCATGCCCTACTGTAGCAAGAAAATGTAGGGAACCACAGTATTAATGCTCTTATCGGAGCACCAGAAATGGCAAATATGCTCCTCTTTAAAAGACTCTTGACGGAAGTAGGGAACACTTGCTTCAATCCTCATTCCACATTCCTCACCAGTTAACACCTACAAAAATTTTGTCATCCGAACAAATTTTGTACAGTGTGGCCATCTGCGATTCAAGAGATGTTACACACATTACTTTATTAGTATCTTATGTGATAACGTACTTTGGGTATAGGAATAGAATGGGTGCTCCAAGAATTGAAAAGAGTGTTTTCTCAAAAAACAGTAATTGTGGAAGACTGGTACAAAACTTACTCTGCATGCCCATTATTAGTGGTGAGTTTCAAATTTTTGGACCTTTAAATTTTTAAATGTATCGTGTCTTCCTGTGGAGTGTGGCTTAGCTTGCTTTGCCTTAGAGTTGGGTTCTGGAAACACAGGCATCTGGAAGTTATGTTTATTACTAGCTATACCCGACATGCGTTGCAATGCCAATCAAAGACAGATAGAAAGAAAGGAAGATAATAATGTTATTGGTTTTACGTCACTTTTAACTACTGCGGCTTTTAGAGATGACGGTGTGACGGAATTTTGGCCCGAAGGGGATCTTTAACGTGCCAGTAAATCTACTGACACGGCCCCCTCGCATTTGCGCACCCTCAAATGCCAGTTGGCTGCGCCAGGATTTGATCCTGCAATCTTGTAGGCGAGAACGTTACCGATGAGCTACGCAGCCAGCTCAAGAAAGATAGAAACTGAAGTGACTTTGGATAAACAATATTCTTTGTTTTTCTGTCTGGTGCCCTGGTCGCTATATACAGGGTGCCAGGAAATGTTTTCCGCAGTTCAGTTGGCAGCACGGTGTCCTTGACAGGGTGAATCCCACATGTGTGGGATGTAGGCTGTGGTTTGCAATAAGCGAGTGTGTGTGTCATCAGCACGTCCTGCATCTGCTATGAATGGCTGTGGTGAGACATCCATGTCAGGACATGTTACCTCATGATGAATCAGCAAGCCTTTCTCACACCTTGCATTGCAGTGTCATTAGTATACTTCCTGTTATGTCCCTCACCCTTTTGTCTTACATAAATAATTTGTAGCCAGAAACCTTCCCTGGAGTGCACACAACAACTCACCCAAATTTCTTCGCAATCGGATGAATGGTATATGAACGCATAGGGGACATACAAACTATCACGTAACACTGATTTTTATATATAGATAGATTGGCTGCAGGTTAGCCTACATGAAGGAACTATCTCAGTGGAGTATCGTTTTTTCTCTTTTTCTGCCACTGTGTTAAAGAATTGCTTTTCAGTTGCTTAGTTGAATTGGGTGGGGAGAAATCTTTCAACTCACACATGCTAACATTGAAAGAATTTCATGAACTAATTATGCATTTTTATATGCTAATCAAAAGGGTTTAGTTGGATGAGAAGTAACATTTTTTACACATTATTAAAAAGATTTGTAACTAAATAATTGTATAAGAGTTATACATGAGTGCTTTATAATATGTATCTATCCACCTTCGCCCCCACCCCCCAAAAAAGCAAATAAACCCACCTCATGTTCACCTTGCGAATGAAACATGTCATCCAATTAACCCCCATTTCAATAAATGTATAAAATGTGTATAACTTGTCAACCAACTAAAAAGCATATCTTTTCCTAGATTAGGAAGGTAATTTTGATAAACATATCCTCTCCGTATTGCCATTTAAACACTGAGGGCCGGGTTCACCATGGTTCGTTAAAATGTTAACAAACCAATTAGGCCGTTGACGGACGATTACCGAAATGTTGTGGTTCACCAAACTTTAACAATCCATTAGCTTCCCTAACAAGCCGTCAAAACTAATTGCTCTGTCAACATGGAATTAACGACTTGACGGTCAATTTACGTAGCAATCAAATCCAAAATGGCGTGCGGCGAAAGCTGGAATAGTTGTGCATTAAACTTTATTCTCAACGATGACGATGTTTTTGAAGACATGCTAGATTTTCTTCGACCACTAACTTATAAATAACGAAGAAATTACTTGAATGAATGCGACGACATATAATTTATTAAGAGATTACGGTTGTTAAAACCTTCTGTGTTGATGAATGTTCTACAGATGACAGAACCTAACCTGGAATTCCCATCTGATAAGTAAGATAGCCTAGACCTATGTACCATTCCTTATTTATGTGTAATATCGTGTGATGCATTACCGTGTAGCACAGCTACGATAGTTAATTTAATAAAAGACTACCTAGACGTCTCAACATCAGTACTCATATTTATTTTTGCGTGTAATGAATTACGTTATAAAACATCCTATTTAATTTAATAAAAGACTACCTAAACGTTACAGCATCAGTCCTCTTATTTTCAACGATTTCACGATGGTCATCCACCGAGTAGATAAGGGTGGATAATAATTATGTTTCTTTCATTTAACGAATATATCACAGTCCCCGGCTCTTCTTGCTCTTTTCCTCATCAGCCATGTTTGTTTTTAACCAAGGAGCATGTAACTTTTAAGCCTTTTCAGTTAACGGCCTGCTCGATTACACCAAAGAATAAACAAATACCGCCACAATCATCATCTTTCAATGAGTTTTGTACAGCCCTTAAGCACAATCCTTCGTTTGCTAATGCCAATCGGCGAATGTGCTGGTGAAATGCCAACGAGCTTAATGCCGATGTTAAAGTTAACAACGCATTTACTGACGGTCTGTTAACGCTGCGTTGGTGAACCCGGCCCTGAGTGTGAGAATATGAGATGACATGTTTAGGAATAAATTATGGTGTTGTTTCGTTCATCTAAATTGGCAAGAGATTTCAAATTATAATGCAGTTTGTTTTTTGTTTCATGAAGGGACGCATATATTGAACGTGAGCCAGGAGAGTCGATAAATGATCGCAATGATCGTGCTATCCGCAAGACTGTGGCTTGGTATGAGAGTCACTTGTCAGGAAGTCAAGAAGGCAGGAGTAAGCTGAACCGAGTCAGGATAATCTTACTTACAGATGATGCTGAGAATAAGGAAAAAGCTGAGAAAGAGGGATTGCTTGTTGCTACAGGTAGGTGTCCTTTAACTCTCAGCTCATGTAGGCCTACTTTTTTATGGGTTTGTTGTGTGTGTCAGCAAATACAAATAAACCATATAAAGAGGTCAAGGAAGCGTTCAGAAGGAAATAAAATTTGCAGACCAACTTATAATTAATGTCTGAGCAAAAGGTCGATTTAAGTGTTATGCATGGAGACCCCTTGGTGGATTTGCTAAGTGCTGTTTCCAATTTTAGCTGAACCTCGATATGACAGTACAGTCAACATCAATTTAATGAGCCTGGATTCAGTGGACTTAATGGACACATTTAAGATGTCCATCCCAATGTCTTATTTCCCAACAAGATCGTGGAAGAAGAATGGTGGAAGGAAAGAGGAAAGTGGAGAAGTGCCATAAATACCCCGACCCGGCAGGAGCTGGATAAGGGGAAATGATGATGATGATGATGATGATGATGAAGCATGCATGGAATTGGATTGCATAATGTGGGTGGAGTTAATTGGCGATAGTGGTCAGTCAGGATCATTTTTACTTTTATAGGCTTTCTTCATTCAGCCTAGTAGTTCTCAGCAATATCAGTATACTGTAAGTGCTTGCATGTTACATTGGACATCAATAATGAACTAAAAGTCCATTTTTTCTTTCTTTTTTTTCTCACTAAAATGGGTCTGTAATGTTTATCATCTTCAATATCATTATTTGATCTCAATTAAGTGATTTACATTAATATGTACAGTGTTAAAACTTCAGTGCTGGATTATAAGATACTGCCATTTATCACACACCCCTTTAGCTGTTAGTCCATTAAATCGAGGGTCTACTGTATAATAATAATAATAATGGCAATGATGATGTTGACAACACCAAGGAGGACAACTGTTGAAGCCTATCAGGTGGCCTTGTTTGTAAACTTGAGTTAACTTGAACCTTTTAGAATCTATTTAAAATGTTGTTAGGTATTCTGAAATCATTGTGGGGAAGGCATTCTACTACATGTCATGCAGATTTGAATTGTTCTGTGTGTCAACATGAGAATGCAATATCAGCTTGTGTTGACGAAATTGGCTGGATTGTTATTTTTTTAGCCAGTATTCCACCTCACAGACAGCATTTGGGGGTAAGTAAGTTCTCATTACTCCATGTTTTTTGTAAGAGGCAATTAAAATTACCTTTTAGTTTGTGTACTTGGGAGGAGCTTGAGCAGGAATTGTATAGTTTTTCACTCGTTGCTGTGAAGACCTATTCTGTCCGCCTTGTGGTGCAGTGGCTAAAATTCTTGGCTATCACCCCTGAGGTCCAGATTATATTCCTGGCTCTGCCAAGAAATTAACTTCTGTTCGGAGGGCTGGAACAGATACACTCAGCTTTGAGGCAAAACTGAAAGAGGTCGGTTAGATTCCTTCATGAGGGGGGTCTAATTATAAGGTAAAATAAAACTACACTGTCTTGTTGACTTATGAAGACTATTAGCCATTTTACATATTTTTTGGAGAACCTGGAGAGCGACCATCGATTGCTGGTAATGAACCTGAGAGGGAGTAAGGAGAAGAAAGGGACTGAGAACCAGGAAAGACGTACAGTGGAATCTCGTTAGTACTTTTTTCAAGGGACTGAATAATTTGGACGCCATATGCGGGAAAACGTACTACCGAAAAACGCCATACTGCATTTACAACGTATAAGAAAGAACGCGGCGTATATATGGACGTTAAATCGCTGACCTTAGTAAGTGATTATATGCACTACTACAGTCACGACGTAAACATAGGTTATCAGTAACTTACACGGAATAAATAACTTAAAAATGAATTACTGTACCTCTACACTACAGTATAATACAGGGTCTTTATTTCTGCTTAGCAAGGACATTCTAGCGCTCCGCCAGTGACGGCTCAGTTGCCGGCGACCGCGCACACATATGTATGCCTACAGCAGAATACGGTGCTTAAAATCAGTAGCCTACCATGCAGTTTTACTGGCCATGATTTACAGTAGATGCTGAAAATGTTCCCCATCCGCTTCCAAACACATATAATACAGGGTCTTTCTTTATATTTGATCAGCAAGGACATTCTCGCGCTCCGCCAGTGACGGCTCAGTTGCCGGCGACCACGCACACATATGTATGCCTACAGCAGAATACGGTGCTTAAAATCAGTAGCCTACCATGCAGTTTTACTGGCCATGATTTACAGTAGATGCTGAAAATGTTCCCCATCCGCTTCCAAACACATATAATACAGGGTCTTTCTTTATATTTGATCAGCAAGGACATTCTCGCGCTCCGCCAGTGACGGCTCTGTTGGCGGCGACCGCGCACGCATATGTAGGCCTACGGCTGAATACGGTGCTTATAATCAGTAGCCTACCATGCAGTTTTACTGGCCATGATTTACAGTAGATGCTGAAAATGTTCCCCATCCGCTTCCAAACACATATAATACAGGGTCTTTCTTTATATTTGATCAGCAAGGACATTCTCGCTCTCGCGCTCCGCGAGTGACGACTCTGTTGCCGGCGACCGCGCACGAATATGTTTGAAGCACGGGCTTGCTTGAACCACTTCAATAAAGCGCTTTCTAGTTCAGGAAACTGTCCCTCTCGCAAACGTTTCCTTTTGCAGCTCACACCTTCTTCAAATGCACGTTCGATTTCCTTCCTTTTGCCGAGAATCGTGTTCAGTGTAGACGGAGGAATGTTCCACTTTTGCGCTATTTCCACACGCTTC
This sequence comes from Meconema thalassinum, assembly GCA_946902985.2. NCBI lineage: Eukaryota > Metazoa > Arthropoda > Insecta > Orthoptera > Tettigoniidae > Meconema > Meconema thalassinum. The sequence goes on along the minus strand of OX336391.1, from coordinate 37,944,047 downwards.
ATGTGAGGATTGCAGTCCACGTCTCGAATGTATTTCACCTTCTCATCATTAGTTATCTGCCGTACTTTCTTCTTATCCATTATGAAACACGCAGTAAAATAGGTCATAACTGGACGTGAACACTAAGAACTAGAAGACAATAGTGCGGAACACGAAGACAATAATGCGCCTACGTGAGAAATAAACAAAGGGAAGGGATGGAAGGGCTGCGGGAGAGAGACACGTCACCTGAGTTGCGTCATAGCTATAGCCACTTCTACGCCGTCAAACACAATAAAATCATCTACACTGTCAATAACTATCAGAGAATATGAGGCAATATCGCGTCGTGTTTTCCAGAAGCCAAATTTTATAATGAAATAAGAATAAAATACGGTTCACTAACAAATAGTTCAACGGAAATTTGATCGTTGTAAGCGGGAATAGAGAACGTATTAAGGGGATATATCAACATGAATTTAATAGGATAGGGACTTGAGAAAGGAGAGAAAGGGCAGCAGGAGAGAGACACGTCACATGTGTTGCGTCATAGCTATAGCAACTTCTACGCCGTCAAACACAATAAAATCATCTATACTGTCAATAACTATCAGAGAATATGAGGCAATATCGCGTCGTGTTTTCCAGAAGCCGAATTTTATCATGAAATAAGAATAAAATCCGGTTCGCTTACAAATAGTACAACGGAAATTTGATCGTCGTAAGCGGGAATAGAGAACGTGTTAAGGGGATATATCAACATGTATTTTGTAGAATTGGGACTGGGACTTGAGAAAATCATCGCGCTAAACGGGAAAACGTCGTAACCGAGAACGTGTTAACGAGATTCCACTGTATAAGGATATGGAAACTGAAAGAAGGGGATAGAAGGGTCGAGTACCTCAAAATGGTAAAGGAAGGAATTCCAACAGATGAAGAAAGAGGGGTGGAAGAGGAATGGGCCAGATTTAAGAAGACAATAGTAGGTGCAGCAGAAGCAGTATGTGGGAGGACAAGTAGTAAGAAGAGGTGGAAGGAAACACCATGGTGGAATGAGAAGACAAAAGATATAGCAAGGGAAAAGAATAGAGCCTTTAGGAGGTGGTATCAAAATAGGAACGGTAGAGACAAGGGAAGAGTACCAGGAAAGAAAGAAGGAGGTGAAGAGAGTAGTGGCTGAGGAGAGAAGAAAGTGGATGGAAGAGTGGACAAAGATGATGGAGGATAGTGAAGGTACAAAAAAGGTCCTGTATGGGATGGTAAAGAATAAGAGGCGGAAGGATCCTACGGATTATGTTAGAATGGTTAACAAAAGGGGACAAGAGATAGAAAATAGGGAAGAACTGAAGAAAATGTGGAAAGAATATTTTGAAGAACTTCTGAACCCAAATGGAAAAGATGGTGAGGAGGAAGAAATCGGGGAAGAGAAAGATGAACTGCAAGCAGAAAAGGACTTAACACGGAAAGAAGTGCAAGATGCAGTGAACAAGATGAAAGGAGGGAAGGTACCGGGTGTGAATGAGTTGAGTGTGGAGATGGTGAGAGCAGCAGGAGAGGTGGGGATACAGTGGTTGTACCGAGTGATGAGGACAGCATGGAAGGAAAGGAAGACCCCAGAGGACTGGAAAAAAGGAATAATTGTCCTGATCTTCAAGAAAGGTAGTAGAACAGATTGCAGAAACTATCGGGGAATAACACTGATGAGTCATTGTGCAAAGATCTTCGAGAAAGTTTTGGAAAAGAGAATTAGGACAAGGATAGAAGGAGGGAGCCATAACCGCCTTTGTCCGGTCCCAAGTCCGGAATGCGAAAGGAGGAGGGTTAGCTGGTTTGGCAACCAGCTGTAAAAACAGCTAACGCCGAATGTTGGGTGGTGGTAAATAACTCGACCCCCTGAAGGGGCCAACGGCTTCTGGCGGATGAGCCCCTTTAGGTGGGGTGATGGCCCCTCAGTGTAGGAAATGACACTGAAACCCATTACGTATATATTGGCCCAACGGCAAAACGGACGGAGGAGGAACTTTCCTTGTGGTTCTCAACGGTCGTGGAGGCGGATGAGGTCATGCCAGATGGACTGGCTGTGAAGGCGCAACTCAATTATATTTAGAGTCCGCGGCAGTCCATTGCAGTCACGGTGCTAGAACCTGCACGTCTCATTTCTTTTGTGCCGCAGGGTATAGTTCCGAGATCATAGTGTGTGGGTCACTTCCTTGCAAGCTGTGATCCACCTTAAACAAAATCTCGCTTGTGGCACCTTGCTGCTGTCACATCTTTCAACAAGTCCAGCGGCGATGGGATTAGGATGGTGGAGGCAGGTTTTCGGGTTGAAACTGGAAGCCTCTAGTTCGGACCTGCACGCTGGCAGCAGATGTGTGATGGTCGTCTTTCTGAGACCTCGTGACTACTCAGGAGTTCGGTCCTGCATCTGTGTTTGGGCAGGCCTATTTAGGATCACCGCTGCCCACCCCGAATGGGGAAGGCCCTAGAAAATGTGGGCTAAACATCGGTAGTCACACCTTCAGCCGGCTGGGAGGCCGCACCCGGCGGGTCACCCCTTTTGCAGTCGAAAAACGAAAACAAAGAATATCCAAACATTAATGATAGGATCCTGGAATGTTCGTACGTTACTCGATTTGAAGGACAATAACAGGCCTGAGCGAAGAACAGCACTCGTCACCCATGAGCTTGGTCGAATGAACATAGATATTGCTGCCTTAAGTGAAACCAGATTGTCCAACGAAGGTAAAATTACAGAGTTCAGTTCAGGGTACACCATATTCTGGAAGGGAAAAGATGAGGGAGAGCACCGTATTCATGGTGTTGGTTTCGCTATAAAGACCACACTGGTGAATGATCACCAGCTAACTCCAACTGCTGTCAGTGAAAGAATTATGACTCTTCGAATCCCACTCTCCGGGGGTCACTTTATGACTCTTATCTCTGCATATGCTCCCACCTTGGATGCTGATATAGAAGTTAAAGATCAATTCTACAACCAGCTGAGCACAATCATCACCAAAGTACCATCTAGAGACAAACTCTTAATGCTTGGCGATTTCAACGCTAGAGTTGGTAAAGATCATCAATTATGGAACAATGTGATGGGAAAACAAGGACTTGGCAACTGCAATGCCAATGGCCTATAACTCCTTGGTCTATGTGCTGAACATGAACTCTTTATTACCAACAGTCAGTTCCGCCTGCCGAATCGCTACAAAACCACTTGGATGCATCCTCGCTCGAAGCACTGGCACATCCTTGACTATATCATCACCAGGCAATGTGATAAAAAGGACATCCTTGTCACCAGGACCGCAAGAAGTGTCGATGACTGTTGGACAGATCATAAGCTCCTTTTTTGCCGGTTGAGGATCTCAATCTGCCGCAAACCGAAACAATCCATCCACAACCTTTCGAGACGGAAATTTGACACTTCAAAACTCCAAGTAAAATCAATTGCTACAGATTACAGAAATGAAATCGCAAATAAGCTGGCTAGTCACCCTGTTAGCACAAATAGTGTTGTACAGGAATGGACAACGCTTCAGAAGGTCATTACTGAGTCAGCTGAGGAAACAATTGGTTTTGTGAAGAACAAAAGACAAGACTGGTTTGATGAAAATAATGATGAAATTATGTGTCTCATCAATGCCAAACGGGAAGCCCATCTATCCTTTCTTCAAGATCCGTCTTCCAGTGTGAAAAAATCACAATTCGTGCAACTTAAGGGGAAATGTCAGGCACAAATCAGGGAAATAAAGAACAACTGGTGGCAGTGAAAAGCTGAAGAACTGCAAAGACTATCTGATGCCCGTGACCTGCGAAACTTCTATGCAGGCATAAAGGAGGTATACGGCCCAACCCGATCATCATCAGGTACATTGAAAACTGCTGACAATTCCGCCATTTTAACTGAACAAGGACAAATTTTGGAGCGTTGGAAGGAACATTTCTCTGCACTTCTATATCGTGCCTCCAATGTTGCCGAGGACTTTCTTCGAAACATCCCTCAGCAGCCCCAACAGCCATGGATGGCGGTTCCGCCGACATTCCGAGATTTCACCAAAGCGCTCAATCAACTAAAGCCGAGAAAGGCTCCTGGTCCTGATAACATCCCTCTGGAGTTGTTACAAAGTGGAGGTATGGCCTTGAAGACTCGACTTTTTACACTTATCCTGTTAATTTGGGAAACTCAAGAAGTACCTGACGACTTGAAGAATACTGCCATCATAACTATCTTCAAGAAAGGCGATCGTAGCGTGTGTGGGAACTACCGAGGTATATCGCTATTATCCATTGCAGGTAAAGTTCTAGCAAGAATTCTCTTAAACCGGCTCCAAAGTATCTCGGAGAGGATTTTGCCCGAGTCTCAATGTGGTTTCCGAACCTCCAGGGGCACAACAGACATGATATTCTGTGCCAGACAACTCCAGGAAAAGTGCAGAGAGCAACAGGAGCCCCTGTATTTAGTTTTCTATGACCTGGAAAAAGCCTTTGTTTCTGTACCAAGACCTGCTATGTGGAAAGTATTAACGCACTTTGGATGTCCCGATCGCTATGTGGAATTAGTTCAAGCTCTTCATGATGGAATGTCTGGGAGGATTCTTCACGGTGACTCTGTATCCGATCCATTTCCAATCACTCACGGTTTGAAACAGGGCTGTGTGCTTGCTCCAACACTCTTTGCATTGTACATGGCTGCCATGATGTATGAATCATCTTCCAACAACCCAGGCATAGAGATTAAGTTTCGCTTCGATGGAGGTCTTTTCAATCTGGCAAGACTTCGTTCACAGAGACATACCCAAGTTAACCGGGTGACAGAACTGCAGTATGCCAATGACACCGCATCTCCTGCTCCGACAGCTGCAGAGCTTCAACAATTGGTCAATCGCTTTAGCACTGCGTGTGATCTCTTTGGTCTCACCATCAATGCAAAGAAAACAAAGGTGCTTGCACAACCTGCCCCAGGATTACCTCTTCCTGAGTTCAATATCTCCATCTTAGACTCAACACTGGAGCAGGTTGATCATTTTTCATATCTTGGCAGCATCTTGTCTAAACGGTGCACTTGCGAACAGGATGTTGACAAAAGAATTGGGGCTGCCCATGCAGCATTTGGCCGTTTAATGCACAGAGTCTTCATGAATAAAGACCTAAAGATGCATACCAAACTCATGGTGTACAAAGCTGTCGTCATCTCAACGCTACTGTATGGCTGTGAAACTTGGACACTCTATCGCCGTGATATCAAGAAACTTGAGAGTTTCCACCAACAAAAGATGAGATACATCTTGAACATCAAGTGGGAGGACTACGTGACCAACACTGCAGTTCTCGAGAGAGCGCATCTCGATAGCATTGAGACAACTATCATCGCTCATCAACTGAGATGGTTAGGCCATGTTCACCGTATGAGTGATACCAGGCTTCCACGCCAATTCCTTTATGGTGAGCTTTGCTCCGGCACTAGACCTCATGGGGCCCCTTTGAAGCGTTTTAAAGACCAGTTAAAACACATCATGACGACGACTGGTATAGACATCCACTCATGAGAAACATCAGCTGCGGACCGTTTACTGTGGCGGAACACTACATCGACGGCTGTCAACTTCTTTGAAGAAGAACGTCGCAGACATGAAGAGGCCAAGCGACAAGCAAGAAAGCTTCGTCAATTGCAACCCCGCCCTCCCCCGACCATTGAGTGCAATTTATGTGGGCGCATGTTTTATCGAATTAATCTCGCATGTTTTATGCCAGGATTGGCCTGTTTAGTCATCAGAAGCACATCCACAGACTGGTCTGAAAAGCCCTATGCAGGAAGAAGTATGTTTACTCGGAATCGAGTTACAGCCGCCGACGAGAAGGAGGGATGAGGGCAGAACAACATGGCTTCAGAGCAGGAAGGTCCACAGTGGATTTGATTTTTGCTGTAAGGCAGTTACAAGAACAGCACTATGAGTATGGAACAGATCTACTGATGGCCTTCCTGGACATTGAGAAAGCATATGACAGTGTATGCAGAAACAAAGTATGGAAGTCCCTGGAGGATAGAGGAGTAGAGAAATGGACTATAAAGAGGATAAAGGAGATGTACAAGGGAAGCGTGAGCTGTGTGAAAGTGGGAGGAGAGAGATCAGACTGGTTGGAACAGAGAAACGGCCTGAAACAAGGAAGTGCACTGTCACCGTTACTTTTCATTGTGGTGATGGATGACATAATTGAGACCGTGAGAGACACCATCGCTTGGCCAGCAGCACGTCGGTAATTCTATAACCAACGCTCTGCTACTAGAAGGACACGTGTACGGCGAGCGTGGATGGGCCAACTTACCTGTATTCAGGGGTCCGGGTCACCTCCGCAACAACATCACCTCCAGATGACATGTCCCAACAGAAGAGCTCCAAAAGGGGTGGAAGGAAGATGGAGAAGGGGACAACACACACAGGCTATTCCACAAACACCCCCCAAAAACCAACGGAACTGCCGTCGGTGAAATAATGCCACAACAAAGAATTAAAAATTTACCATAAAATTTAATTGTTAAAAATTTCAAAGAAAACACCTCCACCAAGAACAGAACATGTATCAGCCACCATAATTTACAATGAATGCAAGAGACCGCCAAACATGCTTGCTTGCAAGGCCAAAAAAAGAAAGACTTAAATTAAAATTTAAAATGTAAAACAACCCAAAGGTTAAAATAAATATTACATGCATAACATACTGAGAAAGGGCTTGACAATTTGCAATGGAATGCAATAGCGATCCGGCATGCGTAGATCCATGTTAAAATAAAAAACACTTTCACCAGAAACAAAAAAATTGAATTAACTAAATTAAACTGAATCAGGAAACAATCTATTACTTTGCATGATGGAGATAAACACAGGAACAATTACTAAAAACACAAAGTTGAACCGACAAGGTAAAATAAATAAAAAAAAAAAAATTAAGTTAACACCAAAATACGTTTGAGCTTCGCGGTGGACGCCTAGAGACTGACCTTGAGACCATAATGCATCTCTTCATACATGGCCACCAAAACACAAGGAAACGGCATGCCTGATCGACATTACGGCAAACAATTAATAAAACAAATTTTAACATCAGCGTAAGGAAATGAACGGAGGAAAACAATTAAGTCTAAATACCATTACAACAGAGAAATGCACCGGATCATGAATAAATTAATTTGAATACTATATCAATCATAAGATTGGCAAAAGAAAATAAATAATAATTAAAACGTGAAATAAACTAGAAATGTGTCTCCATAAGGTACGAAGAAAAATAACGAAATTAAAATAAATCAGGAAACTTAATTAAAACAGCAATAAAATTAGGCCTATAAAACAAATGAGGAACAGAATTAAAATATTACTACAAGATGATATCGGAGCTCCATAACAATAATATAAAAAAAAATTACTGATAACGTACCTTACATCCTTCTCAGTGGAGACACACTAATAATAAAATAATTAACACATAATTTTACGTTACTACAAGTGCTTCACAAAAAATGGCTAACCCGGCACATGTGTTGTTTGGGTCACAATCACAGGTCACATTTCACACGTCCACTTCACGGCGAAACGATGAAAATTCACAGCCTGAAGAGAACAGGCAATTCCTTTTTCCTTGCATAAATTTATATTTCGTAGAGAATGGGGGCTAAAAGCCCCCATTAGTGGAGACACCTTTCACGACCAGTCGGCTGTGTTTTCTTCACGATCGCTTATGGCCTACACAAAATGGCGGAGCAACGCTCGTCATTTGCCGAACTGTCTTCATGTAAATAATATTGTCCAATCACGGAGTGACACCTCAAAACAACAATGTCATAAATAAGTACATAATTTTGGCGGTATCATGAATACACCGGCATTTGTTTTAAGACGAAGAATATGATTGTCTTTCAATTATGTCATGCGTATAAAGAGTTTTATAAGGAGCAGCCCACACTACCTAGTGGGGAGCCAGGAACTATTTGAAATCTTTCAAAGTCCGACAGGTGCTACCATCTCGTGTTCAAAATGGGAAGCAAGTCACCAGGCGGTCGTTTCAAATGTCGAGATGTTACAATCCAAGGGTATATACAAGTTTGAAAGCGTAGGGACGTGCCCTTGCACGTATCAATAATGACCCGAGTGGCACAAATAATTGGGGAAGGAAAGATGAAAGCAATGGTGTTTGCAGATGATTTGATGATTTTGGGAAACAAGGAGGAGGAGGTACAGGAACAGTTGGACGTGTGGGAAGGAATAATACAAGGATATGGGATGAAATTTAGCATAAATAAGAGTGACATGGTGATCACAACAAGGAAGAAGGAAAGAACCACAACAGGAATAACAATTGGTGGGGAACAGCTGAAGAAAGTGGAGAGTTTCAAGTATCTGGGAAGCCTGATACAAGATAATGGAAGAAACGATAGAGAAATAAATGAGCGGGGGAGGCAGGCAGAAGCATTTCGGAGGAGTGTGAGAAGCATGTTATGGAGCAAGGATGTCCCTCAGAACAGCAAAAAGATCATATATCGGATGTACTATGTCTTTCCTGACGTATGCCTCGGAGACCTGGGTTATGAAAGGGAGAAGAGCAAAATACAGGCCAGTGAGATGAGGTTCTTGAGAAGCAGTATTGGAGCTACAAAGATGGACAGAATAAGAAATGAGAGGACCAGAGAATTAATGAAGGAGGAACCATTACAGGATGGTATAGAGAAATCTAGACTTAGATGGTATGGACATGTAAAGCGAATGGAGGAGAAGAGGATACCCAGGAGGGTACACGAGACGAAGTGGGAAGGAAAGAGACCGAGAGGAAGACCGAGAGACAGGTGGCTGAAGGGGGTGGAAGAAAGTGTGAAGAAGAGAGGAGAAGACTGGACAAGGGTGGAGGCTGAGAGATGGTGGGAAGGCCGATGACGTTGGAGAGGCTTGTGTTCCAAACAGACCCGGCCAGTGGCTGGAAACTGTGCAAGATGATGATGATGACATATTTTTTGGATACACACTGTAATATACAGGCATTTCAAAAATAAAGAAAGCATGCTGGACTGAACTAGCAGTGTCGTGATCTGAGAGACACTGAATATACATGCAGTCACAGATTATAATCTACTTTTCCACATAATTGCCAGAGATACTCTGCAATATTTTGATGTTCCTTAGATAGTCATCATACTGTGAGATCTCTTATTGTACTAATTTGTCTGTTGCTTCAACCAGGCTATGGTGAATTCTTTTACAATGTTATCATTGTCAAGTTGTTTTACACATAAAATAGAGATCCTGTGGCTTATGATAGCAAGATTAACTGTCATGTAAAACTACACACTCCTTCATCTTCAGAAACGGGCAAAAATTGGACAAGATCTGATTTGAAGGGTGGGTGGGGAAGAGTTTCCTAATGAAATGTGTTGCTGCCCGTTGAGATCTGTATGGTCTAGGAACCATATGTATGGGTTTTGGGGAGTCGTACCTCTGTGAGATAACACAATTGGTATTTGTAACTGCCACCCCACCCACAAGAAAATATAATAACAGGAGGACGAACAGCGAGGACTGCACAAAGCCGGGGAGTGGGAATAGACCCTTCTTCCAGAGGCCAAAGTGGGAAGCTCTCAGGTTTTGCACCAAGAAAAGGGACGCAGATTTAATGCATTTGATTTAAATATATGAAAATCAAGTAGAACAAAGGAACGCCCCGCTATAAGGCGGGTCAAAACTACAACAACTTCACAAACACAAGACATGCACTCAGCGTGAGGGGAAACTACCGTCGGGCCATAATAACTCTTTTGAGTTCAAGCTGAAGGTGCAGTTCCGACTGGTTTAGCTTTCTAGAGCTTGTCCACAAGTTGGAGCACTCACCGCCTTGTTTAGTGTATTAACACAGCATTGACTCGTCACTACTTAGTTCCCCCCAGCAAAATACCACACTTCACGATTTAAAACAATTTACAAACGCTCGTTGCTTTGACCAACAATTTATCTTCAAGTTGGCCCCTATGCCAACCACAACTCAACATTGAGCTCACAATATAGCTACTTGGTTTCACTTCCAGTATACGCCATTTTCCAAACACATTTGGAACATCTTAACTTAAACCTGGCACACTAGGCCGACCAAACTCAACATAGTTTTTCGGAGTTATGAGCTATATTTTAAGTTACTTCTTAAACCAATATATTTTGTGTACTGTATTCTTTGCCTTAGAGCAGACTCTAGGTGGAAGAGTCCGTCTTGTTGCGTCGTAGCTTGCATTTTTGGCTGTCACCGTGGAGGCCTGGGTTCGATTCCTGGCTTGGCTAGAAATTTAATTCTGATCTGAGGACTGGAAAGGGGTACACTCAGCCTCGTGAAGCAAAACGTAGAAGAGGCGGGTTCGATTCCTACCTGAGCCATTCTGAAAGTGGTTTTCCGTGGTTTCCAGACTTTGACAGCAGGCAAATGCTGAGATGGCACCAAACTTAAGGCCATGGCTGCTTCCTACCCAAATCCTACCTCAATTGCAAATACACACCCAAGTACATGGAGCTACATGATCATGATGTCGCATAGCCCCTGAATAATCAACAACAATCTCGGTTGAACAAGATATTATAATAAAAAAATAATCTCATTTGTGTATAGTGGGATAAAAATAAACGGATAAGAAGTTGGTTATATTGCTTGGTAAGAATATTTATAACTGCTCTTGTTTAGGTAGTGTATATATTAATATTTAATACTCTACTGTTGTTCCCTTTAGTGAGAGACTATGTGAAAAGTTTGAAAGACTGCCCTGGTTTGGAGGACAAGTTATCCCAGAAGAGTCACCCTCATGATGGAATGAGCAAGGAATACCTTTTCCCCCCACATCTCACTCCAGCACAGATTCATGATGGAATAAAGGCAGGAAAGCTTCTGCATGGCGCCTTTTATGCTTCAAGGGAGAATTTCCTCGAAGGAACAGTTAATGCCGAAGGTCAGGATAAAGCGGTAAGTTGTTGGTTGAATGATATTGAGATAGGTTGATATCATCAAGGATATATTCAATAAAGAGAAAACTCTTACTTTACAATGTGTAATAGGTTTATAGTTCAACAAAATGACAAGAGAATATTAATAGGACAAGAAATTTTATGTCTACGAATATACATAGAGAAATTATGTGCCTCAAGGGCTCACGTCTAGTGAGTTCGGGAGTTGGTGACCCCGAGGGTTTCCTGAGGTGGGTCCGGTCTTTCTCCTTCTTCCATTGCCTTTGGGGCAGTCCCTCTCTGCTTTACCTTTCCTATCTGCCTTTCCTGGCTCTCCTTTCTTCCAAGTCCCTTAATTCTCAATCTTCGAGGGTTGAGGGCATTTCCTTTCCCCCTGTCTTTTGTTTCCCTTACTCCTATTTTCGCTTTCTATTTCCTCTTCTAGTATGTTAGTTAGTTTTAGTTGTAAGTGTGTAGTTAGTTTGTTTATTTGATATAGTTCATTGTTCCATTAGACTGTGGTGTGTGAGAGTCCATGTGATTGTGTCTGGTGACAGTTACATTGTTTATTAGATATAGTTCATTGTTTCATTAGACTGTGATGTGGGAGGGTCCATGTGAGTGTGCCTGGTGACAGTTACATTGTTTATTAGATATAGTTCATTAGACTGTGATTTGCGAGGGTCCATGTGAGTGTGCCTGGTGAGACTCTTTTAGTGGTAGTATTTTGTTGTTGGTAGAACTTAAGTTTTTTTTTTTTTTTTCATTAGTAGAATTTTAGTATTTGGTTGCTAGTAGAAGGTTAGTATTTTTGTTAGTAATTCCATTCCCTGACCCGGTCGGTCGACTAGAAGCAGGCTGTGGATTTCACAGTAGAACCTCGATGCATCGTTCCCGGAACTGTCGTTTTCCCGTACACATCGTTCAATTTATTTAGTCCCGAAAATTTTCCACATAGTTAGTTAGTTATTGTTGTTTTAAGGGGCGAAACTACGAGGTCATCTGCCCCTATTTCCATATAAACTAATGTTAAATTTCCCCGCATCTATCGTTTCTCAAACTATCATTTTTCGCTTGGATCGTCAAAAAATCACTAGTCCTTGGCCTCAATTTTCCCGCATTGATCGTTTATAAGAAAAATATCTGCAAACGTTCCTTTGAATTTGAAGCGGCATAGAATAGCGGCAACCTGTTACGCGAGAATGTAAGAGGTACGAACGATTAGGAGTTCCTAGGCTTGCGCAAGTTTCTTGGCTGAAGCAAGGTTCAAGTAGGCTGAGCTGCAGTGCGCAGATTGTTTACGCGCAACCACACTATATAACCACGCCTACGAGCCTACAGGCGCTAACGATCCTGCTCGAAGCGTCAAGCCGTCATTGTGCTGTTTCATTTCATTCTGAGTGGTTCTGTGTAGTATCTTGGTTGTGTGTGGCGATTACAATGTTATCTGTTGTTCGTAATTACGGTGTCTTTCTCATTTTAATTCCTGTGTAGTATTGTTATTCAGGACATGTCACGTCCCGTGAAAAAAGGAAGAACTTACTCTCGAAGAACGCTTGAAAATTATAGAAGAAATTGAATCAAATCCTTTTGAAAAAAGAGTTGATACCGCTAAACGTCTTGGGTTAGCACCTTCAACTTTAAATTCCATATTTGCCAAGAAGAATGAGATAAGAGAGCAAATTGATAAATGTGGCAGTTCCAGCAAACAAAGGAAAACTGGAAGAGAATCTACATTCGCGGAGCTCGAGAATGACCTTTTCACTTGGTACCAGCAAGCAAGGGCTTCCTATATCCCTATAGATGGAACAATTTTATGGGAGAAAGCCAAGAAGATAGCTGCAAGATTGAAGATTGATAATTTTGCTGCATCGAATGGATGGATCGCTCGATTTAAAGTGCAACATGGGCTAGTCTTCCAAAAATAAGGTTGGCTCAGGCAAGGAAACATTTCTACAAAAAAGGAATCTGTTGACATTGAATATAGATTTAGGTATTAGGAAGTCATTTTTGAAAGCCTGTCTGGAGTGTGGCACTCTATGGAAGTGAAACTTGGGCTATTGGTGCAGCAGAAAAGAGGGAGAATGATGATCAGATGGGTAGATTGGGTTACAAACGAAGAGGTATTAAGACGAGTTGGAGAGGAGAGATGTGTCTCGCGACTGCTAATGAAGAGAAGAGATAGGTTGGTAGGACACATACTCAGACACCCAGGAATAGCAAGCTTAGTTATGGAAGGAAGGGTCAAGGACAAGAACTGTAGGGGTAGACCAAGGTTAGAATATGTTAAACAGATTGCCTCGGATGGAGGGTGTGGTAGCTATGTAGAGATGAAACGATTAGCTCAGGACAGGGAGACATGGAGATCTGCATCAAACCAGTCAAAAGACTGAAGACTCAATCCACAACAGAGTATACAACTTTCAGTATTGGTGATTAAGACTCCTCACGCAAGATGGCAACTTTCTGTAACAAGAAACGGGAATTGATTTTGAGAAAAGTCAAATGCATGGCTTGTATGATTTCGGAAAAGTAAGCTGCAGAATTTAGTGCTTAGATAATGATTATTATAATAGCCCATCATACAAATCTTCTCTTCAGTTGCTTCCATAGGATACGAGTAATAAAAAAATTATTAGATTTACAATTTCAGACTGATGCTATCTTGAACATTTGATCACATTTGAACACGAGTTTTGTATATACCAATATCGGAATAATGTTTCACTGTGGTAAATTTCATTGCTCTTGGGTGATTAGACCGCCAGTAAAGTCATCAAAATACCGTATTTACTCGCCTATAGGACCCCCCCTTTTTTTTCTTCTAAATGTTTAGTTCCAAAATTGCGAGGGGGTATTATAGACGGGAACTTCGCAAAATTCCATTATTTTGGGAAAGAGAGAGAGAGTAAAAATAAGCTATTTTATTTTGATGCTACATAGTAGGATATGTTAAATCAAAATAAACTAAGTTTACATCTTTAATCAGCCCATTATGAGACTGCCATAACCTCACTTTCCCGGCTATCCCCCAATGACTTTCACTACTATCCCTTGCTAAGCAAAAATCTTAGTATCGAAGAAATAGAATGAAATGGACAAAGTATCAGACATGAAAATGCAAACTTCATTTTTATTTCAACATAAGGGAGGTAGAATGCATCAATTAGGGAATGAGTGATCACTAGAGACCGGATTTTAAAGGGAAAAATATTCATTAAAAAAGGACCAAAAAAGGAAAAAAATATTCAATTAAAAAGGACCAAAAAAGGGGGAAAATATTCATTAAAAAGGGATTATTTAAGAATAGGGAACTGGTCAAGAGAATAAAGGAAATAAAAGGGTATGCATAATCAGAGTTAATCACTTCTAATTTAACTTTACTGCATTAAAGAATGGTGTCAATTACGTGTCCAACATTTGAGGATGTTAAGGATATAGGCCTATTCTCTTTTATGTAGTGTCCTTGTGTTACAGTGTTTATTGCATTAAGAATGAATTGAACCTGATGACATTTAACATTTCAATATGTTTGAAGGTCAAATTTTGTCTGAATTTAAAATATATTTATACAAAGAAAATGAGCGCTCAACATCAAGAGAAACCAGTGGGGAATACTTGGTTTTTACTCTAAACTCTAAATCAGTGCACTGCACTAGTTTTTCAATGTCTGGATTCTTTGATAAGCTTGCCTCAAGTTTTTCTTTTGCGAATCCCTCAAGCATGTTGTCAGTTCTTTCAACCACACTCCACTGTACCTCCTTGGATAAGCACTGTTCTTCCAGTTTTAAGATGGCGGCAGGAAGTAACTTGAACGTATGCACTGCGTACAGCTTTGTCTCCAAATTCGGGTCACTCAGCAGGTCCTTCGCTTGACCCACAGCTGCAGATTCAACATCGTCCAAAGGCAGTATAAATTCCTTTATCTTAGTGAAATTTTCACAAAGGAAAACAGCACATAAAATCCATGTCCCCCATCTAGTTATGATGGGAAACTTAGGTAGTGGTAGGCCTGTAACTTCTTTGTAAAGCTGTATTCTACTTGGAGCTTGAATCAATGTCTCTTAAGTTCGGATATGAAGGCATTTGCAACAATATATTCAACCCTTATTGCTTCACATACCCTATGCAAAGCATGAGCAATACTAGTTGTATGGTGGAAATTAGAATACATAGGCTTCAACTGTGCAAATGCTGAGACCATGTATGATGCTTGGTCCGTAACAACTTGCCACACTTGGTTGTACTGTGTTCCTGATGGCCAGAGTTTGAAACAACAGTCATTGAAACTCTGCATTATAGATGTAGAGTTTACTTTTTCCAATTCGTACATGGCAGCCAACATTGGTTTTGATGGATCTCCTGTCAATGGCATCACAAGAATGTTTAGAACAGCTCTTGAAAGTGAATCGGTTGCTTCATCCAAAATGAAGCAAACTGGAAGGTCTCCAACAACCTCCTTAACTTTTTGTACATTAGCTTCATAAATTGGTTGTAGGTAACTCTTTCTAAGTGTACTTTCATCAGGGACAGTGTGTTGTGTGTATTTTTCTTCATTGCTGGGTTATTTACCTTATTTAAAGGAATTCCTCACTGAACAAAGGTAAAGGTAACTGTGAGGTCACTGAAAAGTTTCGTTCCCTGCTTTTTTGTTCGGCCTTCTGAAAAGATTCCTGTAAAAATGACTGTTTGGAAACTTTCGCACGAATAGCTTTGTTTTTCTCATGTTTGGCGTACTTGAGATGCTGAATTATTCTGTCCTTTATATGTTTTCCATCTACTTTAACATCAATATCAGATAGAGAACATCGAATAACGGTACCATCCATCGATTAAATCGTACTTGAAACTGCTTACCGCTCTTCGCATTTTATTGCTAAAAGACGACTTCGCCATCACTATTACAAGCTACTGCTGCCACTTAACGGTGCGTCCTATTCTCTATGATTCTTTTTCTGCTACTGAGGCGAGCAAGCTACTGTAACCAAAGAGAATAGGCTGTAACTGCTTCACACATTCTGGAGGGGATGCGACGAGTCTAACAACACCTGCGGGTGGGGTGAGGCGGTGCAGTGGGCGAGTTCAACTCTGGGGTGAGTTTGGTATAGAACCCATGTTAATTCTTTCTTCCCTTATGCTCGTCGTCGTCGGCGGCGGCTTTAACTCGTTTCCGAGTATACATCTTCTTCCAAAACAGTCTAAAATAATCTAAGGTTGAGGTCTGTGGGCATGTTTGCGGTGACTGAACAGCTCAATGCGTGCATGAAACAAATGTCCACACAGATCACACAGAACTGTTGGTGGAGGGCGTGGCTGTGCTGCACGGAGCTTTCGTGCTTGTCGCTTGGCCTTAACAATTCTACGACGTTCTTCTTCAAACATTTTGACAGCAGCCGGGATGGTCTGGCGCCAAGTTGAACGATCTTTAGCAAGCTGGTCCCAGGTTTGTGGATCGAGACCTGTCAACTTCATATTCTGCTTAAATTGGTCCTTGTAACGTCTCTTAGGGCCTCCATGAGGTCTGGTGCCGGAGGTGAGTTCACCATACAGAACCTGGCGTGGTAGTCTCGTATCATCCATCCGATGGACATGTCCAATCCATCTAAGTTGATGACCAATGATGGATGATTCTATACTATTAGCAAGCGCTTTCTCAAGAACATCAAGATTGGTGATGTGGTCTTCCCACTTTATCTTCAGGATGGATCGAAGTTTCTGTTGATGGAAGCGCTCAAGCTTTCGGAAGTCATGTCGATAGAGGGTCCAGGTTTCACAGCCATACAGTTAGTTAGTTAGTTATTGTTGTTTTAAGGGGCAGAACTACGAGGTCATTTGCCCCTAAAACACACACACAGCCATACAACAATGTTGAGATGACAACAGCTTGGTACACCATGTGCTTCGTCTTCACGGTCAGATCTTTATTCAAGAAGACCCGGTGCGATAGTCGCCCAAATGCCGCATGGGCAGCACCGATTCTCTTCTCAACATCCTGCCCACAATTGCTGTGTACAGATAGCAGACTGCCCAGATACGAGAAGTGGTCTACCTGCTCCAATGGAGTATCTGAGATAGAAATGTTGAAGTGCGGAAGGGAAGTCCCTGGTGAGGGTTGTGCCAGAACCTTGGTCTTCTGAACATTAATGGTGAGACCAAAACGTTCACATGCATTCTTGTAGCAATTAACAGTCTGTTGCAACTCCACTGGCGTGAGTGTAGGCGATGCCGCATCATCTGCATACAACATATTGGTTATCTTCGTAACCTGAGTTAGCTTCTTGGAGCGAAATCGAGCTAGGTTGAAGAGCCCTCCATCAAATCGGTACCTGACATCTACACCTGGGATGTTTGTGGGCGATTTATAGAGCATTGCAGCCAAATACAATGCAAACAGTGTTGGAGCAAGTATGCAGCCTTGTTTCAGTCCATGAGTGATAGGAAATTCGTCAGAGATCTTATTTTGCTGACAAACCTGACCGGTCATGCCATCATGGAGAGCTTGGATTAGATCAACAAAGCGTCGAGGACAGCCAAAGCGTTGTAGCACCGCCCACATAGCTGATCTTGGAACTGAGTCAAAGGCCTTTTCCAGATCATAAAAGACTGAGAAGAGTGGATTCTGTTGCTCACTACATTTTTCTTGTAGTTGTCTTATGCAGAAAATCAAGTCAGTTGTGCTTCTGGAAGATCGAAATCCACACTGGGACTCGGGGAGGATCTTTTCTGAGATAACCTGAAGGCGGTTAAGTAAAATTCTGGCGAGAATTTTACCCACAGTAGATAGTAGCGTTATACCGCGATAGTTGCCACAAACACTACGATCACCTTTCTTGAAGATTGTGATGATAGTGGCGTTCTTTAGGTCACCAGGTACTTCTCCTAATTCCCAAATTTTGAGAATAAGAGTGAAAATCCGCGTTTTGAGGGACTGACCTCCAGCTTGAATTAATTCCAGTGGGATGTTATCTGGGCCAGGTGCCTTTCTTGGTTTCATTTGATTGAGAGCTACACTGAATTCCGTGTAAGAAGGAGGTACAGCCATCCATGGTTGTTCAGGATATTTCGGCACATCACGAAGGAAGTCTTCAGCAGCTGTTGAGGGACGATTTAGAAGGATGGAGAAATGTTCCTTCCAACGCTCTAAGATATCATGGCTGTCAGTAAGAGTGGCAGAGTTGTCAGCACTTTTTAGTATACCTGATGAAGAACGAAGTGGGCCATATATCTCTTTAATCCCTGCATAGAAGTTCCTCAGATCACGAGTATCAGATAGTCTCTGAAGTTCCTCAGCTTTCCGCTGCCACCAAGTATTCTTTATCTCTCTTATTTGTGTCTGACACTTACTCTTGAGTTCTAAATACAGAGCTGTCTTCGTATTTGAGGATGGGTCTTGAAGATGAGATAGATAGGCTTCCCTTTTGATGTTGATGAGATGCAAAATTTCTTCGTTGTTGTCATCAAACCAGTCTTGACTTTTCTGCTTTACCAAACCAATGGTTTCTTCAGCTGACTTAGTGATTATCTCCCTCAGATTGGTCCATTGTTCTCGAATGTCACTTGTTTTAACTGGATGATCTGATAGCTGGGCATTGATCATATTCTCAAAGTTTGTGGAAATAGATTCATCCTGAAGTTTGGAGGTGTTAAACTTTCCTCTGGATGGGGTTTGGAAACGCCTTGGTGGTTTTGGGCTGATGGATATCCTGAGTTTACAGATGAGAAGTTTGTGATCCGTCCAACAATCGTCAATATTCCTTGCTGTTTTGGTAATAAGTATGTCCTCCTTATCACATTTTGCCCCCAGAGGAGTGCGTCAGGCCTCGGCAGCCGGCACAGTTCATATCCTCGCCGCTAGATGGGGGCTTCATTCATTCCATTCCTGACCCGGTCGGAGACTGGAAGCAGGCGGTGGATTTTCATTTTCTTATCACATTGTCGGGTAATGACGTAATCAAGGATGTGCCAATGCTTAGAACGTGGATGCATCCACGTGGTCTTGAAGCGGTCAGGTAATCGGAATTGAGTGTTGGTGGTGAAGAGTTCATGTTCTGCACAAAGACCAAGAAGAAGAAGTCCATTGGGATTACAGGTTCCAAGACCTTGTTTACCCATCACATTTTGCCATAGCCGGTTATCTTTCCCAACTCTTGCATTGAAATCACCAAGGAGTAAGAGCTTATCTGTAGATAGTACCTTGGAGATGATTGTGCCAAGCTGGTCATAGAACTGGCCCTTAACTTCATCATCGGCCTTCAAAGTTGGAGCATAGGCAGATATGAGAGTCACGAATGAACCTCCAGAGAGTGGAATGCGGAGAGTCATAAGTCTTTCGCTGATTGCAGTGGGAGTAATTTGGAAATCATTAACTAGCTTGGTCTTTACAGCGAATCCTACACCATGAATACGATGTTCTCCCTCCTCCTTTCCCTTCCAGAAGATGGTATAACCTGATCCAAACTCAGTAATTTTTCCTACAGTGGACAACCTGGTTTCACTGAGAGCAGCGATGTCAATGTTGAGTCTGGATAATTCATGAGTAATAAGATTATTTGATTTAATGTTCAATCTCCGTCAATCAATACGGAGATTGAACATTAAATCAAATAGTACTTTGTCAATACGGACCAAAATGACACCAAATATTCCTGAGTAATAAGGGCCTTTCTTCTTTCAGGCCTGTCGTTATCTTTTAAGTCAAGCAAAGTTCTGACGTTCCATGTTCCAATGATAAAATTATGTGTCCTTATTGACTTGTTAGTTTTTGTTTTTCGACCGCATGAGGGGTGACCTGCTGGGTGCGGCCGCCCAGCCGGGCAGTAGATGTGACTTCCAATGTTTAGCCCACCTTTTCTAGGGCCTTCCCCATGTGGGGTGAGCAGCGGTAATCCTAAACAGGCCTGCTCAAACACAGATGCAGGACCGAACTCCTGAGTAGCCACAGAGTCCCAGGAAGACGACCATCACACATCTGCTGCCAACGTGCAGGTCCGAACTAGGGGCTTCCAGTTACACCCATAACCTGCCCCCACCATCCATATCCCATCGCCGTTGGACTTTAGAAAATAAGTGACTGATGGAAGAATTGCCAATGGCATGTATTTGTTTAGGGTGGATCACAACTTGCTAGGAAGTGACCCACTCACTATGATCTCGGAGTCGTGTCCTGCGGCACATATGAAATGAGACATGCAAGACCAGACACAGAGACTGCAACGAACTGCCACAGACTCAAAATATTACTGAGGTGCGCCTTCACAGCCAATTCGTCTGGCATGGCCTCTTCCGCCTTCACGACCGTTGGGAACCATAAAAGTAATGGATTCTTCTTCCGCCCGCTTTGCCGTTGGGCCTAAACACATGTGCCCCATCCGCCGTACCGAAGTTCATCTTCTCCGCCTTCACTGCCGTTGAGGTCTTCACTCGTAAACCTGAGCTGGGACCCTTACCAGATGATACACACTGGGCCAGTGCGCTCTGGGACTCACATAGGCAGGGGCGCCACTCCCTGGGTAGGGCTACCTCCGAAGAGGGTCCCTACCTGCTACCAGCTCCCTTACGCTACATCGGTATTTTATGCAGGCATTTTCCCTCAAAGTGAAATAAATTCATGAGGTTTTGCCGTATATTCTTAAAAAAAGGGAAAATAAGTGCAGATGTAGGAGAAAAAGGAACAAGGGCTAAAAAAGGGTAGTTAAAACACGGCAATCTTGAGTTAACCCATAGTAACGATTATTTCTTGTTCCCAATTAAATTAAAGAAAAAAGGTATTCCCTTTAAAATCCGGTCTCTAGTGATCACATCTCACTAACATTTGTAAACACGTATTATTCACATGTTTCACATTAATATACCAATAACGTATCATACAAACACTGACGGTTCTTGCAACAAATTAAATGTGTTTAAAATAAAGAAGAAGGCTGCAGTGAACACCACTTCATATACAAAACAAAAGAATGAAGGCAAGATACGAAGTCATAACTTTCATTGGCGGATTTTAAACTTGTAGTTTCTACTCGGCCAATAGTGTGTCATCTTCTATTGGATATTGCGGTATATGTACCGGTATGCAAAATGGCGGTCATATTGTCTGAATAACTAAATAATGTAACAAGCTAAATATTTTTGTCATAAAAGAGGATAAATTCCGGTTATAATTTTAAAAATGTTTAAGAATTCGTCAATTTCCAAGAATTAAGGAGGGGTACTATAAGCGATTTCCAAGAATTTTGTACTGTATTTGAAAATCACTTGGCTACAATGTTTTTTCTTTTGGTGTGTTTACAATGCTGTTGACTGAAACTTGCTGTTCAAGCTGGGGCTTCTGAGCTTATAGTCTTGTATTAGAGGGAAATGTAATGAAATACATCATCATGATGAGGAGACGTCCAAGCATGGAAAAAACATATTTTACTTGGACCACCTAAAACAATTTTTTTGTTCAACAGGCCATACATCCCAAGTGAAGTGATTTCCACATGCACAAACATTAGATCAATGCTATATAAGTGTGTTCTCAAGAACCTAGCACTACCAATGTGTTACTTTTTACTGATGCACACTCATGTTACTTTTCATGATTTATATGTTCTTTTTCACCTCATTTCATCCATTCACTCATCATTTTATGTATTTTTTATTATGATATCTTTAATTATGCTGGATTTTGCAACTTAATTTATGGCTGAAGAAGGGACCAGTACTAGAGGCCCCGAAACATGTACCATATAATAGCAAGTTTATAACTTGTTGTAAATAAATGTATTGACTAGGCTGAACAGTTTCTCCTTTATTATATAGTGAATCTGTCAATACGGAAAATGAAGTTCTTTCAGAGCACAATTGATGCCAGTTGCGTAAAATCATAAAAACCATGCCCGATCGCAAATTTGTGATCACAAAGACTGCGGGAATCCTGTCAAAGGTGATTGGGCACCCATCACGAAACATTCCGAAATCTACACGCCACTTTTCCCTTGACCGTGTACTTAAAAGCATACGGGGAGCGAGAAGTACATCAACCCACTTAGAAATGACTACGTAGCATCGCCATGCTCCTTTCTCCTCGTGATCCACCGTGAACTCCCTACCACAGCATAGGGACAGCGGAAATTATGGCACTGACTATACAACATGTCCTCAACTGCTCGTGAATCTTAACCATGCCCAACCTCAAGCTTGCCTCCGCCATTCTGCCAGGACAGATTTACAGGCAGTCAATCGTTCAATGGCCAGGGGCTGTGCCAATCGCATATTATCGCGTTCTCAGTGTCTAACCACTATGCCATTAAGGCAAAACCAGGATGAATGTCAAAATGTAAACGAAAGAGACACGCTGTAATTGAGTAGTTAGACGTCGATAAGAAGATTATGGTTTCAGATATTAAAACGAGGAGAATATTGTACGGAATTCGACTGTCGGTGAGGAAAACGGAGATCTAGGTAGTGCGGGAGTGATCCAACGGAAATCCGAAAATCTTCCACAGTCAACCTAGTGTGTCTGTAGTCACACTTATCTCTTATTTAGAAAGTTGAGATGAATATTCCTTCTCATATCTTGTTTTCTTCAAGAAATATACAATGTGAAATTAGAAAAAATAAACGATCTAAGAAATAAAAAGTGGTAGGCCCAAAAATCTTTTTTTTTTAGATATTAATATTGGCATAGTCCACACACCTCTACTCCTGTGTGTCTTACAATGCAATGTAACAAAGGGTTATAATTTTTTTTTTTTGTGTTCATAAAATACATATCAATATTTTAATCAATAGTTTGGTTTTTACTGGGTCTAAGAAAACATAACTGCGGATAATTCACGATTTTTGATAATTTGCAGAAGTTCGTGCAATAATAACCGCAAATTATCGGGAGTGCACTGTATAAGATTTATTCAATTTTTAGTCTTCAGGGCACCGAAACCTATATAACATTTTGAGTCTAAATATATTCTGTTGATGCCGCTACTGTTACGGAAGATTTTGACATTAGGAATCGGAACGCCATAAAAATCTGAATACGTATTTTTTTAAATGTTATTAACAGGGGTCATCATCATCATCATCATGTACAGTTTCCAGCCCCAGGCTGGGTCTGTTTGGAACATAAGCCTCGCCACTTAGTCCTTTCTTCCCACCATCTTTTCGCTGTCACTCTGGTCCAGTCCTCGCCTCTCTTCTTGACACATTCCTCCACTCCTTTCAGCCATCTATCTCTTGGTCTTCCCCTTGGTCGTTTCTTCTGCATCTGCATCTCATGTATCCTCTTGGGAATCTTCTTCTCTTCCATTCTCTTTATGTGTCCATACCACCTCAGTCTTGATGTCTCTATCCTACCTTGCAAGGGCTCCTCTTTCACCATTTCCCTGACCTTTTCATTCCTCACCCTGTCTCTTCTTGTTACTCCGATCCTACTTCGCAGGAACTTCATTTCACTTGCCTGTATTCTGCTTATGTTTCTTTTCTTCATTGCCCACGTTTCTGAAGCATAGGTCAGTATCGGGATATAGTAGCTTCTGTATAACACTTCCTTGCTTTTTTGTGGGACATCTTTATTCCACACTAAGCTCCTAATGCTTCTCAGAAATGCTTCTGCCTGTCTGCCACGTTCCGTAATCTCTTTGTCATTTCTCCCATTTTCCTCCACTATACTTCCCAAGTACTTGAGACTTTCCACCTTCTCCAGCTGTCCACCTCCAAGTGTTATCCCACTCATTGGTCTGTCCTTTTTCCTGGTCGTTAACAGGATCTCACATTTACTGATGTTGAACTTCCATCCCTACTCTCCCACTGTTTCTTCCCAAGCCTTCAGTTGCTCCTGAATTTCCTCCTCCTTGTTTCCCCAGACCATGAGATCATCTGCAAACACCATTGCTTTCATCTTATCTTCTCCTATCTTTCCTGCTATCCGTGTCATTACCTCGTCCATAACCACAATAAAGAGAAGGGGTGACAGCGCACTACCCTGTTTTAGACCACTCATTTGTCTGAACCAGTCTGTTCTTTCCCCTCCAACTTTCACACAACTCACACTTCCACAATACATTTCCTTCACTCTGCCTACAGTCCCTTTTTCCACTCCCATGTTTTCCATTGCTTTCCTAACCTTCTCCCTACACACACTATCATAGGCCTTTTCAATGTCCAGGAAGGCCATCAACATATCCTCTCCAAATTCGTAGTGGTGTTCCTGGAGCTGTCTCACTGAAAATATGAGATCCACTGTTGATCTCCCTGGTCTGAATCCATACTGCTCCTCTCTCAATTTTCTCTCCACTTTGGCTC
The DNA here is from genome assembly GCA_946902985.2 of Meconema thalassinum. Lineage (NCBI taxonomy): Eukaryota > Metazoa > Arthropoda > Insecta > Orthoptera > Tettigoniidae > Meconema > Meconema thalassinum. The sequence goes on along the minus strand of OX336391.1, from coordinate 37,919,814 downwards.
GTATTCTACTTTCTAATATCTTTTCATATATCTTGGCACAGTGAGGTATGAGTGTGACTCCCCTGTAATTTCTGCACTCCTTTCTGCTTCCTTTCTTAAATATTGGGACAATTAATCCTTTCTTCCAATCTTCTGGGGTCTTTTTCTCCTTCCATATCACCCTCATCACACGGTACAGCCACTGTTTCCCAACCTCCCCTTCTGCCTTCACCATTTCAACACTCACTTCATCCACACCCGGTGCTCTTCCTCCTTTCATCTTGTCTATAGCCATCTCCAGTTCTCTCCAAGTCAGGTCCTTTTCCATTCCTGTGTTGTCTTCTCCATCTTCCAATACATTGTCTTCCTCCCTATGACCATTTGGATTCAGCAAATCCTCAAAGTACTCTTTCCACACTGTCTTGAGTGTCCCTTTGTTGTGTACCTCATTTCCGTTTTTGTCCATCATTACCTCATCCTCTCGCAGACCTCTTCTCTTACTTTTGACCATCCCATAAAGTACTTTCTTATTTCCTCTGCTGTCTTCCTCCATCATCTCGGTTCACTTTACCATCCACTTCTTCCTCTCCTCTGTGACAATCTTGTTTGCTTCTTTCTTCTTTATCTTATAATCTTCCCTTGCCAGATCAGTTCTTTCCTGGAACCACACTCTGAAAGCCTTGTTCTTCCTTCCCACAGCTTCTTTTACTCTCTCATTCCACCATGGTGTCTCTTTACACCACTTTCTCTTGCTTGTTCTTCCACATACTGCCACTGCAGCTTCCACCATTGTGTTCTTGAATTGCTTCCATTCCTCTTCCCCTGTTTTAGGATTGTCTGTTGGCATCCTTTCCCTTATTATCTTCTGGAATTCTTCCTTGACTTCCTTTTCCTTGAGTTTCCATACTTTGATTCTCCTTTCCTGGTACTCTGTCTTCTTGCTATCCTTAACAACTCCCAGGTTCATTACAAGTATTCTGTGGTCGCTATCTAAGGCCTCTGATGGTGTTACCTTTATATCTCTGACACTTCTCTTCATTTCCCAGTCGTACAGCATGTAATCTACCAAAGATTTCTTTGTTAAATCACTGCTGTACCACGTTACCTTGTGGCTTTCTTTCTTCCGGAACCAGGAGTTGCCTACCACTAAACCGTTTCTCTTGCAAAAATCCAGCAACTTTCTCCCTTCTTCATTCCTGCTACCCCATCCTTCTGCTCCCAATACATTTTCATATCCTTGCCTTTCACTTCCTACATGTGCATTCAAATCTCCCATGACAATGATGCTCTGACCATTCAACTGCTGTTGAAGCTCCTCCTCAAAGTCTTCCTTCTCTTGAGCTGTACATCCAACTTGAGGGGCATATATCTGGGCTATCTCCAGGCTTCTTCCCTTTACAGTTACTCTGATCTTCATGATCCTGTCACTTATTCCCTTTACCTCTTCCTTCATTCCATCTCTCACAACTACTCCTACTCCGCTGCTCCTTCCTTCACTGTTCCCACTCCAGTACAACCGGTACCCTTTCCTCAGTTCTCTGCGACCTTCTCCTTTCCATCTTGTTTCTGCCAAGCCCAGTACATCCAGTTTCCTTCTCTCCATCACATCGACAATCTCCTCCACCTTTCCTGTCGGTGTCTGTATGTTTAATTTCCCAACTCGTAGTCCATTAGCATATCCGGGTCGTCATCGTTTGCATCCGTCCTTTCCGAGGCCTGTTCCTGTTTTGAAAGCAAATATGATATCCACTACTGGCTTGCTAGGCCTATCGTAGCTTCACCAGAGCCCCGTCAGCCGTCACTTTTCAGGGTTCCATAGAGCCTTCACAGCTACCGTAGCGGTCCCGGGGCACACAAAGTCCCCACTGTACTTCACCCCTACAGGCAATCCCCTACTTCATGCCGTTGCCCGTCTCCCACCACGTGGAGGAGGGGTTGGACTTGTGGGGTCGTTGTAGAGAATTGAAGATGGTCCGGGCGTGGACACCAAGAGCCGCTAATGAGCCAGCTTGGTGTTCCTAGGTGAATCCCCACTCGAGACACGGCACAAAGCTAGAAAAATTGCTGAGTTTTAATTGATTGGCTGTGAGAGCCAATACACCATCTTTTTGGAAGCCTTCATAGGGAGGTGAAAGGTAAAGCCCTGCACGGATGCGGATATCCGCGGATAAACCCGCGGATATCCGCAACATTTTTCGCCACGCGGATATAGTTTGCATGGCTGTGCGGATAGCGGATACGCTGCGGATAATGTTTCGAGTAAATTTGCGGATAGTTTTCAGAATACAATGAGGAACTTACGATAATATTATGTAGCCTATTGCGTACGAAATATTCAGGCACGTATTGCACTTATACACAGGGAGAATATTTTACTCATATGCTTTCAACTACATTTTATTAAGTACCGTATGTTTGTAGTAGATGGTCTTGACATCTCATCAATTCTCACTGCCATTAATACTATACGTACGAGATATAATGCTGTCAATAAGCCTGTTAGTTCATCGTGGTGACATCATTAACATTCCTCAAGTCAGCTTCTTAGCCATCTAAGCTATCCTGGAAGATCTGGTTCCATGTGTATCTGTAGATTTATTTCCAACTTGGCGCTGACACACGTTGACTGTGATATTTCAACGCAGAGAGTTATGACATCAACTATGTGAACATGGATGGGTCAAGAAGCAGAAGGATGATGACTGACTTGGAATTTCCGGCCAAATGTCAATCCCTTTCTCCAAGCGTAAAGAGAAGTTCACTTATTAATAGTGAATGTTACCGTGACCGGGAGTATGAAGATCATTTCATCAACATGGATTAACTATCTATTAAAATAAAACAAGGTGAATATTCAATAGTGCGTGAAACAAACTCAAGTCAACGATATGGCAGCCATTTGGTTACGTTTTCAATGGAAACTAAAAGGTGAACGATATAGTAGGGTGTCCTACACGTAAAAAAGTGTATTCATACTTACGACACAAATCAGGCACATCAAACTTACTGAGGCACAAGTGCAAAAGTACCGTAGCCGAAATAGTATAGCCAGTTTTTTGTCTAAAGCGGAGGTCAAGAAACCAGTAGCGTCATCCAACTTGAGTTCCTTGCAATGAAGCAAATTTTCAGGAACGACTTTCTCCTCAAATGTCTAAATGTGCATAAACACTTTATGCTTTATCTAATATATTAAAAATAATATTGAAACATCAGCGGATTTGGATTAAAGTCATGCGGATGAGGGGCGGATGCGGATAACAGTAATGCGGATGCGGGGCGGATGCGGATAACAGTCGTGCGGATGCGGGGCGGATGCGGATAACGTTTTGTTTATCCGCGCAGGGCTCTAGTGAAAGGCTCCTTGAGTTTTTTAGCTCTCAGAGTTAAGAGGCGCATGTGCAGTTCATAAGAAGGGAGGTAGTGCAGAGTTCGTTACTCCTGTGGGAGTCCGGGCATAGACATCAAGAGCCTGCTGATGAGCCAGCTTGGTGTTCCTAGGCGAAACCCCACACGAGACACGGCACAAACCTAGAAAAATTGCTGAGTTTTAATTATTACTCTCGCTGTGAAAAATGAATCCATTGAAACGAATCGGTTGTTATGGTGACAATATACACTCCTGTTTGTAGAAAGTGAAACACCAAGAACAAGAGATGTGACCACATTGCACTTTATCCCACGGATTAGGGACATGACAATACATTACTGATTAGAAGGACAGTACGGTACATGCATGTTGACGGTCGATCTTCAGTACGGCGTCGCGCCACCACGTGCTGCACTCAGAGCCGCTTAACGTCGTGGCATGGTATCACACAGCGCTTGAATACGCCTCGACATTTCAATCACTTAGTATGGTACCGCAGGCCTACACAACCCCTGTTCTGGGAGTGTCTCCGACCATTTCTTCTGGGTGTTTCACTTTCTACAAACAGTACTGTATATTTATCAGGAGCTGGGAGGAGAAAGGGCAAATCTGCAATAAGATTACAATCAATAGTTGCCTTTTCAGCAAGGAGGAGAAAAGGCGAATCCCTATATCCCTATATTCCCTATATATATATATATATATATATATTATAATTGTGAAAGTCTGTGTGTGTGTTAGTTTGTTACCTCCTGACACTAAAACGGCTCGACGGATTTGGGTGAAATTTGAAATGGAGACAGCTTATACCCTGGGATAACATATAGGCTGCCTTTCATCTGGAAATAAATCATTGTTCCCGTGGAACGGGCAACAAAACTGAAATGTCACCAAAAATACTCAACCGGGACAAAATATCGAAGTTGTCGCATAAAGACCGGACAAAGCTCATTTTACACCCTCCTTATAGGACACCAAAAACCACATTTTTAAGGCCCTAAAAGCAACAGTTTCAAAGATATTCGCAGAAAACTATCTTCACTCTGATAAACTGATGAACTAATGGCAAGTCCGTTTCCATGGCAACAGTACATCAAAGTATGACATCCAGTTTTCTATATATCCCTGTAGGAGGCAATGCCAATCCATTTATTATCTTTTTCAAGATATATATAAACACAATAAGAACAGGGTAGCGCACCTGCCTCTCATCCGGAGGCCCCGGGTTTGATTCCCGGCTCCGTCGGAGATTTTAGACACTGACGTGAGGGCTGCAAGGGGGTGCACTCTGCTTCGTGAGGACAATTGAGTAGGTGATAGTGAGGCAGCGCCCCGGTCACGAAGAACAAGATATACGGCCGAGGGGACACGATGCACTGACCGCGCGTCACCACAATATCTGCAGGCCAAATGGCTGGGAAGCGGTCGCATGATAGGCCTAGGCCCTTCATGGGCTGTAGTGCCAGGGGTACAAAAATTAGGGAAAGCGCCTTCTAATACCACCTTTAATTTTTAAGCACTACGATAACGGCTACTAAATAAAGGTAGCTATATAGCTACGTTCAATTTCATAAACACTGGGCTCACAAATCCCGTATAGTTAAGTACAAATATCAGTCTGGTCGTTATTTCAGTAGCAATGGAGCTCTGTGGCGGCTATTGCAGTTTCCGTAACACTTAAGGCATCCCGCTGTCTCATACCACAATGTGCACTTACAAAATTGTGAACCAGTCTATTTTACTGAAAATAATTTCTACGAGTATCCACTCCGGCAAACACCACACTCACTACCTTTTCCAAAATTTACACAAGGCATGATTTTTAAAGCACTCTTCTGTATGTTGAGGTACAGAGATATACCACATGGAAAGATACAATGAAATGTTGGCAAATCTGAGTTCAAGGAACTGCTGTTCAGAATAGGCCTTGTGTTAAATCTGCAGAAACTTTCGGTACAGGTTATGCGGCCCATGTTCGTAACATGGAATGTTATCCTTTGACAATGCATCTACACCGTGTGCGAGAACAATGCATTTCAAAGATCACTAAAAACACAATAATCAGGAAATTGGAGAAAAATTTAAAGTGGGAGCGAAGTTTCAAGGAGAAATAATGTCATCTTTGAAATTTGCTGATGACATCTTGGCCAATACGCCAAAGGATTTGAACGAGTTTTTGAATGGTATGGACTCCGTCTTGAAGGAAGAATTCATGATGAAAATGTAAAACAAAATTATTGGAATGCAGCCGAAATAAATCAGAAACCTCTATGGACATCAAATTGGCAGGTGAAACGCTAGGGGAAGTAGGAGACTTCTGTTACTGAGGAAGCAACATATCCAGTGATGGACAAAGCAAAGAGGATATAAAAAGCAGGTTGGCTCAGGCAAGGAAAGCATTTCTACAGAAAAGGAATCTTTTGACATCGAATATACATTTAGGTATTAGGAAGTCATTTTTGAAAGCTTTTGTCTGGAGGCTGAAACTTGGACTAATGGTGCAGCAGAAAAGAGGAGAATTGAAGCGTTTGAAATGTGGTGTTATAGGAGAATGATGAAGATCAGATGGGTTGATGGGTAACAAACGAAGAGGTATTAAGACGAGTGGGAGAGGAGAGATGTTTCCGGCGACTGCTAATGAAGAGAAGAGATAGGTTGGTAGGACACATATTAAGACACCCAGGAATAGCAAGCTTACTGTAGTTATGGATGGGAGGGTCGAGGACAAGAACTGTAGGGGTAGACCAGGGTTAAACAGATTGCCTCGGATGTAGGGTGTGGTAGCTATGTAGAGATGAAACGATTAGCTCAGGAGAGGGAGCCATAGAGGGCTGCATCAAACCAGTCAAAAAACTGAAGACTCAAACAACAACATTCAGGAATTTTAATTACTTAGAGAGGTATGTGAGGCAAAGGGGTTGTTGGAGAATTTCAATCCCTGGGATGTAACACTGGAAGAGACTGCATAATGTACATCAACGGCCAAGGTGAGAGATGTTTTACTATAGGTCTGTTAATAGCGACATGTTGACGTTGAAATTATCAATAAGTGTGCAAAATTACACCCAGAATAGCTTAAGGAAAAATACTTTTAATTCCCCATATTTCGATAGGTTTGCCATTCCAGTGTGCAAGAGTGCATTTCCCTCTTCAAACAATATTCGCAATTTATATTAACAAAGCGCAATGACACACACTTAACAGCAGCAGGTGTACATTTAGACAAAACCATTTTTCCCATGGGCAACTGTATGTTGCGTGCTCGCGAGTATCAAAATCATTATGTCGCAGCAGAAGATGGCAAAACCAAAAACGTAATTTTAAAATGTGTTCACATAATGTAACATTGTACCCTGCAGACGTTCACAACTTTATAAAATTCCCACTTTGCTGCTCATATCAATATACTGTATGTATCAGAATTTTCAGAATTAGAATGGACCCACCTGTAGCCGTGATTGATGTAATATCAGCAATAATGCATCGTCCCCATTGTCTTGATCGCGTGCGAAGCCGCGGGTACCTGCTAGTCTGCAATAAGATTACAACCAATAGTTGCCCTTTCAGATGGGAGGAGGAAGGGCGAATCTGCAATAAGATTACATACAATATTCTCCCTTTCTCCTCTGAGCTCCTGATATCTATTATTAGGTTGATATTTTTATCGCTAAGAACTTGCAAATTTCAAAGTTTGGCACAAAAATTTTGCATGAAGAAAACCTGTTAAATAATTTCGGAAATTGTGGGTACACATAGTCGGAATAGTTAACAAATAGATGGAAAATGGAGAAAAAGATGAAATTTGCAGTTATCGCAGTTGGGATTTTCTGCTATATCTACTTATTTGTGATGTTCACTACAAAACCGAGTGAGTGTGTCCTGTCTGGCTTTACACCACATCACCACACTGCTCTCCACATAGCAAGCAGGTGCACTCTTTGCTATTATTTAGTTTTGATGCACACTTTATGGTGAAAACCATGCATCGAAAATCTGATCACTGTATGTTGTAAATCGTACAATGCCTTAGTCCATTCAGACGAAAGCATCGCATCAGTGGCGTAAACGTTGTTCAATATTATGTATGGTATTCTCTCTTCCTTTTCATTTTTGTCAGCAGAGTCTCATATTTAGGCATTACAGGCAGCAGCAGGTTTAGTCTCATGTCTTCAACAAAATATGTTTCTCTAGATCAGTGTTTCCCAAACTTTTTTGTGTGTGTACCTCTTTAAGAGATAAGAATCTCTCGCGTACCACCACCACTATGTAGCAGACCAAAAGATGGATTGTAAATTGTGTTTGTTAGAGTTAGACTGTAAGAGTTAAAGTTCAAATAATAAAAAATGTGTCCAGTTGTTTTATTATTTATTACAATAAATATTCAATTCTAACAATCATAAATGACACTGTACAAATAATATTCATTAAGAAAACTCTTAATAATTAAACATAAAAACCAAATATCAACTAACAATTCATAATGTTGAATTTTGGGCTTATGCCGTGTTTATTAAATTAAAATTCGACGCGTTTCGAAAGAAACCATGCCTTTCTTCGTCAGGAATAATCTGGAATACGACAATGATTGCTAAGAGAAAGCAACAAAGAACATATAGAAGGTGCCCAAAGATGGACGCCATTATAGCCCCATGTTAGGGACAACGGAAAGCAGCAGTGAATTACTTTCTCAGGGTTCTGATAATAGGTAGCCAGGATTCACTAAGATTGTAGCCGGTGTCGCGGTTGAAATTATCTGGGTGTTTACGTATTTCAACCGCCTCCCTGATGATTCTGGGACGATATTGCTTTATACGGGCAAGAACATCCACTCCTTGGAACATGACATCATGGCCAGGTGTTAATGCATGATCGGCAACAGCTGATTTATCAGGTTGAATGAGCCTGATACATCTATTATGTTCCTTAATGCGAGTGCATATTGTTCTCGAAGTCTGCCCGATGTAAACCTTACAGGGAACTCTGTAGATACCCGGTTGTTGCAATTTAGGCAAACTGTCCTTAGTTGGTCGACAACCGGGTATCTACAGAGTTCCCTGTACTTGTGGCAAGGTTTACATCGGGCAGACTTCGAGAACAATATGCACTCGCATTAAGGAACATAATAGATGTATCAGGCTCATTCAACCTGATAAATCAGCTGTTGCCGATCATGCTTTAACACCTGGCCATGATGTCATGTTCTTGCCCGTATAAAGCAATATCGTCCCAGAATCATCAGGGAGGCGGTTGAAATACGTAAACACCCAGATAATTTCAACCGCGACACCGGCTATAATCTCAGTGAATCCTGGCTACCTATTATCAGAACCCTGAGAAAGTAATTCACTGCTGCTTTCCGTTGTCCCTAACATGGGGCTATAATGGCGTCCATCTTTGGGCACCTTCTATATGTTCTTCGTTGCTTTCTCTTAGCAACATTGTCGTATTCCAGATTATTCCTGACGAAGAAAGGCATGGTTTCTTTCGAAACGCGTCGAATTTTAATTTAATAAACACGGCATAAGCCCAAAATTCAACATTATGAATAGTAACATGGGCCGTGAAAGTCTAAATGACAATATCAACTAACAACTTCAGTGTGAAAGGTGAGCTTGAAGATTAAAAGCCAACTCAGGAATGTCTGGTTTAAGATTGCTGAGTCTCAAACGAAGTGCCTATTCCGGTATTTATTCTTGAGATAAACAAGTGAAGGAAATGCTGTCTTACACAAGTACGAAGTAGTGAAAGGCAGTAAAAATCGAACTGCTTTGTCAGCTATGTCTGCATAGTCTGCACGCCTCTCAACCCAAAAGTTCACAAGAGCCAGTTTCGAAAAAGCTTGCCTTAGTTCTGAATCACAATCCAATTCATAAAACTGCTCCTTAACTTTGGCCTTAAAGTCCTCCGGCAACATATCAATGTTTTTATATTTTTAAATTTTATATTTTTCGTAAAGTATCTAATAGTTTTTATATTTTTCGTAACATTACCGTGTACGTCTGCAGCAGTACGAACGCTGCTCTAGATAGACTTTCAGTATTACCTATGCAGTGGCCAAGCCCCTGTATCTCTTGTGTATAATGTTTCAGATTCTGTTGCAAGGCTATGTGGGACTGAACAGGGCTGTTGATGGAGACACAGTGGCTGTGGAACTCTTCCCGGAGGAGGAGTGGTCCACTCCTAGTGACATAGTTCTACAAGATGAGGAGGATGATCCAGGTTCGTAATACTGGTGCAAAATTTCCTTCTACGATGATGATAAAAGTTTTTCTTATGGTTAGAATGGACAGTTAATTATTAGTTGTGGTTTTCTGGTATAAGTATTATCCTTTTTTGACCCTCCAGATTATTGGAGGGAACCGTATGATATTTGTTACTTTTGAAATTTGCCTCTTTCAAACCATCTTGTCGCACCTAATCCGAGTTCATTGAGCTAGTATCTTCTTGCTTCAAACTTTGCTTTCTCCTGGGATAAGGTAAGGTAAGTTCTGTAAAGACGAATTACTGATGAATTTACCGTTAATTAATGTATACCAGTGCTTTCCAAACAGGGTGTCGTGAGATTCGTCGTACTTACAAATTCAGCATAGAAAACGAGATTGGTTGGTTCCTCAGTTTGGCTGCGACAACGCGGTCATGCAGCCCTGTGTACTTTGGGTGTGTGATGATTGAATCTGTCTGATAACCGGTGTTAATTGTGATGTCTGTATTTGTGTGTATTATCTGTAGTTCAGGTAAGGACTGCAGACGATCAATGTCAAGTAGTGCCTACTTTTGCTACCAAATGATACCATCGACACCTAGCTGTGAACTTGGCTACTAGATGCCACCGCACCCAGTACCTGGCAGCGAACGTTTGAACTAATAGAGCGTTAATCAAATCCAACCTACAAATTTTAGCTTCTCACAATTGTAGTAAGTGGAAGGTTCTTGTACATGCCATAAATCTATGACATGGGCCCGCTGGCTTTACTTCCCCTCCGAAGGAAGGCATACTGAGGGATTTTTAATGCCCTTAAAAAATCGACGACTTCGGCCTGGTTTGATCCCGCAACAGAAAACTAATAAAGAGCCTGTGAGAAAATAGTAAACTTGATTTCCCTCGTTGGGTGGATTAGCCGCATGATCGAGGAGTTGATAAGCACAAACTTGGCACTATATACAGTAGGTATGTCTTTGTTCTCAATGATGTATGTTGGCGATAACTATCGGTTTGTTGCAGTTTTCTACGATGCATTCTTGTGGAAGTGTGTTTTCTGTTGTTCCTAATACAAAAACAGTTCAAGGTGAAAGTTTGAGATGTTAGATAAGGAAATGCGTGTAAATTTGTCCCGCATCCGACCTGATATACAGGTGTTTAATATAACCTATTATACTTGGAAAATCATATATACTATAGGCCTACAATGAAAGGTTTAAATTTCTTTAAAATGAATCTCCTGTGTTAAAGTAGTCTTATGTTCATAATTAAAACAATTAAACGGGTGCCATGTAGAATTATGTGTGCTAATAGGGTGTTGCCATGAGAAAGTGTTCGGAAAGCTCTGCTGTATACTTTCACTGTTTCTGCCTTCGCGCAAGCATCGACCAATTGCCAATGGAAGGTGTCCGTGCTCCTGGCTGGCCGGTGGTCCCCCTACAACAAAATGCTTGCTCTGTAGTATGGACATATTATGTTGTTTATTAAAGGTTTTCTCTTGATAATGACTTGGATCCACACCACCCTTCTATATTTGGTCACTAATCCAAACTTGAGAGATAGAATTCGTTCCAGGACCAGCTTCTCAATATATTAACTACACACTTACTCCCATAAGTCCAACCCCTCGTCCACGTCGTGGGAGACGGGCAACAGCACAAAGTAGGGGATCACCTGTAGGGCGAAGTACAGTGGGGACTTCGTGTGCCCCGGGACTGTTATGGTAGCTGTGAAGGTCCTACAGGAACCCTGAAAAGTGACGGCTAACGGGGCTCTGGTGAAGCTACGATAGGCCCAGCAAGCCAGTAGTGGATGAAACCAAATGCTTTCAAGAATGGAACGAGCCTCAGACATGATGGATATAATAGACGACGACACGGCTGAAAACACGGACTAAGATTTGGAACATTAAACATAAGAAAGATGACGGGGAAGGTGGAGGAGATAGTGGATATGATGGAAAGAAGGAAGTTGGATTTATTGGGATTGGCAGAAACAAAGTGGAAAGGGGAAGGAAGGAGAGGACTGAGAAAAGGCTATAGACTGTACTGGAGTGGGAACGAAGAGGGAAAGAGGAATGGAGTGGGAGTAGTAGTACGAGATGGTTTAAAAGAAGAAGTGAGGAGAATAAGTGATAGGATGATGAAAGTGAAAGTAGCACTGAGGGGAGAGACCGTAGAAATAGTGCAAGTGTATGCTCCACAAGTAGGCTGCGCCTCTGAAGAGAAAGAGGAGTTTGAAGAGGAATTGCAGAAGCAGCTGGTAGGAAGAAATATGATTGTTATGGGGGATCTGAATGCCCATGTAGGAAGAGAAAGACAAGGTTAGGAGTGTTCTAGGACCAGAGGGTTGGGGTGGAAGAAATGAGGAAGGAAAGGGACTGTTGGACTTCTGCCAGAGGAACAGCCTGCTAGTTGGGAACTCCTGGTTTAAGAAAAGAGAGAGCCACACAATCACATGGTACAGTGATGACTTGACCAGGAAGTCGGTGGTCGACTATATACTGTATGAGAAAGAACTAAATAAGAACATCAGGGACATCAAGGTTATAACATCGGAGAACCTGGATAGCGAGCATCGATTGCTGGTAATGAACCTGAGAGGGAGTAAGGAGAAGAAAGGGACTGAGAACCAGGAAAGACTATAAGGATATGGAAACTGAAAGATGGTTCGAGTACCTCAAAATGGTAAAGGAAGGAATTCCAACAGATGAAGAAAGAGGGGTGGAAGAGGAATGGGCTAGATTTAAGAAGACACTAGTAGGTGCAGCAGAAGCAGTATGTGGGAGGACAAGGAGTAAGAAGAGGTGGAAGGAAACACCATGGTGGAATGAGAAGACAAAAGATATAGTAAGGGAAAAGAATAGAGCCTTTAGGAGGTGGTATCAAAATAGGACGCTAGAGACAAGGGAAGAGTACCAGGAAAGAAAGAAGGAGGCGAAGAGAGTAGTGGCTGAGGAGAGAAGAAAGTGGATGGAAGAGTGGACAAAGATGATGAAGGAGGATAGTGAAGGTACAAAAAAGGTCCTGTATGGGATGGTAAAAAATAAGAGGCGGAAGGATCCTAAGGATTATGTTAGAATGGTGAACGAAAGGGGACAAGAGATAGAAAATAGGAAAGAATTGAAGAAAATGTGGAAAGAATATTTTGAAGAACTACTGAACCCAAATGGAAAAGATGGTGAGGAGGAAGAAATCGGGGAAGAGGAAGATGAACTGCAAACAGAAAAGGACTTAACATGGAAAGAAGTGGAAGATGCAGTGAACAAGATGAAAGGAGGGAAGGCACCGGGTGTGGATGAGTTGAGTGTGGAGATGGTGAGAGCAGCAGGAGAGGTGGGGATACAGTGGTTGTACCGAGTGATGAGGACAGCATGGAAGGAAAGGAAGACCCGAGAGGTCTGGAAAAAAGGAATAAATGTCCCGATCTTCAAGAAAGGTAGTAGAACAGATTGCAGAAACTATCGGGGAATAACACTGATGAGTCATTGTGCAAAGATCTTCGAGAAAGTTTTGGAAAAGAGAATTAGGACAAGGATAGAAAGAGGGATGAGGGAAGAACAACATGGCTTCAGAGCAGGAAGGTCCACAGTGGATTTGATTTTTGCTGTAAGGCAGTTACAAGAACAGCACTATGAGTATGGAACAGATCTACTGATGGCCTTCCTGGACATTGAGAAAGCAAATTACAGTGTATGCAGAAACAAAGTATGGAAGTCCCTGGAGGATAGAGGAGTAGAGAAATGGACTATAAAGAGGATAAAGAAGATGTACAAGGGAAGCGTGAGCTGTGTGAAAGTGGGAGGAGAGAGATCGGACTGTTTGGAACAGAGAAACGGCCTGAAACAAGGAAGTGCACTGTCACCGTTACTTTTCATTGTGGTGATGGATGACATAATGACCCGAGTGGCACAAGTAATTGGGGAAGGAAAGATGAAAGCAATGGTGTTTGCAGATGATTTGATGATTTGGGGAAACAAGGAGGAGGAGGTACAGGAACAGTTGGATGTGTGGGAAGGAATAATACAAGGATATGGGATGAAATTTAGCATAAATAAGAGTGAGATGGTGATCACAACAAGGAAGAAGGAAAGAACCACAACAGGAATAACAATTGGTGGGGAACAGCTGAAGAAAGTGGAGAGTTTCAAGTATCTGGGAAGCCTGATACAAGATAATGGAAGAAACGATAGAGAAATAAATGAGCGGGGGAGACAGGCAGAAGCATTTCGGAGGAGTGTGAGAAGCATGTTATGGAGCAAGGATGTCCCTCTGAACAGCAAAAAGGTCATATATCGGACGTACTATGTCCCTATCCTGACGTATGCCTCGGAGACCTGGGTTATGAAAGGAAGGGAGAAGAGCAAAATACAGGCCAGTAAGATGTGGTTCTTGAGAAGCAGTATTGGAGCTACAAAGATGGACAGAATAAGAAATGAGAGGACCAGAGAATTAATGAAGGAGGAACCATTACAGGATGGTATAGAGAAATCTAGACTTAGATGGTATGGACATGTAAAACGAATGGAGGAGAAGAGGATACCCAGGAGGGTACACGAGATGAAGTGGGAAGGAAAGAGACCGAGAGGAAGACCGAGAGACAGGTGGCTGAAGGGAGTGGAAGAAAGCGTGAAGAAGAGAGGAGAAGACTGGACAAGGGTGGAGGCTGAGAGATGATGAGAGGACAGAAGACGTTGGAGAGGCTTGTGTTCCAAACAGACCTGGCCAGTGGCTGGAAACTGTGCAAGATGATGATGATGGTGATGATGACTTACTCTGGTTGCCCCATACTCGCTACTAACAGTTGTCAAGGCTTCCAAAAATCATTGCATTAAAAAAAATAATGATGAAAACCGAAGAAAATGTGGACATGCTATTCAATTTCAAAATAAAGAAATGTTATAGAAAATTAATGTTTCAATACACAAAAAGAAAATTCTCTTTCCTTCAGTACTAAATTAATGCACAATTCCATTTTTATAGGCCCACGTAAACAGGATGGAAGCTTGTAGTTTACTGTGACCGTTAATCTCGCGATCATGAGCCACGGGACCTCCTTTTTACACGAAATCCAAACCACAGGCCATGGCATTTCACTTCTAAAATCTCACATGCTTTGACTGGGAATTGAACCCGGTTCGCCTTGGTGAGAGGCATACAGCTTGACCGCTGTGACCTCCCCCCCTATACAGTTACTGTTGAAGTCCAAAAGTTGTTCATCTCTCATATGTGGGAAAAGAAGACTAATTGCTGTAATATTAAGCCTCTAACAGATGGGGAAGAAAAGGTTGTGAGATGAAAAGCTTTCATAGAGTGTTTGTATAAGGGAAAGGAGATTGAGAATCATGTAATGGAAAGGTGTCGTAGCAGGCGGAGAGGTGATACTCCGACGTGGCGCGTCCCAGGTGGCGGATAGGGGGGTCCTCACCGGCTTGCCGGCGGACTTGAGCAAAATAAAATAGCTCTCGCGGACCAAACACACAACAACCTCTACGGTTAACAACCGCAGTTGTAACTCGGAGCTTGCTCCATACAAGGTTGACTACCTTTGAAAGTCAAACATGGAAGGAAATCTTTTAAGGAATAATCCACCGAGACTGCATTCGGACGGGAGGTCACCTGAAAGATACCCTAGATGAGTCGGAGCATCTAAAAATACCCCCGACAGATAGAAAACCCAAATTTAGACTGAAGATAGGACAGATAAACTATATAGCAACACACAATATAAATTCCATCATACAGCCAGGAAAACTCAAAATGTTGACAGACGAAATGGATCGCAAAGGGATTCTAATAACTGGGCTTCAAGAAATGAGAAACACCGATCAGGAACCAATAGAATCACAAGGGTATAGAATTTACAAGGGAATACCAGGAAAAAGAGTAATGAAGCAATGTCCACAATTCGGAACAGGATTTGTAGTCAATCTCAAAATAATTGAATCCATCATAGAATTTAAAGCATTATCCCCTAGGCTCTCGACACTAACTCTAAAAGCTGCAAATAGAACATATACCATTCTAAATGCCCATGCCCCAACTAATGATAAAAATAATAAGAAAGAACACAAAGATGATGTGGAGAGATTTTGGGAGCTTTTAGATCAGACAGCAACAAACATAAATAAAAGTCACACCAAAATTTTAATTGGAGACTTTAATGCCCAGTTAGGAAAGGAGAAAAGATATAGAGACATAATAGGAAAATGGCCAGCACAGAGAAGAACTAACAGGAATGGCATAAGACTGGTGGAATTTTTCAGGAACCATGATATGATCTCCAAATCAACTTACTTCAAGAGAAGACCAAATAAACTCAAAACTTGGAAACATCCAGATTGGAAAAAAGGTGAATGGCAACTAGATCATGTTTGTATGGATAAGAACTATCACAGGGAGATCTACAATGTGAAAGTTCTGAGAGGAACAGATACTGGATCGGATCATTACATGATAAAGATTAAAATTAAATTTACCCCGTTGACAAAGAAAAAAACTCACCTAAAAAAGAAGGGAACATACGACCCTCATAAACTAATAAATAACAAGGGATACACAGAACGAACTAGATATATTAAAATAACAGATGATCTAGAGGAAATAGTTCCCGAATTGAAACAAATAGCTGAACAAGTAGCCCCAATAAATCCAAGGAAGAAACACCAATGGTGGAACGATGAGTGTGATAATGCAGTGGAAGATAGACATCAAGCCTGGTTACGGTATCAGAGTCAAAAAACAGATGAATCACACTTGGATCTCATAAAACAAAGGAAGATAACTCAAAAAATAATACGAGGGGTTAAACGGCTATACCAAAAGGTTATACTTCTGATGATCGAAACAAATAGCTCGAAAACAAACTCAAGAGATTACTACAAAATTTTTAGCAAACAACTACAAAGATATGAACCTCCAACATTAATGTTAAAAGACAAAAATGGCGAGTTAGCTCATAGTAATAAAAGAAATACAGAAATTTTAGCAGAAACATTTAACAAGTTGCTAAATTGCGAAGATCCACCAGAACTGCTTCAAATAAATACAGACACCACTATTAAAACACCATCAGAAAACATAAATCCACCCACAATCCAAGAAGTCTACAAAGCGCTGAGAGAGCTCAAAAACTACAAAGCGAGTGGAGAAGATCAAACATTTGCAGAATTGTGGAAATATGCAGCAGAACCAGTAAAAATTTCATTACACCAATGCATAGTGAACATTTGGATCAAAGAAGAACTGCCAGACCATTGGACTACTGCTATAATACATCCATTACACAAGAAAGGAGAAAAATCAAATCCTGACAACTATCGAGGAATTTCCCTTTTGGATATTACATATAAAATCATGTCACGAATTCTATATAATTGTTGTAAAGATCAATTAGAACTGGAAATAGGAGAATATCAAGGTGGATTTCGGCCATGGCGAAGCTGCCCTGAACAGATAATCACCTTAAAATTAGTAATGGACTACTACAAACGTAGACAAAAACAGCAAGTCATAACCTTCGTAGACTTCAAAAAAGCTTATGATTGTATACATAGATCTTCATTGCTGAAAATACTAAGGAATTTCGGACTCCATCCCAAATTAATAAAAATTATAAAACTAACTCTAACAAACACCAAATCTAAAGTAAAATTCAGAGGAGAAATATCTGAACCGTTTACGATTAAAACAGGATTAAGACAAGGAGATGGTTTATCGCCTCTACTTTTCAATTGTGCTTTGGAATATGTAATGAGGGAATGGTACAGGGAAAATCCTAGGAACATAAGAATTGGAACCAAGAAAGATCAAATAGACTTAAATTGCTTGGGATTCGCAGATGACTT
Organism: Meconema thalassinum; assembly: GCA_946902985.2. NCBI lineage: Eukaryota > Metazoa > Arthropoda > Insecta > Orthoptera > Tettigoniidae > Meconema > Meconema thalassinum. The sequence continues at coordinate 37,902,423 of OX336391.1, read as the reverse complement.
AGCGTTACTGGCTAATAATATTCAAGAAGCCAGAAATCAAATAATAAGCCTACAAAATATAGCACAAAAAATTGGACTTCAGATATCATTTGAAAAGACAGAGATAATGGTAGCAAATCCACTTGTAATCAATCACATAACAGTAAATAACAAGAAAGTTAAAATAGTGAAGCAATTTAAATACTTAGGAGAAATTATAACTTACAACTTGGATGAGAAACCTGCATGGCAAGAAAGAACTAATAAAATGATAAAAGCCCAAAAGTCTGCATATAAAAGAAAATGTCTATCAATCGCAACAAAATTAAAACATTACAAGACGGTGGTTCAACCAGAGGTGACCTATGGAAGTGAAACTCTTTTTAATGTTACTCAGAAAAACAGAATCGACAAAATTTTAAAAGTAGAAAGAAGAATAGCTAGAACATGCATAAATAAAAAATATCAGAAAGATGGACAGTGGCAGATAGTACCAAATGAAGTGGTATACAGAGAACTGGAGCCCATCACTGATACTATTCGGAAGAAACGGCTTTGTTTCTTTGGTCACATCATGAGGACACCAGAAACCGGGTTATCTAGAAAAATTGTAGTGAAACTTTGGAATATGAAACAACAAGTAGGATGGATTAAGGAAATTAGAGAAGATATGAAAGAATTGGAAATAACCTTGGATGACTTGCAAAACAAAACAACAAAATTAAAAAAACTGAGAGATATAAAAATAAGATTTCAGGCTAAAATAGACAAACGTAATACAGTAAAAAGGGTATTTACAGATGAGGAACGCCTGAGAAGATCAGAGCGAATGAAGAGCTACTGGGCGACTCGGAAAGGAAACTTACCGAAGAAGAGGACCAAGAAATGATTGACTGAAGTGGTCCAATGAGGCCGTAAAAGCAGAAGAAGAAGGAATGGGAGGAGGAAATTGATGAGGATGCAAAAGGAGATTTAATATTTAGATCAGAATTTGACAGAACATTGGAAGACTTAAGCAGGAACAAAGCACCAGGCATAGATGATATACCGATTGAGATGCTGCGCTGCATAGGAGATGAAGGTCTGATCAGGTTATTTCACTTGGTGTGTAGGATTTATGAGATAGGTGAGGTACCCTCTGATTTCAAGAACAGTGTTTTCATCCCTATACCAAAGAAGGTGGTAGCTGACAGATGTGAAGATTACCGTACAATCAGCTTCAAAGATCCTGTCTAGAATAATTTACAAGAGGATGGAAAGCCAGATAGAAACGGAGTTGGGTGAAGACCAGTTTGGTTTCAGGAGAAATGTATGAACAAGGGAAGCTGTACTAAGTCTTAGGCTGATTTTGGAAGGTAGAATAAGGAAAGATAAGAGAACGTTCATGGCTTTTGTAGACTTAGAAAAGGCTTTTGATCACGTTGATTGGACTAAATTGTTTGACATTTTGAAAACGATTGGAATAAAGTACAGGATAGGAAGGTGATCTACAATCTATACAGAAACCAGACAGAAGTCATTCTAGCTGATGGACATGAGAGAGAAGCTGGTATTCAGAAAGGTGTAAGGCAAGGCTGCAACTTATCACCCATACTTTTCAATCTTTACATTGAACAAGCAATGAAGGAAATTGTAGAAGAATTTAAAGTGGGAGTGAAGATTCAAGGAGAAATAATTTCAACTCTGAGATTTGCTGATGACATCGTCATCTTGGCCGACAAGCCTGAGGATTTGAATGAGTTTTTGAATGGTATGGACTCCGTTTTATAAGAATACATGATGAAAATTAATAAATGTAAAACAAAAATACTGGAATGCAGCCGAAAAAAATCAGAATCCTCTATGGACATCAAATTGGCTGGTGGAAAGCTGAAGGAAGTAGGAGACTTCTGTTACTTAGGGCCGGTTGCACCACGAGGCCGCTTAAACCCTGCTTTGCTAAGGGTGGCTTACGGTTAAGCGATCTTAAATACGACGGCTTAAGGCTGGGTGTTGCACCAACTCGTCTCGTACTTCACTTAGGTGAACTGAGTTTACGAAGGGAGTCAAAGACCTTCGTTGCGTGAGTAATGCTCCCTGCAGCAAAGAATAGTGAAACCTTTCGACAGTATATCGTTCCCGTGTGTAATGCCAATATAATCTCGCGCTAACAGATTGCTCTGCATATTAATAATGCGCAATATAAAGCAGAAAGTACAACTGAAGCATCCAGAGATATATTTGATCGCTATTATTGTATTCGTGGCATGTGTATGTATGAAATAATCCTCACAGTTTTAATCTTCCAATATTGATTCTGTTTGTCATGTTGGTCATTCTAATCATTTGATTGTAGACAGCTGAGATTTTCCCTCCAAGTGTTCAAGTTGTTGTCTCGTGTCATTGTGTTTTGTGATAGCTCCATTTTCTCGAAATCAATACCGTATTTTAACTTTATACGATGGATAACGGGAAGAATGAAAAAAAGAGAACCCGGAACTTCTTGCCCAGCGAGAAAGCTCTCCTTTTGGACCTGGTAAATGTGTATAAAAGTACAATCGAAAATAAAAAGACAGACGCCGTGACTACCAGAGAAAAGGCACAGGTATGGGAAAAGATAGCCCATGAATTTAATGCCGCAAGTGGTGAATGCGAAAGGCAGGCATTTTCACTAAGGAAGTGCTATGAAAATTTAAAAAAAATTACGAGGAAGGCAGTCGCTGTTGAAAGGCGAGAGACTTTCATTACAGGTAAGACCACTCACCACCAGATTTCAATTTAGGCTATTTTGGTCTGATTGGTTTCTCTGTCCCTATCCCACTGTTTTTAAAACTATAGTGACTATATTTTGATGCTTAGGTGGAGGAACAACTGTGAAAATAGCGGATGACAGCATCAGCAATAAAGTAAGAGCTTTAATGAGCCCTTCGCTGTTACCATTGGATTCTCCATGGGACAGCGATTCTCAATATATTTCTGTGACAGGTATGCCAATTTTCTATTTTAATTTTGCTCCATGAATCTCTTCAATGTCATATTTTGAATATTAATGTACCTCTTTTGCTAAAATGTGCATGTCTGATGAGAGATTAGATGAAACAGCAAGGTAGAGCCAATATTAATATTTGGAATGCTGAAGGCTATGTGATATAATTTAAGAATGCAGTAGTGGATGTTTGGTACCATAAGCTGAATGAGCAATGGATATATTGGAACAAATACAGGTTTAATATAAAAAGAACTTCAACACATATACCCATGGCTTGGTTTATATTAGCATGTCATTCCCTGGCCACTGTATTCTTAACTTGTTCCCATAACATTTGTCTACAATGTTTTGTTTTGTTTTGTGGGAAAAAATAGCAGACACTCATGATGACGATCACAGAGAGAATGATGTGATGGAGGGAACATGGGAAGACGTTCCAGTGATGATGGAAATTGTTCCGGACATCAATACCACACCAGAGCCTGAACCATCACCTGCGCCAGGCCAAAGCCAGCCACGTTTATCACCTCTCGTGATACTACCAGTACCAGAGACTGTCACGGTAAGTCTAATAATAAGGGTGGTGGGTTCAGTTTCTACCTCAGCCATTTTCAAAACGGTTCCCACTTTTATTAACCCAGCCAAAAATAGGATGGTAGCCTACCGAAGGGCACTGCTGTGTCCTTCCCAATCTAGACCCAATAACCAATGCGCATAAGGTTATCCGAATGCACACACACAACTGACAGCAATAGCTATGCTTACTACGTCATTGGGCCAAGCTATCTGCAGATTCCATAGACAAGGGGGATTTAAATCACACTGCTGGCCATCTTTGAAGTGGGTTTCCATGGTTTCCCATTTTCAACTCCAAATAAATGTCAAGACATTACCTTCTCAGTAATCCATAGTCGTTTCCCTTCAACCCGTTACTTATTCATGTGTTAATCTTTCATTATTCATCTCAAAGGTTTGTGACAGTCATTAGACAGTACTGCCATAAGTTCTGAGTAAAATCTTAACACGTTGTAGTATGGTAATTGTGAGGGAAGCGTCGCAACGCTGTATGTCGTCCACAAGGTCACCTTCACGACTCCGACTGACTTGGAGTATGCTATTAGCAGGCAGCAGTGAAAGATGGAGTTGGGAGTGTATGAGAATTGTATCGCATTACTGGCGTCATTTTGTGCCGGAAAGTGATCATGAGCCACGGGACCTCCTTTTTACATGGAATCCGAATCACGGGACATGGCATTTCACTTTGAAAATCTCACATGCATTGGGCGGGAATTGAACCCGGTCCACCTTGGTGAGAGGGCAACAGCTTAACCGCTGCGCCACCACGCCCCCTAGGCCTATGTATATTAATGGGTTTGCGTAGTTTAATTAAGTAGTTAATGCATTGAAAGTACTGACAGTACTGATGGCAGTACTGTTTATAACCACCCATCACATAAAAATTTCACACAAATTAATGATGTCCAGCATTAGCATTACACCCCAATTGTAACCTAAACCAAATATAACCCAACATGACTAATTTTCATCTGTAACTAGTTTTTAGTGGATTTTTACCCAATAGAGAGATAATACTCTTGTTTCTTAACCCAAGAATATGTCTCATGTTGTGGTTCATAACTGTGGAAGCCAATATATTGAAGCCCTGTTACCAACTTAAAATATAGGACTTGACTTTGATAAGATTTTTGTGTGTTCACAGGAAGATTCAGGAGAAGGCTCCAACGATTGGACGAGCTGGAACGTCCAGTCGTTGCGTAAGCCACCACACCCTTCACTGCTGACCAGTCGTCCCAAGGCCGATGAAAAGAAGGCCCCTACTACTCCAAAAGGGCGCAAAAGAGTGAGAGGCCACGAAGTTTTCACAGAATTGGGGGAAGCCAAATTAAGACTAGTTCACCTTCAGGCAGAAAACTTTCAGATGGCGAAAGAGGCTAGCAAAGAGAAAGATAGGAAAGAACTCCAGCTTTTGGATGACAAACTAGCAAATCAAAAGGAGGAGCATATGTTGCGGCTAGAACATGCAAGGGAAGAGCATAAGTTGCGGCTAGAGATTGCAAGGGAGGAGCATAAGTTGCAGCTGGAAATTTTGCGAGCACAGTTAGAGGCAGAAAAGAGGAAATAAGATTGAGAAGTGAAGACTGAGGCAAGCACACTACAGAAATTGAGTAGGGTTGGAGCTATTTCTTATCTCAGGCTGTTCCCAGACAGTATTTAACCTTTTCATTCCCTGGTATACAACAAAATGGTGGTTAGAAGCAATTTTAGAGTTAGGAGAGGGAGGGTTTTAGTGCGTGGTCATGAGGTTTCGCAAATTTGTTCAGATACATCTGGTTGAAATCGTCATTAATATTATATAAATAATTGTTGGAGAAAACTTATTTTGTTCAGATTGAGTGCTGGAGGAGTTGTTCTGGGAGATGTGAATTTGATATTTCTTGCATGATGTTTATTAAGGTAACTGTACCAGTTTTCGTCACTGATCCAGTCATCGTCACTCTCGTATATAAGTACAAAAAATAAGCATGTAAACGGGTCTTTCTCAACACACAAAGTCTTACGAGATGCGTCATACCTTCGTTGCCGATAAGGAGCAACTTTGAGAAATCATGCGTGTGATGTAATAGGTGATTCCCAGCATCAAACATCTCCGGTGAGTTGAGCTGTCTTGACGTGCCATTTGCTTCTCTCATGTGCTAAGCAGGCACGCGAGTTAATTATGTGCATGCGTGTTACATTCCGACATTTTAAAATGTTACAAGTGCGTGATATAGTTGGTAATTGTTTCTGTAACATATGTGATTTGTTATTTCATGCTCACGTGCCTAGTTTTATGAGAAATGCCGGTGACGAACACTGGATTTAAAAAACACACTTTACCAATGCTAGTCATTTGTGACGAAAACTGGCACATTGTCATTTCTCCTTGCAAGACCTTTTCATTCCCTAACTAACAGCGGCAATATACTTGTAATGTGGCTTTAAAGCACCCTGTATTAATTAAATTATCATTTGATCATCGTGTTCAGTAGTCGTCATAGCTGACGAACTTTAGAGCACATTCGTGACGAACACTAGTGCACGATAATGTTAAAGTTTGTGTTAACTTTTCGCAACCAATAAACATTTACAGTGTATTGTTGTTATTACGTAGGTCTCTCTTCTTGTCGGCCGCACCTCAGTAGGCCTAGTTTTTTTTTGGCTAGGCATGCTACAGAGGATTTTTAATTTTTTTTATTGAGATGAAAAATATTATATTATTCTAAGACTAAATCTTTGCTTTCAGGCAATATGTTGAAACGCACAGTTCTGAATTATGATATTGAGCAAATAGAAGCTGCTATTAAGGCCGTTGTGGAGGATGACTATTAAAGAGGCCGCAGAGAGGAATGGTGTTCCGAGAAACACCCTCTCGGACAAAATTAAAGGAAAATCTCCTAGAGAGAGGAAGATGGGGCTAAGTTCCATTTTAACAAAGGAAGATGACGCTATGCTCGTTCAATGGGCAATCTCACTGCGAAAAGCGGGGTCCCGGTAACAAAGGACGATTTGCAAAATAGCCTCCAGTGCCTCACACAAGAATTGAAAAGGGACTTTCCTTTCAAAGATGGCGGCCAGGAAGGAAATGGTGTGAATCTTTCCTAAAAAGAAATCCAGGTCTATCTATACGAACCCAAAATCCAAATACATCGTGCCGAGCACTGGCGCAAAAAACACACTTTTTTAAAAAATACGTAATTTTTCCTAAAACGAATATCTTCGATATTTAGACTTTCCTAGTGTTTGAGTAGAGTTTGAGGTTAGGTAGAGTGCTTTTGTAGATTAAATTTACCAAAATGTTAAGGTGTATATATTTCCTTGACTAAATCTGTCTTAACATGACGACCATTGGTGCATTTACCTTAAATAACTCTCGCAAGATCTGTCAAGGAATGGTAACACTTCGGAAGTGATGAACCAAGTACAAAACTACTTAAATTAGCTGAAATAACTTGTGTAATGATGAAAAATAATTGTGTCAATTAAGCCGTAATGTTTTCTCCACTGCCCCCAAACTCCCTTGCTTGTAGTTCAAGGAATCGCAATGTTTCACTACTCCCCATAGTGGGTAAACGATGTACAGGGTCTTTTTTTTAGTTTGCTCCGAGTATCGGGGGAACATGCACGGAAGGCGATAGCCCGGCCATGTGACTCATTTGTCGAGAGATATATCCCTTCATGATGGCTAAGATGATCTAATGAAGTACGGTAGCGATAACCATTGCTTCACAGCAATAGTTTTAACATCTGTGGTACTGATAGCGTGTTCAATGTGTTCGCTTTAAAATAGCGTCGTTTCTGTAGGAATACAAAAGTTGTGTGTTTAACGAGTGATGTATACAGTGGAACAGCGTGTATTCATTGTGTTGTGCTATGCGAAGCATTCTTCTTATACAGAGTGCCGCTTTCAATTAATTCGCAAATTTCCTAGCATCCTCCCTCCCCATAGGAGTACGGTACGTAAATTAGTAAAGAAGTTCCGCACCAGCGGGTCCATTCTTAACAAGGGATCACGCAAGAGACGAACCGTTTTAACAGAGGAAAAGCTTGACAAAATAGGAGCTCTCTTGGAAGAACTCCAACAAAATCCTTGTCACGTCTTGCCGTACAAACTAATGTGTCACTATCTTCTGCCCACAAAGCAACAAAACTGTTTACTGCCAAACAGTACAAACCCACCCCTGCCCAATAATTAAGAGGACCTGACAGCTTCGCTAGGTTTCAATATTGTAACTGGTTGCTTCGGTCAGTTCGCGATAGGAATGTTGACCTAGAACTTTTGTTTTATAGTGATGAGGCATGGCTACACTTAAGTGGCTATGTAAATAGTCAAAACAATCGCTACTGGTGTGTAGAAAATCCCCACCAGCTGCATGTCCGTCCACTTCATGATGTAAAGATAGGAGTTTGGTGCGCAGTAAGTGTTCGTAGAATTATAGGGCCTATATTTTTCCGTGAAACAATAAATGCTGATTTAGACTAATAGTTTCACTAGAAATGACTTTCAATAAGTGTGAATGGGGAGGAAAAGCGCGCATTAGAAGTCTAGGGACAGAGTGTCATTGCGCCAGCCAAGCCGTGCTCCGAGTGGTGCTGCGGAGCGAACTAAAAAACAGACCCTGTAGCTTGGAATATTAATAATGTAGGGGTCCCCTTCAGAAAAAATGTAGTGCAGTGTATGACTTTGTAAGTGGGCAAGTCGCTAGATTATAATGCAATTCTAGGTCGGGTTGTGGGATTTTAATTTTGTGTATTATTTTCTCCCCATGGCTTGGGGACTTGGCGTTTGTGATATCTTCACCATTCATCCTCATCACAGCGTGCAGGTCGCTTGTGGACTTAAACTCTAACGACTTGCTTCTATTGCTCTGTTGTGTGCTTGCCTCTGCAGTCACTGTCCGATTTTCTCTTCATGCTTAACCTTCAGAGTGCTATTGATGAAACTGTTTTGTCACCAATTCTACCCTTTTAGCTGTTACAGGCAATGCTATTTGAAAGTAGACTTACCTGCTCTTTTGTGTTAGTCCATAGAACCATTTACTTTTTTTTTTTAAATCTTGATCATTTGTTCAGAGAGATGCTAAAGTTTGACTTAAGTTCAGTGGAGGCTGGTGCAGAAAATCAGTTGTGTGCCCTCAAAAAAAAATTAATATTTAGAAAGATAATTCATAGAACACCCAAGAGTGTTCCATAATAAACAGATTAAATACACAACACCTGCAATTACAAAATTTTCACGAACTCTGAAATGCTTGGTGTGAGTACGCATAAACCATATTTCTCAGTGTTACCAAACTAATGAAAATAAAACCAGCAATCCTGTAATGCAAAATTACATGTTATTTTGCTGTAGTGAAATTTACAAGCTAGACATTTTGTTATTAAAGAAAATCACAATATGTCCGTATATTGACAAAATAAAAATTGTAAATTTTATTGTTCGATTTACAAAATTTGGCTATAGAATAGGTTTATTTATTTAAGCGTATGGTTTTTAGTGCCGGGAGTGTCCGAGGACATGTTCGGCTCGCCAGAGGCTGTAGCTGCTTCAATGCGGACAACCATGGGGTGAGCTATTAGTTCCGTTCAATTTCAAGTTGTTCCAACTTTCGCTACCAGATGTCACTGATACCTAGTGGTGAACGTTGGAAGTTTGATAGAGCATTTCAACAAAATCTAATCTTAAAAAATCCGACGACATCGGCCGGGATTGAACCTATAGAATAGGAAAGTTGGGAGTATTAAAAGACCTTCTGGCTTTACTAGTTGATAGTTTCCGCTATTCTCCTCCTCCCGGTAACTTTGACCGATTCCCTCTGAATGTAGAAGGAGTCGCCTACCTTGTTCTAATTTAGTGTGGAACATGCGTGCGCAAAAGGCAGAGTTCATATTTGCTGGCAATAAACTTAGAAATTCTCGCTGAGCATCGATCTGCATACCGGTCATGGAGTGAGGAAGGTTTGTGACAATCTGTACTTTTTTGCCAGCTGGTATGGGTCAGCGGTGTAAACGGTTGGCCTTGGAACTGAACTCTAGCTCGGCTTCCAGTTACCAATAGCAAGCCACGTTTTTGATTTCGAAGTCCGCACTTCATCCTTCAATTGCAAGTTCATACATTTACGTAAAAGAGAGGAGCGAATCTGGCCATGGGCATGGATGTGTATGTTTTGTCTATTGCAAAAGTACTTTTTTAGAATTTGCATGCTAGCTGATTTTGTCACCCCAAGTGGTCTTCAAAATCGGTACCAAAGTCTAGGGAGAACAATGTACCGGTACTTGATGCAAAATATGTATCTGTACGAGTGTTGGCCAAGCAAGTTCCGTCAGTCTAGCCATAACTAAGCTAATCTGTTACCAGTCTCTCAGTTTTAACTTTTTTACCATTAGCATGCAAACCCATCCAGAATGTGTATGAAAGTACAATGTAATTCTTTTTCTTTGGTTCACAGTTTTGTTTTTATAATCCTTTTTTTTACTCAATTGTGATTAATTTTATTTCTTTTGAATATTATTAAAAATATAAATGTTAGAACCACTTGACTTTCATTCTCCTACCTACTGTTATATATTTGTTGACAGCTTTGGATTATTGCTGAAGAGATTTGTGAGTCAAAGCCAATGATTTACAAAAGGGACGAACTTGTGGCAGTGATGGTACTGCAGAGTTTTTGATTCACCAAGGTTGTGATGAGCTATTTTGCATGGGGTGTTGTTAACCCATTGATAGGGCAAACGACAAAGGATAACTAAATAAGAATTGTTTAAAACATTTGTAATACAGTGTGATAGAGGGGTAGGAATATGGAACTCTTTTATGGGTGCGGATTCGATTTTATGAAATATGGGGTGGGGAATTATTATCCCACTGGCCATTCCCGACAGCGGGCAATGGGGTAATAACTTCCCACTTACAAATGATGATACTGTGCTTATCACTCAATAATGATATTTAACATCATATACTATATTCAAAACACCCATCAAACACTATAATTTAAAAATACAGAGTCTGAATCATCACTTTGGTATCTCACTCAATCAGGCACTATTTTTCCTGTGCATATTCTGGATTGAGTAGTAATCGCCCTATAGTGGGAACCAAAATAAATATCATCCTCATAATCAACAAATTTTCTTTGGAAACCAATTCTTCTCAGAAACAAGTTTATGAAATGTGAGCACTCGCACATAATAATATGGCCCAGGCATTACCACTAACTCCCAAAAAAAAAAAAAACAAGTTCAATGAACTACAACATCCTTGCCAAAAAATGAACAAGAAAAAATAAAGTGACTTTGGAATGTTGAAAGGTAGTATGTTTGAAATATAATTCAATAATTTCAAGACATTTACATGAAAACACAAAATGAATGGAAAAAAAAATCTATGGTGAATGCCCTAAATGCATCATTATGTCCATTTTAGCTGAAATATATTTACTCAGTGATCAAAACCATTATAAATAAATATAAATATTAAGCACAGGACAAAATCCCGGTTTGGCACCAAGACTTTCCCCTCCTCAGTACCTCACCCTCGAACAACGCGATACTCTTATCAGTTTCACTCAACGCGCTGTTACTAGAAGCAAATGTTTTGACAACAGGTCTAAAGCTCCGTGTCCTTGTATCTACAATAGAGTGTGAGATTATAATAGTTGTTGGATGCTTAAATGCAAATAGTTGTTGGATGCTTAAATGCAAACAGATGGGACTAGCTATAACATACTGATTTTCAAGATATATTGTCACATTATTTCATTAGTAGTAATTTAAGCTTTATTGGAATTTTACATTACTTCATTCTATTTTGAATATAAACAATTTCTTTTACATAAATGACTTTCATAACTAAGATTTATTGTTTCATTTGTTATTACATCGCACCCCCGGTGGAAGACTGCCACACGTCAAAAAACATGAATTTTGAATTACGTGGTACTTATAAATGCCTATTATCAAGGCAGTGTCCTGTAAAACTGCCAAAACTCAGATCCCATAAATAGCAATTCTACGTCACTGAATAGAAAACTGCCATAACTCAAAATTGTTAATATGTTTTATTAAAACACATAATTATAATCCATGAAATAACTTTGTATGTTATTGCATAGTACTAGACAATATTAGAAGTTAGTGATACGTTACTTTCACTTTATTTATGGAAATATTTATACTTTTCCTATTAGCTCAAAATCTTTAAATGCTTCGCCTGAAAAAGTGTCCTTTTTGACTTGTGGCAGTCTTCCACCGGGGTGCGACATATTGCACTGTGGGTTGAAATAGAAAAGTCAGTAAGTATAGGCCTACCCTGCTTTTAATAATACAGGGTCTCTTGGACACTGCTGAGCCCAAGGTTGCAGGTTCAAAACCTGGCGCAGTCAGCTGGCATTTGAGGGTGCGCAAATGCGAGGGAGCCGTGTCAGTACATTTACTGGCACGTTAAAGATCCCCTTCGGGGCAAAATTCCAGCACCCCGACGTCTCTAAAAGCCAGGGTAGTTAAAAGGGACGTAAAACCAATAACATTATTATTATTCTCTTGGACAGTGTCTTTTTCACCGTGTGCAGCCAAATAAGTTTCTTATGCGACCACACAAGGGTTAATACTTGATGTGGAAAGAAACATCTTGCAGTGCTTCTTGCTCACATACCTACATACAGGACATTTCTGGCCTGAAAACAATGACTTGTACCATTGCAAAAACAACATTTTAAAAAATGAATAAGGGCCTAACAAATAATGCACAAAGAAACTTAAAACCATAAAAAAAACCTCAATGTCCTATTTGATGGAAACGACCCACCAAAATTAATAAACATGAACACAAGCTTACGCACAGCAAGAGTGTTACCAAAAACCCATAAAAAAGACATGCCAATAAGAGCTATAGTAAATTTCAAGAGCAGCCTGACAAATATGAACTACAATTTTTAAAGAAGAAATATATAGAAATGGAGGTAAACACTAGTTTTATAAATTCTATACATTTTAGTAACAAGGTAAAAAACACAATTCTAGGATACAATCATAAAATGCATTCTTTCAATGTACAAGATATGTATTCAAACATTCCAACAAATAAGGCTCAAACAGTAATCAAAAACAATCTGATTTAATATGAAAAATTAAGCAAGGCCGAAATAGACTAATGCACACCAGTGACATCAGAAGTGCCCTAAGGTTGTCAAAGAAAAAAAGGGAATATAACTACCAAATCAGAAGAAAAAAATGTGTGTACTCAGCTGTAATGAGGAAAGATTTCAAACAGTGCATAGTTACATGCGGATGCAATCACGGGTGTCAAGTTGCTTAATTTAATTGAAGAGTTGCACTGCACACTTCTAGAGCCATGGTGAGACAATGCAAAACCATTAGTCGCAACTATGTTAGACCACTGTTCTACAGCTTGTACTACAAGCGAGTGGGCCTGGGGCGTAAGTCCCTGGTTAGCTTTGTGTTTTTATGTAAAGCCCTATTAACACATCGACCATAACATGTATGCATTGTTTAAACCTTAATTAGTGTCGTCCATGTCGTCATGGTTTTGTGTCCAGGGGAATTTTCCAGTGTAAGGTATCTCTAATCTATACAGTCCCACTCCCATTTTTACTTTGTTTGAACACTTCCACACAGGTAACACAGCAATAATTACATATATTAGCTTGCCACGGTGGGTGAGTGGTTATAGTGTCGGACTACCAACCCCAAGATTGCAGGTTCGCCCCTGGCCATGGTAAGTGATTTTTGAAGGCGACAAAAATCACGATACTCATGTCATACGTTGTTGGCATGTTAAAGAACCCATTTGAATTCAGTAGGCCGTGTTCAATGGCAAAATTAATCTCGGGATTTTCCGCCAACACAAAGTTCCTCCATTCTCTACTTGAAAGCGCTCTAGTGTCAAGGAGTTTAGATATCTAACCTCCTTGACTTTCATAGCGTTCAGAGGAACGACGAAATTCGACATGCAAGCTACCCTCTGGGTGTCAATTAACAAAGCTTGCACCAGGCACCCGAGGCCATACGATATTAATATTAATTAATTACATATATTTGTTTAAAAAAGTTACAAACGACAAATGTACCCTAAGGGGCAGATGACCTCACTGTTCCACCCCTTAAAACATCAATAATCATCAAATGTACCCTATAAAAATTCAACTAAAGAACAAAAGCAGGAACCTAAGAAAATGAATTAAAAGATGCAAAGAAAGATTGTTTAAAAAAATGCATAAAAGTTACATGAAGCTATGTAGAACCAAAATAAATTGAACATAGTTTCAACAGTTCAAAGGGTATATAGATAGGTACCGGCAATTCTTTGGGGGTGATGAATGTGGATCCTACACCGTCATTGTCATCTGTTACTGAAAGAGGCGCATTAGGTGTCTTCAACCGTTACTGAGATGCACACAGGCGTATACATTGACAGCATTTCACTGTTGTCAAGGTATAGTACAAAAAAAAAAAAACACAGGTCATGCGTAGAGAGCTAAGCTAGCAAAGCGAGATACTATTGTCTTCTGTCTGACTGAAAATTACTGCTTGTGCTACAAGCAAGGGGTCTGGGGCGTGAGCCCCAGGTTAGGCTTGTTATTGTATGCAAAGCCTTCTTAACATGGAAACACAACGATGCGAGCGGAGCATAACAAACACCACACGTATGCGTGGGGTTGGCAATATTTTATTTGCCCCATAAATCACGCCTACAATGTCCGACACAACTAAAATTTCGCTATTTATAGTGGGCGGAGGAGAAAACATCTTTAACGTAATCCTTTCCACAATTATTATTCATCATTACACAAGGTATTTCCCCTAATTTAATTTAAGTAGTTTTGCATGTTCATCACTCCCGAAGAGTTAGCCTACCTATAGATACAGGCGTCCTTAAATTATATGGTTGTCACAAGATATTTAAGTTACATAAGAATCCCAACAAGATTTATTTACATTTAAGTAGGCCTACATACACCTACCGGCATAAAACGGCGAAACACTGTGAATTTCAGATAAAACTCAATGTTGGACCGCTTCAAACCTTGTATTAATGAAATATTATAACATTAATTAAGTTAGCACAATAATTGATAAACATAACTGTTACAAGGAAGAAACACGAATTTGGAAATGTCGAAACCTGGAATCCATCGTATTGTCCTCCGACCTGTTATACTGTATGATTATAAATGATTACTCTACACCACACCATGAGCTCAATTCCGACTTCATCCAGGTACTCACATACACAGCAACGTGTGGGCGAGCGTTGTCATGCATCAGGACAAGCTCCATGCGTGTATCCGATGTAATCCCAGCCCAGACCATCAGAGAGCGTCCATTGAACAGTGTCTTTGCAGAGAAGGTACAGGGTGATTAACGTTCCCCGGGCCTTCTCCATACTCTCTCCCTCCCATCCGGTGCCCTCAAACATAATCGGGACTCCTCCGTAAACAGCACATTGCCATATCGTTGCAATGTCACAATATTCAATTTGTACCAGGTTTGAAGCGGTTCAACATTGATTTTTGTCTGAAATTCGTAGTGTTTCGCTTTTTATGCCAGTGAGTGTATGATGCTTGCCACACCAAACCGCTTAAGAAATTCAGCACAAAAGTTCACTTGTTCTGAAATAGCAGGAAATTTTCTAGTTTGTCAACACAAATTGTGCCCTATTACAATAGGAGGCAAAACAAGTATTTGCATGCTCTAACCTGAAAGAAACAAGATATAGGTATTCCCAATAACAAGCTTTTATGTACAAAAATGGGGGTTGGATGAAATGTTTCAATCGTCAAGAGATCATCACCAGATCCTGCTCACTTCAAATTAGTTAATGTAGGGCCTGCAATGTTTATGAATTACACTTGTGCACAAATACTGTATATACACAATGTTCAGATAACATGCGTTCGTAAAAACATGTGTAACGCATCAGACTTATTTAACTTACAGATAGTATTGCTCTCTTCTACTGTTTTACTATTATTAACGTGAATAACTTCAGGAACGATGTTGTCTACACTATTTTTTAAATTTATGTTCTAAAGCAACCGTTCCTATTTAAACTGGTGGCCTGTAGTAATGTAATTGGGCACAATTTGTGTTGACCGACTGGAAAGCTTTCTTTTATAAAAATAAGCAACACTGAAAAGCGGCTTCTATCACATCAATAGCAGGATTCTTACAAAAGGGTTTGAAAGTAGTCCTCGATGAGTTGTCTTCTAGTAGCCTCATTCCTTCGATTGAAAGGGCCAGGATTTGGGACTAGCTGTATGTCATCTGCAGGTTCGTCAATAACTACATCGGGATCGGCTGGAGCATCATCTTCACCCATATCTCTGCTGAAGTTGAAGAGAACTGCAGTAGCCACAATGATGGCTAAACCAGTTTGTTGGCCCACTCTGAGACCCAAAGACAGTATGGGAAATTTCCTCTTCCAGCAACCAAATAATCTTTCCACACAATTTCTGGTGCGAATGTGAGATTGATTATATAAGAGCTCTGCTGGAGTTTCCGGGTTGTCGAGAGGTGTCAAGAGAAATGATAGAAGTGGGTACCCAGAATCACCCAAGAGAATACCGTTCCCATAGCGACCAATTTCAAACATCGCTCTCCTCTCACAGTTATTGAAAATGGTGGAGTCATGAACCGACCCATACCATCTCGCAACGATGTCCACTATCTTCAGATCAGGACCAGCAATAACCTGTACATTGTACGAAAAGTACCCCTTCCTGTTCCGATATATCTCAGGATTCTCCGCTCCAGGTGACTGAATTTTGATGTGGGTGCAATCTATGACACCTACTACTCTGGGGAAATTAAATTCAGCTTTGAAGCTGCGTTGAGCACTTATAATTTCTTCCCTAGTGGTAGGAAACTTTACATAATGGGGCCTTAGTTCGGCTAATGCCACAGACACTCTCTTTACAATGCGGCATGCTGTCGCCTTATGCACCTTTAAAAAATCCCCAGCAGTAATTAAGTGGCAACCACTTGCATAAAACCTCAAGGTCAGAAGTAGCTGATCCATGGGAGATACAGCATGGTTTCTGAAACAGAAGAACAGTTTTTAGGTTTTGAGTAGAAATAAACAGTAAAGTTATGAATACAGAGGTATCTATGATTATCCTTGCGAATAGTAGTATCAGTGCCCTGATGTAGTAATTACTACTGTAGTTACAAAAATACCCCCCTCTTTTTCTTTCTTACTATGACCACACACATTTGTGGATCAGTTGATTAACCTATAAGTCTATGTTGCCATGGCAGTACATCCCGTCAACTGTATAGGCTACTACATTGTTAATAAATTGCTGCCTATAAACTATTTACGCCTATATGCTTGGTAAAGCAGACATAACCTCTACTGTTTATGCCTATGTGCAGACATAACCTCTAATAAGCATCCAAAGTCCATGTGAATTTAAATCATTTTATGCTTATAACATTAGCTGTATTATAACTCACCTGTTGCTCCTGTGTAGTAGTCTAGCTTGAATTTGCTCCAAAACAGTCTGGACAGTCAGTTTCGTTAGACGAAATCTGGTAATAAATTCGACATCGTCTATACTCTGGAAATAGGTGGGCCTAACATATATAGTTCTCGGACGTCTATAAATTATGTCTAAAAGTTCCTCGTCATCGTCTGATTCAAAATCTGACATTATTAATAATATTAATAACACTGTTAATAACAAGAATTCATGCGAGCAGTTATACACGAACAGATCACTATTATAACTCGACGCAGACACCGGTTGAAATAACGTAGTCCTTTAGTTGGCCGAAACGCAACAAGAAGAACACCGTTAATAAAATCACTAAAAAATCACGTTTGGAGTAAAATTACAGTATTTCTTTTGACACCACACCGAACCAGCTGAAATATGCACCAGATTACAACTTGACATGCGCCATTTTATCTGTAAGCGAGCCTTAAACCAGCGTTAAACCGACGAACATGACCGCTTAGCCTGAGCGCCCGCTAAGCCGCCCTTTCGGACTGGTGCAACGGGTCACGTCATTGAGGATAGTTTAAACCACCCTTATTTCGTTAAGCGGAGCTGGTGAAACCGGCCCTTAGGAAGCAAAATAACCAGTGATGGACGAAGCAAAGAGGATATAAAAAGTAGGTTGGCTCAGGCAAGGAAAGCATTTCTACAAAAAAGGAATCTGTTGATATCGAATATAGTTTTAGGTGTTAGGAAGTCATTTTTAAAAGCCTTTGTCTGGAGTGGGGCACTCTGTGGAAGTGAAACTTGGACTATTGGTGGAGCAGAAAAGAGTAGAATTGAAGCTTTTGAAATGTGGTGTTATAGGAGAATGATGAAGATCAGATGGGTAGATAGGGTTACAAACGAAGAGGTATTAAGACTAGTTGGAGAGGAGAGATGTTTCTGGCGACTGCTAATGGAGAGAAGAGATAGGTTGGTAGGACACATAATAAGACACCCAGGAATAACAAGCTTAGTTATGGAAGGAAGGGTCGAGGATAAGAATTGTAGGGGTAGACCAATGTTAGAATATGTTAAACAGATTGCCTCGGATGTAAGTGTGGTAGCTATGTAGAGATGAAACGATTAGCTCAGGACAGGGAGGCATGGAGCGCTGCATCAAACCAGTCAAAAGACTGAAGACTCAAACAACAACCTACCCACATGTAGGTCACTGGATATCTCTTCACAGATCAGAAATGGACACTTAGTATCTATGTTGTAACATTGGGCCTGCTTTCTCCTTCAGGACTAAAGGCTGGCGAAGAGCGATACTTCACCACGTCTGCCTGCTCCAAGTTCTTTCAGTGTTCCTACCCACATATTTGATGGGGCCAATATGTGGGAAATTAGTTGTAAACATTCTGTCTATTTTTTGCTTCAAGTTGCATTCTTTCCAATCAAAGGATACATCATGTTCCAGTAATAATAAAGACACAGTGAAACTAAAATTTAAATTAGCTAGGACACAATGATATCACAGCCTTCTAGAACAACTATGAACAACTCGTGTTCTTGCTACAAAATGTGTCTTAAAGAGTAAATATCATGCTGTTAAATTATTCTATGTGGCAGTGTTCATCACTGTAGATGCAGACAGATTCATGTATTTGAACTTATCCATAGCTTCCGCACAGGTATGGGCGCGATAGCCAATGAAGTTAAAACCCTCCGTTGCTCCGGAATGTAAACCATTCCTCATCCGTACGTTCGACAAATATGAAATGGTATTAATTGCTCCACTAATGAGGAATACTGTACCATATTGTATTTTCATTATATTGTTAACGATTTTTTCTCACTAAAAATGTGATAAGAGAGAATTTGAACTTATTATAAAAGAAAGCTGCTGATCAAATGGGCATCTGTTCGAAGAATTTTCGAAGACCACGAGTAGGCTAAATAGCGAGAATGGAAACTGTGATGTTTTAGCAACTGCGAGGAGGAAACTGAACATTTCAGCGACCACGATGCTTTGATATGTGCAAATAGGTATCGCGTTGTTGTTGCGTTCATAGGTAAGGAATGAGAGTAGTAACCGTTGCTTTGATGAACTTAATCTGCTCACGTTGGTCTTGAGTAGATGATCAATTGACTACGATTTGAAAATCAATTCCACAATCTTACCAACACATTTTATTTTTTTAGGATGTGGCAGTTATTCTAGGTTACGTAATATTCGGGTATATGCCGTAACTTGTATAAACATTTCTTAAGAAAGCACATATTTCCAACAAATTTCCTATTTGTTTGTTTGGTATTTATTTTCAATGAGTGTTGATAATAACAACATTGCAACCGGGCACTTCAATTTCAGCAAGAATTGAAAATGACCAGGTATTCTTGTTCCTAGTTTTAAGCATTGTAATGATTTCCACTACTGACCTCACTGTTGGGGGACAAGTGTAACGTGTTCTCCTTTGGGAGTTTGCTTGAACCAACACAAGTTACTCTCTTGTAACATAAAATGAAATATGGCCTACACTGAATGACCACGTTATATGTTTTGCAAAGATGCTTACAGAGTTTATTAGAATAATTTAGTTGGGCGCCATTAGGACACAACATAAAGCTGTACCCTAAAAATGTATAATGAAATAACTAGCTATTAAGAAACACTCGAGAACTCCTAAAATCAGGCCGTGGCAAGATTCCATCTTCAACCCTAGAATCATTTGTGTGGAAGAAAGGCTTGGCTTAAATATAGTTCCAGCTACTGGAAAGAAAGGCTTCATCTGAATAAAAGAATTTAATAACCAAGATTGGCATTGTGGTAATCATGAGAAATACGAAAGAGAGCTTTAGAAAATAATTAAAATACCACATGAACGTATGAGAATTGGAAGTATGAAATTTACTTAAAATGCAAAACTATGAATTTACTGAATTTAAATTATTAAGAGCAAGAAAATTGAGAGCTTGAATATGAGGCGACAGTTGGCTCACCAGCGAACATACAGAGTTCTTCGTCCCCCATGATGAAAGCGTTTTGAAGAACCTCGTGGCAGGACATCTTCTTCTTGTTTAGCGGCGAAGCGACGAATAATGCCAATATAAACCGCACTCGTTCCAGGTTCCGTATTGACCATGTTTACAAGATGTATAACACAATTTACACTCGCCAAATCAATACTTTACTTTACTAAAAATACTATAGGTACATGTTTCAGAAACTTGATATGTTTCCTTCTTCAGCCCATATGTTGGTGTGAAACATCATATGACATCGAAATCCTAACCAAAAATAAAAACAAGATGTTCAGTAAAGAACATATAGCCAACTTTCTCCTAAATGCATGGGTATTGTTATAACTCTTTGTCCTTTTCAAGGAGTATAATTGAATGTTGGTTGTAGTAGCTTGTTGAAATACAGCGTGCTATAGGGATATTAAACATGAATATGAGGTGCCCTTTGCTAGTGCTACCTCTGTAAAAAAAAATCATTCAATTCGGTTTCACAGTGTTTGAATTGATCTGGGGAATGGATTTGCACACATACATGGCCGCTATTTGCAAACTATTAGGCTGATGACCTTGTAGTCAGTCATAAGATGCTTTCCACAAAAAGGCATGTTGTTGCAAAATCCGGTAGAGATCAAATTATTAGGATGGTCGAAATTTGATTTAAGCTTTTAACATTTGGCTGGCCGTCATTCCGTTTCCGTCAAGATGGCGGTGATATAAAACATGACACTGAGGTGCCTTTTGCTAGTGCTACCTCTGTACCAAATTTTGTTCAATTCGGTTTCACCGTGTTTGAATTGATAGGGGGAATCGATTTGCACACATACTTGGCCACCATCTGCAAACTATTGGGCTGATGATCTAGCAGTTTGGTCAGAATATGCTTCCCACATAAAGATTTGTTGTTGCAAAATTTGGTAGAGACTAGATTATTAGGTTGGTCGTAATTACATTTTAGCCTTTAACATTTGGGTGGCCGCGATTACGTTTCCGTCAAGATGGCGGTGATATAAAACATGACACTGAGGTGGCCTTTTCTAGTGCTACCTCTGTACCAAATTACGTTCCATTCAGTTTCACCGTGTTCGAATTAATAGGGGGAATCGATTTTCACACAAAGATGGCCGCCATCCGCAAAATATTAGGCTAATGACCTATTAGTTTGGTCAAAGGATGCTCCCTCCATAATGGTATGTTGATGCAAAATTTGGTAGAGATCGGATGATTAGGTTAATCGTAATTTGATTTAAGCTTTGAATATTTGTGTGGCCGCCATTACGTTTCCGTCAAGATGGCGGCGATATAAAACACGACACTGAGGTGCCCTTTGCTAGTGCTACCTCTGTACCAAATTTCATTCCATTCGGTTTCACCTTGTTCGAATTAATAGGGGTAATCGATTTTGGCACAAAGATGGCCGCCATCCGCAAACTATTAGGCTAATGACCTATTAGATTTGTCAAAGGATGCTTCCTTCATAAAGGTATGTTGTTGCAAAATTTGGTGGAGATCGGATGATTAGGTTAGTCGTAATTTGATTTAAGCTTTGAACATTTGTGTGGCCGCCATTACGTTTCCGTCAAGATGGCGGTGATATAAAACATGACACTGAGGTGCCCTTTGCTAGTGCTACCTCTGTATCAAATTTCATTCCATTCGGTTTCACCGTGTTCGAATTAATAGGGGTAATCGATTTTGACACAAAGATGGCTGCCATCCACAAACTATTAGGCTAATGACCTATTAGATTTGTCAAAGGATGCTCCCTTCATAAAGGTATGTTGTTGCAAAATTTGGTAGAGATCGGATGATTAGGTTAGTCGTAATTTGATTTAAGCTTTGAACATTTGGGTGGCCGCCATTACGTTTCCGTCAAGATGGCGGCGATATATAACATGACACTGGGGTGCCCTTTGCTAGTGCTACCTCTGTACCAAATTTCATTCCCTTCGGTTTCACAGTGTTCGAATTAATAGGGGTAATCGATTTTGACACAAAGATGGCCGCCATCCGCAAACTATTAGGCTAATGACCTATTAGATTTGTCAAAGGATGCTCCCTCCATAAAGGTATGTTGTTGCAAAATTTGGTAGAGATCGGATGATTATGTTTAGTCGTAATTTGATTTAAGCTTTGAACGTTTGTGTGGCCGCCATTACGTTTTCGTCAAGATGGCGGCAATATAAAACATGACACTGGGGTGCCCTTTGCTAGTACTACCTCTGTACCAAATTTCGTTCCATTCGGTTTCACCGTGTTCGAATTAATAGGGGCAATCGATTTTCACACAAAGATGGCCGCCATCCGCAAACTATTACGCTGATGACCTATTAGATTTGTCAAAGGATGCTCCCTCCATAAAGGTATGTTGTTGCAAAATTTGGTAGAGATCGGATGATTAGGTTAGTCGTAATTTGATTTAAGCTTTGAACGTTTGTGTGGCCGCCATTACGTTTCCGTCAAGATGGCGGCGATATAAAACATGACACTGAGGTGTCCTTTGCTAGTGCTACCTTTGTACCAAATTTCGTTCAATTTGCGCTCACCGTGTTCGAATTGATAGGGGGGGACAGACATTCAGAGTACACACACACACACACACACACACACACAGACTCACACACATACACACACACAGACAGACACACTTTTTTTCGCCCTGTAGTGATCTCATAAGTCTACTTTCATTTTTTGCAAAAATCGAAAGTAGGCTAATACAGTTCGTATGAACTGTATTTTTATTTTTGGTTAGGATTTCGATGTCATATGATGTTTCACACCAACATATGGGCTGAACAAGGAAACATATCAAGTTTCTGAAACATGTACCTATAGTATTTTTAGTAAAGTAAAGTATTGATTTGGCGAGTGTAAATTGTGTTATACATCTTGTAAATAATGCCCAAGTTCGAAATGTGCTGGAGCGGTGGATCAGAATCCGTTAGCCGCGCTTACGTTGCCTGCAGTGTCACTACAGAACACGTCGTATTCATGACTAATATTTGCCATTGAATATCTCAGCGAAAAGTACTTTATGTTCACCATGGAACGAAATTATAATGTCCGAAGACGAATGAACGCACGGAGAGATTCCCGTAACTGACTGCTCCCTACACGTCGCCGTAATACCGATAAGAACTTAACACATCGTGATAGTATATCAACACCTTTCTCGTTGCTTGCCCGGGTACTTATATCCCGCGACAACTGTTCCAACAACTTCCGTTTTTTCAGATGCAAATGTGAGACTGCGTCCGCCAATCAACGCTCCTCTTCCGTGTTCTTCTCCGATTCGATGAGCCCCGCCTCTTCTCGTGGTTGGCCAAGCCGTCCACGTCTCCCTCCTCTTCGTTCTTCAAGTTGGTTTTCCCGGGCGAGATTTCCGTTCCACTAATTCACGTTTTCACAGTGAGAACTGTTCCCTAAAGTCCCTTGCGCAACTTGTTATTGAGTAGCGCGTCTATATTTAGACCGTAGAATCCAAGATGTACCAAGCCCTCTCAAACCCCTAAATGAATATAAAACCTAGCCTTCCATATTCTCATATATTCACGTCGCGTAATTTTAAAATATTAAATAGATCGTATTTTCTATAATAGAAAATCTATCCATTGATTCCAAAATATTTGAAGCTCCGAAAATTAAAAAAATTAACAATAATAATAAAATTAACAATTTACAAACTTGGCCCAATATCTGCCGCGTTGATTTCACATATATGGCGACCATCTGACTTGTGTCAGTGGCATAAAAGCCCCCCTTAAAAACAGGTTACAGCATGGTTGAGAAATTTGATTGTAAACTGTGTAAATGCTTAAATATATATTTTTTTCTAGGGGATGTCTTGGACATTGCTGTTGAAACTGTGCCAAAGAAGAAGGCCAAGGAAGTAGAGAGGATACCAACAGGAAGAGTGGTCGGAATAATACGCAGAAAATGGCGACAATACTGTGGTATCTTACAGCCAAGCCCTCTCAAAGATGTGAGTTATAAATGAACTGATTTCTTTTGTGGTCTGGGTATTCTTTGGCTCTTGTGCAGTTGGCGGTGTCGCGTTTCAATTTTGTTATTTTTGTTAGCTCTCTGGAAATTGTTTGTACTTATTGTGCCATGTTGGATAAGGCTTGTATCTGGCAATGCTGCCAACTTCATTTCACCACACTCTCCTGTAGCGAGGTTAGGCAAAGGCGACTGTCTGGACGAAAATTACTAATTGTTTACAAGCAAGGGGGTCTCGGGCGTAAGCTCAAGTTAGGTTTGTTTTTGTATGTAAAACATTATTCCATGCTCACCATTGCAATGAATGCACTATCTCTGGCAGCGATTCCATGTTTAGATCTAAGTGGCAACACCAGCACCAAACAATAATGTTGGCAATTCTGAAAAAATGCAGAAACACCCTGTATCTTACTCACATTAGCTTTTCCTATAGAAAATTTTCTGGATTTTGATGGTGGCGGACACCGTATACTGCACGAGTTCCTATTCTCGTTTGGTTGGCAATTCTTCAGGTTAAATTATAGCAGTTCATAAATTGTGGTATTCCAATTTCATTTTCGCTTGTTGGCAATGCAGGAAAGGAAGGCTTGGAAGAGTACTAGATACCAGGATGTGTTTCTATCCATCTTTTCCTGCCCAGTGATAGTAAACTATAGTACAGTACATACTGACATTATTTTTAAAATTCCTACCTCTTGCTATTGTAAGTACTTCAGTTTAACATTTGAATTCAGATAACATTTGAATTCAGAATTAGTTTTTGATTCTTACAGGGGAAGTGATCGAGGTACTACACTTGGGTCATGATAAAAACTCACTACCTATCACTGTGACATGGTTTTCTATGTGGTGGATGGTTTAAATGGTTATATTCACTATTTTACATGCATTATGTTAACCTTTTAGTGAAGCTGACAACTGATGCGTTACCAGGAATAGGCGCTCCCTTTGTTTGAACAACTGTGCATTATCTTGACTGCCCCTCTCTTTAGTTTTATCACTATCTGAGTAAATACGGTAGCATGGATACCATGTTATGGCTTGTGAATGAAGACTCAGCTTGAGTGTATTAAGGTAGACTCACCCAGTTATGGCTAAAGGGGTGTCATAAGACTTGTTTACTGGCATTCTGTTCCCTTCTACCAGGTAACCAAAAATGTTTGTGCCATTATATGAATAACACCTCAGAAACTTGTACCAGTGACTTTCATTTAACAAAATAATCACCAAGAAAATATTTAACAAAATAATCACCAAGAAAATTTGTGCTGTTCCTTTACACCACCTCAGGAAATGTAGCAATGACTTTTATTCAACATATTAATCAACAAAAACGTTGGTGCCGTTAGATGGTAACAACCCATGAAATTTATACACTTCGTCATCATCATCATCATCATCATCATCATCATCATCATAATCGTTGACCAACTCCAGTTTCCCGGGTGTGGTATACGAGCCCCCTTCATGAACCATTCTTTGCTCACAATCCTCTCCCAATCCTGGTCTCTCTCCTGTACATCCTTCTTCACCTATTCTGTCCATTGTTTTCTAGGTCTGCCAACTGGTGTCCTCCCTCCTAGGTCTCATTCATACTCCCTTCTTCATACTTATGTTATGACTTTTATTCAACAAAATAATTAGTGTCAGTGACAAATTGCCAAAGAATTACAAGTGCATGAATCCCCTGAAAAGAGTTTGTCTCTAGAGGCTAAAAATGTTTTTACTGCCAGCGTGGCATCATCTCGGTTTTTGAACTGCTGATCATGCAAATGGGCATCCATACTAAAAATAACCTGATGGAGTGATGTCTGGAGAAAGCGGAGCTGGTTGCTTTTGCTTTATATGGTCCAGCGTTATCATGGAGTAAGAGAACTGCTTCCCTGTTGACTAGCGCTGTCTGCTACTGGCGCTGTGTGGCTGACACCCATTGCAAGTCGGATGAGTACACCTCGGCTGTTACGGTTTTGCCACTCTTGAGAAATTCAAAGTGAACAGTACCAGTGCTGGTCCACCAAACAGAGCACTACCTTCTGTTGATGAATTTTTCGTTAGCCAGTAAATACCACAGAACCACGGAACAACCACTGATGCTTTCTTTTGTGGTTATTGTAGTAAAACCAATTTTACGTCACATGGCAGTATCCAGTTCAGGAATCGGGCTTTCCTGTGGTGTACCTGTATGATGAACAAATGTTGACCCTCTGGAGTTTATTTTGCTTGGTTAAATGATGAGATACCCACTTGTTCATTTCCACTTCTTTCCAAGCTTGTGCAGATCCAATAGGTTTCCTCAGATATGTCAAATCCGTATGTAAGCCTGTTGTAAGTTTGACTTGCATTCTGCTCGATTTCTGCCTTCAGCAGAGCTTTGTTGATAATAGATGGATTATCGAACCTTATCTTGGAGGTTGTCATCTCTCGAGGAAAATTGGCTAAACCACTTTATTGAGATGTTAGAAGCCATTTTTCAGTGTTGTCTACAGGGTGGGTGTGAAGTAACTAGATATTGAAATTGACATATAACTTTTTTTTGTTTGCAGAGTTATGTACGGTATTTGAAATTAATACAGTATGTACACTGTTATGTGGAAATATGATTTCATACCATACACTTCTATTACAATTTGATGTAGGCACCTGTGGCATCCAACAATCTTCTCAAACGGCCTGGAATGGAATCCACAGCTTTCTGGAGGAAGTTGTGTGGGACGTTGGTAAGAATATCCCGAATCCGTTCTTCCAATTCGTCCAATGTGCAAGGTTTCGTCCCGTACACCTCCTCTTTTGCCCAGCCCCATAAAAAAAAGTCACTGGGTGTCAGGTCTGGACTTCTTGCAGGCCATTCATGAGATGCATGTCTCCCCAGCCAACGTCCTGGAAACTTCTCATCCTACCAGTTCCGCCCATTTGCAAAGTGAGGCGGTGCGCATGAAGACAATGTCGGTGGTATTTTCCCATCCAGATATCGTGGGCCGAACGTTATCCTGAAGCATTCGAAGGTAACGTTCCCCGTTAATTGTGCACGCAGGAGATATGGGCCGATGACATTTGTAGCCATTATTCCACACCACACGGTCACTTTTGGACAAGACTTTATCTTCTCCATCGTAACTCCAGGATCCTGTGCCATTCAGTAATGTCCATTGTACCGATTGACAAAGAACGATCAAATTCCACACCTCATAGCACGAAGCAATCAGTGCTCGTTCTCTTACTGTCAGGCGATCGGCCATCTTTGTTATTGTTGAGTGTACTGCCTCTCGGGGCCACCGTCGGCACTACGTGGCATGAAAAATCACTATCCTATTTAATGTGCTGTATGTTTCCGCTATTTCCGATATTATTCCATCAATATTAAACACTTAACAGCCATTTAAAAATACCTAGTTACTTCCCGCCCACCCTATATATAATCAATCAAGAGAATTACTCTTCAGACAGTGAACCGACTTTCTTGCTGTGCACTTATTTACCAATGTTGCTCCAAGCACAGAGAAGCTTCAGCAGCATTGCTGCCCAATTTACTCATAGAGTAAACACTACTGCACAATGTCCTTCAACACTGACTTGTTCAATGCAGGATTGCACATCCTAGAGAACGAAGGTCGACTCGTCCAACTCACTTGACAACTCGGAACAGCGTTGACGGGAATGTAAGCATTTGACTAATTATGGCAGGATTCACCCCCATCTGTGGGGTGAAGTGAACATTCATCACAAACGGCAAGAATGTATTTGTTTACCTGGTACATGCGTTCAGAGCTACCTCATGACAATTGATTAGTTTACTAAATTTTGAGACCACCTAATTTCCAACTGGGTGTGCTAATGGGCTACCTGCCTCAAAATTGGGAAATTCCAGGGATATACAATATTTTCAGCAGTGAATTTTATTTGGATATTTCAAGCTTATGATGTAAGAGTTATGTTTCAAACACATCTCAAAAGTTTAAGTATTAGCCCCCTTACTTGATCCTGGCCTTTCCAACTTCCCAGGACTGACCCCCAATGTACCTATTCTCTTACTTGTATTTATAACATGATGAATAGAAAGTAGGTTTTAAAGCAACTTTTGATTCTAAGTTTATTTCTTTTTTCCAGGCTGTCCGACACATCTTTGTTCCTGCAGAGAGAAAGATTCCAAAGATTCGGATAGAAACAAGACAATCAGAGGTTCTAAGTAGTCAGAGAATCATAGTTGCCATTGATTCATGGCCTCGTTATTCTCGCTACCCCAATGTGAGTATTGTTTTTTACAGTGCTTTGAAAGTGTATGATTGTACAAACACATTTGGCTATTATCTCTCTCTGACTGGATACAAATCCCTAACTGAAGATTGGGATGTAAAGAGTTGTTAATATTGATTTAGCTCTTCACTTGTCTACTGTAGACTAGAATTAGGCTATACATTTATTTTATTCTAATTTAGAGCTTTTGAACAGTTTATGTTGTTAGAATTCCATACTGGTTGAAAAAAGAAAGAAATTTACATTGAAACTTTTCTGTTGGTCAATACTGTAAAGTTATATTGGTTCCTCAGTTTAGGGGCTGCGACAACGCGGTCATGTAGCCCCGTGTACTATGGGTGTGTTTAGAATCTGTCTGTTAACCAGGTAAGGACTGCAGACGATCACTTTCAAGTAGTTCCTACTTCTGCTACCAAATGCTACCATCAACGACACCTAGCTGTGAACTTGGCTACTAGATACCACCACAACAGGCACCTGGCGGCGAACTTTGGAACTTATAGAACGTTAATCAAATCTAATGTACAAATTTAGCTTCACACAATTGTAGTTAGTGGAAGGTTCTTGTACATGGCATAAACTATGACATGGGCCTTCTGGCTTTACTTCCCCTCCGAAGGAAAACATACTGAGGGAAAGTTATATTCATCCCCCTTCTGTAGTCCTTAACAAATATATATATTCTTTAATCACGTGTAAATATTTTTCAGGTTATTTTTTCGCATGTCCCTATAATTGGGATTATATTGTGTTAACCACTGAAAAGTTGCAAAATTGTTAATAAGGCAACACTGAAAAATGGCTCAAAGCTCCAAAGAGGATTTGTGGGTGTTGCGTGAAACTGGCTATGGATGATTGTAAAGTTGATGACCGTATCAGAGCACTGACCACCTAGTACCATGTTGGTGCACCTCTAGACAGGGTTCGTATGGCATCCTCTGGTCGTGGCATATCTGCAACTGGTTTGTGCTCTCCTCAGTCCGATTAGTGGGCCATGACAGTGTATCAGTGAAGCCCTGTGCCACCCTGCCATTAGTGGTAAGATGTAGTCGAAGGATGTGTGCATATATGTATGTCTGCCCCTTATTATTCCGTTTTCCTACGGGGTCAGGGATGAGATGCGATGAAAGTCTTTATGGCGGATGGTTTTTACAACCGAATGCCCTTCCTGACGCCAACCTCATGAGAGGAGTTAATGAGAGACGAAATGAATGATGGTGAATGAAACTGGGCAAGGATGTGGAAGGAAGCGGCCGTGGCCTGTCAGAAGGTACCGTCCCAGCAGTTGCCTGGAGTTGAAAATGGGAATCCACGGAAAACCATTTCAAGGACGGCCGACGGTGGGGCTCGAACCCACGTCTACCGAGTCCGTGGAAAACTTGGTACCATGAGCTAGAGCTGTGCGTTAGCGAGCGTAGATACCGCTGTTGGTACATTTAGTCCAAGGATATCCTGCACATATTGCTGCGCCGTCATTGGGCACATTACTAGGGGTGACAGCAGTCGTATATGATGGCCCAACCATTGGGGCAGTGTGATAGTCTGGTTGGGTGATTCGAAGATACAACCATCCTCTCTCCAGCTGTGTTAAATGCATCGTGGAGGCATGCCAAATGGTTGAGGTTTGCACAATCTGGAGCAACAGTCATTTGAATAGTTTGTACTAGCCTTGCAGGAAGTATAATGGGTAAAGGACCAATCGTAAGTTGTCGTTGGCTATTGCTTCCATACCTGTGTGGAAGCTATTGCAGAAGTTCAAACCCATGAATCTGTCTGCATCTACCGTTATGAACACTGCCACATTGAATACTAAGACACCATGATATTTACTCTTTAAGTCACATTTTGTAGAATTTTTTGTTCCTAGTTGTTCTAGAACGCTGTGATATCATTGCGTCCTAGCTAGTTTAATTTTTAGTTTCACTGTGTGTTATTTATTACTGGAACATGATTTATTCTTTGATCGGGAAGAATGAAACTTGAAGCCAAAGAGAAACAGGATGTTTACAACTAATTTCCCGCGTATACCAAAGTTAACTTCTGCGCCACATACCGCGTCAATGGAAACATTGTGACCTTGAAAGTTTCATGTTTCTTCCCTCTCAGTTTGCCGGTTGCATGGGAAAGAGGCTTTGTCCATTGCCCATATAACCCAATCCCACAAGAGTTCAACTGACGGCCTTTTTATTTTGCTTACTGGCGTCAGCTTGTCATAACTAGCAATAACAGATCTCGACGTGTCAAACCTAACAACTTATTTAACATGCGGAGCACTAACAAAACAACTGACAATCACACCCTGTGTATCTTGTTTGTTCTTGACCGTCAGCTCTATTAACATCTTCATCTAGATATTTTATCACTTGAAGATTAAACCCGACCGTATAACTTCTGCGTTTCTCCATAAATTATAGATCGATCTATACAAGACAACAATCACACTTAACTAAGAAACAACAATGAAATGTGAAGACAGAATACTGGTTCTTGTCGACGATACAACAGATGTACAAGTACCATACTGTGCCCGACATTTCAACCTTGGAGTGCACGGCCCGGTTCATCATCACAATCCGCAGTTAAAACTCGGTAAAAGAGAATTGAGAAGAGGATTCCGATTGTACTGGATTGGGAACGATGAGGGGAAGAGAATTGGAGTAGGAGTAGTTGTGAGATATGGGTTAAAAGAAGAAGTAGTAGGAATTAATGATCGATTGATCAAGGTTAAAGTATATATCAAGGGAACAAGAATGGAGATTCTGCAAGTGTATGCCCCACAGGGAGGCTGTCCTTCACAGGAGAAAGAAGAATTTGAGGACGAAATGCAAAAGCAACTGAATGGGCAAGGGGTTGTAATTATGGGCGACTTAAATGCCCATGTAGGTACAGAAAGACAGGATTATGAAAGTGTGCTGGGAGCAGAAGGATGGGGAAGTAGAAATGAGGGGGAAAACGGCTACTGGAATTTTACAAAAGGAACGGGCTCCTCATTGGGAATTCATGGTACAAAAAACGAGAGAGCCATAAGATAACCTGGTATAGCAGTGACTGGAGTAGGAGATTGGTAGTCGACTTTGTAATTTTTGATGCGCAAATGAAGAGAAATGTTAAGGACATTAAAGTTATCTCATCGGAGGCCTTGGATAGTGATCACCGGCTGGTGGTTATGAGCTACAGGATGAAGTCAGAAAGGAGAGTGATAGAAAGGCAGGAGAGGAAAATAAAAGTATGGAACCTCAAAGAGGAAGATACCAAAACGGAATATCAGGAAATAGTAAAGCGCAGGCTTCCCAGAGAGGAAACAGGAACTGGGGAAGAGGAATGGGAAAGGCTGAAAACAACACTAGTGGAAGCAGTAGAAGTGGTATGCGGGAGGTCCAGTGATAAGAAACGATGGAAGGAGACACCATGGTGGAACAACAGATTCAAGGAAGTAGTGGGAAACAAAAACAAAGCTTTCCGGATGTGGTTCCAACTTAGAACAGCAGGTGCAAGGGAGGAATATATAGCCAGAAAGAAGGAAGCCAAAATGGTGATAACAGAGGAAAGGAGGAAGTGGATGGAGAAATGGACAAGGATGATGGAAGAGGACAGTAAAGGTAATAGAAAACTGCTGTATGCGATGGTGAAGAATAAAAGGAAAAATGAGAAGATTACCACAGAGAGAATGGAAGACAAAAATGGCAATATTATTGAGAGAAAAGAAGAGTCTAAATCACTTTGGAAAGGACACTTTGAGGACCTCTTGAATGTGACAGCACCAAGTAAGGAGGAAGTGTATACTGGAAGGGTTGATGTCAGTAACCAAGTGCAAGTGGAAGACCTAACCTGGGCAGAAGTGGAAGAAGCAATAAAGAGGATGAAAATGGGAAAAGCACCAGGTATAGATGAGGTATGTGTGGAGATGATAAAAACTGCAGGGGAAGTGGGAACACAGTGGTCGTATAGGGTGATAAGAGCTATATGGAAGGAGAAGAAAGTCCCAGAAGATTGGAAAAAGGGAGTGATAGTGCCCATCTTCAAGAAGGGAGACGGGAAGAAATGTCAAAACTACCGGGGAATTACACTGATGTGCCACTGTGATTTATGAAAAGGTATTGGAGAAACGGATACATAAGGTAACGGAACAGCAACTGAGGGAGGAGCAATATGCATTCAGGCTGGTGAGGTCCACTACTGACCTCATATTTGGAGTGAGACAGCTACAGGAGCATCACTACGAGAATGGGGAAGATTTGGTATTGGCCTTCATGGACATTGAGAAGGCATATGACAGTGTTGTAAGAAACAGAGTATGGGAAGCAATGAGAGCCAAAGTAATGACGGAAGAAATAGTGATGAGAGTGAAAGATATGTATGAAGGAAGCAGAAGCTGTGTGAAAGTCGGTATGGAAAGAACAGAAGGGTTTGAGTTGACTAGAGCTAATAAGGTTTTGAATATTCCCGAAGGGAATATGATGTAGTTTCCATTTGAGCGGATGAATTATCAATAAATGATAAAAATGGTCCGGTTAGCTCAAACAATGCCAGCGTTTCGCCCCAGTGTGCCGTTGGGCTCGTCAGTTGGTACAGACACACCTACCAATACGCGTGGCTAGCACATACTGGGAAGGCCATGCAAGACACAAAATACAAGCAGTATTGACGTCACGAGCATGAGCAGCCGGTTCGACGTACCACAAACGGCCGGTGCAGGCGGAAGTTAGAATGCCTATTACACATGAACCACTGCTGCTTCGCGGGATCTTTTTGCACGTTATGAACCGAGACGTTGTGTACTTTCATGCCATCTCTGTTTCATAATTAGAACTAATACGAAGTTGATCGATATCCGTTGCTTTTGACGACGCATATCGATCAGCGAAAGATCTTGAAACGCGCTCTATTGAGTTTCAAATTAGTTGCTTTAGAAGGTATCACGGTCTCTCCTGCCATCTCGAGAATGTTTTGTGAACTATGTCTAACTTGACAATTTTTGCCACTTTTGAAGGGGAAGCACCGAAAGCAAATACTATGTAGATAATTTTTTGCTTCGTAGGCTTGAGGCTACTCAGTCGCAGATAATTGCAGGGCTGTCTCATTATCTTACGGGTGCAGAGATTATTCGTTTGATAGATGACAGTAGTGGAAGTGATGTATAGGGAAGCGATATTTTCGGTAGTGATACGGACTATGCACACACAGCATGATGTTATTGGGGAAGTGGCAGACAGTGCTGATGAAGAAGAAATAGCTTCAGCTGTAATAACAACGACCGCTGTTCAGTGTTTGTGGCGAGAGGTTCACGGGTATGCCGGGAACAGGAAAGCATTTCACGTCTGTTTTAGATTCTATTTTGCTGTTTTTCGACGACAAATTGATTGAACTAATTGTTTGAGAAACAAATATCTACGCGACAGAATGTATAGTTGGCGCGCCCTTGAAACCAAGGTCGCGCGCCAAGAAGTGGGAGTTAGTGACAGGGGCCAACATTTATGTGTTCTAGGGGCTTGTAATGTTGATGGGGAAAATGCAGAAACCTACCCTAAAGAGCTATTTCACCAGGGATGAATTTTTAGAAACCCCTAGCCTATATTCCCTAAAACAATGCCAAGCGACTGGTTTGAACTAATATTGCGACATTTACATTTTGTTGACAATTATAGACGGGATACATATACGGGGCCTAAAAACTTTTCAAAATTCAGCTTTTCCTGGAAATTATACCCGAAAATTATATAGACTGAGCATTATCATATCTTGTTTTCATTGTAAATATACCTGAAACAAATACCAAAAGTGCAACTTATCAAATTATTATATTTTTGTAAATATTGCGTGTGATCATGGACAACCCTGAAAAGCAGTCGTTACATATATTACTGAGAAACATTGGACACGTTATCGGTAAGTATTCCTAAAATTTTCATTACGTTATATTTCGTAAATTTTACATTATTAATTTTTTACCTTGTTGGTGTCTACACCTCTGCTGAGCTTCAATTTAAATACCGCCGGAGAAGGGAACACCTCCAGATTAAATAGCCGTCCTGAAGGGTTAATGTTGTAATACATTCTTCAAAACACGCGTCCCCATAGTTATTTTATTTTAATTATTAAACATAACATTTATGAATACTATTATTACTATTAATCAATTATTGATAATGAATGAATAATCAAAAGGCCTCCTACAATACGAATGTAGTATTTTAGTGGAATAAAATCTTAAGACAGAAGATGTAACGACACAGGGAAACAGTGTAGGCTAATGCAGGCCAACTCCAGATTTCACACAAAGTACATTAACATACACGACAGAACATGTCTTAAAACTTACTGTTTGATCATAAGTTCCTCAGTCACTTTCCATGTCGGATTCCTCGGACTCAGAACCTGAATCTTGGAGATTGATTATGAACGGCTCCATGATAGTGTCTCTGGGAAGTTCCCTTTCAAAATCTTCTACCTGCAACTTTTCTGCGTGTATGACACAGTCACTCCACGCCTCTATTGAAATGCTGTCGACAGCTGCGTGCGTGAGCTTTTCCACATCGGCTATCTTGAATGTATAGTTTTTCTCTGCCACGTGTGCTTTTACCTGCGCCCAAACAAGTTCAATAGGGTTGTACTGGCAATGGTAAGGAGGAAGACGGACAACTCTGTGACCTTTTCCAGCGGCAATGCAATCCAACTCGTACTTTAAGGACCGGGGTTTGTGCATTCTAACTAACTGTAAAAGTTGATCTCGGGTTTGCAAATTTGTATACGTGATGTTGTTCTTCGTCAGCCAAGTTACTACAGTATATCTGCTTTACGTGTGCTAGTGTTCGGTACTTTATCAAACTGAACAGAATGGATGCTTGCATTGTCCATCACAATTACGGAATTTGGAGGGATGTTAGGGAGTAATTGTTCCGTAAACCACCTTTTAAAAAGCGTGAAATTCATGTCCGAGTGATAATATGTGGAACTGTTTTTTGACTTGGAGCGAAACAGTAATTTGCACTGCGGAATGAAACCAGTGGACGCCGAACCTGCATGACAGAATAAGTCTAGCCCCTTTCCCCACCGGAACTCTAAGTCCACCAGTCCCATCATTCATCACCCAGCATGCCTTTCTTGTGTGATTTTGATTTATGAAAGTTTCGTCTAAATAAAATATCGTAGATTTACCCTCCTGTCGTATGTCGTGCATGGTCCTGAGAATCACGTCTCTAGCTGCAACAATATCACTGCGTTCCATTAACAGTTTTTGCCCATCATGACATTTTTGTACTTCAAGCCCATATTCCTTAAAATTCGCAGAAGTGATGACTTACTACCTTTGAAACCCACCGCATCTCTCATTTTCTTGACAAGTTTTAATGCCGTTGGAAATTGCCCATTAGCGAACATATCAAAAATAATACGCCGCAACAAGTTCCGGTCAAAATTGTCTAGGTCCGTTTTTGGTTTCTGGCGGCGAGGATTCTTTCCTGGCGAGTGGAAAGACAAGGTCCCTTTGGCTGCAAGGGAAGATTTTGCCTCGCTTACAATTCTCTGTATTGTCCGAGTTCCCACACCGCAAGCTGCTGCCGTGAGTTCTTGCGGTGTGGCAACACCGTCGACTACTTCATGGAGCCCGTCCCGTTCACGCTGCTTTAGACTTTTAAAGTATCCGTGCACTTTATAAACTATTTCTCGGGCTTGCCTATGCAAAACCTGTCGTTTACTTCCCTCTTTTTCCTTAGCACTCGAAATGTATGCAATCACTTGCACTGGATCTTTAAATATTACGATATAATCACTTCACTACACATTAGCTCAGATTCTCTGTGATTGGTGGGATGCGAGTGAGGCATGACGTAATGGTAGCGTTGTGTTCTGCTCACCGCCTTCCGGGCTGACTCGAGCTCTAATGGTCTAAAGCAGGGAAGTGTCCTCATGCCCTTGCTCTTTGTAATGGTGATGGATGAAGTGATGCAGAAGGTAGCACAGCATATTGGGGAGGAAGAAATGAAGGCAATGGTGTTTGCAGATGACTTGATGATCTGGGGAAACAAGGAAAGAGATGTACAGGAGCAACTCAATGCATGGGAGGAAGAAGTGTCATCCTATGGAATGAAGTTTTTGACGCGAAAGAGTGAAGTGGTGATAACAACACGTGAGAAGGACGGAGTATACTCTGGGATAAAGTTAGGCAGAGAGCAGTTGAAGAGAGTGCAGAGCTTCAAGTATTTGGGAAGTGTCATTGAAGAAAATGGGGGAAATGCCTTGGAATTAGATGAAAGAGGAAGGTGTGCTGATGGATTCTTCAAGAGTGGTAGAGGCCTGATATGGAGCAAGGATGTGCCACAGAAATGTAAAGGGATCATGTATAAGACTTACTTTGTTCTTATCCTAACGTTTGGATCAGAAACTTGGGTGATAAAGGAGAGAGATAAAAGCAGAATACAGGCAGTGGAAATGAAGTTTCAGAGGAGTCGTATAGGTGTAACTAGAATGGACAGAGTCAGAAATGGTAGGAAGAACCCCTACAGGATAGGATTGAAAAATCAAGGCTACAGTGGTATGGACACGTGAAAAGAATGGGAGAAGAGAGAATACCATGGAAAATATTGGAAATGGAGTGGAAGAAAAAGAGACCTAGAGGAAGACCAAGGGATAGGTGGATAAAGGGGGTGAAGAAAAGTGTCGAGAGAAAAGGAGTTAATTGGACAACAGTGACAGAAGAGAAGTGGTGGATGGAGAGGCTTGTGCTCCAAGCACTGCTCTAGTTGATGATGATGATGACAACATTTTGAAAAGATATGGATGATTAAATATACTCAGGTTCGAAGATACGAAGAAAATCTGGGAGGACGAGATCTAAATGACCTCAGGGCATGAATTAGAAACTAGGGTCCATAGGTAGCCTCCTAAAGTTATCTCCAACCATCCCATGTTAAGTTGTGAAAGCTATGAAAGAGATTACACAATTAAGATGAAATTCCACATTTTATTCAGGGATGTACTGGGTACAAATAATAGAAATGAATTCTCGTATCCCTACACTCGGAAATTAACTAAATAAAGCCTTGATGTGCAATGGGACTGGAAAAATGAATAAATTTAATTTAATCGGGACAAAATCTCCTCGTGCCCTATTTTTCGATATAAATGAACTGACGGAGATCCAGCCTAAATTTACTTTTAGGAACTGAATTTTTACACACACTGTTATATTTCATCCATCTCTTAATCTAAAGTTCATGTTTGGGATGGTTTATAAAGTGAAAGAAATTATTTTGCACTCAAAAAATTAAAAAAGTCATGAATTTTCCATTGGATCTCCTTCTAAATTATAAGTTGCTTATGCATCGTGGATGTCCATACTTATTCTAGAATCAATTTATAATATTTACACTTCTATAATTCCTCATGTCCTTGTCACAACGAGATTCTTAATCACCATGGCACTGCCTTAATCCAGACTCTTTCTCATTATGTCTTCCTTCGGAGGGGAAGTAAAACCGGCGGTTCCATGTCATATTTATGCCATGTTAAAGAATCTTCCATCTGTGTGAAGCTAAATTGGATAGATTAAGAATGTAAACAACGCTCTTAGGTTCCTACGTTCGTTGCGGTGGCGTTTGGTAGCTAAGTTCTGAACCAGTACTCATAGATGGTGGCGTTTGGTGGCAAAAGTAGGAACTATTTGAAAAATACAAAAGTCTGCAGTACTTACTTGAATTAAAAAACAGATAACACACACTAATACAGTCATCAAATTTAACACCGGTTATCAGACAGATTCTACACACACCCAAAGTACACGGGGCTACATGGCCACGTTGTCGCAGCCCCTAAACTTAGGAACCAACCAACTCTTTCTCATTACTTTGATAGTTACATTAATTTATAAATCATGACAAAAATACCGTTTCCATTAACATTTCACTGGATGTTATATGCTTCGGCTGACACATTATTGACCAACAAGATGATTCGGTAAAATACATATAAATGCCGTGAATTCGAATCCTTGATACTCTGGATTCTGTTTGATAATTACACATAAAACCTTATTCACAGTTATTAAATAGCCCTCCTGGCTTTACTTTGGTATGTTCATTTGCATGTCTCCATTCAATACATTAATCATCATCATCATCTTGCACAATTTCCAGCCACTGGCCGGGTCTGTTTGGAACACAAGCCTCTCCAACGTCTTCTGTCTTCCCACCATCTCTCAGCCTCCACCCTTGTCCAGTCTTCTCCTTTCTTCTTCACGCTTTCTTCCACCCCCTTCAGCCACCTGTCTCTCGGTCTCCCTCTTGGTCTCTTTCCTTCCCACTTCGTCTCGTGTACTCACTGGCCTGTATTTTGCTCTTCTCCCTTCCTTTCATAACCCAGGTCTCCGAGGCAACGCCAGGATAGGGACATAGTACATCCGATATATGATCTTTTTGCTGTTCAGAGGGACATCCTTGCTCCATAACATGCTTCTCACACTCCTCCGAAATGCTTCTGCCTGTCTCCCCCGCTCATTTATTTCTCTATCGTTTCTTCCATTATCTTGTATCAGGCTTCCCAGATACTTGAAACTCTCCACTTTCTTCAGCTGTTCCCCACCAATTGTTATTCCTGTTGTGGTTCTTTCCTTCTTCCTTGTTGTGATCACCATCTCACTCTTATTTATGCTAAATTTCATCCCATACCCTTGTATTATTCCTTCCCACACGTCCAACTGTTCCTGTACCTCCTCCTCCTTGTTTCCCCAAATAATCAAATCATCTGCAAACACCATTGCTTTCATCTTTCCTTCCCCAATTTTTTGTGCCACCCGGGTCATTATGTCATCCATTACAACAATGAAAAGTAACAGTGACAGTGCACTTCCTTGTTTCAGGCCATTTCTCTGTTCCAACCAGTCCGATCTCTCTCCTCCCACTTTCACACAGCTCACGCTTCCCTTGTACATCTCCTTTATCCTCCTTATAGTCCATTTTTCTACTCTTCTATCCTCCAGGGACTTCCATACTTTGTTTCTGCATACACTGTCATATGCTTTCTCAATGTCCAGGAAGGCCATCAGTAGATCTGTTCCATACTCATAGTGCTGTTCTTGTAACTGCCTTACAGCAAAAATCAATTCCACTGTGGACCTTCCTGCTCTGAAGCCATGTTGTTCTTCCCTCATCCCTCCTTCTATCCTTGTCCTAATTCTCCGTTCCAAAACTTTCTCAAACATCTTTGCACAATGACTCATCAGTGTTATTCCCCGATAGTTTCTGCATTCTGTTCTACTACCTTTCTTGAAGATCGGGACAATTATTCCCTTTTTCCAGTCCTCTGGGGTCTTCCTTTCCTTCCATGCTGTCTTCATCACTCGGTACAACCATTGTATCCCCACCTCTCCTGCTGCTCTCACCATCTCCACACTCAACTCATCCACACCCGGTGCCTTCCCTCCTTTCATCTTGTTCACTGCATCTTCCACTTCTTTCCATGTTAAGTCCTTTTCTGTTTGCAGTTCATCTTCCTCTTCCCCGATTTCTTCCTCCTCGCCGTGGTTTCCATTTGGGTTCAGTAGTTCTTCAAAATATTCTTTCCACATTTCTTTCAGTTCTAT
This sequence comes from Meconema thalassinum, assembly GCA_946902985.2. NCBI lineage: Eukaryota > Metazoa > Arthropoda > Insecta > Orthoptera > Tettigoniidae > Meconema > Meconema thalassinum. The sequence continues at coordinate 37,862,627 of OX336391.1, read as the reverse complement.
TTTCTATCTCTTGTCCCCTTTTGTTCACCATTCTAACATAATCCGTAGGATCTTTCCGCCTCTTATTTTTTACCATCCCATACAGGACCTTTTTTGTACCTTCACTATCCTCCTTCATCATCTTTGTCCACTCTTCCATCCACTTTCTTCTCTCCTCAGCCACTACTCTCTTCGCCTCCTTCTTTCTTTCCTGGTACTCTTCCCTTGTCTCTACCGTCCTATTTTGATACCACCTCCTAAAGGCTCTATTCTTTTCCCTTATTATTTCTTTTGTCTTCTCATTCCACCATGGTGTTTCCTTCCACCTCTTCTTAGTACTTGTCCTCCCACATACTGCTTCTGCTGCACCTACAAGTGTCTTCTTAAATCTAGCCCATTCCTCTTCCACCCCTCTTTCTTCATCTGTTGGAATTCCTTCCTTTACCATTTTGAGGTACTCGACCCTTCTCTCTCCTTCTTTCAGTATCCATATCCGTCTTTCCTGGTTCTCAGTCCCTTTCTTCTCCTTACTCCCTCTCAGGTTCATTACCAGCAATCGATGGTCGCTATCCAGGTTCTCCGATGGTATAACCTTGATGTCCGTGATGTTCTTATTTAGTTCTTTCTCATACAGTATATAGTCGACCACCGACTTCCTGGTCAAGTCATCACTGTACCATGTGATTGTGTGGCTTTCTCTTTTCCTGAACCAGGAGTTCCCAACTAGCAGGCTGTTCCTTTGGCAGAAGTCCAACAGTCTCTTTCCTTCCTCATTTCTTCCGCCCCAACCCTCTGGTCCCAACACTCTCTCATACCCTTGTCTTTCTCTTCCTACATGGGCATTGAGATCCCTTAACAATCATATTTCTTCCTACCAGCTGCTTCTGCAATTCCTCTTCAAACTCCTCCTTCTCTTCAGAGGTGCAGCCTACTTGTGGAGCATACACTTGCACTATTTCTATGGTCTCTCCCCTCAGTGCTACTTTCACTTTCATCATCCTATCACTTATTCTCTTCACTTCTTCTTTTAAACCATCTCGTACTACTACTCCCACTCCATTCCTCTTTCCCTCTTCATTCCCACTCCAGTACAGTCTATAGCCTTTTCTCAGTTCTCTCCTTCCTCCCCCTTTCCACTTTGTTTCTGCCAATCCCAATAAATCCAACTTCCTTCTTTCCATCATATCCACTATCTCCTCCACCTTCCCCGTCATCTTTCTTATGTTTAATGTTCCAAATCTTAGTCCGTGTTTTCAGCCGTGTCGTCGTCTATTATATCCATCATGTCTGAGGCTCGTTCCATTCTTGAAAGCATTTGGTTTCATCCACTACTTAGCCCAGTCAAATGGTAGTTTTGACAAAAAAAAAATAGGGTAGAAGGTTTCTCGATGGATTCTTATGTTTTTCGGTGTGCTGAATCCGAATATGAAGTTTGCCAACAAAAAAAATGACGGCTTCTCAGTGAAAATAGCAACAACAACAACAAAAAACGGACTATTTTCACAAAATCGCTTGTAAGTTGAAAAGTATGCATCCTAGTGAATTTCTCACTATTTACAAAATTAAAGTAGCCAAAATTTCCTTCAAAATTCACTGGTCACTTTTAATTTTTGAGTGCAGGGCACCGCCGCTAGAGCGTGCTGATAAGAGCAACTTTTTAGTATTTAGACAAAAACGAGAGGAACTCACCCATAACTAGCCCCAGACGCTTTATTATCGTGTTTCCTCCATGAATACGTGTTTTATTCATGTTCTATGGTGGTTACAAGATTACGGAGCCCTTGAAAAACATAGCCCACGGAGTGGTAGGAATTCATAAAGGACCGATCAAGCCGTTTTATCATTTATTTCTAAAATTAAATGAAATGAATATAATGCAAAGTAATGCAATAGCAATTAATTATTAATACATTACTATTAATTTCAATTCTTTAATTGATCTTCCTCCTTTTTGGCCACAATGGAGCAGCCTCCGGTTGCCGAGCCGAAGGCCCCGGTTGATCGCTATCGGTCGGTAACTCCACTGGAAAAGAAATTGTACATATAATTGTACACAATACTTTCAGGTGTCTAGTTGGAAAACTGTTCGAACCCCAGTGAAATAGGGTGTATTACAAACATGCAGTTTACCTTCTGCTGAAGTCTCCGCTATCGTGGTTGGTGATTCGACCGGGATGGAATCGTCAGGATTCTCGAACACCTCTAAAAAAGAAATCGTACGAATACATTAGAGGGTGAAGTAAGCAAACCCCATTGGAATAAAGTGGTGTTCAAACATGCTATTTACCTTGTGCTGATGTCTCCAGGATTGTAGGAGGTGACTCATCCGGAGGAGGGTCATCAGGGTCACCTTCATTGTCGATGTCGCATGAGTTGTCAACGTTCAGACAGTTTCCCTCGCAGATGGTACAAAGCCTAGAGCAATATAGACCCACACGTCGACAACCGCAGCTTCCTCGACAGTCGCCTTTGCATTTGCAAGAGACCTTGCGGAGAAGCTTGTCAGGAGCTGGGGCCTTAGCTGTTCTCGTGGGGATGAGGCCGTTCCTCGACGACTTCCACCCCCACTGTTCTGGGTTGAGCTGATTGTCGAGCCACTGCTGGATCTGGTGGTAAACTCGCAGAAAGTGCTCACGGGCTGCAGCTTCAGTGGGAGGGATCGAGGCCATGTTTCCGGTGACTTTATATGCTGTACTGAGGTACAGCTTGTATCTCAGTTCGTTTAGACGAGTGGTATGGTGGTCACCACCATATAAGGCCACTAGAAATTTTTCGCCAGCATTCACTAGCTCCTCGACTTGTGCTGTGGGGTCCATGTAATGCTCAAGGTAGTTAACGAGATCTGGGTTCTTCTTGAAGGTCTTTAAGAATTTCATCTTACCCTGGTTGAACATGGCGGATGTGGAGTCACAACCACTGACAGCGTGGAGGAATAAAATATGGTGGCTCAGAGGCTCCTCTAGCGAGCTGCCAGGGCTATATAGCGTCAGTGGTACTTTTCCTTTTCCTGGTTTCAGGAAGAACACGTTAGGAGAAGTGCGGATGCCTATCATGATGACGAGAAGGTCAACATCTTCTCCCACCACTGCAACTGTGTCATGCGTGGAAGCTATGGATTGAGCCGTTCTTACGATTAGGGCATCAGCATCCTCAATGGCTTGTCGTGATTCAATCCCTGCCTCACTCAGTCTACTCCTGAGGAGCTCTATGAATCTACTCTTGTTCTTGTCGTTTGAAAGAAAGTTTTCCTGCGAAATTGTTGGCGCCATAGTTGGTGAAAACTGAACTTCCAATGAGTGCTTCACTTTCGACCTTCTTAACCTCTCCATTGATTTAGTGCCGTCCGGGCCTTCTGGATACCCGTCGAAAACAACTACACAGTCTCCGCCGTACTTGGTCTGAACAAAGCGGATGTAGGCATTGCAGATGTCTGTGAATGATTGCCCCTTTGTCCAGACAACCCGATGCAGCAGAAACCCACCATCTATAACGTATCTTGTATTTTTGTCCAATTTGGCGTCGGCCATTGGCTGAAATGTCTTGTATAAGGTCGATTTGGTTCCTTTTCTTAGCATCCCGTAGTCATCAAAGAGAGCCAGGGGATATGGTGATAGCTCATACGTCAGAAATTCTTTCAGTTCGTCTTCTGTGACCCGCACTCCCTACCTCTACTCCTACACTCTACTCGCTCAGCTCGACAGACTTCTACAGGGCCTGCCAACCTGAAAGAAACTTACCAACGGCGGCCTCGAGACATCCTTTGCGGGACTTGATGGCCTTGCCTCGGTGGCCGGAGTTGACGACACACTCGGGGGACCCCCTCAGATGTACAAGAGAGGCAGCATGTCGCTTTTATCCACTAGGTGAAAAGTGGAAGACTTACCTGGTGAGGTTTCATTCCACCGCAGCTGTCTTGTGGGTGGGGATTGAACATTAAAGGGAAAATGAAGCCGAAATCATATTAAAGGGGTCTGTATTGTAAAAAATATAAAAAATAGGAACAATTTGAGGTTACAGACTAGTATTACATGAAAAATTGTCACTTGAGAGGATGGTAAATGTCTTTGACGGCACATGGCCCGACACACCACGTCACATGTTTATGACTAACAACTTGAGTAATGAACAGGTACACAGAAAGGTAAAATCTTACAATTACGAATGATCCCTAGTCAAATAATATTACGAGCCACGGCAAAAGGTTGTGCAATACCAACATAATTTTTTTTTTTTTACAAGTTACACCCGGAATGGAAATAAGTTACCATCATACATATCAACACGTCCGGAATTACGTAAGAGGAAAATAAATCTAAATCAAAAGAAACTACATTGCAAATGACTAACTCCTGGAAAACGGAGCGGACAGGCTCACACTACCATCACGGGACCTGACGCGAACTCGACTCTACTCTTAAAAATGGCGGACGCTAACGGTACACCAGGGTACGGTTGCACCACAGGGCGCTACTCCCAAATTTTGGGATTTGAACCAATCCCAGAGGTGAAACAGAAATACAAGGCATGGGAAATGCAAAAATGAAACGCACTTGGGACGTAAGGAGGAAAACCAAGGCAAGAGCGTCACGTAAAGTACAACCACCACGTGGACATGAGGTGATGTCACTACCAGGAACAGGGCCCCCTTAAAACTAAAATAATAAAATACTACATGGCTGTAATCGGGAAAATTCCAAGGAGCGTGATCACAGGGAAATAAATGAACAAATGGAACCCGAACTAAAGACGCACGTGGTAACGCAACACAGGAAAACTCGCACGAAAAACAGGCCGACTTCCCACTAAAAAAAATACTTCCGAAGTAGGTAAAATTGGTAAACAATTTAGAATAACAGTAGGACACATCAACCCATTGATCGGCCGAACATCAACCAGTGCGCAGCATTACCACGAGGCCAATAACAACACGAAAATTTACACACGAGGAAAACCGAAACACAAATCAAAATATAGCCACTGACCAGTTAAAACGAAAATATCACGCTTCCCAGAATACACCCGAAATACAACTGCATTATTCAACTAATAATTTGAACTATGACTAAAGCCACCGGACTTGGTGACTGGTACCTGTCTTTTCGACCTCGGGGGATCCGATACCCCCCGAAGTGACTGTCCTTCTTGATGGCCAACAGGTAAGAGAAGGCTTACCCACGCTAAACTCAGTACATATATCATACACCAAGATTTGTGACAAAGCAAGTTGTTGTCGCCACACACGCACACACGATTTCCCTGACTTTCTTGAACGTAGTTCATAAGACACTTCCGTGTTCGCTTCCGTGAGAGTTGGCATCCCTGGACGATCGCCATACGCACGTCACTTGTCATCTACGGCTGTCGATACATCGGGTGAATGTTTAGAGTTGGGAACAATCGATACAGGCAATGTTGACATATTTTAAATATGCAAATCCAATGTTTATTTTGAGGTTAGGGAACACATTAATTCCAGAACTAGTGCACATCAGGTCGAGAGTGTACCTCGCGTGTTTGGACTGCGAGAGTGATGTTGCAGACATGAAGATTCATTTCACAAGGTCTTCACAGGTCGAAATTGCGACAGTCAGCCCAGGCCATAATTTTCTTCAGATTTCTGGGTAAGTGAAGGAATTTATGAGGCGTTCGCCTCAACAGGAGAAACCGGGACGGGTGAAATTTGGCAGGAAGGAATATCTTAGGTTAGGTATATTTTCATGTCAGCTCAGTGGCGTAAAATACGTCACATCCTCGGCCCCCCAAAGCAAACTGCGGGGTAGACAGCATTTGCGTAATGTTGACGTGACAGATTAGGAGAGGATCACCTCTTATGTACGGCTGCAGATTTACATATGTCCCAACATGTTTGAAGGAATTTTGGGCATAACTTCATTGAATGGCAGGCAGAATGTTCAAGGTTTGATTTCACACAGCGACAAGCTGAGTGGATGGCACTGTCTCGGTGATAGTTCCGCTCCTCATGTTAGCTGGAAGGGTCTAGGTAGAAATGTCCTGATGACCCAGTTACAGATGGAGAACGGGCGATGACGAGCCCAGGTCCCCGCCAGCAGTTTCCCAGTTACGCCACCATCCACATGTCCACCAGGGTATCTTGGACGCCCCGAACTGCACAGGATCCCGCGGAGAAACAGCACAGTCCGATACATCCTCAGGGAGCTCCACTTCCAACGGGCCAAGCACTGAAATGCTAAGCACACGAGTAGCAGGACATACCGAGAGAGACAGATAGTTCATGGTGCGACAACTAGTTGACAGAAGCCCAGTTAAGTTCATTTTACGTTTTATTCCAAAGTTTTACCAGGTACCAGTCGCAATACATCACAAATTTGATTTAGAAAAACCGAAACATACAATTTTATTGCCTTCAAAGGCGGGGCCCCCCGTTCCTAAATAAATCACCTTATGTCTCCAAACGGGAAGTTACTATAGCCAACGGCATTCTAAATCTTATGCTTTACATACATTGCCTCGACAAAGCAGGCATAACTACATACCACCTCCACGTCGAGGTCACCTTAGCTTCAAATATCTAACACAGAGTTCTACTATTAACTAAGTCTTACCAATCTTGGGAAAAGCCTGTCACACATCATAAAGACCGATAAACGATCTGAGGTTCATACAATGAGGTGCCACACGCTTCTCACAACATCTTGGGTAATCAACGCCTCCAGAGACGCAAGTTCTCAGTAGATTTTGGGGAGGAAGTTTAACAAGGATAACATTGCCAGTTATGAAAGAAAAGGGGCAAGAAATAAAACAAAGATACCACCAGTTTATTGTCGACTAGCCCGAGACTCGCTTGGGCGTCTCGTGTGCGGGCTTGCACTGTGAGAGGTGAGTCCTGAAGATCCTCTTCCTTTCAGGGTCGCTCACCAGCACTGAAACAGGACTGACAAAGGATAAAATCTTAAATGGGCCGCGAAATCGCGCCCGCAATTTTCCTGACACTTTGTTTCCTAGAAGCTTAGGTGAATGGTCCTGGACATATATCATGTCTCCCACATTGAGGTTGACGGGCTTCCGTCCCTGATTGTACCTTTGAGCTAGTCGCTCGTGAGAAACCTGAATGGACTTGCGGGCCTCCTTCCAGATCTGCTTCACCTTGTCGGCAGACGGTTGGTCAGGCAACAGGTCATGAATTGACCACAAGTTCGTCAACGGAGAATTAGGTACATAAGCAAACATCAGAGAGAACGGAGTAGTGTTATGTGTTTCGTGGACAGCAGTGTTGAACGCAAAAGCTAGCCAATGGACCGATGAATCCCACTTGGCGTGTTCATCATGGTGGTAAGCGATCAATGCGGAACGCAAGTTCCGATTGACACGCTCGGCCAACGACGGGTTGGGATAATATGGACTCGTAGTCACATGGGAGATACCATAGTCGAAACAAAACTTACGGAACAGGTGAGACGTAAAGGTTTTGGCATTGTCCGATACCAGGAACTGGCATGGACCAAATGAAGTAAAGATAGAATTCAGACACCTGATGACTGTGTGGGTCGTCGACAATCTAGTTGGGAAAATCCAGCTGAAACGGGTGAACCCATCAACACAAACCAGTGCAAACCGGTTTCCCAACTTCGACCGAGGGAACGGCCCGACGAAATCGATAAAAATCCTCTCCATGGGGCGGGAGGCAGGCTCGGAAGACAATAATCCAACACGAGTATTGACGGCGGGTTTACTGATACTACAATGCCTACAACATCTGACCATGTTACGAATGTCACCATCCATTGACTTCCAAATAAAATTTGTTCTGATCTTTTGGCGAGTTTTGAACACCCCGAGGTGACCCCCAACAGGAGACTCGTGAAAGTATTTGAAAATTTCAGGAACAAGTACGGCAGGCAACACAATTTTACTTCTCTTGTCGTGGCGAGCAACGCAAAACAGAATACCTCTTTTCAATTCATACGGCTTTACAAGTTCTCCACCTGACATTCGGGTGATTAAAGGTCCCAATACAGGGTCTTCTTTCTGATACTCGGCTAAATCACGGAACAACAAAGGCGAGTTGGTAAGGACAGGCTTCACTGCATTAACTGAAACTGAAGACACGGGAGATTCTACCTCGGCAGATCCAGACTGATCCCTAGGGACTTCCTCAAACATTCGACTCAGCGAGTCTGCGATTACATTGTCGGTTCCACGGATGTGGCGAACAGTGAAACTGAAGGAAGAGATTCTGGTCGCCCAACGAGCAATGCGACCAGTGTTACGGGGCTTTGCCAGAACCCAGCTGAGGGCCTGATTGTCAGTCTCCAGCTCAAATGAAATATGTTCAATATAATTTCTAAAGCGCTCAAGAGCGAACAAAACGGCAAGACCCTCCAGCTCGTACACAGAGTACTTAGCCTCAACAGGAGAGAGGGAACGAGATGCATAAGAAATAGGCTGCCTACCCAATTCTCCATCTTGGAGCAGGACCCCAGCAACTCCCGAGCACGAAGCATCGGTCTGCACAATGAACGGTTTAGAAAAATCAGGGATGGCAAGAACGGGAGCGTTACATAAAGCAAGTTTGAGGTCTTCGAATGCAGCCTTCTGAGAAGGACCCCAACTAAATTTCTGGTCTTTACGACGGAGAGAATTCAACGGAGCTGCACGCTGTGCAAAATTGGGGATAAATTTCCGGAAGAAGTTGGCCATTCCGACAAAGCGGGCTACGCCCTTAACATTAGTGGGAGGTTTGAAATCACGGATACCCTGAGTCCTGGACTGATCGATGGACACACCGGCAGCCGACACAATATGACCAAGGAAGGAAATTTCTGGTTTCGCGAATGAGACCTTAGATAGTTTTACAGTAAGACCAGCACGCTTCAGTCTTTCCAAGACTTCCTGAATGTGCTTCACATGTTCGTCGAACGTCTCGCTGTAGATCACAACATCGTCCAAATAATGGTATAGAAATTCAAATTTGATACCTGAGAAGACATTATCAAGCAGGCGGCTTAACACAGCTCCACCTGTTGACAAACCGAACGGTACACGATTGAATTGATACAAATTCCAATCGGTGGCAAACGCAGTCATGGGTTTTGATTCCTCGGCCAAGGGAATCTGATAGTAGGCCTGGTTTAAATCGAGGAGTGTGAAGAATTTAGCCTTGTGGAACCACGAAAAGCAAGAATGAAGGTCAGGCAAGGGAATAGATTGAAGTACAACCTTCTGATTCAGTCGCCTATAGTCAACGACTGGTCGAAAACCACCATTAGGCTTGGGTACAAGAAACATCGGGGATGAATACGCGGATGTAGAAGGGCTAATGACACCATCAGCAAGCATTTGGTCGATAATTTCCTTAAGAGCCTTCATCCTGGGCGGAGCCAAGCGATAGGGAGGATGTCTGACAGGGATATTGTCGGTGACTTCGATCTTATACTCAAGCAGTTTGGTCACGCCCAACTCGTCAGTGAACACCTCTGGATACTCCCGGCACAAGTTCCGAATCATATCGGCCTGGGAATCGTCTAAGTTACTCAAATCAAGTGAATCAATGGTGACGGGATCAGAAGTCTGATTGACTGAACTACCCAACGGCCGGGGATAAGGTTCAATGAAATTAAATTTAAGCTTAGGTCGAAATCTGAATTTGAAAGTCCTCGCTTGGAGGTCAAGGATCAGGCCAACGGACGACATGAAATTGGTACCGATGAGAAGGGGGCAAGAGAGATTTCTAATTACCCACACCGGAAATTTCCAAGTGAAACCTTGGATCCTAAATTTAACCGAAATACTACCAAGGACATCTAAAGGCGAGCAATTTGCTGACACCAGGCGGGTTTGCAACGGATTCAATTTAGGAAAATTACAGACTGTCTTCATTGAATTGTACCACTTTTCGCTCAATAACGACACGACACTTCCGGAGTCAAGAATGCCACAGACTGGCTCGTTATTTATCAAAACACCTATGATCGGAGAAGAATGAGAAACTGAAGAGACCCTGTTACAAGAATCAATACATAGAACATTTCCTACGGGATCTTGGGCTACACCAAACGAAACACAACCAGGTTCGTCGCCATCACGAAAACCATTTGCAGGCTCGGAACAACTCCTTTCATCACTTTCGTTACTTTCACAGACATTACTCATGGGAACAAATAAATTGGGCACAGCAGGCTCACCGCCTTTGCAAACGACATTGACGGGTAACGGAAGGCTACACTCAACGGATACAGAATTACTTGGGCCAGGATGCGGGACCTCATCCACAGGTTGACCTTCGGTACACCCTTCTGAGGGCTCATCCCCACTCCTGGCAAATGGCAGTCAATTAGAGGTACGTTTAGGCTGGCCGCAATTCCTAGCGACGTGGCCCACGCCGTTACAATTATAGCAGCGACTATTGCCGGCCCCGGCAGGACGAGCGGGGCGCACGAAGCGGGGCGCAGGTGGAGGAACACTAACGACGCGCTGTAAGTCACCGTGACGAACAGACTCGGCAGAGATGGCAAGAGCACCTAACTCCCTATAAGTGGTTGGACGGGTCTGCATACTCAGATAAGACCGGAATTCGGGCGATATTCCGTCGACAATGGAAGACACAATATAACATTCGGAGAAATCGAGGGCGAAGACCTTCGCATAGTTCCTGATATCCTGAATGTAAGCATTCAGACTCTCATCGAAGCGCTGAACACGGTAAAAATATCTTTGAGTGAGCGAACCCATGAGACGGGCAGGAATAAAAGAGACCAAAACGTCGCAAAGAAAACTTCGGATAGAAACAGCGGATGACATGGCCTCGACCACCTTGTCGCGCATGGTACCTGACGTGTGGGGAAACAATAACTGAAACACCTGGCCTTCAGATAAGGCAAACACAGCTGCATACTTGTTAATCCTAACTAACTCCCTCAAAAATTGTATGACTCCATCCACACTATCAGTGTTGAACTCCTTCAGTTTTGCGAGCGATGTGCTTAATGGATGATTTATGTTGCCAAAACCACCAATTGGGTTAACTGAACGCTCAGAAATGGCAGGCGCAGGTCGGGGAACAGCGACAATTCGGTTTTCGGGCAAGGCGATTAAGTTGTTTGGCCCAACAGCCAAAGAATGACAAGAATGCGCACATTCACAAGATGGGCATCTGGCCCTGGATACAGGTTCTGAAATGGCTACGTGCCCATGAGGGCGAGAAGCAGTTAAATTAGAATTATGTTGAATCGTTATGTCCCTTTCAGAACGAGGCATTGCAAGAGTTTCATGTACAACTGGGAGCGCACTAGAATTAACAAAACGTGAAGCGCAGGAAGCCGAAACGGTGACAGGCACTCGAGACATACAATGCGAGTAATAGGGTGCGGAATTGGTACTCGACATGCGTTGCCCACTCAGGGTCGCATTCACATTAAATGTTGAACTAGGCAAGTTAGACACGTTACTAGCACTGAAAGATTGACACTGAGATGCCACATACTGCTCGAAACCGGTGGACATAATAGGCGCAGTGGGCAATACCGGTGCGGACGGATGACACATGGGGACCAATGCCGCGGCAGACGTCCCTATATTTCCTCCTAGATACGCACTAGGCAGGGATACGCCAGACATGGATCCGTCACACACAGGGATGGCCAAAGACATATCTGTCACGTGAAGGACATCGTGGGCATTAACAGGGTGGGTTACAGACAGATTACCGGATTGCGCTGCAGGCAGATCTTGCAATGTTAAATTTTGGAAGGGATTACACAGTGGACAATTAACGTCAGAGCACTCACAGTGACGTGAAGCAGAAGGATACTCGCTCGATAAACTCAACATGGCCATAGCACCATCACTCGGTTGCCCTCGAGCCAAGTCGTTCGGGATGCTTACATGCATAGAAGCAGGACTAGACACAGCAGTTACGTTACATGCACTATCGTTTAAAGGTACAGAAACTGAACGGGGGCCTTCCCCTGACATGGCTTCAAAATACATCTCACAATCTCGTACCTTTATGGTACATTCGCAAAGAGAAGTCTGAAGTGCAATCAATTCCCTAAACACTGTAACGCTGCGGTCACCAGCGACTGAGATCATGTCTGATACCCTACCAAACAGATGTTGGACAGAGGCGCGCACTTGGGCTAATTCGCCCTTACTAGAGCAATGAATTTGTAAGTAGTTACACGTATTCGTTAAATGGGACACTTTAAGTTCAATCAGGGACTTACCCCGTTCAATCTCTTCATCTGTGAGTTCCGGAGGGCACACTGGAATTTCTGAAGCTCCTTCCAGCATTTTCCGGTCTTGGCTCAGGTCGCCTGAAGACTGCAGGCCACGTATGGTGAGCTCGTAATTCGCTTCATCCCGTGTCAGATGAGCCGCAAACTGCACACTTCTCGCAGCAGACATTTTGCATGTAACAGATTTACAGGTTAATTAATACAGGTTATAGGCGGGACATCTTTACCACCAACATAGAACTGATTTAAAATCTTAGCAGGGGATTTTACAGGAAACACTCCCCCCCCTAGACAGCAGCGAGTGGAAACCGTGAACCACGCTCTGCTACCAATGTGACCCGCACTCCCTACCTCTACTCCTACACTCTACTCGCTCAGCTCGACAGACTTCTACAGGGCCTGCCAACCTGAAAGAAACTTACCAACGGCGGCCTCGAGACATCCTTTGCGGGACTTGATGGCCTTGCCTCGGTGGCCGGAGTTGACGACACACTCGGGGGACCCCCTCAGATGTACAAGAGAGGCAGCATGTCGCTTTTATCCACTAGGTGAAAAGTGGAAGACTTACCTGGTGAGGTTTCATTCCACCGCAGCTGTCTTGTGGGTGGGGATTGAACATTAAAGGGAAAATGAAGCCGAAATCATATTAAAGGGGTCTGTATTGTAAAAAATATAAAAAATAGGAACAATTTGAGGTTACAGACTAGTATTACATGAAAAATTGTCACTTGAGAGGATGGTAAATGTCTTTGACGGCACATGGCCCGACACACCACGTCACATGTTTATGACTAACAACTTGAGTAATGAACAGGTACACAGAAAGGTAAAATCTTACAATTACGAATGATCCCTAGTCAAATAATATTACGAGCCACGGCAAAAGGTTGTGCAATACCAACATAATTTTTTTTTTTTTACAAGTTACACCCGGAATGGAAATAAGTTACCATCATACATATCAACACGTCCGGAATTACGTAAGAGGAAAATAAATCTAAATCAAAAGAAACTACATTGCAAATGACTAACTCCTGGAAAACGGAGCGGACAGGCTCACACTACCATCACGGGACCTGACGCGAACTCGACTCTACTCTTAAAAATGGCGGACGCTAACGGTACACCAGGGTACGGTTGCACCACAGGGCGCTACTCCCAAATTTTGGGATTTGAACCAATCCCAGAGGTGAAACAGAAATACAAGGCATGGGAAATGCAAAAATGAAACGCACTTGGGACGTAAGGAGGAAAACCAAGGCAAGAGCGTCACGTAAAGTACAACCACCACGTGGACATGAGGTGATGTCACTACCAGGAACAGGGCCCCCTTAAAACTAAAATAATAAAATACTACATGGCTGTAATCGGGAAAATTCCAAGGAGCGTGATCACAGGGAAATAAATGAACAAATGGAACCCGAACTAAAGACGCACGTGGTAACGCAACACAGGAAAACTCGCACGAAAAACAGGCCGACTTCCCACTAAAAAAAATACTTCCGAAGTAGGTAAAATTGGTAAACAATTTAGAATAACAGTAGGACACATCAACCCATTGATCGGCCGAACATCAACCAGTGCGCAGCATTACCACGAGGCCAATAACAACACGAAAATTTACACACGAGGAAAACCGAAACACAAATCAAAATATAGCCACTGACCAGTTAAAACGAAAATATCACGCTTCCCAGAATACACCCGAAATACAACTGCATTATTCAACTAATAATTTGAACTATGACTAAAGCCACCGGACTTGGTGACTGGTACCTGTCTTTTCGACCTCGGGGGATCCGATACCCCCCGAAGTGACTGTCCTTCTTGATGGCCAACAGGTAAGAGAAGGCTTACCCACGCTAAACTCAGTACATATATCATACACCAAGATTTGTGACAAAGCAAGTTGTTGTCGCCACACACGCACACACGATTTCCCTGACTTTCTTGAACGTAGTTCATAAGACACTTCCGTGTTCGCTTCCGTGAGAGTTGGCATCCCTGGACGATCGCCATACGCACGTCACTTGTCATCTACGGCTGTCGATACATCGGGTGAATGTTTAGAGTTGGGAACAATCGATACAGGCAATGTTGACATATTTTAAATATGCAAATCCAATGTTTATTTTGAGGTTAGGGAACACATTAATTCCAGAACTAGTGCACATCAGGTCGAGAGTGTACCTCGCGTGTTTGGACTGCGAGAGTGATGTTGCAGACATGAAGATTCATTTCACAAGGTCTTCACAGGTCGAAATTGCGACAGTCAGCCCAGGCCATAATTTTCTTCAGATTTCTGGGTAAGTGAAGGAATTTATGAGGCGTTCGCCTCAACAGGAGAAACCGGGACGGGTGAAATTTGGCAGGAAGGAATATCTTAGGTTAGGTATATTTTCATGTCAGCTCAGTGGCGTAAAATACGTCACAATTACTGGCTCATCATTAACAACTATGGCTGAGGTCATAGTTGCAAGAGGCAAGACTCTGTCTTTCCGTTTGAATTTGACTGTTTTGAAGTCGCCGCCAACGATGTTTGCGATGCCCTCACTTCCAACTTCCCAGGCAAGGTGGCAGTTGACTTTTTCATTTCCCACTATTCCTTTACTGATAGAAATGAGCTCTTGAATTGAGGGGAAAGGTGGGTGTTGGTTGAACCAGTTTAACATTTTATTTGAGTCCTCCTTATCTCGACGTACTCTTGCATCTCTGCAGTCGACGTGCTGTTCTGATGTTGAGAAGTTCGTACCACAGAAATCGTCCATAGCATCAGTAATATGTTGAAGTGATGCCATCCCCAGTGTCCATCTTGCTAAAATTCCTTCACTGAACCCACGAGCTCGACTCAATCCTCCTTCAACCTTCATCTGTTTCATTAGGGACTGCTCTATCGCCATGTCACTCCACGTTCCACACCAACATTTCTCACTCCGCCGAACAGTAAATGAACCTTGTGCAGTGAAAGCAAGGAACTCATTAGGTAGCATTGTTTCTTCAAGTTTCAACATGTCCTGCAGGTACATGTGCCCACACTTGGCGTATAAGAAGTGACCACTAGCGTGGAAATACGGGAGCATGTCATAGGTAGTTTGCAGGTGGAGCGTCCAGTTTCCCATCCTTTCTGATTCAATGAACCTGAAGATGAGAGTGACCATTTTAAAATATTGAACCCACAACTTTGCAGTGGGACCCAGGTTTTCTAGTTCATGAAGCTTAGCTGTAAACGCTGTTGTAAGTTCCTTCAAGCTGTCGTGTTCATGCGCAGTTAGAATCTCTGTTCTGTCGCCACCAAACAGCAGCTGCTCTACTTCGAAGAGAACTGAGGAGGACAAGTCCAGGGACTGAAGAATAATTTTCGCTAGAGTGGTGTACGCCAGAAGATGTGCTCGGACGGCCCTGGCATAGGCGTGGCCATTCATAATTTTGTCTGTGCTGTTACCAGCGTACACAGTGTTGAAAAGTTCTCGCAGGCCACTTCCTTCCATTATGAACCCCACTGCCCCCATAAAAGACATTAACATATGAAATCCCCCGAGCCTTATAACCACATTTGACAGTTTTGGGTCGTCCGGCCGACTCGCCATGATTTCACGAGATTTCAAATATAATGGCTGGTCAAAAGTCACAATAGTAGTTTCTTGTCCCAATGACCATGTCTTTTCTAATGCATACAGCAATGCAGTATAGAGTGTGTTTAAGTCGCTCGGATTAGCATTTATAAATGGCAGGCATTCAATGAATGTCGTTCGGTATGGAACTTCTCGGGTCACTTCTCCCATGAATGCATTCCAACCAGCTATCCCTGATATTTCTTTGAATTTACTGTACAGCCACAAAAGGTTGGGTGTTGATGGAACAATCATTTTGTCATGAGAGAACCTTGCACTAAGGTCATCAATTTTTATTGCACCTAAGCCGTTGGTATTGGTGCATTCAAAAACTTTTAGTTGGATGGCTGCGATATTTCCGACCGTTTGGGCTTTAGGTATCTCTTTCAACCGAGCAATCTGCTGTCCTGAGATAATGGCACTTTTGGGGGTAACGCACTGAATTGACCCCAATGAGTGAAAAGTTTGGTGTCCATCGAGAGTATGGATGTTGTAGTCTGCGTTGTCGCACACTATCTGACAAAGAGCTGGTTGTTTTATGGTCAGAGGGGGGCTCATTATTGATGATACTTCCAAACGTACTGCTTCTGTGTAAGAGACGCAAAATCCCAGGCTGGAGAGGAGATCAAGTAATTTCCGGGAACCAAATCTCTTATATACAAAGACGGCCAAACCAATGAGCAATGGAGACAGGAATGAGTTTGGACGTACCGCGAGCATTATAGTATGAGCAATCGCAAAGGACTTCCTTTGCCATTTGTCTAGATCTCCTCTCTTCTTGCTCAAGACCACTGTGTCAGTGAAAAGACGGAGAGTATCCGGAATGAGATTCTCATGGCCATCCAGGAAACTTGCCGATGGGGGGTAATGACTTATATCGTTTACTTGTGATCGTATATCTTCAACAATTATGGTAGCCGCTGCTTGAACAATACGACGCCTTTCTTCTCTTTCCGGTAATTTCTGCACCTCTCGAAACCATAGCTCGTTAATTGCTCGGTGGCCAGTGGCCTTGAAACACACGATATAAGGTTTGGTAGTTGTGATTAGTATGTCATCACCATACTGAGCAAGGAGACGACTTCTTACTGTTGCTGGCTGTGGGCGAAAGTCATCTGATACTGCCTCAAGTAATTCTTCAATGGTAAATTGACATTCCTCGTCGCTCTTTTCAAGGAAAGTGAATATTGACTTCATGGCTGCATCAACGTTATCATCGAGAGGTCTGCCTGGTGCGTGTTGCTTCGTTTCGGGCTTGTGTAACATTTGCATGCATCGAAAATGGTACTGAGCATCAGCAGCTACCAAGTCATTCACTCGTTCAACACGACGTATAATAGCATTTCCAAATTCATCCTTACGATTTTTCGCGAGTTTTAGAACTGATTCCCTCACTCCCAACGTTCTCACAGGGTACACTGGATTGCGTTTTGGGGGAGCCTTCTTCACTTGCTTTTGAGCATGGTCTAGTGGCACAAGTTCTCCACACAGAAAACAGTGAGTTTGGAATGAAAAGGACGGTGAACACGAACGAACGCGATGTGCTTCTGGTACTGACTCTTGAGATTTCTTCAAGTAAGCCGCAATCATTCTTTCATTCACGTACTGTTTCCTACATTTATCGTGAACTTCAACTTCTGTGTTCCTTTTGAAAAAAACAACCTTACCATCCTGTCGTTTTTTACTTGCTTCAATGAACGAGTTCAGTCCCCTCTCTTTCACAACAGCAGTTCGAGTCTGATCATCCAGAGGCTCCTCACAAATTGCACATTCACGTCGCGACATTTTCGTCCCTCACATATTCACTAATAACAACATTTGTTCACTTGAAAATACTGAACGAACGGCACAAACCCGAAGAAGAACGCTTAGCTGTCCCATACAACAATATAAGAGAACGGTAACTGAGGCTTTAAATTCGATTCCGATTACAACTGCCAGGATGACGTCATCCGCCGGCTCAGCCCGCTACCTGTCGGCGGCTCAGTGTACTAAATTTCAAACGCGGGCGATTTGAAACCTGTACTGTGCAGCCATCCCCCTCCCCCCGAGGGGGACCTGTCAAGGACAGATGTGTCGGCAAAAAAGGGACCCCTCCTATTGAGGGGTTGAGGGTAAACATTTCACACAAAGGGGAAACGACTCCTGTTTCACAATATATCTCTTTAGGAATGTGTGAGATATGTGTGACATGGTGAGATGTTGAGTGAAAAATCACAAAAACTGTTTTACATTACTCACCTCATCACGTTCACACTTTACCATTAGGTGGATAAGTACAGATGGACATACTCCACCTTAACTTGAATATATTAATTTACGGTATCAATTTTTTTTTCAACGAACTTTCAATTATGTTACCACCATAGAACATGAATAAAACACGTATTCATGGAGGTAACACGATTAGAAAGTGTCTGGGGCTAGTTAGGACGGAGTTTCTCTCGATTTTGCCTAAGTGCCAAAACGTCGCTCTTTTTAAGCGCGCTCTAGCGGTGGCACCCTGCACTCAAAAACTAAAAGTGCTTAGTGCATTTTGAAAGAAATTTTGTCTACTTTAATTTTGTAAATAATGAGAAATTCACTAGGTTGCATATTTTTCAACTTATAAGCAATTTTGTGAAAAAAGTCTGAAATTTTTAGCTTTTTTTTGCGATTTTCACTGTGAAGCCGTAATTTTTTTTGTTGGCAAACTTCAGATTCGGATTTAGCACACCGAAAAACATAAGAATCAGTCGAGAAACCTTCTACCCTAATTTTTTTTTGAAACAGGCACTTCTAAGCACCAAATGACTGGGCTATACTTGCTTGCTGGGCCTATCGTAGCTTCACCAGAGCCCCGTTAGCCGTCACTTTTCAGGGTTCCCCGTAGGACCTTCACAGCTACCGTAACGGTCCCGGGGCACACAAAGTCCCCACTGTACTTCGCCCCTACAGGCGATCCCCTACTTTGTGCCGTTGTCCGTCTCCCACGACGTGGGCGAGTGTTTGGACTTATGGGAGACTTCAATACATTAATAATTCTCATAATTTCACTTAAATTGATGCCTTATTATACTATACTTTTATCACAGTGGTTCTTTAACCACCTAATTACGTTTCACTTCTCCATACACCCATGATCTATTTAACCATGTAATTAATTTAATTCCAGTTTATCATTTACCAACATTAATCTCTCAATTATTTGATTGAAGCATCATATTAAACCTGCCATACCTGGCTCACTCATTCTACCTCCTACTGTGTGAGTTTAAATATAATTAATCAACTTAGTAGTGTGCTTAAGGATTTATTCTGTGGTGTTGGGATAATCCCAATTATGTGGCCTCAGTTTCAAATGAACTTCTATCCGACAAAATGTCTCCTGCTAATTTGTGAAATGTTATAGTGTAACAGCACTTACCATATTTACAGCATCCTCTCCATGTTTCAATGACTTATTTCTCTCTATTAATAATTATTTCTACTGCTAATTGCAGCAGAAAAGAGGAGAATTGAAGCATTTGAAATGTGGTGTTACAGGAGAATGATGAAGATCAGATGGGTAGATAGGGTTACAAACGAAGAGGTATTAAGATGAGTGGGAGAGGGGAGATGTTTCTGGCGACTGCTAATGAAGAGAAGAGATAGGTTAGTAGGACACATACTAAGACATCCAGGAATAGCAAGCTTAGTTATGGAAGGAAGGGTCGAGGACAAGAACTGTAGGGGTAGACCAAGGTTAGAATATGTTAAACAGATTGCCTCGGATGTAGGATGTGGTAGCTATGCAGAGATGAAACGATTAGCTCAGGACAGGGAGGCATGGAGCGCTGCATCAAACCAGTCAAAAGACTGAAGACTCAAACAACAACTGCTAATTAACTGAAATTAAACATCCACGATCCTATGGTTAATTCACTATGCCTCAATAGATTATAAAATAATTCCAACGTCCTGTGCTCAAACTCATGAATAGAATAGAATGAATAGAATTTGATATAGAATTTCCAAACCACTAAAATCTACTTAACTAAATAAACTAGGTTCTACGAGTTATCATGACTTGGTCTGTACCTTCGAATCCATCTA
This sequence comes from Meconema thalassinum, assembly GCA_946902985.2. NCBI lineage: Eukaryota > Metazoa > Arthropoda > Insecta > Orthoptera > Tettigoniidae > Meconema > Meconema thalassinum. The sequence continues at coordinate 37,842,748 of OX336391.1, read as the reverse complement.
GAAGATACCTGAGGTGTCTGTAGAGAGAGTGGTTCTCCTATGTCCATTCCATTTTCGCCTGGACTCCACCCATCTCCATGTCTCTTGGTAGACTCATCTTCGGTCGCACGACTCCATCCTCGCCTCCAGAAGGTCAGCTTTCTCCGAAAGTTCATCACGAGAAATGAATAGTTACAGTGGCTGATAGCCATGATGGTCGAAATTTCACGAGTTTTTCTGCCGGTCTAATATCGTGGCCTGTGGCTCTCTGATCTCATTCGCGCTACCCGCACTTTGATAAAATAATCCGTTCGCGAACACTGGCCGTTTTTTCATCAAGTAATGTGAGCTCGAAATACTTCGTAATGTTCTGTAGTGCTTGGCTATGTGGTATTTAGCCTTGAGTCGCAGCTGGTCGGCTGACACGTCACACCTGGTTAGCCTTGACAAGTGACAACTGCTCGGGTCTGTTGACGTTTCGTGAATGCACGCCGCTAAATGTCCGTACTCAGTCCACATATTAAATTGACATTTTAATAACCTGTTCCGATGCCAGTTACACATCCTATATGTGTATAAATTCTGTAACAATCTCTCGGCTATTACGGCACACGTTCTTTATACATTCTGTACCGCGTAACGTTATCGTACTACGTAAATGTTGTATACTGTAAGTCCTCTCTCGACTTATTATGCAATCCCTTTCCACCTCTGCCGTACTGGCAATGTAATTCGTCACGTTCGCTCACTATTAACTGCATTTATGTAACTGTCCGTTCTTAAGGTTATCGTCACCGGTCAGCGTGTGACAAGAAGTGGTCTCTCAGCTGTTATCAGCTTACCATCAAGCCTCGCTTTCGTGACCCCAGAGCACTCGATAGCGTTGTATATCGTCACGTGGTCAACTTCATCCCCACTTTCTTTATATGCCGCCATGATACATATAATACTCGTCTCAAATTCTTGCACAAATTATTATTATTATTATTATGAGTCTCTTTCTATTTCATAACCCAGCTTTCTTTACAGGTTTATCCAGCATATTCAAGGGTCATTAATTTGAGATCTCATAGTCATGACGTAACCATGCTTCTCTGTATCATCAGTCCACCATTAACTTATGGGGTGCGTTTTATCAACGTGACACATGTCATATCGGGGACAGTACTGTGAAAGAGTAGAAAGCAACTGCTGCCAAAACGAACAATAATATTGCGGACAAGACGTGTGATGTCCAGTGGGTGGGTGTTTGAACTTAAAATTTACTATGATACCCTTTATGACGGCGTCAGAAACTATTGCGAGATATGTACGAGGACTTTTTTTCTGCAATTTGAAATTTTAAAAATGGGGTGCGAGATATATGCCATGTTGTGTTATATGCGAGTAAATATGGTATTTTTGTCCATTTTCTCTGTATTGCTTGAATGATAGCACATGCTCTGAAATCTGATGTGAAAAGTAGTTAAATAAATAATAGGCTACGAACCTACTATGCCGACGTAGCAGGCGGAGAGGTGATACTCCGGCGTGGCGTGGCGTGTCCCCAGGTGGCAGATAGAGGGGTCCTCACCAGCTTTGCTGGCGGACTAGAGTGAAATAAAATAGTTCCGCGGACCAAACACGCTCCACAATTTCATTTCTCATCATACCATATCTCATAATCACCTTTCCGGATCACATCTGGAATTGTAACTCCTGACCGCGGTCAGAACATTGATCACTGATCAGACAGTCAACGTAACATGGAGAGTCTTCTAATAATTGATTCCTCCGGCTTGAATATCCAACATTCTAGGCCCAAGGAAAGACACCACTCGGATTCCGGTGGGGTGTCACGCGGAATATCATGGAGAGTCAGAGCGCCTGAAAGCCCAACAGACAAACGACAGATACATACACAGATTAAATTCAGTAAACCAGGAAAATTCTCATTCTTTGCAACATTAAACATTAACTCAATAATGTAAGTTGGAAAGTTGAAATACTTAACTGATATCATGGATCAACACAGGATTCTAATCGCAGCCCTTCAAGAACTTCGGAACGCAGAACATGACTCATTTGAATCTGGAGGATATTGTCTTTGCACTCCAGGAAAGCGAGTAATGAAGAATGTCCCCCAATTTGGAATGGGATTCCTGGTCCATACCAGCATATTAGATTCAGTGGAGGACTTCTTCTCGAACTCACCAAGAACTGCTACCTTAACGATTAAAGTAGAGAACAAAATATATACATAAGAAGAAACTGAAATATTTTGGGAGGAGCTGGACCAACTGATATCAAATATCCCTGACAACCATGTTAAAATCATGCTTGGAGAGTTCAAAGCGAACATTGGACAAAAAATAAAATATCGCACAGTGGTCGGTAAATGGATAGTGTATAAATTAACAATCAAAAATGGTCAAAAATTAATTGAACTTTGCATAGACTGTGGGCTTATTCTTGAAACTACAAGATTTAAGAGAAAACCGCTCGTTAATGACCTGGAAATGCCCTAATGTTAAAATGGGCGAATTTCAGATAGACCCTGTAGCAATGGATAAAAAAAATATCATAATATATAATGTCAAAGTACTTCGTGGGGTGGACATAGATTCTGATCACTATATTTCGAAGATTAAAATTAAGTTAACCCCAAGAAAAAAAGGAAACCATCGAAATCCACTAGGAGGAGGAAATATGACCTCAGCTACTTAATAAATAATGCAGTGTGTTCAGAGAAATCCAAAACACCTCTAAGCGACAAACTGGAAACGATTATTGGTAAACTGAAAACATTGCCGAAGAAATTGCTCCCTATTAAAAGGAGAAAGAAACACGCCTGGTGGAATGAGGAATGTGATATGGCAATATAGAAAAGACACAAAGCATGGCTTAATGACCAACAAAAGAAAACCACACAATCTTGAGAAGAACTATTGCTAGACGACAATCGGCCAAAGAATCAAAAGCTACCATCAAAGAGAAAATCTAAACATCATAGAGGAATCATTCAAACAACATTGACATGAGACTATTGCAGGACATTTAAACAATATCAAAGTATATTCCACCCACACTCATGATGAGAAATAAACAAGAACAACTAGCACACGCCAATCAGGAGAATGCCAAAATTCTAGCAGATTACTTCAAAGAATTACTAAATGCTGAGGACCCAAGAGAATACCTAGAATTTGCACCTGATCCAAAAAATAAAACACGTTTAGTCAAGGTCATACCACCGGATTTCCATGAGGTACTCCAAGCAATTGAATGGCTCAAGAACTACAAAGCAGCTGGAGAAAATCAAGTGGTTGCAGAGCTGTGGAAAAATGCAAACAACCAAACACTTCAAAACCTACACAAACACATCATAGACATCTGGAATTCTGAAAAACTGCCTGAAGAATGGAATACAGCTATAATCATGGTGGCCACTACTCCTGGAAAACCTGGAAATCCTGGAAAACTCCTGGATTTTTATTAGGTCTGGAAAACTCCTGGAAAATGACGATAAATTTGAGAACTCCTGGAAAATAGCCACTGTTAATTAATTATAAAAATCTTTCCATCTTAAATCATACTCCCGCTGTGGTTTTGGGTGAGCACGCTACCGTTAACGAAAGAAATTTCCTCCGGCTACCTGTTTCTGTGGGGGAGAACACGCGATAGTATTTTTGTACAACATATTGAGTATAGGCAACTTCACCGCAATAAAATTGCAGGCGGCATTCTTTTCTCTTTTTTTTTAAAGCGGATATTTCAGTCACAAAGGCTTTTTTTAAATGACAATTAAATCATTTGTGTTTAGGTTTGCGTATCAATAACGCAGTCTCCCACAAGTCCAACCCCTCCTCCACGTGGTGGGAGACGGGCAACGGCATGAAGTAGGGGATTGCCTGTAGGGGTGAAGTACAGTGGGGACTTTGTGTGCCCCGGGACCGTTACGGTAGCTGTGAAGGCTCTATGGGAACCCTGAAAAGTGACGGCTGACGGGGCTCTGGTGAAGCTACGATAGGCCTAGCAAGCCAGTAGTGGATATCATATTTGCTTTCAAACCAGGAACAGGCCTCGGAAAGGACGGATGCAAACGACGACGACCCGGATATGCTAATGGACTACGAGTTGGGACATTAAACATACAGACACTGATAGGAAAAGTGGAGGAGATTGTAGAAGTGATGGAGAGAAGAAAACTGGATGTACTGGGCTTGGCAGAAACAAGATGGAAAGGAGAAGGTCGCAGAGAACTGAGGAAAGGGTACCGGTTGTACTGGAGTGGGAACAGTGAAGGAAGGAGCAGCGGAGTAGGAGTAGTTGTGAGAGATGGAATGAAGGAAGAGGTAAAGGGAATAAGTGAGAAGATCAGAGTAACTGTAAAGGGAAGAAGCCTGGAGATAGCCCAGGTATATGCCCCTCAAGTTGGATGTACAGCTCAAGAGAAGGAAGACTTTGAGGAGGAGCTACAACAGCAGTTGAATGGTCAGAGCATCATTGTCATGGGATATTTGAATGCACATGTAGGAAGTGAAAGGCAAGGATATGAAAATGTATTGGGAGCAGAAGGATGGGGTAGCAGGAATGAAGAAGGGAGAAAGTTGCTGGATTTTTGCAAGAGAAACGGTTTAGTGGTAGGCAACTCCTGGTTCCGGAAGAAAGAAAGCCACAAGGTAACGTGGTACAGCAGTGATTTAACAAAGAAATCTTTGGTAGATTACATGCTGTACGACTGGGAAATGAAGAGAAGTGTCAGAGATATAAAGGTAATACCATCAGAGGCCTTAGATAGCGACCACAGAATACTTGTAATGAGCCTGGGAGTTGTTAAGGATAGCAAGAGGACAGAGTACCAGGAAAGGAGAATCAAAGTATGGAAACTCAAGGAAAAGGAAGTCAAGGAAGAATTCCAGAAGATAATAAGGGAAAGGATGCCAACAGACAATCCTAAAACAGGGGAAGAGGAATGGAAGCAATTCAAAAACACAATGGTAGAAGCTGCAGTGGCAGTATGTGGTAGAACAAGCAACAGAAAGCGGTGTAAAGAGACACCATGGTGGAATGAGAGAGTAAAAGAAGCTGTGGGAAGGAAGAACAAGGCTTTCAGAGTGTGGTTCCAGGAAAGAACTGATCTGTCAAAGGAAGATTATAAGATAAAGAAGAAAGAGGCAAACAAGATTGTCGCAGAGGAGAGGAAGAAGTGGATGGTAAAGTGGACGGAGATGATGGAGGAAGACAGCAGAGGAAATAAGAAAGTTCTTTATGGGATGGTCAAAAGTAAGAGAAGAGGTCTGCGAGAGGATGTGGTAATGATGGACAAAAACGGAAATGAGGTACACAACAAAGGGACACTCAAGACAGTGTGGAAAGAGTATTTTGAGGATTTGCTGAATCCAAATGGTCATAGAGTGGAAGACAATGCATTGGAAGATGGAGAAGACAACACAGCAATGGAAAAGGACCTGACTTGGAGAGAACTGGAAATGGCTATAGACAAGATGAAAGGAGGAAGGGCACCAGGTGTGGATGAAGTGAGTGTTGAAATGGTGAAGGCAGCAGGGGAGGTTGGGAAACAGTGGCTGTACCGTGTGATGAGGGTGATATGGAAGGAGAAATAGACCCCAGAAGATTGGAAGAAAGGATTAATTGTCCCAATATTTAAGAAAGGAAGCAGAAAGGAGTGCAGAAATTACAGGGGAGTCACACTCATACCTCACTGTACCAAGATATATGAAAAGATATTAGAAAGTAGATTAAGAGCCAAAGTGGAGAGAAAATTAAGAGAGGAGCAGTATGGATTCAGACCTGGGAGATCAACAGTGGATCTCATATTTTCAGTGAGACAGCTCCAGGAACACCACTACGAATTTGGAGAGGATCTGCTGAGGGCCTTCCTGGACATCGAAAAGGCCTATGATAGTGTGTGTAGGGAGAAGGTTTGGAAAGCAATGGAAAACATAGGAGTGGAAAAAGAGACTGTAGGCAGAGTGAAGGAGATGTATTGTGGAAGTGTGAGTTGTGTGAAAGTTGGAGGGGAAAGAACAGACTGGTTCAGACAAATGAGTGGCCTGAAACAGGGTAGTGCGCTGTCACCCCTTCTCTTTATTGTGGTTATGGACGAGGTAATGACACGGATAGCAGGAAAGATAGGAGAAGATAAGATGAAAGCAATGGTGTTTGCAGATGATCTCATGGTCTGGGGAAACACGGAGGAGGAAATTCAGGAGCAGCTGAAGGCTTGGGAAGAAACCGTGGGAGAGTACGGATGGAAGTTCAACATCAGTAAATGTGAGATCCTGTTAACGACCAGGAAAAAGGACAGACCAATGAGTGGGATAACACTTGGAGGTGGACAGCTGAAGAAGGTGGAAAGTCTCAAGTACTTGGGAAGTATAGTGGAGGAAAATGGGAGAAATGACAAAGAGATTACGGAACGTGGCAGACAGGCAGAAGCATTTCTGAGAAGCATTAGGAGCTTAGTGTGGAATAAAGATGTCCCACAAAAAAGCAAGGAAGTGTTATACAGAAGCTACTATATCCCGATACTGACCTATGCTTCAGAAACGTGGACAATGAAGAAAAGAGATATAAGCAGAATACAGGCAGGTGAAATGAAGTTCCTGCGAAGTAGGATCGGAATAACAAGAAGAGACAGGGTGAGGAATGAAAAGGTCAGGGAAATGGTGAAAGAGGAGGCCTTGCAAGGTAGGATTGAGACATCAAGACTGAGGTGGTATGGACACTTAAAGAGAATGGATGAGAAGAAGATTCCCAAGAGGATACATGAGATGCAGATGCAGAAGAAACGACCAAGGGGAAGACCAAGAGATAGATGGCTGAAAGGAGTGGAGGAATGTGTCAAGAAGAGAGGCGAGGACTGGACCAGAGTGACAGCGGAGAGGTGGTGGGAAGAAAGAACTAAGTGGCGAGGCTTATGTTCCAAACAGACCCAGCCTGGGGCTGGAAACTTTACAAGATGATGATGATGATGATCAATAACGCAATCACCACTAATTTTTGTCAACATCTGTATAAGTAAACCAAACACAACTGCTTTATTTTGGTCTTGAAATAGACAACCGATAAAGCCCACTCAGGACTCAAGCTTTTTTTTAAGTCTGGAAAAATGAGAATTACTCCTGGAAAATTCCTGTAAAGTAGTGGTCTAAGAAATGCCGACCAAACATCAAGATTGGCAAAAATTTCACAGTTGTCTAGCATTTTCAGATGACAATACGCTGCTGGCAAGTAGTGTAGAAGAGGCGACATTACAAATTGAAGAATTACAACAAATAGCAGCCAGCATCAGTCTACAAATCTCATTTGAAAGGACGGAAATAATGCCATCCTTCAAGGTAGAAACACCAACTATCACACTGAATAATAACAAACAAATTAATGTTGTCATTAAATTCAAATATCTTGGGGAGACTATAACTTGGGACTTAACCGAGAAAGTATCAGTTGAAAATAGAATAACTAAATTGAAACAAGCTCAACGTATCACTTGGCCAACCTACAAGAAGAAATCTCTCTCGATAAATGCAAAATTTAAACACTACAACTCCGTTATTAATCCCGAAGCAACCTATGCCAGTGAAAACCTGTATACGAAATAAACTACAGATAAATTACAGAAGATAGATAGACGAATCATCAGAACAATTTTAAACAAAAAACACCAAGTAGATGGCCAATGACGACTACTACCTAATGAAATTGTATACCAGGAAACTGAGTCAATAATAGATACAATGAGGAAAAGGAGAGTTGCTTTTTTCTGTCACATATCACCAGTGAACGGATTCATATGTAAATACATATCTCTTTGTGAAGCTAAGCTTAATTATATTTTGTATTATCTTTACAAATCTTGGTGTGTGGAGTTGAAAAATGGAGTAAGTTATTTATTTTCCATATTTTTTCCATATTTTGCAGTTAAGCACATAATGTACCAAATTCTTAGTCATTAAGGTCAATTACAGTCCATATTTCGGCAAAAAAGTATTCAATTCTATTAAATTAGCAGTCCTCTCAATAATGGAGAAACTTTTAATATTTTTACTGGGGTGCAACTTATCATCACTCCTGTCCACGCCTGAGTTGATAAGGTAAGGTGATAAACGGCGTGGTGAAAGAGAGATGAGTGAGAGGTGAGATCAGCTGAGCATCAGAATCACACATAACATTGACTATGTCTGTCCCATAATTTCGTTCCTCAGGAAATCCCATTCATTGACGATATGCCAGTAGTTTCCGGATTATTTTGTAATTCGGGCATTCCCCTTGATGGTGCAATACCTCCATCTACTGTAGTTCCTACCAGTGATTCACAGTTTGAATTAGCAGTGAGACGGATCGTAGTGTTCTTGTACGTGCCGCTATGTCTACAAGTGCAGTGTTTTCAGTTGTCTGTTGACATTCATTGAAGACATTAACATTGTTACAAGATGCCTAAAATAGCACAGTCAACCAGTTTAAAATTAAAAAGTTACGTAACAGAATTCAAAGAAGATGGTTTATCAACTGACAGTAAGGTATTATTTTGTAATTTGTGTCAATGTTCAGTAGCATCTACTCAAAGGTTCCTGGTGCAACAACACATTTCAACCAGTAAACATCAGACTAACAAACTACGAAATTCCAAGCTGAGACAGTTGTTTCTAACACAACCATCTACTTCGAGTGTAAAGTCAGAGTTCAACACCGATCTCTGCCGCGCTCTTATCTCTGCTGACATCCCTCTCTTCAAACTGAATAATCAGTACTTCAGGGAATTCCTCGAGAAATAAACTAACCGAACTAACCCGGATGAGTCAACGTTCAGAAAAACCTATGTTTCAGCCATATACGATGAAACTGTTCAGAAGATAAGACAAGAAATTAAAGACGGTCCGATTTGGGTTTCCATTGATGAGACGATAGACAAAGAAGGTAGGCTAATTGGCAATGTAATCATTGGTTTGTTAAGTGAAGATTATTGTAAACGGATTCGTTTACACTGTGATGTTCTAGAAAAGTGCAATAACAAAACTATAGCAAAACTGTTCAAGGAAGCTATGGGTATTCTCTGGCCACAGGGCGTTCAGTATGATAAAGTGTTACTTTTTATTAGCGATGCCGCACCTTATATGATGAAAGCCGGAGAAGCATTGTGTGTTGTATATCCTAGATGACTCATTTAATTAGTGTAGCACATGCCTTTCATCGTGTTGCAGAAGTGGTAAGAGGCAGTTACCCCAAAGTAGGTCTATTGATTTCCTCAGTGAAAAAGCTTTTCTCAAAGCCCACAAAAGAGTTCATCTTTTGAAAGAAATCTACCCAGAAATTCCATTGCCACCTAAGCCAGTTGTAACTACTGCTCGAGTCTAAGCTGTGTGAACCTGAGAGGAATGTGCATTGCGGACTATGAGAAACGGTGTTGACGAGTGATGAGGTTTCTCGGTCCGTGCTTAGTACAGAACCAAATACATTGGTCGGTGACTCACTGACTCATTCGTAACACCACACTGGTTTCAGAGAAGACCCTATGTTAGCAGTATTGGAATAGACGAGCATGTCAAGTAACACTGCGGGCTGTTGACAGGCCCTTCTCTTCAAGCCTGACCCTTCTCTGCTCTTTCTCCTCACCCCGCAAGTTCATAGAGCTTGGACTCGCACAGTAGGTGGGGTACGTGGCTGCAAGCGGTTGTATACTATGCTGAATACATATACACTCCATTAAGAACGTTCTGCATGCTATGGACTCTGAAGATGCAGCCTCAATTGAAGCTGCGCAATCAGTTGTTTGTGACACAAGTGTGAGGAATGACTTGATTTACATTCAGCATAATTTTTCATGCATCACAAAAACACTCAAAAGTCTCCAAAACTTGCATCTCTCACTTTCTGAAAGTTTCGAAATTGTGAATAGAACTGTGGAACAGCTAAATCATGGTACAGGTAAAGTTGCAGATGTAGCAAAAATGAAGATGGACACTGTACTTTCAAAGAACCCTGGATATGAAAAAATGGGAAAGGTTGCTGCAATTATGTGTGGAGATATAAGTGTCAAGTTAACGTTGGATTTAACCCCAGCAGACGTTGTAAAGTTTAAATATGCCCCCATTACCTCTTGTGATGTTGAACGAAGTTTCAGTCAATATAAATCGGTACTTAGAGATAATAGGAGAAGATTCACTTTCCAGCACTTAAAAGAACATTTTGTGATCCATTGTTTTGGTGACAGAGATTAAAATATTGCATGCTCTTCAAAGATCATATTAAAATGAGAAGACAGCATTATGGTTCATGTAGATCCACTTTCTATAGCTTCTTTGAACTTTGATATCAAATAGAAATGATAGTTTTTTGTAATTTTGAGTCCATATATAATTCCATATTTCAATAAAAATAACTAAATGTATATGTACATATTTCATGAACTATTAGCACATATAAATCCGTTCCCTGCATATCATGATTACCAGAGACCTTGATACTCAAACAGCTATTCCAATACCTTTGGAAAAGTAAAACCAAAAATTATTGGTTCAAAGAAGTCCTAGATGATCTAGATGAATTAGGCTTGACAATGCAACAAATTGAACACCGGGAAGAGAAGAGGATCCTGAGAATCAAAGATGTGAGACTTACAGTAGTCTAAAAACTTCCACACGCAAACAATACACCATAACGAACGAAGAACGCCAGGTCAGACAGAATGAAACAGTTCTGGGATAAGAAGAAGAAGACAAATTTGTAACTAATGTTTCTAAGACTTGACTGTATATATATATATATATATATATTTATATTGTGAGTAGTGCTCCAGTGTGGGTGTAAAATAAATGAAAAAACAACAACAACAAACAAACCATAGGATTCCAGCTTTTGATGTGTTTCATTTTAATTGAGGGTTCATTTTGAATTATCCGAATTTTTAGAGGGATAGTATGGCATACTCCTCAAACAAGAATCATTACTAATACGTTCTGTATTAAAGTTCTCTCTATTTCTGTTGTTGAATTTGTTTAAAGCACCTCCTAAAATTCTTGTAGATTTTGTTAAACTGATCAAGTATGTGCATGTTTTCCAGGGTCACTTTGTGCGAGCTCTTGGGAAGATTGGAGACAAGGACACAGAGAATGAGGTCCTTCTATTAGAGCATGATGTCCCTCACAGTAAGTTCTCGGAAGCAGTTCTAAGTTGTTTACCAAAACTACCTTGGATTATTACTGATGAAGTAAGTACTCATTCTTTTATTAGATGTAATTGTTATTCTTGACTGTTAATTTAGTAATGACAATCTTAGTAGGACATAGATCTAGTATATTATTCATAATTCTGTATTGCATTCTTTGCATAGGAATTGAGAATGAGAGAGGGTATTTTCAGTATATGGCATGTTTTCTGTTTCTGTATTTTAGAAAACCAGGAAATGTCAAGTTAGGGGTCTGTTTTTCAATATCTGGATAAAAGAGCTACTACTCAATGGAAGTATCATCGAACGGCTACAGTGCGGGTTATGTTATTGGTCAAAATTGAATTCTCACCAGTGAAAGCTTTGTCATGCGGACTCTTTGGTTCAACTGATTGAAACTTGGGATTAGTCTTCGTATCAGTATTTAAATTATATTATACTTAAATATGAAACATTGTAACTAGTCGGCACTATCGGTATTATGTTTCTGCACATTGGCTATTTAGATATTAACCCACATTGCAGTAATAGTTATTATCAACATAATATATATCGTGTTTAAACGGGAACTGGGCTAGCATTCCATGAACTATTGTAAACATTCCTTTTACTTCCAAGTAGGCCTATTCATAACGAATTTAAAACTCAATTCCTCTCAGGAACATTAATGAAAAAAACAAAATATTATTGAAGCTTAAAATATTACTTCCACAATATTACCGGTATGTGGAAATAAATTGGTTGTAATTTAGTTTTAGGTTTATTCTTGATTCTTCTGATTATACTTTAGACATATGCTTTGTCATAACTGTTGGCCTCCGCGGCTCTTTTATGGCATTCGGGATGGTTGGAGTCTTATCATATTATGGCATTGGTTTGAGTAGGTTTCCTGTATATGTGATATTGTAGCTGCTGGTTTATTCTGATGATTGTTAAGTCCAAGTAATTAATAGATTTGTTGATTTCATTAACAGGGCTTTGAATACACCACTATCAGAACAAAACTATAAAAAGGAAGTTTTTTATTTTATTTATTTATTTATTTATTTATTTATTTATTTATTTACATAGGTCCCAATGAGCCTGAGCTCGTGTTAGGGACAATCAACTAACATAGTTACAGCATAAGTTGCCATCATTCATCAGATCGTGGAGGCCAAGGATTATGACAAAGCATACGTCAAAAGTATAATCAGAAGAATCGAGAACAAACCTCAAACTAAATTACAACCATTCACTAAAGAAAAATCCTCTTTCGCAATTTTCACGTGCACCAACGTATTTACACACATCATCATCATCATTTAACAGTCTCCAGTTTCATTTCAAAAACATAATATGAAAGTAGCTTACTAGACGACTAATACTAATCAAGATCTATTATTCAATTCCAAGCAAATCAATCAGGAAGATAAATTCAATAAATCAGACATATATAAACTAAACTTCAATGCCAAGATTGTAAAGCAGACGACGTGGGACATAGTGATGTGGGCCGGGTAAATACCCAGTGGGAAGGTAAATATAAATTGGGTATTTACCCGAGTATATACCCAGTGGTCATTTAAATACCCAAAATGAGGGTATTTTCAGTTTTTGAGCTTTGTACAACACTTAATGATGTGTTGATGAAGTGTTGGACAAACAAGGACAGAAACACAGGTATTTCATGCTTTAATCTGAAATCAGGAACAATACTGATCCTTCAAAACTAAAAGAAAAGGAAAATGGACGTCCGGGTATTTTTCGGTATTCATATGTTTTGGCACTGTAACCTTGTCTTTAAGTGTGTTTTTTCCTTAAACTAAAGTAAAATATTGGATAAAACCTTTTGGTTGTTTTGTGTTTAAAATTTTTAATAAATACCATACCAAGATATTGAGAAGGTTGAGTTTTAATACGATATTGGAAATGAGCAACATAGATGTGGGAGGGAAAAGCTACTTTTGTAGTAATAAGACTAGGCTATATGCATATTAATTGAAATGTGTATGCCAAAACTCAAAAGGTAATAAAATATATTCAATAGAAAGAACATTTGAAAAGAGAGAAAGAAAAATATGCTTAATTAAAGTGCTTTAAGTTATTTTTCATTCAATTTTAATATTAAAAAATATTAATTTTTTAAACCATACTCTAAATAATATAAATGCATGTCAGGAAGTTTTTGTAGTATGTGGGCTCTATAATGGGTGAAGATATACTGTATGCCAGCAAGCATATAGGTTGGCAACACTGCTCAGCTCATCCTACCCAGAATTCAAACTGACACTGTACTTCCCTCCCATTCTCTATTCTTTGTTTGATGCCTACTGTACTTAAGCTAAGTTTTTCAGTGTAGTGGAGTTGTTAGTTTATATCTCCTGATCTAATTCCCAATTCTAATTCTGTTTTTAAGTCCCAATTCTAATTAAATTTAATTTTATTAACTATCTAATGTTGTTACATTTCTAAAAAGTTAATGTAGAATAGTTTGCATACCGGTACCCTTTTTTAAGGTTCAACTTACCACGACACAGGATTTATAATGAAAAATCTAAAATACCCGGGTATTTACCCGAATTGGGTATTCACCCGAGTATATACCCTGGGTATTTACCCCGATTTAAAAATACCTGGGTATTTTACATCACTAGTGGGACAGACCGGGAGAAATTTTAAAACCGGATCTTATGAGCATGTGAATGTCGTAAAACACAGAAAGTTCTCGGCCATGGGTAACCATTTGGTGAGCTCGATTTTCTGATATCAAAGGTGACCTCAAAATCTTGCACTAAGGCAACTAAGGAACAAATGGAGATAGACCTAGCATCATCATCATAATCTTGCACAGTTTCCAGCCACTGGCCGGGTCTGTTTGGAACACAAGCCTCTCCAACGTCTTCTGTCTTCCCACCATCTCTCAGCCTCCACCCTTGTCCAGTCTTCTCCCCTCTTCTTCACGCTTTCTTCCACCCCTTTCAGCCACCTGTTTCTCGGTCTTCCTCTCGGTCTCTTTCCTTCCCACTTCGTCTCGTGTATCCTCCTGGGTATCCTCTTCTCCTCCATTCGTTTTACATGTCTATATCATCTAAGTCTAGATTTCTCTTTACCATCCTGTAATGGTTCCTCCTTCATTAATTCTCTGGTCCTCTCATTTGTTATTCTGTCCATCTTTGTACCTCCAATACTGCTTCTCAAGAACCTCATCTCACTGGCCTGTATTTTGCTCTTCTCCCTTCCTTTCATAACCCAGGTCTCCGAGGCATACGTCAGGATAGGGACATAGTACGTCCGATGTATGATCTTTTTGCTGTTCTGAGGGACATCCTTGCTCCATAACATGCTTCTCACACTCCTCCGGAATGCTTCTGCCTGTCTCCCCCACTCATTTATTTCTCTATCGTTTCTTCCATTATCTTGTATCAGGCTTCCCAGATACTTGAAACTCTCCACTTTCTTCAGCTGTTCCCCACCAATAGGGATGTATAGAACTAGCACCGACAGAGCGCACTGCTGTTGTACTGGGTAAGCGCAAGGCGCTCTTCATTTGTCTCCTGTGTTCTCATGCCGCTAATATGTACGAATTTAAGTGGTTAAAATTGTTATTTTCGTGACTATGCCGAGCTATTGCAGTGTTCCTCTTTGCAAATATCAGGGAAGCCCGTTTTCGTTTCACCAATTTCCACAAAATAAAGAAATGAGGAAGAAATGGTCACATGTTATTAGAAGGAAAAATTTCGGTGAGAAAAATCTGACCGAATATATTAAAGTGTGTTTCCATCATTTACAACCCGATGACTTCACGAAAACTGTGTTGGATTAGTGTGACTTACAAAGGGAAATAATTCCTGTTTGGTACCTATAAACTGATTAGACATTTATGTGTTTTTATTTGAAGGTGAGAGAGCAAGATAAAAACCGGGCGCTGTTCCATCGCTTTTTCCGTGGACCACGAACACAACAAAAATAATTATTTAGGAAGAGGCCATACACAAGAAAATTGCCGGATTAT
The DNA here is from genome assembly GCA_946902985.2 of Meconema thalassinum. Taxonomy (NCBI): domain Eukaryota; kingdom Metazoa; phylum Arthropoda; class Insecta; order Orthoptera; family Tettigoniidae; genus Meconema; species Meconema thalassinum. The sequence goes on along the minus strand of OX336391.1, from coordinate 37,827,605 downwards.
CACGATAAGCCTACAATATCGGAATCTGCCGAAATCATCTCCATTGAAGTACGGGAAGAAATCGTCAATATACACGAAGAAGTGAATGTAACATTTCTGACTCCCATTTTCAAAGACATCAATAGGCTACTCGGTCAAATACTTCAAGAATAAATGTCGCAACATTAACAGTCACATACGTACAGTATTATGGTAGGTTTCTTGAATCAGAATTAATCGTCAACTTCCATCTGCCCGACGGAGAATGTGGTTATCAATTAATATGATAAAATTGGTCCGGCTAGATCAAACATAAAATGCCAGCGTTTCGCCCCGGTGTGCCGTTGGGCTCGTCGTTGGTACAGACACACCTCACCAATACGCATGGCTAGCACATACTGAGAAGGCCATCACAAGACACAAAATACAAGTAGTATTGACGTCACGAGTGATGCCAATGTGCTACGGAAGTCAAGCTCCCTTTCATAAAACAAAAACCTTACCTTGGCAATCCAAATAGGTTATGAACATTCCCGAATAGAAATATGATGTTATTTCCGTTTGATCAGATAAATTATCAATTAATATGATAAAATTGGTCCGGCTAGATCAAACATAAAATGCCAGCGTTTCGCCCCGGTGTGCCGTTGGGCTCGTCGTTGGTGCAGACACACCTCACCAATACGCATGGCTAGCACATACTGAGAAGGCCATCACAAGACACAAAATACAAGTAGTATTGACGTCACGAGTGATGCCAATGTGCTACGGAAGTCAAGCTCCCTTTCATAAAACAAAAACCTTACCTTGGCAATCCAAATAGGTTATGAACATTCCCGAATAGAAATATGATGTTATTTCCGTTTGATCAGATAAATTATCAATTAATATGATAAAATTGGTCCGGCTAGATCAAACATAAAATGCCAGCGTTTCGCCCCGGTGTGCCGTTGGGCTCGTCGTTGGTACAGACACACCTCACCAATACGCATGGCTAGCACATACTGAGAAGGCCATCACAAGACACAAAATACAAGTAGTATTGACGTCACGAGTGATGCCAATGTGCTACGGAAGTCAAGCTCCCTTTCATAAAACAAAAACCTTACCTTGGCAATCCAAATAGGTTTTGAACATTCCCGAATAGAAATATGATGTTATTTCCGTTTGATCAGATAAATTATCAATTAATATGATAAAATTGGTCCGGCTAGATCAAACATAAAATGCCAGCGTTTCGCCCCGGTGTGCCGTTGGGCTCGTCGTTGGTACAGACACACCTCACCAATACGCATGGCTAGCACATACTGAGAAGGCCATCACAAGACACAAAATACAAGTAGTATTGACGTCACGAGTGATGCCAATGTGCTACGGAAGTCAAGCTCCCTTTCATAAAACAAAAACCTTACCTTGGCAATCCAAATAGGTTATGAACATTCCCGAATAGAAATATGATGTTATTTCCGTTTGATCAGATAAATTATCAATTAATATGATAAAATTGGTCCGGCTAGATCAAACATAAAGGTAAGGTTTTTGTTTTATGAAAGGGAGCTTGACTTCCGTAGCACATTGGCATCACTCGTGACGTCAATACTACTTGTATTTTGTGTCTTGTGATGGCCTTCTCAGTATGTGCTAGCCATGCGTATTGGTGAGGTGTGTCTGTACCAACGACGAGCCCAACGGCACACCGGGGCGAAACGCTGGCATTTTATGTTTGATCTAGCCGGACCAATTTTATCATATTAATTGATAATTTATCTGATCAAACGGAAATAACATCATATTTCTATTCGGGAATGTTCATAACCTATTTGGATTGCCAAGGTAAGGTTTTTGTTTTATGAAAGGGAGCTTGACTTCCGTAGCACATTGGCATCACTCGTGACGTCAATACTACTTGTATTTTGTGTCTTGTGATGGCCTTCTCAGTATGTGCTAGCCATGCGTATTGGTGAGGTGTGTCTGTACCAACGACGAGCCCAACGGCACACCGGGGCGAAACGCTGGCATTTTATGTTTGATCTAGCCGGACCAATTTTATCATATTAATTGATAATTTATCTGATCAAACGGAAATAACATCATATTTCTATTCGGGAATGTTCATAACCTATTTGGAGAATGTGGTAGCGACTGACTTCTACATTCTTGAGACATAGTCAGATGAATGGAAACAGTTCGTGGCTCTAAAGCAGGGATTCTCAAACTTTAAAAAAATTGTACCCCCAAGTCCTTTCCAAGGGGTAAGGGAACGATTCTTATTGAGAAATTGACAAAATTACATAAGAACCAAACGTTGCTATGCATTTTCGAGGTACACATTACCAGTATCCTTAAAACACGACAGTTTCATGTAAGCTATCAACCTAAACAAAAAACAAAAAAACATGAATCGAAGTCTGTAAACAGGGGGAGCAAGTGAATATTTAAATCTCTATTTATGATTTAAGTCTGATCCTTAAAACACGACAGTTTCATGTAAGCTATCAACCTAAACAAAAAACAAAAAAACATGAATCGAAGTCTGTAAGCAGGGGGAGCAAGTGAATATTTAAATCTCTATTTATGATTTAAGTCTGATATATTAACAATATAGGCCTACAATACTACAGTAATTGTAATCTTTAGGAGAAAGCATGTTGACTCATATTCATTATTTGAATAATAAAGCGTGTTAGAATTTTTATTACCGCTGTAGGCTATTAATTATTCCTTCCTCCCGCTAGTTTTACTGTCTCTAGTCCGTAGCTCATTTTGCAGCTGTTTAACGCTTAAACGCTGAAAATCGTCCATAATATATTAGGAGATATACCTATAGAATTAATTAATATAGTCTTGGAGTAAAATTAGAGAAGATATAATTTACTTTAGCTTAGAAAACTCGGTCACAATTTATACATTCTTCGCAGCTGACTGGGAGAAACATATGACGATCGCCTTGCGCTTACCCAGTACTACACGAGCGCTATCTGGCGTGAACTTTCTCCCGCTACATCCCTATTGTTATTCCCATTATGGTTCTTTCCTTCTTCCTTGTTGTGATCACCATCTCACTCTTATTTATGATAAATTTCAACCCATATCCTTGTATTATTCCTTCCCACGCGTCCAACTGTTCCTGTACCTCCTCCTCCTTGTTTCCTCAAATCATCAAATCATCTGCAATCACCATTGCTTTCATCTTTCCTTCCCCAATTACTTGTGCCACTCGGGTCATTATTTATCCATCACCACAATGAAAAGTAACGGTGACGTGCACTTCCTTGTTTCAGGCCGTTTCTCTGTTCCAACCAGTCCGATCTCTCTCCTCCCACTTTCACACAGCTCACGCTTCCCTTGTACATCTCCTTTATTCTCCTTATAGTCCATTTTTCTACTCTATCCTCCAGGGACTTCCATACTTTGTTTCTGCATATACTGTCATATGCTTTCTCAATGTCCAGGAAGGCCATCAGTAGATCTGTTCCATACTCATAGTGCTGTTCTTGTAACTGCCTTACAGCAAAAATCAAATCCACAGTGGCCCTTCCTGCTCTGAAGCCATGTTGTTCTTCCCTCATCCCTCCTTCCATCCTTGTCCTAATTCTCCTTTCCAAAACTTTCTCAAACATCTTTGCACCATGTCTCATCAGTGTTATTCCCCGATAGTTTCTGCATTCTGTTCTACTACCTTTCTTGAAGATCGGGACAATTATTCCCTTTTTCCAGTCCTCTGGGGTCTTCCTTTCCTTCCATGCTGTCTTCATCACTCGGTGCAACCATTGTATCCCCACCTCTCCTGCTGCTCTCACCATCTCCACACTCAACTCATCCACACCCGGTGCCTTCCCTCCTTTCATCTTCCTCACTGCATCTTTTACTTCTTTCCATGTTAAGTCCTTTTCTGTTTGCAGTCCATCTTCCTCTTCCCCGATTTCTTCCTCCTCGCCGTAGTTTCCATTTGGGTTCAGAAGTTCTTCAAAATATTCTTTCCACATTTTCTTCAGTTCTTCCCTATTTTCTATCTCTTGTCTCCTTTTGTTCTCCATTCTAGCATAATCCGCAGGATCCTTCCGCCTCTTATTATTTACCATCCCATACAGGACCTTTTTTGTACCTTCACTATCCTCCTTCATCATCTTTGTCCACTCTACCATCCACTTTCTTCTCTCCTCAGCCTCCTTCTTTCTTTCCTGGTACTCTGCCCTTGTCTCTACCGTCCTATTTTGATTCCACCTCCTAAAGGCTCTATTCTTTTCCCTTGCTATATCTTTTGTCTTCTCATTCCACCATGGTGTTTCCTTCCACCTCTTCTTACTACTTGTCCTCCCACATACTGCTTCTGCTGCACCTACTAGTGTCTTCTTAAATCTAGCCCATTCCTCTTCCACCCCTCTTTCCTCATCTGTTGGAATTCCTTCCTTTACCATTTTGAGGTACTCGACCCTTCTATCTCCTTTCAGTTTCCATATCCTTATACGTCTTTCCTGGTTCTCAGTCCCTTTCTTCTCCTTAGTCCCTCTCAGGTTCATTACCAGCAATCGATGGTCGCTATCCAGGTTCTCCGATGGTATAACCTTGATGTCCGTGATGTTCTTATTTAATTCTTTCTCATACAGCATATAGTCGACCACCGACTTCCTGGTCAAGTCATCACTGTACCATGTGATTGTGTGGCTCTCTCTTTTCTTGAACCAGGAGTTCCCGACTAGCAGGCTGTTCCTTTGGCAGACGTCCAACAGTCTCTTTCCTTCCTCATTTCTTCTGCCCCAACCCTCTGGTCCAAGCACACTCTCATACCCTTTCTCTTCCTACATGGGCATTTAGATCCCTTAACAATCATATTCCTTCCTACCAGATGCTTCTGCAATTCTTCTTCAAACTCCTCCTTCTCTTCAGAGGAGCCTACTTGTGGAGCATACACTTGCACTATTTCTACGGTCTCTCCCCTCAGTGCTACTTTCACTTTCATCATCCTATCACTTATTCTCTTCACTTCTTCTTTTAAACCATCTCGTACTACTACTCCCACTCCATTCTTCTTTCCCTCTTCATTTCCACTCCAGTATAGTCTATAGCCTTTTCTCAGTTCTCTCCGTCCTCCCCCTTTCCACTTTGTTTCTGTCAATCCGAATAAATCCAACTTCCTTCTTTCCATCATATCCACTATCTCCTCCACCTTCCCCGTCAGTGTTCTTATGTTTAAAGTTCCAAATCTTAGTCCATGAACACGGCTAGGTCGTCGTCCATTGTATCCGTCCTGTCCGTGGCCTGTTCCCTTCTTGAAAGTCTTATCCACTACTGGCTTGCTGGGCCTATCGTAGCTTCACCAGAGCCCCGTTAGCCATCACTTTTCAGGGTTTTGTAGGACCTTCACAGTGTAACCTGTTTTTAAGGGGGGCTTTTACGCCACTGACACAAGTCAGATGGTCGCAATATATGTGAAATCAACGCGGCAGATATTGGGCCAAGTTTGTAAATTGTTAATTTTATTATTATTATTGTTAAGTTTTTTAAATTTTCGGAGCTTAAAATATTTTTGAATCAATGGATAGATTTTCTATATTATAGAAAATACGATCTATTTAATATTTTAAAATTACGCGACGTGAATATATGAGAATATGGAAGGCTAGGTTTTATATTCATTTAGGGTTTTGAGAGGGCTTGGTACATCTTGGATTCTACGGTCTAAATATAGACGCGCTACTCAATAACAAGTTGCGCAAGGGACTTTAGGGAACAGTTCTCACTGTGAAAACGTGAATTAGTCAACAAAAAAAGTCAACCCCTGGCACTATCCAGCCCATGACGGCCTAAGACCGACCAAGCGACCTCTGCCCAGCCATTTGGCCTGCAGATATTGGGGTGACGCGTGATCAGCGCGTCGGGTCCCCTCGGCCGTTAATCTTGGTATTCGTGATCGGGGCTCTGTCTCACTGTCAGACAGCTACTCAATTGTCCTCACGACGCTGAGTGCACCCCGTTCCAACCCTCACGTCAGTTTTAAAATCCCTGACGGAGCCGGGGATCGAACCCGGGGCCTCCGGGTGAGAGGCAGGCGCGCTACCCCAACACCACAGGGCCGGCACGAAAACGTGAATTAGTGGTACGGAAATCTCGCCCGGGAAAACCGACTTGAAGAACGAAGAGGAGGGAAACGTTGACGGTTTGGCCAATCACGAGAAGAGGCGGGGGCTCGTCCAATCGGAGAAGAACACGGAAGAGGAGCGTTGATTGGCGGACGCAGTCTTACGTTTTCATCTGAAAAAAAAAAAAAAAAAAAAAAAAAACGGAAGTTGTTGGAACAGTTGTCGCGGGATATAAGTACCCGGGCAAGCAACGAGAAGGGTGTTAATATACTATCATGATGTGTTAAGTTCATATCGGTGTTACGGCGACTTGTAGGGAGCAGTCAGTTACGGGAATCTCTCCGTGTGTTCATTTGTCTTCGGACATTATCATTTCGTTCCATGGTGAACATAAAGTACTTTTCGCTGAGATATTCAATGGCAAATATTATTCATGAATACGAAGTGTTCTGTAGTGACGCTGCAGGCAACGTAAGCGCGGCTAACGGATTCTGATCCACCGCTCCAGCACATTTCGAACTTTCGCATTTTTCGTCGCTTCGCCGCTAAACTAGAAGAAGTTGTCTTCCCATGAGGTTCTTCAAAACGCTTTCATCATGGGGGACGAAGAACTCTGTATGTTCGCTGGTGAGCCAACTGTCGCCTCATATTCAAGCTCTCAATTTTCCTGCTCTTAATAATTTAAATTCAGTAAATTCATTGTTTTGCATTTTAAGTAAATTTAATACTTCCAATTCTCATACGTTCATGTGGTATTTTAATTATTTTCTAAAGCTCTCTTTCGTATTTCTCATGATTACCACAATGCCAATTTTGGTTATTAAATTCTTTTATTCAGATGAAGCCTTTCTTTCCAGTAGCCAGAACTATACTTAAGCCAAGCCTTTCTTCCACACAAATGATTCTAGGGTTGAAGATGGAATCTTGCCACGGCCTGATTTTAGGAGTTCTCGAGTGTTTCTTAATAGCTAGTTATTTCATTATACATTTTTAGGGTACAGCTTTATGTTGTGTCCTAATGGCGCCCAACTAAATTATCTAATAAACTCTGTAAGCATCTTTGCAAAACATATAACGTGGTCATTCAGTGTAGGCCATATTTCATTTTATGTTACAAGAGAGTAACTTATTCATAATGTTGAATTTTGGGCTTATGCCGTGTTTTATTATATTGAAATTCGACGCGTTTCGAAAGAAACCATGTCTTTCTTCGTCAGGAATAATCTGGAATACGACAATGTTGCTAAGAGAAAGCAACGAAGAACATATAGAAGGTGCCCAAAGATGGACGCCATTATAGCCCCATGTTAGGGACAACGGAAAGCAGCAGTGAATTACTTTCTCAGGGTTCTGATAATAGGTAGCCAGGATTCACTGAGATTGTAGCCGGTGTCGCGGTTGAAATTATCTGTGTGTTTACGTATTTCAACCGCCTCCCTGATGATTCTGGGACGATATTGCTTTATACGGGCAAGAACATGACATCATGGCCAGGTGTTAAAGCATGATCGGCAACAGCTGATTTATCAGGTTGAATGAGCCTGATACATCTATTATGTTCCTTAATGCGAGTGCATATTGTTCTCGAAGTCTGCCCGATGTAAACCTTGCCACAAGTACAGGGAACTCTGTAGATACCCGGTTGTTGCAATTTAGGCAAACTGTCCTTAGTTGGTCGCAGGAGTTGCCTAATCTTAACAGAAGTTCCAAATACAGTCCGTATGTTGTATCGACGTAGGATTTTAGCAATACGATCCGTTGTGTTATGTATGTACGGAAGGTAAGCAGTTCCTCTTACATCTCTTTTCTCAACTGACGTCCTATTATTATTTGTGGGTTTCAGAACCGTAGAAATCAAAGCCTTGCTATAACCGTTGCTCTCAAAGGTGGTTCGCAGGGTGTTAATTTCTTCTTGTAAAGAAGACACTTCACAAATCCTCCTAGCCCTGGTAGTTAGAGTTGTAAGGATACCATGTTTCTGGGCAAGGTGATGGTGAGAACTTGCGTGGAGATATCTATTGGTGTGTGTTGGCTTACGAAAAACGCTGTGTCCTAAAGATCCATCCTCTTTCTTGGTGACGAGAACATCTAAAAAAGGTATTTTGCCGTCAGATTCCTTTTCCATGGTGAAACAAATAGAAGGGTGCTGGAGATTAAGGTGATCCAGGAAATGGCTAAGATTTTCCTCACCTTCCGTCCAAACAACGAACGTGTCATCCACATAACGCCACCAGATCTTCGGTTTGAAAGGAGCCGACGACAAAGCTTTCTCTTCAAAGTTCTCCATGAAGAAATTAGCCACAACAGGAGAGAGAGGACTACCCATGGCCACACCATCAGTCTGCTCATAAAAATTCCCATTCCATAGAAAGTAGGAGGAGGTCATGCAGTGATAAAAAAGTCTTGTGATGTCTTCAGGAAAAAAGCCATTAATGAGAGACATAACACCATCAATAGGTACTCTCGTAAACAGAGACACCACGTCGAGACTCACTAGAATATCACCCGGCTGAAGTGTTATAGCTTTTAACTTTTCCACGAAGTGTGTGGAATCCTTAATGTACGAAGGCGTGTTACCCAGAAGCGGCTGAAGTAGTCTACCTAAGTATTTGGAAAGGGGCATATGTAGGAGAACCAATCGTACTAACAATAGGTCTAAGAGGAACATCTTCCTTATGTATTTTAGGAAGACCATAGAGTCTCGGAGGAATAGCATCCCCTGGAAGGAGAGTCTTTGCTGCATCCGCTGGAATAGATGATTGCTTGATCAATTTGACGGTGACATTTGAGTAGCGAGTAGTAGGATCACGACTATGAATCCTATATACAGGATCTGATAACAAAGACGAGATCTTGGAATCATAATCAACCCTATCCAATACCACTGTCGCGTTACCCTTGTCAGCGGGGAGAACGATAGTATCAGAATTGTCCCTTAGATCTTTAAGTGCCCGGCTTTCGCCTTGTTTTAAGTTGGTGTTAGGTGGCTTAGCGGTCTTGAGAACTCGGGAACATTCTTGCCTGGCTTCCTCGGCCTCTTCAGGTGTGAGGTGATGTACCGAGGATTCTACGGATGTAATAAGTTCTTCAATAGGAAATCTTCTAGGCGCTACAGCAAAATTGAGACCTTTAGCGAGAACTGCCTGTTGGGTATCACTTAGGGGCTTGCTGGACAAATTTACGACAACCTTGTTAGCATCAAGTCTAATGGCTTGAGATATCTGCAACTGACATAACCTATCATATTTGGAAATATGTCTGTCCCTCACCTGATCTAGAACGCTGTTAGCTTGCACTGAAGAAATACGATCAAAGATCTTCCATAATTCCTCACTTACGAAGTTTGAGAGGCGTAGATGTAGCTGTAGTAACTCCCTCGAAATAAAATCCAACTGCTTACGAGTATGCTGTAACCTCTCTATCAATAACGTCTTGCTTGCACGACGATAGATTCTCGTTGCCTTAGGTGTTCTGAAGGAATGCTTCAACATAACAAAATTCGGTAGAATATCATGATCCCGGCATCTTAGGAGAAAAGCGAGTGAAGAGATTAGACACACCTTCTTGCGTCGTAACCTACTAAATCTAGACATCAGTCGGAAAATATCCTCCCCATAGAGGTTTCTAATATTGTCATTTAGACTTTCACGGCCCGTGTTATTATTCATAATGTTGAATTTTGGGCTTATGCCGTGTTTTATTATATTGAAATTCGACGCGTTTCGAAAGAAACCATGTCTTTCATCGTCAGGAATAATCTGGAATACGACAATGTTGCTAAGAGAAAGCAACGAAGAACATATAGAAGGTGCCCAAAGATGGACGCCATTATAGCCCCATGTTAGGGACAACGGAAAGCAGCAGTGAATTACTTTCTCAGGGTTCTGATAATAGGTAGCCAGGATTCACTGAGATTGTAGCCGGTGTCGCGGTTGAAATTATCTGGGTGTTTACGTATTTCAACCGCCTCCCTGATGATTCTGGGACGATATTGCTTTATATGGGCAAGAACATGACATCATGGCCAGGTGTTAAAGCATGATCGGCAACAGCTGATTTATCAGGTTGAATGAGCCTGATACATCTATTATGTTCCTTAATGCGAGTGCATATTGTTCTCGAAGTCTGCCCGATGTACACCTTGCCACAAGTACAGGGAACTCTGTAGATACCCGGTTGTTGCAATTTAGGCAAACTGTCCTTAGTTGGTCGCAGGAGTTGCCTAATCTTAACAGAAGTTCCAAATACAGTCCGTATGTTGTATCGACGTAGGATTTTAGCAATACGATCCGTTGTGTTATGTATGTACGGAAGGTAAGCAGTTCCTCTTACATCTCTTTTCTCAACTGACGTCCTATTATTATTTGTTGGTTTCAGAACCGTAGAAATCAAAGCCTTGCTATAACCGTTGCTCTCAAAGGTGGTTCGCAGGGTGTTAATTTCTTCTTGTAAAGAAGACACTTCACAAATCCTCCTAGCCCTGGTAGTTAGAGTTGTAAGGATACCATGTTTCTGGGCAGGGTGATGGTGAGAACTTGCGTGGAGATATCTATTGGTGTGTGTTGGCTTACGAAAAACGCTGTGTCCTAAAGATCCATCCTCTTTCTTGGTGACGAGAACATCTAAAAAAGGTATTTTGCCGTCAGATTCCTTTTCCATGGTGAAACAAATAGAAGGGTGCTGGAGATTAAGGTGATCCAGGAAATGGCTAAGATTTTCCTCACCTTCCGTCCAAACAACGAACGTGTCATCCACATAACGCCACCAGATCTTCGGTTTGAAAGGAGCCGACGACAAAGCTTTCTCTTCAAAGTTCTCCATGAAGAAATTAGCCACAACAGGAGAGAGAGGACTACCCATGGCCACACCATCAGTCTGCTCATAAAAATTCCCATTCCATAGAAAGTAGGAGGAGGTCATGCAGTGATAAAAAAGTCTTGTGATGTCTTCAGGAAAAAAGCCATTAATGAGAGACATAACACCATCAATAGGTACTCTCGTAAACAGAGACACCACGTCGAGACTCACTAGAATATCACCCGGCTGAAGTGTTATAGCTTTTAACTTTTCCACGAAGTGTGTGGAATCCTTAATGTACCAAGGCGTGTTACCCAGAAGCGGCTGAAGTAGTCTACCTAAGTATTTGGAAAGGGCATATTTAGGAGAACCAATCGTACTAACAATAGGTCTAAGAGGAACATCTTCCTTATGTATTTTAGGAAGACCATAGAGTCTCGGAGGAATAGCATCCCCTGGTAGGAGAGTCTTCGCTGCATCCGCTGGAATAGATGATTGCTTGATCAATTTGACGGTGACTTTTGAGTAGCGAGTAGTAGGATCACGACTATGAATCCTATATACAGGATCTGATAACAAAGACGAGATCTTGGAATCATAATCAACCCTATCCAATACCACTGTCGCGTTACCCTTGTCAGCGGGGAGAACGATAATATCAGAATTGTTGCCTTAGGTGTTCTGAAGGAATGCTTCAACATAACAAAATTCGGTAGAATATCATGATTGCTAAAATCCTACGTCGAATCTACATACGGACTGTATTTGGAACTTCTGTTAAGATTAGGCAACTCCTGCGACCAACTAAGGACAGTTTGCCTAAATTGCAACAACCGGGTATCTACAGTGTTCCCTGTACTTGTGGCAAGGTTTACATCGGGCAGACTTCGAGAACAATATGCACTCTCATTAAGGAACATAATAGATGTATCAGGCTCATTCAACCTGATAAATCAGCTGTTGCCGATCATGCTTTAACACCTGGCCATGATGTCATGTTCTTGCCCGTATAAAGCAATATCGTCCCAGAATCATCAGGGAGGTGGTTGAAATACGTAAACACCCAGATAATTTCATCCGCGACACCGGCTACAATCTCAGTGAATCCTGGCTACCTATTATCAGAACCCTGAGAAAGTAATTCACTGCTGCTTTCCGTTGTCCCTAACATGGGGCTATAATGGCGTCCATCTTTGGGCACCTTCTATATGTTCTTCGTTGCTTTCTCTTAGCAACATTGTCGTATTCCAGATTATTCCTGACGATGAAAGACATGGTTTCTTTCGAAACGCGTCGAATTTCAATATAATAAAACACGGCATAAGCCCAAAATTCAACATTATGAATAATAACACGGGCGGTGAAAGTCTAAATGACAATATTAGAAACCTCTATGGGGTGGATATTTTCCGACTGATGTCTAGATTTAGTAGGTTACGACGCAAGAAGGTGTGTCTAATCTCTTCACTCGCTTTTCTCCTAAGATGCCGGGATCATGATATTCTACCGAATTTTGTTATGTTGAAGCATTCCTTCAGAACACCTAAGGCAACGAGAATCTATCGTCGTGCAAGCAAGGCGTTATTGATAGAGAGGTTACAGCATACTCGTAAGCAGTTGGATTTTATTTCGAGGGAGTTACTACAGCTACATCTATGCCTCTCAAACTTCGTAAGTGAGGAATTATGGAAGATCTTTGATCGTATTTCTTCAGTGCAAGCTAACAGCGTTCTAGATCAGGTGAGGGACAGACATATTTCCAAATATGATAGGTTATGTCAGTTGCAGATATCTCAAGCCATTAGACTTGATGCTAACAAGGTTGTCGTAAATTTGTCCAGCAAGCCCCTAAGTGATACCCAACAGGCAGTTCTCGCTAAAGGTCTCAATTTTGCTGTAGCGCCTAGAAGAATTCCTATTGAAGAACTTATTACATCAGTAGAATCCTCGGTACATCACCTTACACCTGAAGAGGCCGAGGAAGCCAGTCAAGAATGTTCCCGAATTCTCAAGACCGCTAAGCCACCTAACACCAACTTAAAACAAGGAGAAAGCCGGGCACTTAAAGATCTAAGGGACAATTCTGATATTATCGTTCTCCCCGCTGACAAGGGTAACACGACAGTGGTATTGGATAGGGTTGATTATGATTCCAAGATCTCGTCTTTGTTATCAGATCCTGTATATAGGATTCATAGTCGTGATCCTACTACTCGCTACTCAAATGTCACCGTCAAATTGATCAAGCAATCATCTATTCCAGCGGATGCAGCGAAGACTCTCCTTCCAGGGGATGCTATTCCTCCGAGACTCTATGGTCTTCCTAAAATACATAAGGAAGATGTTCCTCTTAGACCTATTGTTAGTACGATTGGTTCTCCTAAATATGCCCTTTCCAAATACTTAGGTAGACTACTTCAGCCGCTTCTGGGTAACACGCCTTCGTACATTAAGGATTCCACACACTTCGTGGAAAAGTTAAAAGCTATAACACTTCAGCCGGGTGATATTCTAGTGAGTCTCGACGTGGTGTCTCTGTTTACGAGAGTACCTATTGATGGTGTTATGTCTCTCATTAATGGCTTTTTTCCTGAAGACATCACAAGACTTTTTTATCACTGCATGACCTCCTCCTACTTTCTATGGAATGGGAATTTTTATGAGCAGACTGATGGTGTGGCCATGGGTAGTCCTCTCTCTCCTGTTGTGGCTAATTTCTTCATGGAGAACTTTGAAGAGAAAGCTTTGTCGTCGGCTCCTTTCAAACCGAAGATCTGGTGGCGTTATGTGGATGACACGTTCGTTGTTTGGACGGAAGGTGAGGAAAATCTTAGCCATTTCCTGGATCACCTTAATCTCCAGCACCCTTCTATTTGTTTCACCATGGAAAAGGAATCTGACGGCAAAATACCTTTTTTAGATGTTCTCGTCACCAAGAAAGAGGATGGATCTTTAGGACACAGCGTTTTTCGTAAGCCAACACACACCAATAGATATCTCCACGCAAGTTCTCACCATCACCCTGCCCAGAAACATGGTATACTTACAACTCTAACTACCAGGGCTAGGAGGATTTGTGAAGTGTCTTCTTTACAAGAAGAAATTAACACCCTGCGAACCACCTTTGAGAGCAACGGTTATAGCAAGGCTTTGATTTCTACGGTTCTGAAACCAACAAATAATAATAGGACGTCAGTTGAGAAAAGAGATGTAAGAGGAACTGCTTACCTTCCGTACATACATAACACAACGGATCGTATTGCTAAAATCCTACGTCGATACAACATACGGACTGTATTTGGAACTTCTGTTAAGATTAGGCAACTCCTGCGACCAACTAAGGACAGTTTGCCTAAATTGCAACAACCGGGTATCTACAGAGTTCCCTGTACTTGTGGCAAGGTTTACATCGGGCAGACTTCGAGAACAATATGCACTCGCATTAAGGAACATAATAGATGTATCAGGCTCATTCAACCTGATAAATCAGCTGTTGCCGATCATGCTTTAACACCTGGCCATGATGTCATGTTCTTGCCCGTATAAAGCAATATCGTCCCAGAATCATCAGGGAGGCGGTTGAAATACGTAAACACCCAGATAATTTCAACCGCGACACCGGCTACAATCTCAGTGAATCCTGGCTACCTATTATCAGAACCCTGAGAAAGTAATTCACTGCTGCTTTCCATTGTCCCTAACATGGGGCTATAATGGCGTCCATCTTTGGGCACCTTCTATATGTTCTTTGTTGCTTTCTCTTAGCAACATTGTCGTATTCCAGATTATTCCTGACGATGAAAGACATGGTTTCTTTCGAAACGCGTCGAATTTCAATATAATAAAACACGGCATAAGCCCAAAATTCAACATTATGAATAATAACACGGGCCGTGAAAGTCTAAATGACAAGAGAGTAACTTGTGTTGGTTCAAGCAAACTCTAAAAGGAGAACATGTTACACTTGTGCGGTCAACGTGGAGCAAAAAACTATTACAACAGCTACCGTAACGGTCCCGGGGCACACGAAGTCCCCACTGTAATTTGCCCCTACAGGCAATCCCCTACTTTGTGCCATTGCCCATCTCCCACGACGTGGACGAGGGGTTGGACTTGGGAGACAGATTGATATAGCACAGAAATTAAATCCAGTCCACAATTTAAACGAAACCAATTTTGATTGTAATATATTATGACACTTAACGGAGCATATTAAGAATGTTTTCTCTAAAAAGCCCCCTTAAATTAAACGTTGTTAACATTCTTAACAAGTGTTTCTCACGCACACTTGACAACATCAACAAGTTAAAGTAGGAGAGTTCCTCCCCTACATGCCATCCCTTCTCCCTCCCCTCCTGATTCCCTTTGCCCCCTCATAGCTTGCCCTTCTGTCCAGACAGCGGTTCTAGTTTGCTATACTCAGTCGCTCTTTACTCACATGTGTCCCACACATCTGTTTGCTGCTCCAGGTAAGTCCCATGCGATTTTCCACATGCACATTTATTACGCTTCAGGACTAGATTGCTTTTCATCTTTTAAAACTGCTTTTTCAAGTTTTTCAATTTATGCCACATAAAGATTCGGCAGTCCACAGAGTTTGGAGGATCTCGCTACTGTCCCATTTTTCTCTGCAAAGTCGACACAGTAAGTGTTGGTTTAAAATCCAACTTTGGTTGAAGTGTCCAACCGGACCGTTTTTCAGATGGTTTATTGACTGGGTTTTTCTTTTCACCTACAGACATGCAATATTTACTGGGATTTCTTCGATTTTTCCACATTCTCTCCACTGGATCCGCACCAACATCGTTTAGTTATTAAGAACATTAAGAGTTCATAGAGCATTTTTAATGTGGACTATTTTACGGACAGTTTTGATCACATATGTGAGGTCACCAGATAAGCACAGTTGTTTTTATAAATTTTAATGCCAAAATGCAACAAGGCATTTAAAAGTGCAGAATGTGTGTAGTGTTAAGTTTTTTAGTTCTCATCATCTGTCTTTTAACATAGTGAAGTTTTTCACCTACCATTTTTAATATGTGCCATTTTTAAGTAGTATTTCAGTGTTCTTTGAATGTGCCGACGATTTATATACTTGTGATTGAGTGGCTGATGAAGGGAGCTGGAATGCCCCGTAACAAGTACCATTAATTTTAGACATAAGGTATTTTATATGTATTGATTGACGGGAATGTTCATAATATATATACATGAACAATTTGTCAGTACGGATCAGAAATGGATGCAAGTAATCCCAGAATAAGTCTGTTAGGTCAGCCGGTAGTGGAGGCACATACGCATGATCCTTTACGAATCCTCAAAGGTAGAAATTGCATGGCATCAGATCAGGTGAACATGGAGGCTATGTGAAACAAGCTTTGTCATCTGGCCCCTTGTGGCCAATCCAGTGATCGGGTACGTCATTTAACCCATCACTTACTGAGGTATGCCAATGAGACGGTGCACCATTTTGCTGCCAAATAAAGTTCTCTGGTTCAGCTCTTCGTAATTGAGGAAAGAGCCATGGTTGTAGCACGTCAAGATAAGAAACACCAGTTACACTTGCTTCAGTGTAAAAGCAAGGCCCTTTAACTTTCCGCCAGGATATGACAGAAAATAAATAAATTGGGGAGTCTAGTTACAACTGTACTATCTCGCGGGGATTTGTTGCCCCTTAGATGCGCACATTATGAGTGTTCACATGTCCACTTAAGACGAAATGTCGATTCATCACTGAAGACTACAAGATCCAGAAAATCTTCATTGTCATGCAGCAACATATCGTTTGCAAAGTTAGCGCATAAACCAAAGTCTGTAGGCTTTAGAGCTTGTTCCAACTGCAAACTGTAAGGACGTAGTTTAAGCATTTCTTTAAAACTCTCCACACAGATGTCACTGGAACTGCAAATACACGACTAGCCTCAGAACTGATTTCTTGGGGCTACGCTTGAAAGACACACTCACTCGTTCAACACATTCTTCAAAGTTTGTTGGTCGTCTGGTATTCTTTCCCTTTGCAAAGGCAGCCGGGGTCTTCAAACTAATGATACCATCTACTGATCTTATCACTTGCAGGATTACAATGGAACTTAATACGGAATACACGTTGCACTGTAACTACAGATTCAGTCCTTGCAAACTGCAAAACACACAAAGCTTTCTGTTCCCTAGTCGCCATCTTGAATACTAGCACTTTCTAACGGGTGACAGAGAAACTAGCGCATACGCACTGGTAAGAACACTTGTAGGACAATTTTTTTAAGTTGCTCTTTCGTTTTGATGTATTATTTATAATTGCCATGGATCCACAACCGAGAAACCTAGTGCAGATGGCCACGGCACTGGAGTCAGCAAGGCTCCACATCCCTGTCGGTACCTTCCAGAACCTCATTGACTCGCTTCCTGCATGTCTCGCAGCGGTGTGTGCTGCAAAATGTGGTTAAGCAGGCTATTGAGGAGTGGTCACATTAATGTGACTTGACAGTGTATATATCTGTACAACTTGGGAATGTTAGCTTCCATTTTTGGTCCGTATTGGCGTTGCAAATTACAATATGTATTATAAATACCATATTTACTCGGCTATAAGACCCCCTCGCCTATAGTACCCCCCCCCCCCCCCCTTAATTTTCGAGAGCCAAAATAAAAAATTCTTGGAAATTGCTTATAGTAATCTTCTTCTTAGCGTCATCCCGTAGGAACGGGGTCTGCTTTTTGGATCAATGCACGCCATTTCTTGCGATCTAATGCTTCGCGTGATTTCAAGTTTCTTGATCGTAAATCGGCGTTAATGGTGTCGAGCCACCGCAATTTTGGTCTCCCACGCTGTCTCTGGTCGTCGACCGTTAGATGGTAGGCCGAGCCGATGACTGAACTTTGTGGTGCACGGACAACGTGCCCATACCAACGGAGTCTCCATTCCTGCATTTTCTCATTGATTGGAGCCACGCCAGCTGTATGTCGAATCGTTGTGTTGGGGATATGGTCGAGCAGATAAATGTCTAATGATCTTCGCAGCATCCGCATTTCCATGACATGAAGCGAGTGCTCAGCACTTCTAGGTGCTGGCCAAACTCGGTACCATATAATGCAACTGGTCTCACCATTGTGCAATATATCTTTGACTTTAGGCGGATAGGCATCTTCTTATCACAAAGAACACCGGTGACATCTCTGAATCGCATCCAAGTCGCATTGATTCGTGCTCGCACATCTTCATTCACAGAGCTGTCGCCATTCAATCGTGAGCCTAGGTATCGGAATGTATTTACCTTGGTAAGAGGAGCTCCATTAATACCTATAGTTCCAGGGGATGGAATCGTTTCGAGGTATTCAGTCTTGTGGATGTTCAAACGAAGACCAAATCCTTGCAGACGATCATGCCATGTCTGCACTTGGGTTTCAAGATCCTTCCTGGAGTCTGCCGCAAGCATCACATCATCAGCGTATAGCAATGTCCATGGGACACACTTCTGCAGGTCTCGCGTTATGGAATTCATGATAACAAAGAGCAGGGGAGACAGAGCTGAGCCTTGATGAACCCCAACTGTCACAGGGAAGCTGTCAGTCAGTCCTGCAGGGCATCGCACGTGGCTTTTAGTGTTGTTGTACAGCATTTTTATCCAGTTTATATACATTTCTGGAACTTGATGATCTCGGAGAGCGTACCAAATCATCTGGTGTGGTACTCGATCAAATGCCTTCTCGAGGTCAAGGAAAGCAAGATGTAGTGGCCTCCTCTTCTCTCGGAATTTCTCCATCAGCTGGCGCACAGCAAAGATTGCGTCTATCGTGCCACATCCCTTGACAAACCCACATTGATTTGCTGAGAGCTGTACGATGTTCCTCAGCCTATTGTCTAGGATACGTTCGAATATTTTCATAGTGTGGGAGAGAAGTCTTAATTGGACGGTAATTGGTACATTCAGCTGGGTCACCCTTACCCTTAAAGATAGGTACTGTGATACTAGTTGACCAATCTGTAGGTATTTGACCACAGAGAATAATTGAATTGAAGAACTCTGTCAGCCAGGCGGTCGCATTGTCAGTAAGTTCCTCAATTTTCCAGATGTCTGCAGGAAGGTCATCTAGCCCTGGGGCCTTTCCATTTTTCATGCTACGAATGGCAACTTTGACTTCATCTTCAGTGATACAAGGTACTGGTCCAGCTGTAACATTGTTGTCTGGCATTTGTGGGTGAGGGAATTCAGTGTTGAATCATCATCATCTTGTACAGTTTCCAGCCCCAGGCTGGGTCTGTTTGGAACATAAGCCTCGCCACTTAGTCCTTTCTTCCCACCACCTCTCCGCTGTCACTCTGGTCCAGTCCTCGCCTCTCTTCTTGACACATTCCTCCACACCTTTCAGCCATCTATCTCTTGGTCTTCCCCTTGGTCGTTTCTTCTGCATCTGTATCTCATGTATCTTGGGAATCTTCTTCTCATCCATTCTCTTTAAGTGTCCATACCACCTCAGTCTTGATGTCTCAATCCTACCTTGCAAGGGCTCCTCTTTCACCATTTCCCTGACCTTTTCATTCTTCACCCTGTCTCTTCTTGTTACTCCGATCCTACTTCGCAGGAACTTCATTTCACCTGCCTGTATTCTGCTTATGTCTCTTTTCTTCATTGTCCACGTTTCTGAAGCATAGGTCAGTATCGGGATATAGTAGGTTCTGTATAACACTTCCTTGCTTTTTTGTGGGACATCTTTATTCCACACTAAGCTCCTAATGCTTCTCAGAAATGCTTCTGCCTGTCTGCCACGTTCCGTAATCTCTTGGTCATTTCTCCCATTTTCCTCCACTATACTTCCCAAGTACTTGAGACTTTCCACCTTCTTCAGCTGTCCACCTCCAAGTGTTATCCCACTCATTGGTCTGTCCTTTTTCCTGGTCGTTAACAGGATCTCACATTTACTGATGTTGAACTTCCATCCGTACTCTCCCACTGGTTCTTCCCAAGCCTTCAGTTGCTCCTGAATTTCCTCCTCCCTGTTTCCCCAGACCATGAGATCATCTGCAAACACCATTGCTTTCATCTTATCTTCTCCTATCTTTCCTGCTATCCGTGTCATTACCTCGTCCATAACCACAATAAAGAGAAGGGGTGACAGCGCACTACCCTGTTTCAGGCCACTCATTTGTCTGAACCAGTCTGTTCTTTCCCCTCCAACTTTCACACAACTCACACTTCCACAATACATCTCCTTCACTCTGCCTACAGTCCCTTTTTCCACTCCCATGTTTTCCATTGCTTTCCAAACCTTCTCCCTACACACACTATCATAGGCCTTTTCGATGTCCAGGAAGGCAATCAACAGATCCTCTCCAAATTCGTAATGGTGTTCCTGGAGCTGTCTCACTGAAAATATGAGAACCACTGTTGATCTCCCAGGTCTGAAACCATACTGCTCCTCTCTCAATTTTCTCTCCACTTTGGCTCGTATTCTACTTTCTAATATCTTTTCATATATCTTGGCACAGTGAGGTATGAGTGTGACTCCCTTGTAATTTCTGCACTCCTTTCTGCTTCCTTTCCTAAATATTGGGACAATTAATCCTTTCTTCCAATCTTCTGGGGTCTGTTTCTCCTTCCATATCACCCTCATCACACGGTACAGCCACTGTTTCCCAACCTCCCCTGCTGCCGTCACCATTTCAACACTCACTTCATCCACACCCGGTGCCCTTCCTCCTTTCATCTTGTCTATAGCCATCTCCAGTTCTCTCCAAGTCAGGTCCTTTTCCATTCCTGTGTTGTCTTCTCCATCTTCCAATACATTGTCTTCCTCCCTATGACCATTTGGATTCAGCAAATCCTCAAAGTACTCTTTCCACACTGTCTTGAGTGTCCCTTTGTTGTGTACCTCATTTCCGTTTTTGTCCATCATTACCTCATCCTCTCTCAGACCTCTTCTCTTACTTTTGACCATCCCATAAAGTACTTTCTTATTTCCTCTCCTGTCTTCCTCCATCATCTCTGTTCACTTTACCATCCACTTCTTCCTCTCCTCTGTGACAATCTTGTTTGCTTCTTTCTTGTTTATCTTATAATCTTCCCTTGCCAGATCAGTTCTTTCCTGGAACCACACTCTGAAAGCCTTGTTCTTCCTTCCCACAGCTTCTTTTACTCTCTCATTCCACCATGGTGTCTCTTTACACCGCTTTCTGTTGCTTGTTCTACCACATACTGCCACTGCAGCTTCTACCATTGTGTTTTTGAATTGCTTCCATTCCTCTTCCCCTGTTTTAGGATTGTCTGTTGGCATCCTTTCCCTTATTATCTTCTGGAATTCTTCCTTGACTTCCTTTTCCTTGAGTTTCCATACTTTGATTCTCCTTTCCTGGTACTCTGTCCTCTTGCTATCCTTAATAACTCCCAGGTTCATTACAAGTATTCTGTGGTCGCTATCTAAGGCCTCTGATGGTATTACCTTTATATCTCTGACACTTCTCTTCATTTCCCAGTCGTACAGCATGTAATCTACCAAAGATTTCTTTGTTAAATCACTGCTGTACCACGTTACCTTGTGGCTTTCTTTCTTCCGGAACCAGGAGTTGCCT
Organism: Meconema thalassinum; assembly: GCA_946902985.2. Lineage (NCBI taxonomy): Eukaryota > Metazoa > Arthropoda > Insecta > Orthoptera > Tettigoniidae > Meconema > Meconema thalassinum. Next base: position 37,806,185 of record OX336391.1, on the reverse strand, counting down.
ACCACTAAACCGTTTCTCTTGCAAAAATCCAGCAACTTTCTCCCTTCTTCATTCCTGCTACCCCATCCTTCTGCTCCCAATACATTTTCATATCCTTGCCTTTCACTTCCTACATGTGCATTCAAATCTCCCATGACAATGATGCTCTGACCATTCAACTGCTGTTGTAGCTCCTCCTCAAAGTCTTCCTTCTCTTGAGCTGTACATCCAACTTGAGGGGCATATACCTGGGCTATCTCCAGGCTTCTTCCCTTTACAGTTACTCTGATCTTCATGATCCTGTCACTTATTCCCTTTACCTCTTCCTTCATTCCATCTCTCACAACTACTCCTTCTCCGCTGCTCCTTCCTTCACTGTTCCCACGCCAGTACAACCGATACCCTTTCATCAGTTCTCTGCGACCTTCTCCTTTCCATCTTGTTTCTGCCAAGCCCAGTATATCCAGTTTTCTTCTCTCCATCACATCTACAATCTCCTCCACCTTTCCTGTCAGTGTCTGTATGTTTAATGTCCCAACTTGTAGTCCATTAGCATATCCGGGCCGTCGTCGTTTGCATCCGTCCTTTCCGAGGCCTGTTCCTGTTTTGAAAGCAAATATGATATCCACTACTGGCTTGCTAGGCCTATCGTAGCTTCACCAGAGCCCCGTCAGCCGTCACTTTTCAGGGTTCCCATAGAGCCTTCACAGCTACCGTAACGGTCCCGGGGCACACAAAGTCCCCACTGTACTTCACCCCTACAGGCAATCCCCTACTTCATGCCGTTGCCCGTCTCCCACCACGTGGAGGAGGGGTTGGACTTGTGGAAGACTTCACTAAAATATTCTCGCCAATGGTGCAGAATCATCTTGCTATCGTGAAGTCGTCTACCATTCTTATCCTTCACACACATATAGTGTTCTATATCCTGACCTGCTCTACACCGTGCTCGGGCTAGTCGGTAGATAATTTTGTCTCCGTCTTTAGTTGTCAGTTGATCATATAAATGTTTGTAGTGATCTACTTTAGCCTCAGCAACTGCTCTTTTTGCCTCCTTCTTGGTGGCTTTGTATTTCAGAAGATTCTCCTCAGTCGGTGATGTTCGCAACTGTTTAAAAGCTGCTTTTTTTTCATGCACCATTTCCTGTACCTTGTCTGTCCACAACCACGTCTGTTTATCAATTCTACGTGTGCCGGGCTGTGTTACACCAAGCTCAGATTGAGCTATACTAGTTACGCAGTTGTTGAATGATGCCCAAGTATAATCCGTATTTACAGAATTAACTGGAGGGAACACAATCTTCTCACTGAATGCCACTTTATGGTCTTGTAGCTTCCACCACTTGATTTTGGCATGACCTTTCACATAGGGTTTTCTTATGTAACCTTTCATTCTAAGATCGGTAACTAGCAGTTTATGTTGAGAGGCTAAACATTCAGATTGTATGACCTTAGTGTCTATGACAATTGGGAAATCTCTCCTACGAAGTAGTACATAGTCAATCATAGTAATCCCCCCTCTTTAATTATTGAGAGTCAAAATATAACATTCGTGGAAATTGACGCATTCTTAACAAATTTTATAACTACAACTCAAATTCATTCTCTTTTATGACAAAAATATTTTTCTTGTTATGGTATACTAGTGTGTTATTCAGACGATATGATACACCATTTTGCGTACCGCGTATGCGATTGGGCGGGATACCGAATTGTGTAGCTAATGGGCATCACCCGATATCCACACTATTGGCCGAGTAGAAGCGCCATCCGCCAATGAAAGTTATTGTTTCATATCTTGCCTGCATTCTTCTGTTTAGTATTATTTATGTTGCGATTCGGTTGTGTTTACGAGTCTTCTTAGTTTTATTTTTAACACATTTCATTTGTTGCATTAACCGTCGGCGTTTGTGTGAAAAGTTATTGGTATATTATTATTATTATTATTATCTTGATTGATCACATTGGACCACTTGAGTCGTTCCACAATCACTTCTTCTTTGAAAGTAGTGCTGCTTGGTTCTTGCGCTCTTTCCAGTACTTTTTCATTCTTTCAGATCGGGATTTTCTCAACTCATCTGAAATCTCCATAGGCTTTCTTGTGTCATATCTGCAGAAAATTTGTGAGTTTTAAGAATGGTGTTAATTATACTTTTCTCCTCGGCATCTGTTATCTTAAGTCCAACTGCTTTGAGATCTTGTTGGATTTCTTGGATCCATTTTCCTCCAGTTTTCTTTCCTAGATTTCTCATCACCAATTGGCGTACAATTCTGTTCCCGGAAGCCGTAAGATGTGAAAAAAATATGAAATTCTTTTCTTCTTCATTGTGCTTGTGATTGGATCAATCTCACGATAGACAGTTTCATTTGGGAGAATCCTCCAGACTCCCTCAACCTGATACTTTTTATTTATGCACGTTCTAATGATTCTTCTTTCCGTTTTGAGGAGCTGATCAGTTCTTTGTTCATTTTTAATTTGGAACAGTGTTTCACAAGCATAAGTGGCTTCTGGGAGAGTTACGGTTTTATAATGTTGGATCTTAGTAGCTATTGATAGGCATTTTTTATTATATGTTGACCAGGTTAGAGATTGTGCCTTTTTCATTTTATTTGTTCTATTTATCCAAGTTACTTTTTCGTTTAAGTTATGTGTTATAATTTCTCCAAGATACTTAAATTGAGGAATTAGGTTAATTTTATGATCATTTATGTAGACTTCATTTATATCTAAGGGTTTCATAGGCACGATCTCAGTTTTTTCAAAGGATATCTGTAATCCTATCCCTTGAGCAATTTCTTGGAGACTAGTGACCTGAGTACAAACGTCTTCCTTGTCTAGTGCTAAAAGAGCCAAGTCATCTGCAAATCCTAAGCAGTTTATTTTTATTGATGGTTTTGTTCCAATTTTGATCTTAGGAGGGTTTTCCTTTTGCCAAACCTTCATGATATAATCAAGAGCCACATTGAAAAGCAGAGGGGATAATCCATCACCTTGTCTGAGACCAGTTTTTACTGTGAAAGCTGTTAATATTTCTCCCCTAAATTTAACTTTCGAATTTGTGTTTGTTAATGTTAATTGAATGATTTTTATCAATTTAGGATGGAGACCATATGATCTGAGGATTTTTAGCAGTGTCAGTCTATGAATACTATCATAGGCTTTCTTGAAATCTATAAAAGAGATAAAGAGTTGCTTATTTCTGTTTTTGTAATATTCCATTATTAATTTCAGGCTAAGGATTTGGTCTGGACAACTTCTGTAAGGGCGAAATCCTCCTTGATATTCTCCAAGTTGTGGTTCCAGAATGTTTTTGATCCTGTTGTAAATTATGCGAGAGAAAATTTTATATGCGAAGTCCAGAAGGGTAATTCCTCTGTAGTTATCTGGGTTCGTTTTGTCTCCTTTCTTAAATAATGGATGGATTATTCCTATGGTCCAGTGTGCAGGAATTTCTTCAGTAATCCACATTTTAACTAGATGTTGATGAAGATTTATAATCGCAGGTTTACCAGCATTTTTCCAGATTTCAGCAAAGACTAAGTCTTCGCCACAAGTTTTGTAATTTTTTTGTTCTTTAATTGCGAGTTCTACTTCATTAATGTTTGGAGGATTTATTAAATCAGGTGAAGCCTCCGTGGCTTAGGCGGCAGCACGCCGGCCTCTCACCGCTGGATCCGTGGTTCAAATCCCGGTCACTCCATGTGAGATCTGTGCTGGACAAAACGGAGGCAGACAGGTTTTTCTCCGGGTACTCCGGTTTTCCCTGTCAACATTTCATTCCAGCAACACTCTCCACTATCATTTCATTTCATCTGTCATTCATTTAATCATTGCCCCAGAGGAGTGCGTCAGGCCTCGGCAGCCGGCACAGTTAATATCCTCGCCGCTAGATGGGGGCTTCATTCATTCCATTCCTGACCCGGTCGGAGACTGGAAGCAGGCTGTGGATTTTCATTTTCATTAAATCAGGTGAAGTTAAAATAGGTGTATCAGTGTTTACTTGCAGGGTTTCCAGTGGATCATCACAATTTAACAGTTTCTCGAATGCTTCTGCAAGGATCTCTGTATTTTCTTGGTTAGAATGTGCTAACTTTCCTGTTTGATTTTTCAACATTAATGTTGGAGCTTCAATTTTTTTTAGATATCTACCAAATGTTTTGTAATAATCTCGAGATTGCTTTTTCTTGAAATCGTCTTCTATCTTTTCCAGTGTATTTTTAAGATGATTACGTTTCGTTTGTCTGATGATTTTATGGGTTAATTTTCTTTGTATAGTTAGTTCTAAATTTGATTCTTCTGACTTTGGAGCTTGATGTTTTATCCATGCTTGGTGTCTTTTCTCTATTGCTTGATCACAATCTACATTCCACCATTCATGTTTTTTCCTTGGATTTATTGGTGCTAACTCCTCTGCTATTGATTTTAATTTAGTGATTAATTCGTCCAATGTTTTAGTATTGAGAGATTCTTCTCCTGTTCTTTCACAGTACTCTATATTTTTTATTAAGGTAGATGGATCAAATTTCCTCCTATTGTTATTATTAGTTTTTTTCTTGGCCATTGGAGTTAATTTTATTTTTATCTTTACCACATAGTGGTCTGATCCTGAGTCAACTCCCCTAAGAACCTTGACATTGTGAATTTCGCGATGGTGAAATTTATCCATGCAGACATGATCCAACTGCCATTCACCCCTTCTGAAGTCAGGATGTTTCCAAGTTTTCAATTTATGGGGCTGTCTTTTAAAACATGTTGATTTAGAGATTAATTTGTGGTTTCTACAAATTTCGACTAATCTTTGACCATTTTTATTGGTTCGTTTATGTGCTATTGGTGTGTTATTGGTATATTAATGTGAAATATGTGAATAATACATGCTCGGTTGTGTTTAATGTTAGAGAGATGTGATCACTCATTCTCTAATTGATGCATTCTCCCTCCCTATGTTCAAATAAAAATAAAGTTTGCATTTCCACGTCTGATACTTTGTCCATTTCATTCTATTTCTTTGATACTAAGATTTTTGCTTAGCAAGGGATAGTAGTGAAAGCCATTGGGGGATAGCCGGGAAAGTGAGGATATGGCAGTCTCATAATGGACTGATTAAAGATGTAAACTGTTTATTTTGCATATTAAGGCTTTCACGGCCCGGATTATTATATAAACAATTCATGCTTTTGGGCTAATGCCGTGTGTATTTTTAATTTAAACCATACGTTTAAATATATCCTACTGTGTAGCATCAAAATAAAATAGCTTATTTTTACTCTCTCCCTTTCCGGAAATAATGGATTTTTGCGAAGTTCGCGTCTATAGTACTCCCCCTCCCCTCAATTTCGGAACTAAAAATTTAGAAAAAAACGGGGTCTTATAGCCGAGTAAATACGGTACTTTAATGTCCGTTAAATCAATACTTTATGATAAGTGAAACTTATTAGTGGTACATGTTTCGGTTTATACTACAATCCTTCCTCAGCCACATTATATACTAAAAAATGGATAACATCATGCCACATGACGCTGAATATAAGATCTTAGCACTCACATGCCTTATATAATTAAAACATTAAAAACTTTTAAATAACACGGTATAACATTTTCCTTTAATGTTCGTGCGTTCATTATCACTGGTGATGGCTGTTGTTAATGATTTCTGCTGCTTAATTTCCAAGTCAGATGATTCAATTATTAGACTCATTTGATGCTTCATTCATTGGCATAAAGAAGGTTAAAGAAGTGATGTACAAGACCTATTACTTACCAATAATGTTGTATGGAGCAGAAACTTGGCTGATGATGAGGAGATGAAAGTAGAATACAGGTGGCCGAAATGAAATTCCTGAGGAGTATGGTACAGAAGACTAGGAGAGATATACTGAGAAATGAAAACATTCGAAAAGAAGTGAATGAAAGAATGCCGAAACAAGTGATGGTGACACAGATGACTGGAAAGAGAGGACAAGGAATACCTAGAGTAGGGTGGATGGATTTGGTGAAGGACAGTGTGAGAGAATGAAACACGGAGTGAAGTTCAGTGGTTGAGGAAGGGTGGTGGACACAGTAAAGTGGAGGGGTGTCATATTTGCTCCGACCTGGCCCAAGCTGGAAAACGGAAATTATTGATGATGATGATGAAAACCATATTCTTGTAACGCACTGCCACAGGGATTTCCTTCGCTGTTCTAGAATCACGGTAGCGTGTAGTACAGCCATCATAGCTTCTGACAACGTAAACTAATTCTTTATATTGCTAGTACAGTAATGTACTTTTTTGGTCGTTAAACTAAAAATTGGCCCATAGTTTTTAAAAATCAGATCTGTAACAGTTATGGTTGGTTGGTTCCTTAGTTTAGGGGGCTGCGACAACGCGGTCATGTAGCCCCGTGTACTTTGGGTGTGTGTAGAATCTGTCTGATAACCGGTGTTAATTGTGATGACTTTATTAGTTTGTGTTATCTGTTTTTAATTCGAGTAAAAACTGCAGACAGTAATTTCAAGTAGTTCCTACTTCTGCGACCAAATGCTATCGTCCACGACACCTAGCTTGAGGACTTGCCTACCCGTTGGCATCGTAGTTAGCACCTGGCGGCGAACGATGGAACTAATAGAGCGTTATCCGTTCAACCTGCAAATTTAGCTTAGTTAGTTATTGTTGTTTTAAGGGGCGGAACTACGAGATCATCTGCCCCTATTTAGCTTCACACTAGTGTAGTTAGTGGAAAGGTCCTTTAACATGCCATAAATCTATGACATGGGACCGCCGGCTTTACTTCCCCTCCAAAGGAAGGCATATTGAGGGATTTTTAACGCTCTTAAATTATCCGACGACCTCGGCCGGGTTTGGACCCGCGATCTTGGGCATAGAAGCTCAGCATGCTACCAACTACGCCACCGAAATCTCCTAAGGTTTTTATGTTTGTTATATAAGAGTTTAGTGCTTTTCAGTCGGTCAACACGAATGTACCCAAAAGAGATGGGTTATGCCCTAATCCTGAAATAAATTACATGAGATTAATAAAACACTAGGATGACCAGTTTCGATCGTCAAGCGATCATCATCAGATCCATTACACTTAGGCTACAAAATCTATGTTTGAAATACAGGTGAAATTATTTACAATATGTACAATTATTTAGTTGCAGTATTGGTACTGCAACTGTCAGTGTATGCTAAATGCAGTATATATTTTAGGTGAAATGCTAAATGGTGATAGCTATCCGGAGATTGTACTTTAGAGAGATTATATGGTTGTAAGCTATGGTTAAACTATAAAATTTTAGGCTAACTACTTATCTGATTGTCTTCCGTATAACAGCTACTCGCAGTTTTCGTGCTCACTGGAACTCACTATGCGGTAGACTGCGGTGGTTATCTTAACGACTGGTTTTTCCCTGCTTTCTCCCCCCTGCTCCTACGTGCTGTGGGGAGTGATAGCGATGTGTTTATGTGAGGTGTTGCCAACCTAGATAAGATGTATGTTATTGAATGAGGTGGGTCTACAACTATTAAAGACCGTGGATTAGCCCTCGCCACGCGTGGAGCATAACCCATTCGAACTAAGCGTTGACGGTCTTATGAGGACGTCCCGGCACCTTTAATACTGCCGCGAATATGGGCCTTGGTTTATTGCAGAAGAAAAGTACATCGTACACCTGATCCAGATAACATTTACCTATTAAAAACCCCCTAATTTCCCCCCCCCCCCCTTTTTATCTAGCTTGGTTGTGTCGCTAAATTGTGTTTTGTTTCCAACAGGGTGTGTTTTTTAGTAGCGTGAAGAGGGGTGAGCTCTCCATGAACGTGTGTTCATTCAGATTGTTGGGATTGTTTCGTTTGGCTAGGTGTATCTCGATTGCTTCTTTATGTCAAGAGCTCTGCCTTTCGATTCGTGATGGATTATTTTAAGGTCCGACTCTATGTTGGTAAAGCTGTGCCCTGCGTCACACATATGTTCGCACACGGCTGAATGTGTTCCGTATCTTATCGCATTCCTATGTTCATTATAACGTGTGTCTACTCGCCTTCCACTCTGCCCGATGTAATTAGCTTGACAATCGGTGTCTTGGCACGTTATAGAATATACCCCTGACCTTGAATACGGGTCACGTTTATTTAGATTACTATTTAGGAGGTTCCTAGCGGTTGTGTTTTTCGTCGTGAAAGCTATCTTTATGCCTTGCTTTTTGAATAGGTTAGTGATTTTATATGTATTCGCATTCACATAGTGGAAACGCGCAAATTTTTTCTCATTACTGTCCGGTTTGGGAATCGTTTTATCTTTATTTTTATGTTTGGCTATAATTTGATTTATTTTGCTTGGCGAGAAGTTGTTTTCCATTGCTATTTGCATAATAGTTCTTATTTCCTTATTATAGTTGTCTTTTGACATGGGTATGTTTAAAGGTCTGTGCACCATTGAATTGAAACCCGCTAGTATGTGCGTACTGGGGTGATTAGACTGATTGTCGATTGCATGCGAGGTTTGTGTTGCTTTCCGGAATATGGAATATGAAAGGTCGTTGTCTTTACGTTCAATAGTTATATCGAGATAATTTATTTTTCGGTCTATTTCGGATTCCTTAGTGAATTTGATAGAGTGGTGAAGGCTATTAATGGATTGGAGAATTGTTTCTTCGCTTGTTAGTTCAGTATCGTAGATGCAAATTACATCATCTACGTATCTTTTCCATATTACTATTCCCTTTGTTGAAGTCTTTTCTAAGAACGCATTTTCTAGTGCATTGATGAAGATGTCAGCGATTAACCCACTTAGTGGCGATCCCATTGCTAGGCCTTCTCTCTGTGTGTATATTTTATTGTCGAATTGAAACACGTTTTGGGTGAGAACGACCCTCAGTAATCTCACAATCTCTTCAATTTCTTTTACCGAATTGTTGGATTTTAAGTTGTTTTCGATAGTGTTGATTGCTTCAATAATCGGAATATTGGTGTACATGTTAGTTACGTCGAAGGATACTAGCCTGAAGCTAGGTTTCATTTGTAGGGTGTTCAATGCTGTTACTAGTTCTGTTGTGTTCTTTACAGAGTTGTTTTTGTCGTTGGAAAGACGGCATTTTAAGATTTTTAGTAACTCTTTGCTGATTTTGTAATTAGGTCATCCTAGTGTTTTATTAATCTCATGTAATTTATTTCAGGATTAGGGCATAACCCAGCTCGTGTTGACCGACTGAAAAGCACTAAACTCTTGTTTACTAAGGCAACACTGAAAATATGGCTTCAAACACCACAATGTTTGTTATATGCTGCATGCACAATTTCCTTTGATTAGTGGATGTTACCTACCAAAATAAATTGTGCTAATAGGCCGAATTAATTTTTAGTTTTGTTTTGTTTAAATTTTTCCATAAGTTAATAGTGTCTTCAGTGTACGAAGTCCCACACATTTGTTGCATGTCAAATTTTTTGATTTTTTCCACGTGCCCTTAAGTCTATAAAATACATACGTTGTTGGCATGTTGAAGAACCCATTTGAATTCAGTAGGCCGTGTCCAATGGCAAAATTAATCTTGGGAATTTCCGCCAACACAAAGTTCCTCCATTCTCTACTTGAAAGCGCTGTAGTGTCAAGGAGTTTAGATATCTAACCTCCTTGACTTTCATAAGGTTCAAAGGAACGACGAAATTCAACATGCAAGCTACCCTCTGGGTGTCAATCAACAAAGCTTGCACCAGGCACCCGAGGCCATACGATATTATTATTATTATAAAATACAGTTATCATCTGATAATGCTTGGTTACCAGTCCAAATTTTATTTCTCTAGAGTGTTATTGCTTCTTGTTTTTGACACCTCAGTTCTCTCTACTTAAAGTAATTTACAAATTGGAGAAGGAATGTGCACACTGCTATGTTATAAGTCTGTAAAGACATGGCTGATCCTGTAGTCTACTACTAGTTATAATATGGTCTTTGTCTTTGTAAACTTAGTTTTAAGATAATTTTAATAATCAATCTACGCTGACGAAGGTGTCATTGAACACCGAAACTTGTACGTATAAGCAGTAATTTCACTACATTCTTTAGTGTTTGACAAGACGGTTTTGAATTACTGGGTGGCACACGAAATGTGTCACCATTTTGTTTCTGAATAAAAACTTTACTGTCAAGACAAACTCAAAGGAACATAATGGAGTACAGTCTGTGGAGATTTAATCTAACACAGCACATGCTCATTATGTCCACCATTTTGATTCCTAATTTCGTTTAAACGAACACTCATGTTACCGATATCCCTATGGCACATGTCTTCCGTGAGCGGCTTGGGTGGCTTAGTTGGTAGCATGCTGAGCTTCTATGCCCAAGATCGTGGGTTCAAACCCGGCCGAAGTCGTCGGAATTTTAAGAGCATTAAAAATCCCTCAGTATGCCTTCCTTCGGAGGGGAAGTGAAGCCAGCGGTCCCATGTCATAGATTTATGGCATATTAAAGAACATTCCACTAATTACACCTGTGTGAAGCTAAATTAAAGTATAGGTTAAACAATGCTCTTAGGTTCCTAAGTTCGTCGCCAGGAGCCGAATGAGGTGGCATCTGGTAGCCAAGATCTGAGCTAGTAGTCGTTGATGGTGGCGTTTGGCAGCAAAAGTAGGAACTACTTGAAATTCAATGTCTGCAGTCCTTACTTGAATTAAAAACAGGTAACACACACTAATACAGACATCACAATTAACACCGGTTATCAGACAGATTCTACACACACCCAAAGTGCACGGGGCTACATGACTGCGTTGTCGCAGCCCCTAAACTAAGGAACCAACCAACCATGTCTTCCGTGATTTCACTGCAAGCTTGAAGAATAAGGCGTCTGAGCTCTATTAAATCATGTGGACATTTTGGGAAAATTGTTTCCTTTAGGTACCCCCAAAGAAAGAAGTCACATAAGTTGAGGTCTGGACCATTTGGGGGCCAAAATTGTCCGTCATTGGAACGATCCGGAAATCTGAGTGAAATGACCCGCATGTCGAAACGCTCTTGCAAGAAATCCAACACAATGTTTGCTGTGTTACTTTGCTCAATCTTGCATGAACTACTGCGTGTTGGAGAGCAACGCAATAGCAAGATGGAACGAAGTTATTGCGTAGCATGCTCAAATAACGCTCACTGTTCGCAGTTTCTTCGAAGAACAAAGGTCCAATAAGTCCGTGGCTGGAAATTATGGCATCGGAGCATGATGATGTCATTCATGAAGCACTTGCGGATTTTCAGTAGCCCAAAAGCGTACATTTTGTTTGTTAACCACACCGTCCAAATGAAAATGCGCCTCGTCTGAAAACCAAACATTGTTGAGATTTTGTTTCCTATCCTCCGCCCAGCGAGCAAACAGTAGTCTATGCCGCTTGTGTTCTGCCGTGAGCAGAGGTCATCTTGTACGGGTAATCTGGAGGTCACTTTTAAGAATCCGTTTGTAACGTATTGATAGGGGTGGTGAGGTTACTTGGGGGTCGTATGTAGTGTTTGCACACAAAAGAAAAACAATCAGTCCCTAGTAATACATAACTCTGGCTTGAACACATTTCCTTCACTTCTGATAACCATTATTTATATTTATTTATCGCATATTCCATATTCCACAATTGTAATCTCTTCTTCTATATATTTTTTCAAGCAAGCATTCATACATCTATTATTATCTAAACATAACATAACCATTCACATCATAAAGGATAAGACTATCTTAAAATAATACATAACCTCCTACTCACTTGGCAAAGCCCCCTGTTACCTCATTGCTAGGTCACCACAGAGAATCCAGTAGGCACAAAGCACTAGACTCCCTGTAGTGCCCCAGCAAGAGGCGGCCATGTTTCTAACCTAAAAACTATCCATGAAAGAACCGTTACATTTGAACGGAGCCTCTGGATATGCCCAGTTGCACTGCTGCCTTTCTACACGATTTGCTGGGGCTTCTCTGTACAGCAACTCGTACCGCTTCAATATTCTCCGGCGAACAAACAGGCTTCGACTGAGGTTGCTTCGCTTCCAATATTGATCTACTCCGTACAAATTGATCATACAGCCTGAGAATGGTTCTCTTTTAAGGTGTCCACCGTCTCGAAAACTGTTGACGAAACCGCCTCTGAGTCGCAACAGGACTTTTTGTTTCTTGAAAAAGTAGCACAACTGCGGACCGTTGCTGCGTTGTTAGTCTTCCATTGTCGGCCATGATGGAAACACTGGTCTCTAGCGAAAGTATCGTGAATTACGCGTCATTTCATAACTCATTTGTTTCTCCAAGCTCCACTGTTACTGCTGTTGTGATGTTGAACGGAATTTCTTGTGGGACTCATAAATGATGTACAAACCGGACGTTTGCCTTAGAAAATTGCCCTTGACCTTGAAGCTTGCGGGTGAGCCTGTAGACAGTCACTCTCTAGCCCTGTCGCTTCACATTTGTCACCACCACTTTGATGTAATGGAATTCCAGACTTGAGCACGTGACGACACCGCCCTGTAGACAGTACAGTCCACGTCGAAGTATTGTGTGACGCGGAAGTACATGTTCCATAGTTACTCACAGAACACCATTATATTTGCCAATGACTGTACTTCAGCAGTAGTGTGAGACAGCTTTGCCAATCATCGGACCGCATGGGGCAGCTGATAACAACACAGGTACTGTAGTAACTCGCCTCCAGGCTTCCATTAAGATCTTCACTCGTCTATGACTTTGTTACGGCCTTGTCTGGCCTGTACAAAACAAATGGTGACACATTTCGTGCGCCACCCTGTACTTAGTACTATCAGTCAACAAGGATATTAATTGTTACCATTGTCATAATGGTTAATGTTTACACATTTTATATGGTGGGGAGTTTTGTCAAGGAATGTCCCCTAGCCTACTGCCAGTTATATCATGACAGGAAATTTCGTTAATGCAGGTCCCCTAGCCTATTGCCAGTTATATAATGGCAGGTCCCCTAGCAAAATATGCTTTTTTTGATTGTGTGGTGTGGGTAACAGATTCCAAAATGCCGATGCACTGCAATTCAGAACATGTAGGCTAATAAAATAACCCCGTAACAAATCCTTGAAACTGTAAATTTCGTGGAACTAAGAAACGTACATGAATGCATAACCGCCAGTAACAACATTACGCTTATTTACAAAGCTGGATTAATGTGAAATTACTGTTATTTTCTTCTCCCAATTCACTTAGTTATGTGGTTGGCAATAACATTTGACTTTCTATTCTGATTATTATTATTACACTACTATGTAGGGGACGTGGTAGTGCTGAAGTCACGCCTCTCGCCTAACAAGGCTGACTGGGTTCAATTCTCATCCAATGCATGTAAGATTTACCAACCGATATATCACGTGCTGTGATGATAATAATAATAATATCGTATGGCCTCGGTGCCGGGTGCAAGCTTTGTAATTTGACACCCAGAAGGTAGCTTGCATGTTGAATTTCGTTGTTCCTTGAATCACTATGAAAGTCAAGGAGGTTAGATATCTAAGCTCCTTGAACAATATAGCGCTTTCTAGTAGAAAAATGAGGAACTTTGTGTTGGCGGAAACTCCCGAGATTAATTTTGCCATTATGAACACGGCCTACTGAATTCAAATGGGTTCTTTGACATGCCAACATCGTATGACATGTGTGTCGTATTTTTGCCGCCATCCAAAAATCACATACCATGGCCAGGAGCGAACCTGCTATCTTGGGGTTAGTAGATCGACACGTTAACCACTCACCCACTGTGGCAAGCTGCGTGCTGTGATTGGGAATCGACCATAAAAATAGGAGGTCCCGTGTCCCATGTTCAAGAGATTAACGGTCATGTCAAATTGCAAACTTCCTACCATTTTCACTAATATGATGTGTACACTATATGCATCTTGACTCACCCGATTATTAATCGGAGGAAGAAAAATACGTCTATATATTGAATATCAGTTTCTTGGTGGTAAAATGTAAAGAACCTTTCTCCAATATTGTGCCCCCATAAATATGCCCCTCATTTAATGTCCCCATATGATAATTGAAAAAAATAATACAGTAGTATGCTTAAAATATATCAAATGTGGCAACCATTCTCATCATCATCAAGTTTTCACTCCAGTTTCCCGGGCGTGGTTTACGAGCGCTTTCCATTTTGGTCGATTCATGTACCACTGCTCCTTCAAGACTTCATCCCAGTTGATTCCCTTGGATGTGATATCTTCCTTCACTTGGTCCAGCCATCTCCTCCTAGGTCTTCCAACAGGTCTCTTTCCAGTAATCTCATACGTAATGTCATACGTTTGACGTGACCAAACCATCGCAAACGTGCCCTAGTTATGGTCTCGCATATCCCCAGTAAATATTAAGGAAACTATGGTTAATGTATAATGTTATAATTAAGAGTTACAGCAACAAAACCAACTTTAATCATTCCAAATTATAATAACAAAACCAATTTTATTAAATAAGTTTGTGCAATAGAGGGTTGGTTCTTAAGTTTAGGGGCTGCGACAACACGTTCATGTGGCCCCATGTACTTTGGGTGTGTGTAGAATCTGTCTGATAACCGGTGTTAATTGTGATGACTGTATTAGTGTGTGTTATCTGTTTTTTAATTCAAGTAAGGAGTGCAGACTTTTGAATTTTTCAAATAGTTCCTACTTATGCCGCCAAACGCCACCGTCAATGACTACTAGTTCAGAACTTAGCTACCAGACGCCACCGAAGTTGGCTCTAGGCAACGAACATAGGGACCTAAGAGCGTTGTTTACATTCTTAACCTATACAATTTAGCTTCACACAGGTGTAATTAGTGGAAGGTTCTTTAACATGCCATAAATCTATGACATGGGACTGCCGGCTTTACTTCCCCTCCGAAGGAAGGCATACTGAGGGATTTTTAACACTCTTAAAAAATCCGACGACTTCGGCCGGATTTGAACCCGCAATCTTGGGCGTAGAAGCTCAGCATGCTACCAACTACGCCACCAAAGCCGCCTTTGTGCAATAGAACCATAAAGTTTATTCAGTAAAGTAAATAAACTACTCCTAAAGTCGGTAGAATTAGTCACATTATTTTGTGAATTCAAGTTGCTGTTCCTTTTGAAAAACGACGAAAAGCAATCAAGTACTGGCAAATGGAAATATTCAATTAACGAAAAATAAAATTCGGCTTTATATAATGTAGAAGAAGGATTCAGATCACGCTGGAAAAATTCTATCACCCAACACCAAAGAGAAGTCGAAAAAAAAAAATACGGTTCTCGTCCCAAAAAGACCTAATAATTCGAATAAAAGTATTCCTAAATGCACAAATCTGAAAATTTATTTGGCTTAAACACCTCGATAACTTAGAGATGTTACGGCCAGAAATCTAAAATCATAAATGTCTCTCTCTTATGCATTACAATGGCTCCATTCTGTCAACTGATTATTAACCAGAGCCTTACAATCTGTACTTAGTATAAAACAAAGTCCACGATTCTTGGTTGTTGCGGGTAAACTCGAGAACCACTGGATGGATTTTGTTGTGGTTTTCACCATTCTGTAAAGGATATCTCGAGGATGATTTCTGTAGAAAATAATTTATTTATGATCAAAGGAAGCCGGGCAGTAACGATTTCAGTGGAAACGTCGAAAAAACAACCTGGCGTCCAAGCAGTTTGTAAGCTTACACTGGGCAAACCATTAAACATATCTAAATACTATGAGTGTGAGGACTGACATCAGCATCCTGCAATAAATTCAAAGGAAAAGAGAACTAAGACCAACTATCCATAAAAGAAAAGTTAAATTCACAGGCCACATCTTGCGACATAACGCTTTACTAACTAATCTCCTAGAAGGAAAGATCACGGGGAAGAAAGGCCGAGGTCGACCGAGAAAATGTTTCCTGGAATTGTTCAGCATGAAAAGTTCTGCAAAAAAGTCCGTGAGAGCATATGTCTATCCTCAATACATTGGCCACTGTAAGTGTTTTTATGTTTTAATTTCTTCCAACCGTGTCCAACTACTGAGGCGACAATTTACGAGCTAGCTAAGGGCGAGTCTATCATCCCTGTTACAGCCTTGCTAGCGGGCGAACCTATTGCCCCAGATACAGCCAGCAGAAAACCATTGAGTCGTGTTAAGACTTCTGAGAAGGGTGGTTGTGTTTGGAGTTTTCCTGGAAGTGCAACTCAGGTTTTCTTCATTTCGCCTATGAAACTCAGTCAAGTTAAGATTGGACGGAAGGGGGATTTGAGTTCCATTCACCTCGCCATTCCCTGGAAGTGCAACTCTCATTTCGCCTGTGAACTTTTCGTTCCGCGAAATTCACAGTCAAGTTTTGGACGGAAGGGGGATTTGTGTTTCATGCACCTCGCCATTCTTAAATTACTTCTGACAAGAATTTGTCGCACATGCATCTCCATGATAATATAATTAATGTCCAGACAGTGATTTTAACCCATCATGTCGAGACGTAAAACGGATATTGGTCGTTGTTCATTGACATTGGAAAAAAAAAGAGCTTATCAAGTAATGCATTCATAACTATTCCCGGGCGAAGCGGGGTCGGGTTGCTAGTTCATGTATATAATGAATACCAAGATCGTAGCTAGTAAAACATACATTTTGAATTTTTTTTCGCTTTATTAACCAACCGTCACATCCTTGAGCACAGTTTAAAAAGCGGAACTGGTGAAACTGGACCTTAGAAAATTATTTACTTACTTAAAGTAGAAATGATTTATAGAATGCACTATTATTTATTATCCCCTCAAGGGGGTGGCAAATGAAATAAGCACTGAATAATCTTTGTGTCTTTTTAATGTTACATACAGGACAGTTCAAGAACAGGTTTTAAGATCTCTACCTATGTTATATGAAGCAAGGACATGCGTTGTTGATGCTGTTGCTGTGGGCTTATGATGCTGGTCGTCGTAGTGTGTAAAGCTCTATCTCACGGTTTGTGTTGCTCGAGTTATCACTTGTTTCCGCGTTATTGTTAAATGCAATTGTTGTTGGTGTGGTTTGTCGTAGTTCTCCGAATAGAGCTTGAAGGACGGTCCTCATTTCACTCTGAAACTCAGAGCCAACCCCATTCACTGCTGCTCCATTGGGGGTTGTTGTTTCATTGTTTCTAGCTGTATTTGCTGTATTGGTGCTACTCGAGGCTGGCAACAGACTGTGGTTGGAATTGCGTCCATCGGCTATAATCGGCCCCACTATTTGAAAAGGAGAGTTGGCCACACTAAATGGGACTAGTGGAAGGTCAATACCATTACTGTCGACCTGAGGAGATGTGATGTACCGGGCATTGTTGTGGGCCTCCTGGCGATCATGGTGACGTCTCCGTCTGAACGGAGAAGTGCGAGCTGAGGTGCTTCCAGGAGAATGCGGGTGGTGTCGTCTCACTGTTATGCAGTGAGGTGTTGCTGGTTTATCTTCATCTGTTGAACTGTTGACGTTTCCTGTAGACCCAGTGCTAGTGAAGGGCTTATCTTTTCCGCTGGTGAATAATCCACTTCCTCCGCTATCAGTGTTTGAGCTGAGTGGCATGAAAACTTGCAGCTGCCCCAATTTGCGTGCTACAAGGGTGTTGAGGTGATCCATAGCTTGCTGTTTTGCCTGGAAAAATGTGACTGTTATTAGTTTCGATTTCTTAGCATATTATACCAGCTCCGTTACTATGGCCCATGGAGCTACATCCAAGCAGCCGTAGGAGCTTCCAAGGTTTTTTCCATCACTGTTGGTGGTGTTCACCGCTCCTGTTCATCCTAGTGATGGTCACTGTAACATCAGGCTGCAAAGGCTGATATGTTATCCTCTGGAAACAAACAAGATTTGCAACTCCAGATCCAAGCCTGGAATGATAGACTTGCACTATATGGACTGTTCCTGAACAAAAGGAAAACATAGTACATGACATCAGATACTCAAGAAACAGGAATCATCCAAATAGATGGTGAAGACTTGCCACGAGTGACAACATTTAAATATCTTGGATCTACCATGACTAATGATGTGTCTTTTAAAGAGGTCAATGCGAGAATCAACACAGACTGGATGAAGTGGCGTACAATTACTGGTGTCATCTGCGATCGTAGGATGAAAGATCACCTTAAGTCAAAAATCTGTCGCACTGTCATCCAGCCTGTCGCATTGCGTACTTGCAAGTGTTGGCCGACAATGACTGAAGCGAAGAGCATTGCTTAGGTGTTACGGAGACCAAGATGTTGAGGTGGACAGCGGAGTCACCAAATTGGATCATGTTTCCAATGAAAACATTAGGAAACAATTTGGAGTCGCACCTATTCATGTCAAGATGTGTGAGTGTCGTCTGCGTTGGTTTGAACATGTAGCCTACTGCAAGCCAGATAATCTACAATCGCAAAAACTGGCAAAATGCCCTAGTCTACAGCATGAGACCTAAAGGACGGCTGATGCAACAGTGGGCTGATACGATACATAGAGACCTAAAAAGCAAAAATCCCCATTCAGTTAGTTATTGAGGTTTTAAGGGGAGGAACAGAGAGGCCATCTGCCCCTAATCTCCGTTCAGACGCAACCCATGACGGAAGCAAATAGAGACAACATACGTATTCTTGTAGCAGACTCTGCAGCTAAAATGTAGGCCAAACACTGAAGAAGGAGAAGGGGGAGAAGCAGAAGAAGAAGAAGAGTATCAATTTATTGTGAAAGGTATTTGGATCTCACACTGATAATTTCCAAAGCAGGATAAGTGGACTTGGAAACTGTAGTATCTGCAATAGGCCTGGAGACTTTATATTGATAACAAAAGATGCAGTGTGTTGGCTTTGAGGCCCGCTATGGCAGTGAAACAACGATAAAGATGATAGTTGTTTTAAGGGGTGGAACGTCGAGGAAATCTTCCCCTTGTATCCTAGTTAGAATGTCAGTTAAATTATTTAAACATTTTGAGGTGGTTGCCTAAATAAGAAAAAAGGCCTAATGCAGTAGAGTCCTGGAAACTCGACTCAATGTGGACTGAGGGTGTATATTTACGAAAATGTCTAGTTTTACTGATTCTTTCAAGAGTTATTTATAATTAATACGACAGTATACTGATTTAAAAATTGAGAGCTCTTAATCCGATGAGTGTTAACCGTCCCCCCTCTATAGATGAGCGGTGGATGATTGGTCTATAGATGGTGCGCAAGAATTTTTCCCATGTTCCACATTCGCTCTCGAAAGCCGAGCTGACCTGTAGCATGTTCTGCCATCTGTTGGGTATTGTGTGATACAACTTGAGTTTGGATTTTGCTTCTGGAAGTAACAGAGCATTTTTAGATGTCTGTCCTCTACAGCTGGAGTCCATCTGTGGGGTAAACAAGCATGGTGGAACAACAAGTAAGTTCTTCTCACTGCGTTGTGATTGCATATCAAAGGATACTTTAGTTATTGGCCACTAGTAAGGAGCTACATGTATTAGTTGCCTACTGATCTTAGGAAATAATTTTATTTTGGGTCCTTGACCTGGTATGGAGTTAATGCAAGTGTGGGCACAGAAATTGTAGTTTGTTTCAAAATAAAAATTAATAAAAGTATAGGATTTTGCATTTATATTTAGATTCATCAAATTCAAGCTGCTGAAATGAAGTTTGTTCGATCTATGCTAGGACGAACAAAAAAAAGGACAACGTAAGGAATGAAACTAATAGAATGGAAACAGGTTTAAAATTCAGTGTATTTGAAAAATTATGGCGAAGTAGGCTAAGTTGGTATGGCCATGTACAGTGGATGGAAGGAACTGCTAAAAAGCACACCAAAATGGTTGTGATTGGGAAAAGACCTGTTGGAAGACCCAACAAGATGGATTGATGTGGTTAAGAAGGACATCTCCGTAAGTGGTCTTCAGTGGGATGGAATCCAAGAAGAGGAGCTGTATAAAGATAGAGGAAGGCTCGTCACCAGCACCCGGGAAACTGGAGCTGTTACTTGATGATGACGACGACGATGATGATGATGATGATGATGATTTTAGATTCATAAAGACTCAAAATCTCTAGACATTTTAAGTGAAGTTAAAAATACGGCTTCTACAATTTCTTTTTTACATGTGGATGAAAAGACTTAGTTAGCACTGAGGTAGTAAACAACTGGTAACTCAGCACTTAAAAGGTTATTCCATAAAGATCAAAGTATAATACAATATAATCTAATATAATGCAATTTCTATAAAAAGTCACCACCATCACATCACGTTGTTTCTCACTAACATTTTTACTACACATCATAGCACTTGAATTGAAAACTTTCTCGCACAATGATTCATTGGGAAATGGAAAGTGTAACTGAAATACATAGGCACATACCTGCCAACTCTCCCGATTTAGGCGGGAGACTCCCGATTTCAGACGATTTCTCCCGCCCTCCCGCTTAACGTATTAAATCTCCCGATTTTTCAAAAAACCCACGCGTAATTTCGGATTTAATATGTCGTCTATCGAACGGATCGACTTGACGTGTTTTGAAGTTATATCTCGATACCGCAGTTTCGCTTTGTATCGATAATCGACAACTGCGTACTAACTCCCGCGTCGCGTCCTGAGGTTATAAAAAGTTGGTTTCGAATAAGTCTTCGTTTGAAATCGACTTCGAATAAGTCTTCGTTTGAAATCGTCGAAGGTTAATTCAACGCTTGTTCCTAGATGTGTTGCATAATGACCAGTGGGTGATAGGTAGTTGTACGCTGCGGAATATTGTATCTGTTTCACACGTGAAATTATATGATTTGTGTATAACTTAGTTTGATGTTGTTGGCGTTAATATGCCGGTAGGTTATTGTGATTTTTCGAACTGAGTGATTGCGTCGGTTCGTCGGTAATAAGGCGAAAAGATATGTGACATTTAAAAGTGTGTACAAAGATAACATTCCCAGGGTGTCTACCGGTAACGGAAGTAACGAATTTTACAAATGGGTAACGGAAAAGTAACGAATTTTACATACGGGTAACGAAAATTTTCCGAAGGCGGATTGAATCATTTATACTCGCGCCTCTAAGCTCAGAGATTGCGATGGAGCGAGTTCACGCAAGCGGCGCCAATTGCATAAGCTATATTTCCCCGTGCCCGACCTCGAGGAAATGCATACTGAGGATACCCTTAGTGGTATACATCGTTCAGCGTATATCGTCGGCATCAAGATGACTTTTAGTTTTGTGTGAAATAATTGTGTGTTATATTAGGAAGCCTGACTTTTCGCGAGACGTTTATTCGTGAAAACTTCTGAAATTATTCAGAAACCTCGCATTTTTCGCATTTATTTTGAGACTATTAAATTGAAGTCCAGAAATAACGCTAAATAATTTAATGTCGCGATCTTGCGAAATGTTACCGTTTTGAAAAAGATTCGAAATACGTAGGCTGTAACTTATTTTAAAAATCTGTCTCATAAATTTGCGACATCCAGTATGGTTAATTCGAAATTCCGTTATATGTCGATTTTTCTTTCTAACTTGGGTTCCATCGGATATATTATAATCTAACCGGTTATTTCGAAAAGTTGTATAACTTTTATAATTCGTGATTCGCATTTGAAAGAAAACGTGTCCTCTAGTCGTATTATTCGTGTAATCCTCTCCGAATAATTCTTAATATTTGATACCTACTTCGAACATTCATACTCAAGACGGCCGGCTGACCGCACGACTTGCCTGCGGGAATCTCGTCAAATGGACCGAGATCGACGTCAGTAGCGTAAAATCAAAAAAACCCGTCCCCTATCGTGAACTTGTGACCACGAGGTCTGCGGGAATCCCGTCAAAGATGATTGGGCACCAATCACGAAACATTCCGAAACCTACTCGCTACTTTTCCCATGACCGTATACTTAAAAGCGTACGGGGAGCGAGAAGTGCATCTACCCACTTAGAAATGACAGCCTACGTAGCGTCGCGATACTAATTTCTCCTCGTGATCTACCCTGAACTGATGAGCTCCCAACCACAGCATAGGGACAGCGGGAATCACGGCGCCGGCCATACAACTTGTCCATAACTACTCGTGAATTTTAACCATGCCCAACCCTGAGCTTGCATCCACCAATCTGTGAGGACGAATAAACAATCGTTCAACGGCCGGGTGCGGCGCGGTATGCATAATATCGCGAGGACAACTTGAATCTCGTAAAACGGCTGAGAGCGGCAGCGATTGCGATACATCGCGATATTTCTCCGCATTCAATGACGAGAACAACTGTATTTTTGTCAAACGGACAGCAAGTGGCGCCGATTGCATAATAATGCTATATTTCCTCGCGCCCGACCTCAAAGACAATGGAAATCTCGTCGAACGGCTAAAAGTGACACCGATTATTAAATCGCGATATTTATCAGTGTTCTATCGCGAAAACAACGGGAATCTTGACAAACGGGTGAGACCAGCGCCGATCGTGTAACATCTTGAAATTTCGCCGTACTTTACTGTGAAGACAGAATTCGGTTACAATCATGTAACGTCCCATAAATTTCGTCGTGATCTACCGCGGGGACAAAGGAAATCTCGCCACGGTCAAGAGCAGAGCAGAGCAACCTCTTGGCAATTATAAAAACGCCTTGTGCACAAGACGACATATTAGCTGAAACAACTCATTTGATAATAAATTTCTAGTATTTATTTATTATTTTTAAAATTGTTGTAACTCCCTAAGTGAATTGTATTTACCGCTTTAAACACAGTTCATTGCTCTCTTTCTCCACCGCGTGATGAGCCCATTTGCTTGCAGACCGCAGACGTATCTTGAATTCAAAGGTAACTAAAATTAACTAAAAGTTAACTAAAAGGTAGCTAAAAAGTAACTAATTTTTACTTCATCCTTAACAGTAGACACCCTGATTCCGCATATAACTGAGTCAGGAAGAGGCGCAACATTTGCATTTTGTAGTGTCTGTAGGTGTGATTTCAGTATCTCGCATATTGGAAAGGGGGACATTTCATTTTCCAGAATTAAGTTTTTTGTAAATACATTTCCTAGCATGTTAACAGACACTCAAGACAATTTTAATGAGGAAATGGATGCTTTACATTCCCAATTTTGTAACTTCCAACTTGAGGATGTGACATCTATTGAAGAAGAAGAAGAAGAGAGAATTGATGTGAAGCGGGCACTGGTAGGCCAAATGATATGTAGTGGTGGGGTACTCAAGTTATGCTTTCCATTCTGACCATTCCGCATAGTAATGCAGAGTGTGAGAGGATGTTCAGGTCATCTCTCTCTGCCAAGACTTTGGACAAACTTATAACTCTGAAGTCGATTCAGAAAGAGAAGTGTTTTGAGCAAGAATATAGCAAGACCTTTTTGAAGAGGGCAAAATCAGCCTCAGTCACCTGCAACAACGACCAATAATATGATCTTCGATACATATTTGCTGCAATGTCTTAGCCTATGTATGTATTATGTAGCGTCCTCGCCCCCCCCCCCCCCGTCGCCGCGTCGAATCTCCCGATTTTTCACTTTGAGAGGTTGGCAGGTATGTAGGCACAATACTCTGCAGATTTGTTTTAAGACTGTACAATACTTGGATAAGGCTGCTTGCCACCTAAACTCTACAGTTCTCTTTCTAGTGGAAAGCCCATTAATGAGTGACAAAAATAGGAAGGATTGGGGTGAGGAAAGAGTACAGTAATTAACATTAGCTGTCCTATCTTCAGAAGCTGCTACCTTTGGGTACAAAAGAAATTCCCCTGACCACATGTAGGTACACTATCACTGTATTAAAAGAGAGTAAAATACAAGCTGTTGTTGAGTTTTAAGGAATATTATTTACCAAGAATCAAGTTTCCAGGACTCGACTGTATCAATAAAACAAAAATATAAAATACAATTAATAATTACAAAAACATTCGATAAGTACAGATTTAAAAATACACAGATTAAAAATTAAACCTAAGGTACAATTTCAGATCAAAAATGAAAAGTTCTTCCAGTCATATAATGCTTATAGCTCAGCTGAAGCCCTGAGTGGGGCGATGTTGTCGTGGGAAGAGGGTGCGGGGAAGCCTAGTATTTCGCATATTTTCCGGAGCTTCAGTTGAACTTGTCGCGCTATACAACTTTAGATTTGTGGTTCTAACCCACTCTCTCCCATAAGACGGATAACTCCATCAGCAGCCACCATGCCTTTGGCTAATGTGAAATTGAGCCTATTGTAACGTGTCGCCATGAGCGCGGTGCGGTTGAACCACCAGTTGGCGCGACAGTTCCCTGGCACACTCCTCTTGCTCCCCGCAAGGCTGGCCACAATAACAAAACCACTGAGAGTCATCGCAAGCCATTGCCATTCAGGCTACTAGATAGTTCTATATCTGGAAGCAGCTGGAGCAAGGGAGGCTTCTGGGCAGTTTGGGAGACAGAAGTTACGAGATGTCCCGTTACAGGTGAAGACCGGAGGCAGGGAGTTGTAGTTCCAGTTGCAAGCAGCGTGGAGTGCGACGGTGTGGAAATAAATGTGACATAAATATAGAGTAATATAAGAGACATTTCCTCGCGGAGTACAGTGGAGATAAATCCAGTGATAAATATTTGTATGAAGTGTGACTCAATTAATGTGTATGCATGTGTAGATCTAATTTAATTTAATGTTTATTGGTGTGAGTTATTTTAGTAAATAAAGAACTAGTTTACTATATGCCTGACTTATTTGAAGGACCCTAAAACTTGATAATATCATGAGCTCCACCACACATGAGTAGTTCCCTTTATCACTCATCAGCTAGCAACGTGAGTTGCTGAGAATGCCTGTTCTTGACGGTGTAACTGAGAGTGAATATCTTTAGCTGGTACGAAGGTGGATCAAAAGGTTAGTTGCACTAGCGCGCTGCTGCAGCGCTGTGGTGTCTCGTCTTGTATGGTGTGCATAGCGGCCAAATGCAATGGCGTTCAGTCCAAATATGAGGTGCGTGCGACAATCCGATTCCTATGGGCCAAAAGGAAGAATTGCACGGACATTCATCGTGAAATTAGTGCTGTGTATGGGGAGCGGGCCATTTCCCGGCAAGGGATTGTAAAGTGGTGTCAGCAATTCGAAGCCGGATATCACGGACGAATATCGCGAGGGCAGGCCCGCAACGTCCAGGACCCGTGCAAATGTCAACAGTGTGAATGCGATCATTAGACAGAACTGGCGCATTCAACTGAGAGAAATCGCGACGTGGCTGTACATGTTGTATGGTAGTGTGTTGGACCTTGGATATCGTAAGCTGTGTCAAAGATGGGTCCCACGTCTTTTCACCGATAATCACAAGGGACAACGTTTCCAATCCTCCCTGGCATTTTTGCAATGCTATGCCGCAGACGACAATGGGTTTCTGCGGTGAATCGTCACAGGCGATGAAACATGGGTCCACTACTTCACCCCCGAAATGGAGAGAACATGAATGGAATGGATGCACCCCTCATCACCACAACGAAAGAAGGCCAAGGTTCAACCTTCAGCCGGTAAGATTATGGCGACAGTGTTCTTTGACATGGAGGGTTTGCTGCACGTGGAATTCATGCTGAAAGGAACGACGATCAACGCGTCGTCGTATTGTCAAACGTTGCACCGGTTGCGTAAAGCGATTAAAGAGAAGCCCCGGGGGAAATAGAGCGCCGGTGTGATCTTGTTGCACGATAACGCAACACCTCACAAGGCCTGCCAAACGAGCGAACTGCTGCAGCGTTTCAAGTGGGAGGTCTGACAACATCCACCCTACAGTTCCGACCTAGCGCCATCTGTTCGATAAGCTCAAAACGGAGCTCGGTGGTCAACGTTTCCAGACCGATGAGGAGGTGAAGGCCGCTGTCCCCGTGTGGTTGCAGAACGCTGGAGGAAATTTCTATGCATCCGGCATCGACAAGTTGGTTGTGCATTCGCAGTCTCTTGGAAACTATGTGGAAAAGTGCCGTTACATTGTATGTCGTTATAGGCGTGTTGCAGTTGTAGAGGTGGTGTAATAAATGGCCATAACTGGGAAGTGCAACTTATTTTTTGATCTGCCCTCGTACCTCCGTAACCTTTTGAGTGGGACATAAACATAGAGTAGGTCTAACTACCTCTTTTACACTCACTTTCTCCTTGAAAGATCAACTTCAAAAGGTTGTTTCTACAGATCATATACAGAGTTAGCCATGTGGCTTGCCCTATACAACAAGCATAGCTTCTTAACTCCATTTCAGGTCTTAATGCTGAGGGCTGGTACCTCATTTCAGCTAAGCACAGGATTTGCTGGGAAAGCCTCCCAAGAGTTTATGCACATTTGCTCTTTGGGTGCAATGAACCTATAGCTAGTAAATCACTCCAGTGGCTTTCACCAATTCAGCACCCAAGTACTGGTAGGCTAGTTCATATTTATTGTGCTACATATATTTTCATCAGGTTTATTTGCAAAATGGCAATGGAGAAGGCATCATTTTAATGCAATTTTTGACAGTGTGCTGCAGCACATTAGAACATACGGTATACTGTGGCTGCCAATGGTTGACGAGGTAGTGAAATTGCCTCGTTTGAAGCTTGTTCCGCCAACTCATTTCCTGCAAGTCCCATGTGGCTTGGATGCCACAAGAAAGTGATTCTATTGTTGTTGCTTATTTTGGGGCTGCAACATGATCATATAGTCCTGTGTATTTTTGTGTGCGTGTAATTTGTGTGATAACCTGTGTTATTGTTATGGCTGTACTAGTGTGTGTATTTGTAAATTGGGGATAGGATTGGGAAGGAGGCGGCCATGGCTTTAATTGAGGAACCATTCCAGCATTTGCCTGGAGCAGAAGTGGGGAAAACCACTTCCAGGATGGCTGACGTGAGACTCGAACCCTCCTGTTCTTGGTTTTGTCTCATGAGGCTGAGTGCATCCCGTTCCAGCACTCGCACCAGAATTAAAATTTCTTGGCAGAACCTGGGATCGAACCCGGACTTCTGGGGTGGTAGCAAAGAATACTAGCCGCTACACCCTGAGGTGGTTTAAGTGATTCTAGAGTTAGCATTGCATAACTTGGATAAAAGGTTGTGGAGTTGCTGCATTAATGGGTGTTGCAGGAAACACAAAATTGACTGTAATGAACTTGAAATTGAGTAGTGTATCCTGTAGCGCAAGCTGTAGAGCTTCAAAGATGGCAACGAGCTCTGCAGTGAAATCACTTCAGATCTGTGGCAAAGAGATCTTCGAAATTAACCATCAATTATGTATGCACGACTGCTTCTTGTCCAGGGGCGTGGTGGCTCAGCGGTCTAGCTGTGTGCCTCTCACCAAGGCGGTCCGGGTTCGATTCCCGGTCAATGCATGTGAGATTTTCGAATTGAAATGCCATGTCCTGTGGTTCGGATTCCACGTAAAACGGAGGTCCCGTGGCTCATGATCTCAAGATTAACGGTCACGTTAAACTACAAGCTTTTTTGCTTCTTGTCCGCCTTCTGATTTAACCTCATAAGGAATTTCAGTTTCTGGAAATCGGTGAACTATGCTCTGAAATGACTCCCAATAAATGGAGGCATCCATGATCAACATAAGACCTGTGTAGATATAACCAAATTTGTGGATGCAGGACTTGCCTCAAAGGCACCTAGCTAGGTATCTGGACCATTCACGCCTACAGCCACATCGATTTCATGACACAAACTAACTGGTGAAACACCTGATTCACTGGTGCTTTCCTGATCGGCCTGATTTTCAGTCTAACACTACTATGCTGGATAATATCCGGCATTTTCAAATTTGCGGGAATTTTAAAGTTCATCATGGATCCGTCTTGACGATTATATATATATAGCCTATATATGTTTGAAAATTATACAAAATTTGTGCCTAGTCAATATTTGCAATTATGTTATGTATTCAAAGAATCACAATTCGTGCATGTTTCGGGGCCTAATTATTTTTTGGCACCCTTCATCAGCCTTGATTAATGTCACTAAAAACTAGCATAAAACTATGATATTGCATTGATGTTGGCTTTAAAAAACACGTTAAAAGAAAGTTTGTATGACGATGACATGATACATTATTAAAAATGGATGTGAATCAGAATATGAACAAAACATTTAAAAAACACATTAAGAATCTCACTTATGGGGGTAATTAAACATAGTTTTAAAATATGTACACTGTGAACAAGCAACTTCTTGAGACTTAATTTAATCTTGCTGTAGTTCATGGTTCATTTTGTGGTCACATTTGTTTTTGTTGATTGTACAGCATGGATGGGTGATTTATCATGTAAGTGTACTACTCTTGATAGGCTGATGACTGAATCACTGCGTTGACTCTGATTTAAGGGCTGCGTGATTTAGCACCGGTCAATTATTATGAATTACCTTGTAGTATCAGCCGTCATCAGCCTATCATGAGGAGCACACTTACACAATATTTCATCACAATGAATGCTGTACAATCAACAAAAACAAATGGGACCACAAAATGAACCATAAATTGCAGCAAAATTAAATTAAGTTGCAGTAAGTGGCTTGTTCACAGTGTACATATTTTAAACACTATGTTCAATTACTCCCATAAGTGAGATTTTTAATGTGTTTTTTAAACGTTTTGTTCATCTTCTGACTCACATCCATTCTTATGTATCATGTCATCCTCATACAAACTTTCTTTCAATGTGTTTTCTAAAGCCAACATCAAAGTTTTTAGTGAAATTAATCACTGATGAAGGGTTCCAAAAACATAATTAGGCCCAAAACATGTACCAATTGTGATTCTTAGAATACATAACATAATTGAAAGTATTGACTTGGCAGAAATTTTGTATAATTTTCAAACATTATATCATATTTTCAAGTTTGCCGACCTTACTGAACCATATTCAAGCCGTAGCAGCACTGTTTATTACGCATGTTCAGTTTTGAAATGTAATGTTTTTCAGTCGGTCAACACGATTGTACCCAATTTGCTGTGAAACTGGAACCCGAGGTCTTCTTTCCTGTCGACCTCACTTGGTCAACTCTTGTTCTCTTCCGACCCCGACGGTATTAGGGTATCCGAGGCCTAGGGAGTCTCTTCCTTTCCCGCCTTAATTGGCCCTTGTCTCATCTTTTCTGATTCCCTCCTTCTGCGAGGGGTCAGCCTTCTTTTTCTTTCCATGTTATCTCCTGCCTTCTGCTTAAGGCCCTCAAGGAGGCCGGATGTATGTAGCCCCACCACTTTTGGTGCACCCTAGATAATGCTACACCTTCAGGGGCTCACGGCTGGTGAGTTCGGGAGTTGGCGACCCCAAGGGATTCCTGAGCTGGGTCCGTTTTCCCCTTTTGTCCCTTACCTTTGGGGCGGACACTCTCCACTCTCCCCTCTCCTCTCCGCCTTTCATTATATTTCCTTTTCTCTTTAAGTTTCCTGCACCTTTTTGTAGGTATTGTTGATCTACGTTGCATTTTGTACGTTTTTTCGATCTAAATTGCATTTTGTGAGTGTTTTCCAACCTCACTTGCATTTTGTAAGGATTGCCAATCAAAATTGCTTTTTAGTAAGTCTTTCAATATAGGGGGGTCTTCTTGTGAGTATTTTGAATTTCAATTGCATTTTGTATTTTCAACCTACCCCGCTTTGTTCAAGTAGTTAAGTCTCAATTGCAATTTTGTGGGTATTTTGAATCTAAATTACATTTTGTAATTATTTTCAATCTAAATTGCATTTTGTAAGTATTGTCCATCCAAATGAGAAGTTTGAATCTACCATACCTTTTGTAAGCAATTTCAATTGCATTTTGTATTTGCAACCTACTCCGCTTTGTTCAAGTAGTTAATTCTCAATTGCATTTTGTGGGTATTTTGAATCTACATTACATTTGGTGCGTATTTTCAATCTCATTTGCTTTTTGTAAGTATTCTTATTTCATTTGCATTTTGTAAGTATTTCGACTGTACGTTGCATTTTGTACGTATTTTGGACTTCTCCTACATTTTGTGCGTATTTTTCAATCTATTCCTTTTGTGACTATTTTCGTTCTACATTCCCTTATGCATGTATTACTGCTCTCCATTTGGTGAGTAGTTACAATCTGAGTTCCTTTTTGTAAGTATTTTTCCTGCTACATAAGGCATAATTGGTGGGGCTCACTGTCTATTTTATCTAAACCATTTTCGTTTCATCCATAGCAGTGAGCTGTTTTTTATCTTCATCCTTTCATTTCACGCCATTTCATTTCGTCAGGGGCCGATAACCTCGATGTTAGGCCCCTTAAAACAACAATTATCTTCATCATCATCATGGAACCCGAGGAAAAAAGTATCAATCCGCGGCAATTTAGCATTATCATCGTTGTTGTAGACCAACTCCAGTGGTTGATGAGCCTCTCCCATCTTTGTTGGTCCAGATAGATCATCTGTCTAATCCGTTCCTCTACTTAAATAGTTGTTTGTTTGACTGTATAAAGCCATCTACTTCTAGGTCTTCCTCTGGGTCGAGGGCCTTTAATTGTTTCTTCCAGCCATACTTTTGCTATGCGGGTGCCATTCTTTTTACATGTCCAAACCACCTCTACCTTGAACTTTGAATTTTTCTTAGAAGAGATTCCTGTACCTGTGCTGCTTCCTTTATTGTTTAATTTCTGACCTTGTCCCTTCTTGTTTCCTGGACCATTGTCTTATGAAATTTCATTTCTGCACTTTGCAGTCATCGTCAAGATTGTGCAGGTCTCAAGTCCATATGTTGTTTTGGGGACAAAGTAGCTATTATATCGTCCCCCCTCTGACAAACTAGCGAAAGTAAAAATTCTTCATTTTACAGGAGAGCTAAAACAAGTTTCATCTACTTGTATAAAATCCAGTTATTTTCTTTTTCGGTCACTTTTACTGCTCAGTAGACTCGTTAACCAACATGTTTATAGGGTGCATTGATGTTAGCTCTTGTCTTAATTTTAAGGGCATAAATGGCAGTTTCATTACTTTGCCAGTGTGATTTTATTTTATTATCTCTAGTATTACTGTTCCAAAGTTTCGAATGTGCAATACAATTACAAAAGAAACAATTATTTGAATTAATTTTTAGACCATTAGACTTTTATTTAAAGGGAAAAGTCTAAATTCCAATAATTTTCTTCACAAATTGAACACAATTAAAAATAACAAATACATTAATACATAAATTAGCATACCACAATCTACTCACAATCTGATTCTTCTGAAACATTAGGTTCGGGGAGTGTATCTCTCACTGTTTCTGATGACGGAAGGGTTCTGTCTGGAAGGATGTTGGCTGGTTTGTTCTGTCTGGAGGGTGACATGACTACTGTTTATGAGACACATAGCATCATAATTATGTAATTCAGGGTGTCGAGTCCTTTCATGGTGAACAGAAATGGACAATGGAGGTTTTTGCTGCTCAAAAATAAAAGTCTTGGTAATAAGCCCATCTGTCGTCTCTGTTGATAGCTAACTGTAATCGCCATTCAGTGTCTGCCATAAAAATCTTAATGAAAACCACTCAACAGTGTGAACCAGCAGCAGATTGTTACGAAACTTCTGGATCCCATTAAGGTCCCTAAATTGCCCCTCAATTTCTTTGCTAATTATGATTTAACCGGAAACCACTCAACAGTGTGAACCAGCAGCAGATTGTTACGAAACTTCTGGATCCCATTAAGGTCCCTAAATTGCCCCTCAATTTCTTTGCTAATTATGATTTAACCAGATTATTTCCCCGTCTGTCCTGGTAGGGGAGTGGTGACAATTTCCGATGGGGAGCGGTATGTTAATGCTTCAACCCAGGGTGTGTATTCGGTGGGATGTTCTACTTGAGAGATGACTTTTTAACGGGGAGCCATCCTTTATAGTTCTCAGCCTTTTTTTTTAGGCCCATCCCAGTTCCTCTCCAAATACCACTCACTTCGATCAAGAAGCCACCAACTGCGCCACCAAGCCATAGCAATACGTACTGGGAAATAGAGCCATGGGGGGGGGGGGGCTGAGTGAAATAGGCACATCTCCGTGCATACTTATCCGGCTCTGGTATTTGGCCTTGCAGGGACCTGTGTATTCAAGCATGTGCCACTGAAAGGGTACACATCATTCCTGCCAGATGGGATTGGGAGTACCATCCAGACTTTCCCTAGCCAGTAAACATGATTAAAATTGTCACTGAGCCATTTGATGCACATTTATTGCATACAGAGTATGCTAGTGAAAGTTGTTTTGGGCAATTTTTCTTTGTCTCGTGCAGAGAAGTGGACATGAGAAAATACATAATTCTTTCTTTTTTGTTTTTGTTTTGCATTGATTTAATTATTTACAATGAATAAAGTGTAATGTTTCTTCCACTGTGTCAATAAAATGTTTCTATTAAAATCGATACATTTTTTGGGCTCTTCTTCAGCCAAATGATCATTACTTTTCTACACATACACATACATAATACATTTCACTTTGCTATTGTGCATAGGGGAGGGGAGGGGTGGGGTGGCAGGGAAGAGGAAGAAGAGTTGTGGTGGGCTGCTGATATCTAAGATTTTAAATTGTTTAAGTTCTTAAATATGTAACATATTATAATCAATGCCACATAGATCTCGTGTAGAGAAATGGCATGTGATTTTAGACACTGTGGAGTTGCGGCAAATTACCTTTATATCCTGTAGGAGATGTTCAAGTACTTCTGGTTTGTGTGTATTCTTCACACTTTCCCAGCGAGTGAACATGGCCTTGTCTTGTTGGGACACAATACTCTCCATTTCTCGAACCTCTGAAATGGACAACGTATAACTGTGTGAGCCAATCTTTGTTTTGTGTTATGCCTTTTATAAGGCATTTCTTTTGTAAAGAATGTACAAGTTTTAAAACTCTGGGTCACTTGCCTGTTTTATCAACTTTGTTGTTCACTTTGTCTACAAGACTTGTTATGAGGTGGGCTTGTTACCCAGAAAAATATCCAATATTTTCATTAGTTGTTCTTCAGTTAGTTAGTTAGTTAGTTATTTATTGTTTTTTAAGGGGCGGAACTACGAGTTCATCTGCCCCTAGTTGTTCTTCATTTAAATAATAAGAATCTCAAAACTATTAAGTCTAGTATTCCCAGTACGGTATGTGAAAGCCTCTTATCAACAACAAAACTGGCTCCTTTAATTCATGGACATTTGTTTGCTTTTGCCACGTTTTTAGTTATCAGTTTTGACAGTATCTGAGATTCATATGTTAGATCCATTCAAGTGGCTGTTTTATTTGATGTGAGTGGAAATTGGCAAATATTTACAGTTATCCAGGTGAGGCATTACTTTATTTGTTAGATTGGTTAAGTACCTGCCACCTCATTTTCTTTACGCTGCTTCTCTTTATCAATTACGTTTAATTGCTTATTTTTGAAATATTCTATTGCTAGCAGTTGACTTTAATTTGATATTATTTGATCAAAATATAGTGTTTGAATTTTTGTATGCCTTTTTATTAGTGATGCATTCTAATTAGATGCTATATTTCCCAGAAACTAATGCCTCCTCATTTCCTCGTTAGATTTTAGTTCTAAAACTGGGGAGGGTTAGTTAATTAGTTAGTTATTGTTACCTTAAGGGCTGGAACAGCTAGCTCATCTGCCACATCTTAAAGATGAATACTAGTACTAGAATGCATGCTAGTACAACATTACTACAAGGAGCATAGCATTTTTTTTAATGAAATACATTTTTACAGTAAATCAATTGCATTCTGATAATTAAAGTGGAAACTGAAGGATAGTTACCTGTTGCACAGAGGGATTGGCAAAGTGCCAGATTGCTCAGAGTACTTATTTGGTTGTTTTTTTAAAATTAAATCGAATGTTACCATCAGAGACAAAGCCATAAAAATTGTGATCATTATGTACTTTCTCATTTATAAAATGGAATGATATTTCTATGTTGCACAGTTATGTACTAACATGCAGCATCGATGAAATCTTTTCATGTCCTACTCAGGGTGGTCACTTTATAACATATCACAGTTTTTGTCTGCTGTAATGAAGATGCTTGTGGCTGGCACACTGTGTATGCAATTCCTGTACTAATACAGCAGATGCTTGGTAGTTTGACTTCTCCAGAAACGAGACATTTTCTAGTCTGTGGTAAAACTCGGAAGCGCTGCTGCTCTATAACTTGAAAGTTCTTTATGAGTCCAATAGTTTTATATATCTAATACAGCCATCACAATGACACAGGTTATCAGACAGATTCCACATACACCCAAGTACATGGGGGCTACATGACCATGATGTCGCAAAGCCTCTAAATGAATCAACAGTTTGATATATGTACTCACTCTGTAGCTCAACATTTCTATGACAACTGCTCTTGTTCTATTTCCTGTTATCTATCATCTTCCATGCATATTGTTCTACTCTCTTCTGGACATTTCCAATAATATGCAGCATCTATATACAGACCTCCATATAAACTTTACATTACCTGGTAATTTTGACTTAATATTATGAGTTTGCTTTTTAGCATGTGTAAAAGCAGACTGTGACAAGCACTGTTGAAATGATGACTGGAGAAAACATAAACACAAGATTTAAACATCCAACGTTTGGTATATGAAAATAGGACAATTTTTTCCCCTCGGGTTTAATTTTAAATTTTATCTGGAATCTTATGAAATGTATGTTGTGTTATAATTGTCCAGTAATTCAACATGAAGCTGATTTTCAAGATATTGAACTAGCAAGCATAATATTCCGTATTAAGTCGAGTCATGCTGCTACCTCGGGATTGCCATAAATAAAAGGTGGGGTGAGCACGTTGGGAATGTTGCTAATAAGGTGCAAAAGTCGTTATACTTTGTTATGTGAAACATGAAGGGTAGCAGTAGTCAGGCAAAAGAATTGGCTTACAAATGTCTTGTGAGACCAATTTTTGAATATGCCACACTGGGGCCGATAACCTAGATGTTAGGCCCCTTAAAACAACAATTATCATCACATGAATATATCACAAGTGTTTGGGAGCCCTACCAATTAATTCTAACAAACAAATTGGAGACAGTGGAAAGGCAAGCTGCAAGATTCATACTTGGTAAATTCTCCCAAACAGACAGTGTCTCGACATGTTAGAGTAATTGGGATGGGAATCCCTTCACAACCGAAGACGACTCCAGGAGATGTCCAGGAGAGTCGGCATGGAATGAATTGCAAAACAGAATGCATGAGCCAGATTATATGGGTAGGAAAGATCACACTTACAAAATTAGGCCCAAAGTTCAAAAAGCAAATTTAGCTAAGTATTCCTTTATAAACAGGGGTATTGAAACGAGGAATGAGTTACCTGAAGAAGTCTTAGAACCTTTTCCTAACAGTTTGAAAGTTTTCAAGAAAATATAAATGCTGTATTCAGGGAACACAGAGACATTATGGAGAGAAATTGAGATATCTATAAATATCTTGTTACCACCAGGTTTTGCCTAACTGTAACAGTACCTATTAATAAATAAATATTGCATGTATGATGTGTCTGGTTGTTGCATTGGCCATGCAGTATTGTCATCTCCTCTTAGAAGAGTGTAGAGTACGTCAACAAACTCAGCACTTGGATTGGTGATTCTGAATTGACTGGCTGGTCACCACCACTCAGTGTTGATTCCAGTTGGTGTCAACTGAAGGCAACATATTTTTCAAATATTCTGACTCTTAAAACAACCACAACCACCATTTTATATGGTTGTGTTGCCACCATGCACCATGCTTGTGCCATTTGGAAAATGAATATTGATCCCTTCCATGCCTTCAGCATAGCTTTGTCAATATGTATAAGGGAGGTGAGACGCACAATTGGTAGCAATGCTTGATTGCAAAATGTCCTCATCTAAAGGTTTGATGAGGGTTGACAAGTTGTATATCCCTTGGCATCAGACACATTTCTGGTGGTGCACAGTTGGCCCAGTTTTGTCTTTCAAAATCCAACATCGTGAGTTCAATCCTGGCTCAGTCCCCTACTATGACCAAGATGGAGACACTTTAACTGAAATCTAAGGCCAAAAAATTGTTTTTGGTTTTAAGGGGCACAACTACGAGGTCATCTGCCCCTGTTTGGAAATTAAATAAAGGCATAGTTTACAGTAAATATATTTTAATCAAGAATTAAACTATCTGATGATTATTAAAATTGTTGATATGATGGAGGTCACATTCAGAAGAATGCATCAATGAGCGCTTTTTTTTTTAAATAAAAAAATCAATGAGCTATTGCTAGTTCATCAATCACGTGATGAAATTTTCGGTGTTAGGTGAAATGACACAGTGGTCAGGTGCACTTGTAACGGTATGTCTTGAGGAAAACAAACTTGATATTGAAACCAATAGAAATTATACAGTATTAAAAGTATTGTTTCCTAAAGCACCAGAATGTGGGTTACCATTTTCTTGCCTCACATTTCAGTTAGGCCTATCTTCATCAGACTACATTGTGGTTCACTTACTATCCTCATTCAACTTTGTCAGATTTTTTTAAAAACTATAACCCTTTCTTTTTTCATGTCTTAATAAGTTGACATGATGACAACCATGATGCTTATTTTTGATCTATATTTTGAATAAATAGACACTGTGTCTTAAGCCTGCTATTGTTATTCACAGCATCTCTTCAAAATATAAGGTGCGTTCAAACAGTAACGAGCCGGAGGCTGAGATGCGCAAACCGGTGACTACATCGGCTAATTGTGGTGTGTGTAACGAGGTCTGGTTCCGACCAGAGCGTGAAAGGTCACAGCCTGTCGCTAGAGGGCACGCATGCACTTCACGTGATGATACAAAGCGAGCAGCAGCATGCATCAATCGTCCAACGCTGCCAGTCACATTGCAAACAATGACATGGAGGCATCAACCAGAGAGCAAAGAGGTGTTGTTCGGTTCCTGACAGCGGAAGGAGTAGGGGGAACGGACATTCATCGCCAAATGTCACGAGTGTATGTCGAACACTGCATGTCCCTTGCAAGGGTCAAGGCGAGGCACAAGCGCTTCAGGGAAGGACGGGTGTCGTTAGCCGATGATGTCCGGTCTGGGGCACCCCCCTGCATTACTGATGACAACGTCCAGCTGGTTGATGCACTCATTACCCAGGACCGCCGAGTGACAGTGAACACCATAGCCGCCGTGGTCGCTCCACGACAATGCATGACCTCATACGGCCAACACTGTCGCGGCACTCCTGCAGAAATTCAAATGGGAGGTTCTCTGCCACCCTCCATACAGTCCAGACCTCTCTCCTTGTGATTACACCATGTTTGGTCCCCTGAAAAGGGCTCTGCGGGGCTAACGATTCACCTCGGACGCCGACGTCCAGCTGTACGTGCTGAACTGGTTCACATCGCAGCCCAGGGAATTTTATGAGACAGCCATTCACCGCCTCGTGTCACAGTGGGACAAGTGCCTCAACAGCCAGGGCCAATACTTGTAACATACAGGTACTGGTTTCTGTAATTATGCCTCCGGCTCGTTACTGTTTGAACGCACCTTATAATACAATAAATTGTCAAAAATCAGCCGATGTAATCATTTCCCTAATAATGAGCACTAATCAAAGTTTTCAAGTGATGGAATAACAGCAACTGATGCACATCTTTTGATTACTCATCATTTTTCATGTGCTCATACAGCAGGCTCATCGATGGGTTCTGTAGAATGCAGCCGATGACATCAAGAATCTCCCATTATTTTTACTCTTTCATTCTCATAGTTGAAAAAATTGATCTTAATATGACCATAATCCTGTTTCAATTGAAGTATTTTTAGTCTCAATCACATAATAAAATAGTGAAACACTTATCAATAGGATAATGTTGTTTTCTGAAACCCATAACAAGTAGATTAATTGAAGGATGCGAGGGGAAAGCACATGCTGTCAATATTAAAGGATTCCTAGGACCATATAGCAGGTAATTGTCATATTGAATGGTGTCAAAGATTCATAGGGATGGCAGCATCATCCAATTTTTGATACTGATATTGAAACCAATAAGAATTATGTACTATTCGCACCAGAGTGTGGATTAGCATGTTCTTGCCTCAAACCCTTCAATTCAATTAGGCTACATTGTAGTTCACTTACCATCCTCACGCAACTTTCTGAGATTTTTCTTAACTGAAGACTGTTCTTTCTTCACAGCCTTCCTCTGTGTCTTAAGCCTGTCAATGTTGTTCACAGCATCTCTTACTTCAAGAAATAGACTTTGAAGCTCATTTGAATCCTTCTCCAATCTGTTCTGCAACACACTATATAGGTCATTGTTAATCTAGTGCAGGCGTCTTCAATATTGTGCATGTAACATAACGTGATTGTTTTGAGTAGTATTGATGGTGATAATTGTTTTTTAAGGTAAGGTACATCATCTGCCTCATTGAACAGCTTTATAAGAAGCAATAATCTTGACATCAATGATTTCTAAACTTTATATAAACTTGCAACCACTGCAGTAAATGCATTTTGACTGGAGTTTCTAAGGAAATACTGTATTCTTGTGAATCTAATGCACATTCCAATTTTTAAAACCTTGAAATGACTGAAAAGTATTTTTTGCAGTATGTAAAGCTGGGTGTTTCACCAAAATTTCTGATGTTGCAATTTTATATGGGAAGTTTGCACAAGTAACAAAAATGAATTAACATTAGACAAACTACATTTTTATCAAAACTGAAATACATGGTTTTTCCAATATAACTCTGTTCGAAAAATAGACAGATTTTAATTACTTTTTTGGAATTCTACCCATAGGAATTCATCAAAAATCACATGTATGTAGCTAAGCAATGCTCTATACCTCAGTCAATGGGAAGAATTTTAAACACAGCAGGTTGTCTACGGTTGCCTCTCAATCTCCGGGATAATAAATATTCTCAACATAAAAACATGGCAACCTAAAAGTTTGTACGTTAACGAAAAATGTTATTACTAACAAAGATGTGCACATATTCTGCATAAGGATAGGATTCTTTTTTTACTATAGCTTGAACCCTACCAGAGGAACCAGACATGACATGCGCTCTGTCATACATCTGCGCAATTCATTTTTGCAGAGTTTCATTCAATTTCTGCTTCTTTAATTCTTCCAGTAAACATGCTGCTAATGTGTGCGCATCGTGCTTTGAGAGAAAAGGGAAACTCCAAAACCGTTCTACTGGTTTGCCTCTTTCTATGTATCGGTACACAAGAGCCATCTGAAATATGTTTGAAATGTCACTAGTTTCATATGCTATAATGGCTAAAAATTCTGACTCCTTTATTTGCTTTGATACTTCTTCTTGGCAAACCTCCAACATAATCTGTAAAAGTTCATTTTGAATTGTTTTGGACGTTCCTTTGAAAATAGTTGCCCTTACCAAATGACCTTTCAACACAGCATCCAACTCAGCACTAAAATTAATTAGTCCTCTGAAAACACCTGGATTTGTTGATGTTACACTTTCATCATGACCACGTAAGGCCAGTTCGAAAGAGCCGCAGAAACGAATACAGTTTATTACAATATTTAACACATACCTATTGTGCCTAACTTCTTCGTTATATTCCGCAATTTTCCTTCTATAGGCACGGTCCAATTGTGCAGCTACGTTAACAGTTTCAAAAAGTGTCAGTCTCAAACAGCTCAAGATTCATGTTTCTTTATTTAGTGATTAATGTCCGTAACTCCTATTTTGGTCCACGCGGATTCTCCACCAACAGACTTGGGAAACAGAATAAGCGTTTTTAATATCGCATTCACATAACCAATTTATTATTGCCATAAATATCTCCTTTAAACACCCTCTTAATCTTATATTTTGGACAATACTTATCCGGTAATGGTCTACCGAATGTTTTTACTGTACGTTTATCCTCATCAGGGAGCTGGGAAAACTGTGTAAATAGTAAATTACTTACTCTATTAATCTTCACTCATACTCCACTATACAAGTTAGACCTTGACAAATTAATGTTTCAAACTAAACATTCCGTTAAAATAAATACTAACTTGCAAGATATTATATCGGGATGACATTGCCCTCATAGCAGAGGATGAGAAAAAACTAGAAATTGCATTACATGAATTAAATGATCATCTAAGGGTAAAATGTAGATTAACAAAACAAAAACCAAGATAATGAAATGTAGTCGAGATGGTAGTCAGAACAGTAAGGAATGGTTGGGAGGAGAAAGAGTGGCTCAAGTAAATCTTTTCAAGTACTTGGGAAGCATTATTACTTCTGATGGGAGGTGTGAAAAGGACATCTGCTCTCGAATAGCCCAGGCTAAAGAAGCTTTCAACAAGAAGAGAAGTCTCCTGACATCAAAAGCCATTACAAGTCAAAAAACACTTCATTAAAAATTACATTTGGAGCATTGCGACCTATGGTTGCGAAACCTGGACACTATTGAAGGCCGACAAGAAAAGATTATGTGCATTTGAAATGTGGTGCTGGCGACGAATGCTACAGATACCTTGGACCCTAAGGCTAACTAATGAAGAGGTTCTAAGAAGAGCAGAGGAAATCATCAATCTGACAGAAACAATCAAAAAAAGAAGAAATAATTGGATAGGCCACCTACTCTGGCATTCACCATGGTGCATCACACTGCTTGAAGGGAAAATGGAAGGCAAGGCAGGAAGAGGACGACCAAGAGCAAAGTTCTTTGATGACATCGGAGGAAGATGACCGTACCCCCTGATCAAACAGCGGGCTCAGGAGAGAGGACCTTTGGACGAAGACATTCATGCTACCCACCAACCGCCAGGTTGAGGAGAGCAAGAAGAAGAAGAGAAATGTCATAGTGAATACATAGGCCTACTCACAATCAACCAAATAATAATAATAATAATAATAATGCACAGTGAAGTAAGTTATCTGCCTGGAACCAAAATACTCAATCAACTAAGTACAGAACCAATCGCAACTCAAAACACGCAAGAACAAGAGTGGTAAAAGCAAACATAAACCGCTACAGTAACATCAACAATACGTCGCAAAATAGTTCAGCCACTTATCTACTTATAGCAATGGTGGCATTCTTAGGCTCGCTTTACAGAACAATTGACAAAAATATTAAATGAAGTTATGATGAGAAAACAGCTAAAAATAATTGGGTGTGAACCAACTAATGTCTCCCTATGAAATTCCAGAGGCACTAGCTCTACCCCGAATTCCATTTTTAACCATCACTCATACCTCAGTAACCATAATATAATCACAGCCATGAACAAAACATTTTACTCTAGCCTGTGCCAAAAGTCAAATGCAAACAAAAATACTGCATTATCATAGATGACAACAGGCCTAAAGTTTCATTGATGGCATTATTATCTCATTGCATTAGTGCTGTGATTAGATAACAGGAAGTACCAGTACTGAGAAGTGATACCGACACAAACATTCCCAGGATAAGAGAGTGGTTGTGTTTTTTCTTTTGTAAGGACTACTTTTCTTCAACAAGCCTTTAGGGCTGGTCCTTTCAATGTTTCAGTTGGAAAGTTCTGCCTCACCATACCTTCAGTTGAAAACTTTTCATTTTGGCCCATAGGTTGGTTGGTTGGTGGTTTATTAAGTTTAGGGGCTGCGACAACGTGGTCATGTAGCCCCGTATACTTTGGGTGTGTGTAGAATCTGTCTGATAACCTGTGTGAATTGTGATGACTGTATTAGCGTGTGTATCTGTTTTAATTCAAGTAAGGACTGCAGACGATCAATTTTCAAGTAGTTCCTACTTTTGCCGCCAAACGCCACCGTCAACGACTACTGGTTCAGAACTTAGCTACCAGACGTCACCACAGTCGGCTCTTGGCAACGAACGTAGGGACCTAAGAGCGTTGTTTACCTTCTTAACCTATACAGTTTAGCTTCACACAGGTGTAATTAGTGGAAGGTTCTTTAACATGCCATAAATCTATGACATGGGACCGCCGGCTTTACTTCCCCTCCGAAGGAAGGCATACTGAGTGATTTTTAACGCTCTTAAAAAATCCGACGACTTCGGCCGGATTTGAACCCGCGATCTTGGGCATAGAAGCTCAGCATGCTACCGACTATGCCACCGAAGCCGCCAGTTTGGCCCATTATCCAAGTCCATTGCCAGTCTAAGGGCCGTATTCACCATCGCCGGTAAACTCTTCCATTATCTAAGATTTCGAAAACTCGGTTAATACTATTATCTGAGATAACATAAACATCGGTATTCACCATTGCCTTTATTATCTCGGTTTTCGAAATCTCGGTTTTCGTTTCAATGTGTACTGCATCTCTGAAATTTTCATATAGAAGCACTGGAAACAGTTGAATAGCGCCACGCAAATCATTTGTTTATTGTCAAAACAAAGTTCTGTTCTGTAGCTTTATAGGTTAGGTGTGAGACATAGTGCAGTATATATTCGTAAATAATGTGAAGTTTTGAATTGAAACGTAGGAAGAGGCCTAATATGACACCACAGGAGAAGCAATTACTGATAGATTTAGTGGCTGAGAATATCAGCATTATAGAGAATAAGAAAACAGACGGTGTTACAACATTAATTAAAAACGAGCGATGGGAAAAATGGCTACAGAATTCAATACACAAGGGCACGGGCCTGCTCGAGATGCAGTAAATTTAAGAACAGTTTGGGATAACATCAAGAAAGCTGCCAGAAAAGCATCCTCGGAGGGCAAGATTGAAGTGCTGAAGACAGGTGGAGGCTCTAGTAACATCAAAAAAGATCCTATTCTAGAAAGAGCTATTGAACTTATTAAACCTTCCGTAGAAGGACTGAGAAACCCTTACGACGACGACAGTGAATTATCACAACTATTGGAGACGCCAGTTATTGACAGTGATGATGCTGTAGTATTAGCGGAGGGATCTGGTCCTACAACTACCAATTTTGAGGTGACTTGGAGCAAGTACACATCAAATATGCTCAAGTCTCCGATACATCCAACACTACAAACCAATAAAAACAGCAATAGGCCTAGTGTTACCAGTGCCCAAGTCGAGTACGTCAATGAAGTTGATAAGCCTGATCACTCCTCAGAGTCAGTTAGAACTCCATTAGCTTCAAACCTGACCTCTTCAGGTAGGGCTGCGCGCCGAAGACCAATGGTAAGCAAGTCAGGAGAGCCTTTGGCAAAAATTCATAGGTTGAAGGCTGAGGCAATAATAAAGAGCACTGAAGAAGCCACACAGGAACATTTATGGAAAAAGGAGGTTCACTTCCTTCAAATGGAGCAGGAGAAAATAAAGCTGGCGGCAGATGAAATAAGGCTTGAAAGAGAGCTTCTTAAGCAAGACCAATTAAAAACTCAAATAATGGAAAAACAATTAAAATCCATGTAATTCAATAGTTTCCTTCTCATTATACAAGTGTTACATTCCCAATAAAATACTTCTGTAGTACGTATCAATTAGTGTTCTTCTCCCAAAATTGTCCCGACGAGCCACATTATATTGATCAGCTTGTCCATCAATTTGACCGTCCCTTAAAAGTTCAGCCCATGGTACTGGTAGTTCTAGCTGTGGATCGTCCTGAGGTAGCTCTTCTCCTGCTTGTCGCACAATGTTATGTAGAATGGCTGTAGCAGTTATCACTGGAAACGTGTGCTCTAACGCTAAATTCATACCTAAAGCAAGAACCGGGAATCTTCGCTTCCATATGCCAAACACTCGCTCTATCACATTTCTTGTTCTTATTTGTGACTCGTTATAAAGATTCTCTTCGGGTGTGTGAACTGCATCCAGAGGAGGCATTAGGTACGATCTACAAGGGTAGCCAGCATCTACTAATAATACTGAATTCCCGTACACACCTTGTTCGAACCTGGCTCGTTGTACACAGTTGTTGAAAATCGTACTATCATGACTACTTCCAGGCCATCTAGCCACGAGGTTAGTAAATTCCATATTACAATTACATATTGCTTGCACATTCAGCGAAAAATAACCCTTTCTGTTTCGGAATAATTCGGCATGATTACCTCCAGGAGAACGTATTCGAATATGGGTACAGTCCATTGCCCCTACTGCTTTTGGAAATCTGGCAATGTTATAAAAACCCATCTGTGTTTGCTTTATAGCCTCAGGTGTTTGCGGAAGACTGATGTAGCGAGGTCGTAAAGCGGCTATGGCAGCACTCACACGATGCACGATTCGGCAAGCTGTTGGTTGACTCACCCCTGCAAAATCCGCTACGCTCAGCTGATTACTACCAGTAGCATAAAACCTTAATGCAAGCAGCAATTGATTTATTGGCGACACAGAATGGTTCCTGAAAGACCACAAATATAACTATTCAGTTGTTAAATTTACAGTGAATGCTTTCTATATACCGTACTTACTATTGGAGTTATAGTATTCATCTTACCTGTCCGTTGCAAACTCAAGGTTAGGTTCTATGATGGACAATACTGACAACGTAGAAGATTTAGATAACCTAAAACGTGTGATAAAATCAACATCATCGTA
The DNA here is from genome assembly GCA_946902985.2 of Meconema thalassinum. Lineage (NCBI taxonomy): Eukaryota > Metazoa > Arthropoda > Insecta > Orthoptera > Tettigoniidae > Meconema > Meconema thalassinum. Next base: position 37,761,899 of record OX336391.1, on the reverse strand, counting down.
ATCCTCAAAATATGAGGCACGTTCTTTTATCCACCTAGGCCGTTTCCCTGCATATTCTTGCTGATATTCTTCGTCACTATCGTTTTCTCTAGCATTTATTAAGCATTCCATTCGTCTGCGCGCCATTTTGTTCTGTTGATTATCTTAGTTTTCTGCATTTTACCGGTCAAACTTCCTCCAGTAAAGTGATTAACCAGGATAATCCTTATTAACCGAGATAATTGTGTTGGTGAATAACGACATAGCTATTATCTGAGATTCTTGCAGCTATAAACCAAGATAATCAAATTACTGGCGTTGGTGAATACGGCCCTAAGTAGACAAATTACCTCAATGTTCCACCACTTAAAACAATATGCACAGGTATCAACTGTCCAATAAGACATTGGAATGCTTGTTGTATGGAAGGGGGGAAAAAAGACAAAAACCTCAGAAAGTAAAGGTAGAGGTAACGCCAACGATATGCATGTAAAAGAAAGGAAGATTGTAGTTTTAAGTGCCCATTAATCTCGCGATCATGAGCCATGGGACCCACATTTTTATGTGGAATCCAAACCACAGGACATGATATTTCATTTTGAAATCTCACAAACATTGACCGGGAATGAAACCTGGTTCGCATTGGTGAGGGCAAGCAGCTTGATCACTGCACTAGCACCCCCCTCCCACATAGGCATACATGCATCCACTAACATATTTTCGCAATGCCTTTAATTTCATGGGGTTCTAAGGCCAATATTTGGTTGAGAATATGACTGCTCAGTAAATCATATATCTGCATTTGCACTTAATTCCTGGCTGGTAACAAACCCCTGCGATAGGTACATTTAATATGACAATGACACGTGGTTTCCACTGAGGGCTAGTGCAAGTATTTCAAGTAAATGAATGTCCCCAATAGCAGCCATCATGTTGGAGGTTTTGTTTTCTCATACAGAGATATACTATGGAAAGCTCCATAATTCCAATAATGGCTAGACCGTCTCCGATTGTTGATACAAAGACTCACAAGGGGAGGATACGATGCATGGGTCACCAATTCGAACCATCTTTAGTACACGTGTAGGGCATGACTAGACGTATACCAGGTGCAAGTAGTAAGATGCGCTTCTCAGCCGATTCCGAGAAATTAATTATTCGTAATTGCTGTACGGCGCTCATGTGCGCTGTACGTTAACATGAAGCCAACGACCGCATGGTGCTACGGTAAGAACCCTGTTTCGTAAGCGTGGGATCACTGGATCGAATCCAACCGATGAGCCTTTTTTTTTACATATGCAATTCGTACAACTGTAGGTGTCGTGAATAATGTTCATTTTGCAGTCAATTGTAATAACGTGTTTTGTGAGCGGGAAAAGGAATTCTGAAATCATCGTATGGTGGTGAATGTTTGTGACATTTCATAATGTACAGTCGAGGCATTGCAAATAGATTGGTATTGTACATGGTCAGGTGTATTCTATTATATGTATACGTTTATACACTGTTCCGTTTATTGCACTTCAGTGAACCATCAGACCACCCCGTACCCCTCAAGTTGTGTGTCATGCTATGGGTATTGGGTGGAATGTGTTCGGACCTGGCGAAGTCACCTGCACACAAACTAACGATAACGGCGGGCAGTTGTACTAACAGCAAATACTGTGAATAAAGGTATTCTTTCATCAATCTCCTGTACGATTTATTCAGACTCCCCTTTCCCGCTCACATAACAGGTTATTACAATTGACTGCAAAATGCACATTTTTCACGACACCTACAGTTGTACGAATTGCCTATGTTAAGAAAAGAAAAGTTCAGCGGTCCCGCGCTTACGAAGCAGGGCTCTTACCGCAGCTCCACGCGGTCCTTGGCTTCATGTTAACGTACAGCGCACATGAACGCCGTACAACAATTACGAATAATTAATAATTAATTTCTCGGAATCGGCTGAGAAGCGCACCTTACTACTTGCACCTGGTATACGCCTGGTCATGCCCTACAAGTGGACTAAAGGTGGTTCGAATCGGTGACCCATGCATCGTATCCTCCCCTTGTAAGTCAAACTCCTTCGCAGTTAGGTTGGTTGGTTCTTAAGTTTCGGGGCTGCGACAACACGGTCATGTAGCCCTGTGTACTTTGGGTGTGTGTAGAATCTGTCTGATAACCGGTGTTAATTGTGATGACTGGATTAGTGTGCGTTATCTGTTTTTTTTTTTAAATTTAAGTACAGACTGCAACTTAGAATTTTTCAAATAGTTCCTACTTTTGCCGCCAAGCGCCACCGTCAACGACTACTAGGCCAAGTTCAGAACTTAGCTACCGGTACTAGACGCCACCGCAGTCGGCTCTTGGCAACGAACGTAGAAACCTAAGAGCGTTGTTTACATTCTTAACCTATCCAATTTAGCTTCACACTGATGTAATTAGTGGAAGGTTCTTTAACATACCATATATCTATGACATGGGACCGCCGGCTTTACTTCCCCTCCAAAGGAAGGCATACTGAGGGATTTTTAACGCTCTTAAAAATCCGACGGCTTCGGCCGGGTTTGAACCCGCTATCTTGGGGATAGAAGCTCAGCATGCTACCGACTACGCCACCCAAGCCGCTCCTTCGCAGATAACTGAGGAAATATTAATTTGTAATTGGACTCCTCATGTGTGTGGGAGGGTTATTTCTGTTAAGATGATAATAAATTATCATTGTTATTTATGAGACCCTGCAATAAAGTGGGATTAATGCTAGGAAAATGATGATTTATGAGACATAACTGCTAAGTTATATTGCCACCTTCTGTAGACTGAGATTTATTGAGACTCCAGATCCAAAAGTACTGGGTTTGATTACCAGCTCTGCTAAGAAATTTAATTCTGGTCTGAGAGCTGGAATGGGGTACAGTCAGCCTCATGAGGAAAAAACTTGGGAAGAGATACGTTCGATTCCCACCTCACCTATCCTAGAAGTGGTTTTCCCACTTTTACTCTAGGCAGGGCCGGATTTACCGTAAGGCAAAATAGGCACGTGCCTAGGGGCGCCGCAGTCCAAGGGGCGCCGCAAGGCACCTCTTCGGTTAGGCAACTGGCAATGATCTGTACTGGAGGCGCCCCGAAGGGCACCGCCGTCAGGCGCCCTCTTTGCTAGGGCTTTAAATATGCTAAGTTAGGATTATAGCAGTATACATGCTAAAATAAATATTGAGAAATGAGCAGAGACATTTAGAAATAATATCGTGTCTTTGTCGCATGCCCGCCCATGCCCTTCCAGTTCGCTCTTCGTTATGCCGCTCGACGCCCTTTAGTACCGACAAGAGAGAGAGAGAGAGAGGGGGGGGGGGGGAGGCAGGCGGGCGAGCGGCACTGTGCTACGCGCGCTGTTGTTGCGGTAGCTGGGTTTGCTTGCATTGTAGTAGCATCGAAGTGCCCCGCGCCCCACCCCCCTTGCCAGTCATGTGTGCGAGTTCGAGCTTGCGTTGTGTTGTTTCGTTGTGATGTGATCTGCAAGTAAATGTTTTGAACTATGGGCAGCAAAAAGTTGTCTGGTTTTCCAAAACCGTGTCCGCACATTTGAAGAGGATAAGAAAGCCGAGGTTACACTATCAAAATGTCGGAAAATAAATGAGATGTTTAGTGCGCGTGTGAATCCTACACCTCCAACGACAAATTCGGATAATAATAACAATTCTTGCTCTGCGATTCACGACATTGACTGAGATGGTGTTCAGCAACTTGAGGTAAGCTACCGTACACGAATTACTTTACGCAAAGAGGGCCTTTCCTAATAGGCGATTCCTTGATACACGTACGTAAAAACTCAGACTGGTTTCGAGGCCTGTGATCGAAATTTTAAAGAACTTTATTGCGCGCGTACAAAAAATCCGGTCAGTGACTCGGTGGTCGGCACAATATGACGCTTGTCAAGCTCTGAGGGAAGGCTGGTGTGGCATCGTGGCAGCTCTTGAGAGTATAGCCTACACGAAGACAGAAATCAAAAGGCAAATACTCGAAGTGAAGCCAAAGGCATCTTAAGCAATATTCTGCAATTAGAAACTGCTTTCCTAGTTGTTTTCTGGAGAACATTATAAAAAGATTTAATACTGTCAGCCAGAAGCTCCAAAAAGTTAGCACTAATATGAGCACTGTGGTCGAAATTTACGCTTCGTTAGCGGAACTTGTGCAAAGTTTAAGAGATAATTTCGATGTCTATGAGAAAGAAGCCAAATAATTAAGCGGTATTGCTCAATATTCCTACGACCTAAAGAGAAGACTGGAACGAAAGACTAGAAATGATGAGACAAAGCAAGGAGAATATGTACCGTCAGAGGGCTCAGAAAATTTTCGCTTCAATGTATTTTATGTAATTCTGGATGTAGAAGTGCTGAGCTTAAGAGGCGAAGTGACGCTTCAAAGTCCTCCATAAGAGATTTTATTTTCTAGAAAACCTGTTAGACCTAGATGGACCAATGATAAAAAAAATCGCTGACGATCTCTCAGAAATGTATGTGAATGACTTAGAAAGTGCACTGGCTGACGAGTGCTTGCATTTAAAGGAACATTTAAAAATTTCAGATTTTAGGTAAGTCAGCCTCTGAGCTCAGCACTCTCCTTCATGAAAAAGATTTACACGATATGTACCCGGGCCTAAACATTGCTTTACGGATACTTCACCATTCCAGTGACCAATTGTTCTGGAGAAAGATCACATATTCGGTACTGAATCGCGTCAAGAACTATTTGCGGTCAGTCACTAAAGAAGAAAGGTTAAACTCTATTGCACTCCTAGCGATTGAAAAAGATATGACGAAAAACTTGAACTGCGATGCCATAATTAATGAATTTTCCGAAAAGAAGGCAAGAAGGAAACTTTTGAAGTAGTTCTCGTTGTGGTTGAGGCAGGCCCCGTTTTGTCTTCATTCATGTTTTTAATCTGAACTTTAATCTCTCTAAAAGATATTGCAGGAAGATATGCAGTTGGCCTTATTTGTATTTTAGAGGCGCTTTGTTCAATTTGAAATGTCGTTCTTACCACTGCTCTTAACACGTTTTAAAATTAGTGTGAGTTCTACTATTTTTTTTACTATATTTCGTGCTACCGCAGTTCATTCAGGTACAGCAGTAAATAATGTTTTTATTTTTGAAGCTACTCTTCCCTTTTGTTGTATGAATTAAGGCTCGACATTATTTTTGGAAAGGGTATTCATAAAGTGTTTTGGTTGCATAAAAGTTAAACTGTTCCGTGTAGTTTTACTCCAAGCTTTTATTTTTATTGAATTGACTATGTTTGCCCTGCGTAAAAATTCAAGCATAAACTTATGCTGTCAGCCATATATCTGTTTATTCCTTTTTCCGAACCTTGCCTCATGCGAGTGGCTATGCCTTATCATAAAAATCTGGGGGGGGGGGGGGGGGTTAAGTGAGGAGGGGCGCTTAATGGAGAGGTGCCTATAGCGTAACTTTGGGTAAATCCGGCCCTGACTCTAGGCAAATGCCAGGGTGGTTCGTGGTTCCTAACTTACCAAATATTAGTCTCGGTTACAATTACACAATGACACAGTTTGTCAGACAGATTCAACACACTCAAGTACACAGGGCTACATGATCACAATGAGCCCCTAAATTGTAATCAAGTACGAAAGCAGCACTAAGTTACAGATCCGCTTCAGTTAGTAGAATTAATGGCAAGTTAAATGATGATAATAATAATATCGTATGACCTCGGGTGCCGGGTGCAAGCGTTGTTATTTGACACCCAGAGGGTAGCTTGTATGTCGAATTTCCTTTAATCACTATGAAAGTCAAGGAGGTTAGATATCTTGAACACTATAGCGCTTTCTAGTAGAGAAATGAGGAACTTTGTATTGGCGGAAACTCCCGAGATTAATTTTGACATTATGAACACGGCCTACTGAATTCGAATGGGTTCTTTAACATGCCAACATCGTATGACATGCGTATCGTATTTTTACCTTTCAAAAATCACTTACCAGAAGAACAGTGCTCGGAAGAAATAATTTAGCTGAGTGCACAAAACAGTGAGTGACAGGATAACGTTAATCGGGGTTTAGAATGCTGCCATCATGCTAAAAGAAAACGTGGGGTTTACCATCATAAATACTGCGCCTAGACCAATTATTACTAGTTGGTTCCTCAGTTTAGGGGCTGCGACGACGCGGTCATGTAGTCCCATGTACTTTGGGTGTGTGTAAAATCTGTCTGATAACCGGTGTTAATTGTGATGGCTGTATTAGTGTGTTATCTGTTTTTAATTCAATTAAGGACTGCAACTTTGAATTTTCAAGTAGTTCCTACTTTTGCTACCAAACGCCACTGTCAACGACCAACTAGTTCTGAACTTGGTTACTAGATGCCACCGCAGTCGTCTCCTGGCGACGAACATTGGAACCTAAGAGCGGTAGTCAAATTTAACCTTTAATTTAGCTTCACAAACGTGTAATTAGTGGAAGGTTCTTTGTCATGCCATAAATCTATGATATGGGACCGCCGGCTTTACTTCCCCTCCGAAGGAAGGCATACTGAGGAATTTGTAACGCTGTTAAAAAATCCGACGACTTCGGCCTGGTTTGAACCCGCGACCTTGGGCATACAATAATTACTAGGTAGTGCGCCGCGTTAGCCATATATGCACCCCTGGGTTTTATTACTCCACAGTTCATTTCTGTTTAAGCCCAAAATTGCATAGTAAGGTGTCAAATTGGCGGCCTTAAAATAAAGGTAACGGTAGCATCAATAATTAAAATGTCCGGGCCCCTATATACCGGTACTGTAGTTGACTGCGGATTTTAAGAAATCGCCGATTGAATTTTATAAACAGATTTGGCTATAGACGAAGCCAGCAGCGTAGCCAAGTCCCCAAGAGTGTAGTGGGGGGGGGGGGGGTGTATTTTGGAGATCCGAGGTTCTATACCCGACGATAAGTGAGATTTCCTTTCTAATTTTTCCTCCACTGCCAGCAGGATGGGAGGCCCGTGACACCTATCCCAATCTTCGACTCTCATAATTAGTTACACTGAGCTACAGTCATACGGTACTAGATACATTCCATACTAAAGTTCACGGGACTGGAGAAAGCCCCAAAATGAAGTAACAACAGCTAAAGGTAGTGTAAAACAAGTAGTTTGTTAGACCCTTGGCAACTTCAAATACCATTGCAATGGTTGGCCTACGTAACACTTCTCACTACGAAAGTATCTGGGTCTTAAAATAGAATTTTACTATTCTGTATGTACCGGTAGGGTACCTTACACTCCTTACCTCGGATAATCATACGTGAGGTATATCAGTTCCTGTATGTTCTGCACGTACTTAAGGAATTTTCCGAGTTGATCACAGAATGGCCGCAAATCATCCGGTGATATCTTCCTGTACTGCCAATCGTATTGATAGTCGTAGTAGTCGTCCCGCTGCCTCTGTTGCGAAGAGCGGGAAGGTTTATACTCAATGCTGTGTGGGGTATCCATTTTGTAGAATGGTGGTCTTAGTTTGAGCCGCGAGTTGGGCTTTCGTAGTTTGAAATTGAAAATTTTCCGGATTAAACTGTCAAGAGATTTTATTCCTTTATAGTTAGGGTGTTTGTCCATTACGGCCTATCTTAGGTTGGAGGTGGAATAATTTATATGGTTAGCTTACTAGTAAGGCGCATTTCACACCCATGCTAGGAGCATGGATATGAGTGAGATTTTCCCGTACAAATATCATGTTGATTTATTAACTCGGCCGCATAAAAATAGTCACCGCCATGTTTGCAGCTTAAATAGATGACTGCCTCGACAACAATGCATCCATCGATAGGAAAGATGGCCGTGGTCTGCTGTGAACAGTCGAGCAGATGCCTTAGAACATGGGGGCATTCCCTTCATTGGAACTTGTTGACTGAAATCCAGAGATGTTATATATTGTATGACACACGCGAAGGGACCCGAAGGGATTTGACCATGATCTCACGTAGCTGCCACAAGCAGTAGGCTACGCTTCTTTGATTCAATGGGTCAGTTGGCTTAGGCGCGGGTTCTTGGCGCCAATAGGCTAATGATTTTCAGTGTTATTGGAAAGGGCGTCCACATGGCAAATAACCTGTTCTACGTTTGAGTCGCGCATACTCCATTCGTCTCGTCTTTGGAGCGTATCGGTCTTCTGAAGGAAACGACCGGGAAACACATTATCGAGACTATTAGTGCAACACACTGACGAGCACGTGATCATTTTCAGTCTGCACTGGGTTTTTACCATGTCGATGCACTATAGGGCCTTCTTACCCCGCGTTAAATCGTGCACTACGATCGCGAGGGTAGCCGCAGCAAGTCCGGAGATGGCAGGTTCGAGTCCCGGCGCTGACAGTGGCTATCCTGGATGTGATTTTCCCCGTTTTTTTCCACACTCCTCTAGGCAAATGCCGGGATAGTACCTTACTTCAAGTCCCGAGGCACCTACCTTATCCCTGCCCCTAATACAGCCATTACATCAATACACTGAGACAAAGTAACAGAAAATAGCTGGTTGCGTGGCTCAGCGGTAACGTTCTCGCCTGCTGTTCCCAAGGTTGCAGGATCGAATCCTGGCGCAGTCAGCTGACATGTGAGGGTGCGCAAATGTGAGGGAGCCGTGCCAGTAGATTATAGATCCCCTTCGAGGCAAAATTCCGGCACCCCGGCGTCTCTAAAAGCCGCTGTAGTTAAAAGGGTCGTAAAACCAATTACACTAATACAGTGGAACTTGGATAGTTCGAACCTCAAGGGACCAGTAAAAAAATTCGAATTATCCAAAAATTCGAATTAAGAAAGTTCTTTGAAAAGGTAGAGAAAATATATTGTATTACGTTTACATAATGATTTATGTTCAAAAAAGCAGATTAACAGACAACGGTACTTTATAAAGACTGTATCGTGAATAACCTCAAAAGTTTCAAGTGAAAAATAAAACCAAAATGTGCTATTCACCTATTTAACGACAGTAGTAATCCAGCAATCTAGTTATGTCTTAGAAAAATGAACTGTTTTTCAAAATAGTACGAGATTTTTACCTGTTTCCTACAATTAAGTCTCTCAGCCATCACAAAAGAATCTAACAAATTTAAGGAACGGAAAACAGAACTACTTATGTCATTTCTACTTTAAACAAACCGCGTAAGTTCTGTGATGTGGTTTGTTGCTTCTGGCTGCACTCGGAACATTTTTTTCGGGAATTGTCCCAACTGTTTGACTTCCGATCGGCATTTTACACTAAAAACTTCGAATTATGCAAAATATAATTCGAATTGACCACGATTTTTTAGCATTGATTGTATATAAAATGCTAGGGACCAAGAGAAAAATTCGAATTAAAGAAGATATCGAATTATGGAAGTTCGAATTAGCCACGTTCCTCTGTATTACCGGTAACAGAAAATAAAATACAACGATCATGGACGGCATTGCCTCACAACATCGCTTTTTACACAAGTTGTCTCCAAATATAGGGAGAAAAAGTACACACATTCTGCAGCCCAGTCGTATTCAATGCAATTCAAGTCTGGAGATTGAAGGTTCGAATCATGACACTGCCAGTGGCCATCCTGAGTTTGTTTTCCCCCGTTATTTATTCAACACAGGCAAATATTAGGCACCTATCCTAATCCTAGACCCTAATAATTAAGTTACAGTTACATACGCTACCGTACTACTGTTACTACAGGTACACAAGTACGACAGGCTGATGAACAAAGATGTTTAGAGGCTTTGCGATATCGTAGTCTTGTAGCTCTATGTACTTGGGTGTGTTGTGAATCTGTCTGATAAACTGTGTCATGGTAAAAAGCATAAGGAAGTCGGAAGCAAAATAGCCAGTGATGGACGAAGCAAAGAGGATATAATAAATACTTTATTGCGCACAATGTGCATGAACGTGGTTCTTACGAACCATCATTAATACAAAATTTTGTCGTTGTCACTGTAAATGCCTTTTCCCGAGGGGTGTCCATATATTTCTCATTTTCACAGAATTTCGTCAGAGACACCTCTGCACTTGCACGTCCTCGCGTGGTATCTGTCGCAAGGACCCTTACAAAGCTTGCACGCGCATAGTTCATCTGGTTGGTGATAGACGTCTCTCATGCGGATCCGGTGGTGGAAACCATGGACCGCAAAGCGCGTCAAGATATGTCTCAGCTCGTAGGATCCTTGCATCCAGTCCTGTGTAGCCATAGCGTCCGTCGTATAAAATTCATGCCAAATATCATTTCTCTTTGCTGTCATGAGACGCAAATACTCCCCAAATCCCGGTGTTTGCGGCAGGAGCATCTGTAATCTGACTTCTTCCATAAAGGGGAGTTCCCCTGTCATGACATACACAAGCCGCGAGGGCGTGAACTTGGATAGGCATAAGGCTCTTTTTAGATACATTGCCTTGATCCTTTCCAGCGTTGCCAGATGTCTGTGCCTAAGATGTTTCCAAATAATTTCCAGGCCATACATCGCGACTGGTGCTATTTTTAACCAAAAAAGTCGTATTGCCGTCTTCAGGGATAGGCTGCGTAGATGCTCGATGTCGCTCATAGCCGTCAGTGCAGCGTCCAGCCTCTCTCTCACGTGCATCGTAAAGACGTTCCCAGATGTCTGCATAGTCACCCCCAGGTACCGGAAATGGGAGACTGTAGTCAGGGGGGTGCTTTTGTAATGAAATGTCGCGGGCTTTCCTCCCCTTCTGAAGGACATAGTGACTGTCTTCGTCTCGTTCAAACTCATTTCGTTATCTTCGGCCCATACTGCTACATTGTTCACGGCGAATTGTAGGTCTTCTGCACTTGTAGATGTCATTACCATATCGTCTGCGTACATATAAATTTTGACATTTGGTGGAACTATTGTAGTGACGTCAGCAGTTGCTATTGTAAACAATATCGAACTGAGAGGATCGCCTTGAAGGACCCCGTTCGTTTGCTCGATTGGTTCAGAAGTGATGATGCCGTCAGTGATTTCTAATAGATTACTACTCAGCAGATTCCTAATGAATCTAGCTAAGTAGCTAAACTCGCCTACCAATTTCTCAAGCTTGTTGATGATAGCCTAATTTGTCTGTTAAGGGTATCAAAAGCTTTTTTTTTTTCGTAGTCAATGAAAGTAGCTTGGCTTAGGCAAGGAAAGAAAAGGAATCTGCTGTTATCAAAATAAATATACATTTAGGAATTAGGAAGTCATTTTTGAAAGCCTTTGTCTGAGCATGGCGCTCTATGGAAGTGAAACTTGGACTGTTGGCGCAGCTGAAAAGAGGAGAATAGAAGCATTTGAAATGTGGTGTTACGGGAGAATGATGAAGATCAGATGGGTAGATAGAGTAATAAATAATGAGGTATTAAGACAAGTGGGGGAGGAGAGATGTTTCTGGCGACTGTTAATTAAGAGAAGAGAAGGTTGGTAGGACACATAGGAGCAGTATGACACATTGAAGCAATTGAAAGGAGATTCCAATCAACACCATAGGGAAGATATTATAGTAAAATGAGGAACAGGTTTGGGAGTGAAAGAAAAGATTGGGTTCAGGGGACGAACCCAAACAAATAAATTTTATTGACAGAAGTAGAAAAAAGTCAACCAATATATAAGAGACTGAAAATCTAAAGTAGGCTACTTTGTACCTGCCAAAGAAGAGTGATGCCAGGGAAGAGGGGGCTCATAGCCTATTTACAAATGTTTGTTATTATTATGATCACATTTATGATCAAGCTTAAACTTTTTAGATCAAATAGGAATTTTTTACTCGAAAAGTATGCCGAATAACCAAAGAAGAAATAGATAAGGGTACAAAGGGCGAAAAGGAAACAGCCAACAAAGTTCATGTGGCGCATCTACAAATTGCAGCCAAGTGAGGTTTGACAATAGTGAAAGGGGTAATTAACTACATTAATTATTAATTATTAGATGGGGTTTGAGAACATCATCAAATACCGTGGCGTAAGACCAGGAGATGGCCGTGGCCTAGAGTAGAAATAATTTATAATTTATAACTAGGAGAATGATTATTGTGCTCGGAATACACTAAATTTTTCACCCCAAGGGCACTAATAAAAAAATTAGCGAAAGAATGAACCAACTAAGTCTTGATTGTGAAAGAGCAACAATGAAGATGCATAGGAAGGAAGTTAGCTGAGCGAACTATACCAGCATTTGACAATCTCAAGAGATAGTGAAATAAAAAAAACTTCACAAAAATTGCATTTAAGAACGTTTTGTTCTGAGCACAGCAAAGGATAGCAATACTTGTCAAGTTAATTGATTCGGTGGCATAGTCGGTAGCATGCTGAACTGCTGTGCCCAAGATAGTGGGTTCAAACCCGGCCAAAGTCGTTGGAATTTTTTTAAGACCGTTAAAAATCCTTCAGTATGCTTTCCTTCGGAGGAGAAGTAAAGCCGGCGGTCCCATGTCATAGATTTATGGCTTGTAAAATATCCTTCCACAGACTAAACTTGTGTGCAGTTAAATTGTTAGGTTAGATTTTGTCGGAACGCTCTATCAAAAGTTCCAACGTTCACCACTAGGTATCATTGATATCTGGTAGTGAAAGTTGGAACTACTTGAAGTTGAATGGAACTTGTAGCTCACCCTAAGGATGTCCGCTGGAAGCAGCTATAGACTCAGGCGAGCCGAACATGTCTTTGGACACTCCCGGCACTAAAAGCCATACGATAAATAAATAAATAATTCTGTAAGTGAAAAGTGGAGACTAAAGATAATAGCAATGAGCATTGCAGATAATCTGGAATACTCTTCGAGTAAGAATAATGCCGGGCATATAAAAATAAGCAATTCAATTGCTGTAAGGATAATAGACAAAAATGTAGTGGCCGCTTAATTATAGGTCTCAGATCAAAGATACACTAAAAAGATACAAGCCTTACAGTAGTCGCATATGATGTGTAACATCTGACATGTTATCCTACTCGTATACTACACAGCTTGGACATTCTTAAAATGTTAATTTACGCTCCGTTTTCATACTGGTACTATGATGAATGTATATATTGAATTGGAGATATGCTACTGTCCCACTTGTTTGAACAAACATCACATCACATATCATATAGTAAATTAAGAGGAGGAATGAAACCATAGTCTCTAGCCTGTCTATAGACTACTAGAAATAATGTTCAATACAATCAAATTTCCCAACTCCTGCTTGGTACAAACTATTGTAATTAAAAAAAAATCCTCTCGGCACGCCGGAAGGCGGAGGTAGATTTCACCGGGCATACTAGAGGATAGGCTAAAATAGGCGAAATATGCAGGTTTTCGTAGGTGGATCAGACCTCATTTATTGCGAGAATGTATTTTACATTTGGAGGTTAATTAACCTATTTTTCGTCTTTCTATGCATATTTTTCACATTTTATTGTCTTATGGGGATGGTAACTTTCTTGTCATATTTGGGGTTCATTTTTATACTTTTGATCACAATGTCCTTATGCAAGGTTTGGAACTGATGTGTAACTATCTAACAGTCTGTTTCTTCTTCACGCAAAATTTTATCTCCCGCAGAGATGTAGGTTGGTTCCTCAGTTTTGGGGCTGCGACAACGTGGTCATGTAACCCCGTGTACATTGGGTGTGTGTAGAATCTGTCTGATAAACGGTGTTAATTGTGATGACTGTATTAGTCTCTAATTCAGGTAAGGTCTGCAGAAGGTCAATTTTTAGTAGTAGTACCTAATTTTGTACCAAATACTACCGTCAACGACACCTACTGTGAACTTGGCTGCTAGATTCCACCGCAACCAGCAACTTGAAATGAACGTTGGAACTTCCCCTCCGAAGGAAAGCATGCTGAGGGATTTTTAGCGCTCTTAGAAAATCCGACGACTTTGGCCGGTTTTGAACCAGCGACCTTGGGCATAGAAGTTCAGCATGCTACCAGTTAGCCGCTTCCCACATAGTCAGATGGAACAAGAAGTTCCGTGCCGAACTAAAGAGCCTACTTTTCTTAAAATTAAGATTCATGCCAATGATTAATCTACAGTATATGAACCTATCTAGAATAGTGACGAAATTAAGTTGGTAATATCGGAATGTCTTAATTAGTTCGAAATACTGTATACTAGGCATAATGTAGCCTAATACAGCAATACAGTTGGCAGCCCTGGTGACTGAATATATTCTTAATTCCATCTCTTAAGGTACAGAATATAAAATTTGGTTGAAGTCCAAAGGACGTTACATGGAGTTATACATTGGATCTATCAGCACACGTAAAAGCACGTTGGCAACAATGTCATGCGTATGCTGGTCAGAAATAATCGGAAATATTATGATATCTTTTTGTGCCAATTTTGGATGAAATCCATTTTTTTAGTATAGAAGTTATATGTATTTTAAAATTGGAGCTATCATCAGGCATAGAATCATGTTGGCATCGCTGACTTATATTAATTACTCCAAATTAATCTAGAATGTCAGGTGCTATACGTATGCAAAGTATAGACCTGTTGGCTTGCATACTTTCTGATATATTGATATTAGGGTAAAAAATTTAGACACTATTTTTAACAGTTGGCAGCCCTAATTGCTCATAAGATTACTTATAGTCATATCTGTTATATTACACATAGCACATACGAAATTTGGTTGAAATCTAACTGACAGTATAGAAGTTACATGTATTTAAAAATTGGTCCTATCAGCAGGCTTAGAATCATGTTGGTAGAACTGACGTATATAAGATACTCCAAATTAATGTAAAATATGAGGTACTATACGCGTGCATAGTTTAAAGCTGTCGGCTTGCATACTTTCTGATATATTGGTATTTGGATAAAAGTAGAGAGAGCAATTATTAACAGTTGGCAGCCCTCGTGGCTCTTAAGAATACGCTCAGTCATACCTGCTTACGTGCATATATTACATACATAATTTGGTTGAAATCCAATTGATAGTGTTGAAGTTATGTGCATTTAAATATTGGACCTATCAGAAGGCTTAAAATTATTTTGGCAACACTGTCATGTATGGCCTCCTGGAAATTAAACTGAAATAGTATTATCTACATGTGTGCCAATTTTGGAATTGCTCCCATGTATGCCTTCCATGATATCCAACATGGAGCTCAAATTTCTAATGCGTTTTTTTAGCAGTTGGTAGCACTGACATCTTTTTCAAATATGGGCTTGAGATATTCCGGTATACATCTTTACTCATACTAAATTTGGTTTCGATTGCTGCAGCCGTTTAGGAGTTGATAGGGGGGGGGGGGGGGCACACACACACACACACACACACCGCCAGCCAGCCAGAAGGACAGACAGACAGACACATTTTCCCGGATCGATCTCATAAGTCTACTTTTTCCTCATTTTTGCAAAGTGTGAAAAGTAGGCTAAAAATGAATGTGATCTCGTCAATGGCGTTGTCTTGGCAACCTCTGATAGCTCATTCCTAATCAATTTAGAAGCGTTGTCATGGTAACCTCTTATGGCACTTTGCATTTTCTTTAATTCCGAAATCGTTTTTCTCATCCCTTGGCGTAATGGTGGGTCATATCAAAATTTCTTTCAGACAAAAGTTTTAGGTAATTATTAGGGGAATATTTTCTATTTTGTACGGTTTTGATATTGTGCCTATTAAGAGAGATATGATTAATGTTTCCCAAAAAACCCACTTTTTTCCACCCCTTTGGTCAATGGTTGGTGCTATCAAAAAACTTATTTGACATAAATTTTTGGTACTTATCCGACACATATTATGAACTTTGAAGGGATTCGATATTTCATGTATTAAGAGAGTTATAGCGATATTTCACTTTTTCGAAAAAAGCCCCCCATTTTCACCCCCTTTGACCGATTTTGCCCATTAACGAACTCGACCGAGATTTTATAGGGATACATATTATGTAAAAAATTCAAAGTGATTGGTGCAAAATTACGGCAGTTATCGTGTCCACAAGAAACTGATATATATAGATAGATACATATATACATAAATTATATATAAACTTTTGAACTGACAGTGGTTTTGGGGTCTGGGGGATGTGAAACGCGAAGATATGTTGAAATTTTCCGGAAGTCGAAACATGGGACCCATTGCAATAGTTAGCTTTCTAATGAAATCTACCTAATTAGATAAATCGTAATTTCACGAATAATATTATGATATATATCGTTTAAATCGATAATCCGGTAGCAAAAATAATTGCCGGGACTGGGGTTCGAACCTGAGACCTCATGATTCGCAGACCAAGATGTTACCCACGCATCCATTACAACCACAGACATTTGAAGTACAAGACAAGTACTCATTTTCACGTCCCGGTAATAATATGGGAGTATTTTTTTATACTCCATTAATATTTTGCTTTTTTTCGATAATGTTCCTGCGTGGAATCGAGTTTTAAATTAGTTATGAATACGCCTACTTGACAGTAAAGGGAATTCCTATAGTGGTATATGAAAGGCTTGCCCAGTTCCCGTATAAAATCATCGACATATATTACATTGATCACTGCATTACCGCAATGTGGGTTAATATCTGAATAGCCATTGTGCTGAAACATAATACCGGCTTTGCCGACTAGTTACAATGTTTCATATAAAAGCATATCATCATTTAAATACTGATACGAAGACATGTGGTTTGTGTTTCAATGAGTTCACGCCAGAATTCGCATGAGCGTTTACCGTTCAGTATGAAAGTGTTGAGGAAAGTTACTCGTCGAGTGGATGCCCATCACTTTTATCCAGAGATTGAAAAACAGACTCTTAATAAATCGTAATTGTTTTCAGCAAATATGATGCGATCCAGCTGACAGTGCCTCTTACACACTTCCGTCCGATCCACTTCCGTCCCATTTTTCAAAATCACTCCCACAAAAATATCCAGCAACCGAATGGAAAGATGTTACACATCAAAAACTTCTAATTTATTTCAAAACTAGATTAAATGCACGAGTATCTTGCATTTTAGGGTGTCTCACTAGACACAGTAAAGCTTGAAAGGGGCTAAGATAGCTAAAAAAAATAATTATTGATCCTAAGATCTTTGGAACAGCAGGTGCCTCTGAGAATAATGAGATTGGTCCTAGACGGTACCAGGAATAAAGAGGTTGTGCTTAGAAAATTACAATAACTGTGAAGCGTTACAGCTTCGAGAACGTTCCAACTTACATAATAAACTGTTTTCTGGTATGTAGCACTTATGAGTTTTTAGCATAGGAGCATAACTTCGAAGTTGAGAAAAGTCGCTGTTTACTATTGTGAATTATTTCAGTTTTGAAAATTAGTGTAGTTTCTAGAAAGTCTTGTGTTGCTAGCAGAGTTACTCCATTAAACCGTTAGAAGTAAAGAACAGGTGTATTTCACTGTGACGTCAGAGACTTTGGATTTGCAGAGAATGCTTCTAGAGCTTTCTAGATGAATTTCCTTGGATTTGACGAAGTTTAATGCGAATCACACGGAGGCCCAATTTATTGGCATTTAATAAAGTTTATGAGAATTCCCACGGTGCGTCCGACCAATATTCCCAGTTTTACATTAGCATAAGCTCCCTCGGAGGAAATGTATGAGTAAAATGACAACGGTGCTTTGTCATCGCAGAATTGCAGACTAGCCGGCTAGGTAAAATTTGATAACTGAGTAATGGCAAGCATTAAAATAGCTTCATAGCTAGATTAAAATATCTTGTTTCTTATCTTTCACATGATGAGTAGACAGCGGTTGGTTGATACGGTATTCACCACATAGTCATTACATAATGTCGGGCGAGACACTTGACCCTCAGAGAGCGGTCTTATCGTGCAGCCGGTTGCACAGCGGTGAATCGAGCAGGTGGGGGTGTAGGGGAAGTAGGTTACGTAAGACTGTACAAACATGTGAAACAAGAAATAACTTTGGCACACAACTTTCTTTCTTGAGGCAGAGTCTAAAAGAACGTAGGAGCAAGTAGGCTGCCATCTGTATGGAATGAGTTGAGGTAGTGAGCATTCTTCAGCGGCCGCTGGAAACCATTGAATTCAGCAATTTGCCTTATGAAACGCTGGGAGAAGCCTTAAGCTGCAGCTAAACGATGGGGGGAGGTATCTTGGACGCTAGAACACACTAGAACAAACAATAAATAGACAGCACAGGGAGAGAAAAAACACAGAAAAGTATGTTGGTAGTTTGCATGGAAGAAAAAAATATTAGAAGGAAAAAAACAAACAAAGAAAGATGGTATATTGGCTTGTGGGGTTTCGCCTAGGACACCAAGCTGGCTCATCGGCGGGCTCTTGGTGTCCCCGCCCGGACCCCCACAGGAGTGACGGACTGCGCGCCACCTCCCTTTATATTAGGTGCAACTGCACCACTTGACTGCGAGAACTGAAAGCTCAAGCAGCCTTAACCTCCCTATGAAGGCTTCCAAAAAGATGGTATATTGGCTTTCATGGCCGGTGAATCAAAACTCAGCAATTCTTCTAGGTTTGTGCCGTGTCTTGTGTGGGGTTTCGCCTAGGACACCAAGCTGGCTCATCGGCGGGCTCTTGGTGTCCCCGCCCGGACCCCCACAGGAGTGACGGACTGCGCGCCACCTCCCTTTATATTAGGTGCAACTGCACCACTTGACTGCGAGAACTGAAAGCTCAAGCAGCCTTAACCTCCCTATGAAGACTTCCAAAAAGATGGTATATTGGCTTTCATGGCCGGTGAATCAAAACTCAGCAATTCTTCTAGGTTTGTGCCGTGTCTTGTGTGGGGTTTCGCCTAGGACACCAAGCTGGCTCATCGGCGGGCTCTTGGTGTCCCCGCCCGGACCCCCACAGGAGTGACGGACTGCGCGCCACCTCCCTTTATATTAGGTGCAACTGCACCACTTGACTGCGAGAACTGAAAGCTCAAGCAGCCTTAAACTCCCTATGAAGGCTTCCAAAAAGATGGTATATTGGCTTTCATGGCCGGTGAATCAAAACTCAGCAATTCTTCTAGGTTTGTGCCGTGTCTTGTGTGGGGTTTCGCCTAGGACACCAAGCTGGCTCATCGGCGGGCTCTTGGTGTCCCTGCCCGGACCCCCACACAAGACACGGCACAAACCTAGAAGAATTGCTGAGTTTTTAAATCAAAGAAAACCCAATGTGGGTGCAAATTACTGAAAAACGTTTGAACGTTTACAGTAGAACGTCGTTTATTCGGACTAATTGGGACTGATAGTGTTCCGGATAACGATTTTTCCGGATAACCCGTTTATTTCATAGAGAGAACCACCAAGCTTCTCATTTAGCTGCAACGCTTTCTCGCATAATAAAGGTCCAGAAATGGGATATCCCTTACTTCTTGTCTGAATAAACCATGCCATGTCTTCCAAGTTTTCATCTCTAGCTGATCTCGTGTTTATTTTAATTTTTCTTCACTATCTAACTCCAAGGCATATTTCAGAATTTCACCTTTTTGGTTCTTCAAATCATAAATTGTGGATTTTCGAACACTGTAAGTTTTCATTGGACACTGCACACTCTCACCTTTATCCAGTTCATTATTGATCTCCACCATATTCTCAATCGATAAAACATTGCGATTTCGTTTTTCCTTTTTGCCACCCGTAGAAGTCGTTTTCACAACGTAATACAGTACAGCACGTAGGCTACTGTAACACGTTGAAACATTATAGAGCAAACAAACGGTATGAGACAACAATTGAAAACGAGAACCGACTCACTACTGTAGTCAGCGCATGCTTCCGCATTACAACAATTAGAGCGCGCTGCTCGGTTTTTTTTTGCTCGTCCGTATAATTGACGTTCTGGTTGTTTAACGTCCGGATAAACGATGTTCTACTGTATTAACAGAATGTACCACACATACTAAGACACTCAGGAATAGCAAACTTAGTTTTGGGAGGAAGGATCGAGGACAAGAACTGTAGGGGTAGACCAAGGTTAGAATATGTTAAACAGATTGCCTCGGATGTAGGTTGCGGTACCTATGTAGAGATGAAACATTGAGCTCAGGACAGGGAGGCATGGAGAGCTGCATCAAACAAGTCAAAAGACTGAAGACATAAACAACATCAACTGTGTCATTAGGATTAGGGTAGGAGGCTGTCATGGCATTTATTTAGGTACCATCCTGGCATTTGCCTGGGAAATGAAAACCACTTCCCACCTCTTCTCAGTTCTTCCTTATGAGGCTGAGTGTACCCTGTTCCAACCTTCAGACCAGAAATACATTTCTTGGCAGAGCTGAGAATCGAACCCGGACTTCAACGGCGACAGCTAAGATAATTAGTTACTATGTTATGAGGTGGGCGAACAAAGATGCTCCAAATTGTTAATTGAAACAACATTAACAATAGCATCTAAATTTTAATACAACTCCGAAATTGTGGCACGTTATGCACAATTATTGCTATTGCTTTTGACATACAGCCCTACTCCCCACTTTGCCCTGCCTTGTTTTACACCTGACAGGTAAGCCGTGTAATCTCCTACTCCCTCCTCTCTCACTCGCTCTCTCACCCTTAATCTGAACTTCACTATTCTCTAGAATATCCAATCTCGTCCTACTTGTTGACTCAGCTAGCTCTGCTTTCTTCCTTTCATAACCACCCTCGATATTAATAGCACCCCATTGAATACCAGTTCGAATGCCTGTTCGTTTCCATGTCATCCCTGATCTGTCGGAAGGGAGGGGAACTCCATCACTCCCATAGGCCCGAAGCTTGCTCAAAACATTTTTAGCAGGTTTAGAGAGTACAAGTGAAGCAGGTTGCTAGCCTTACTTACAGAGGGCCCCTGAGTTTCACCTCAGGGAACAAACAAGTTGTGTACTCCTAGCCACCAGAGCACAAGGAGGGCCACGACTGTGATTATGTCCAAGATTCCCGCCCCTATTCCATAGTAGCTGGTATTCCGACTGTCATGACCGCTTACTAGGCCACACCCAGCCATTGCCCATGGTTCACGAATGAGGACGTGACTACACCATGAACCATTTTGCCAGTGATGAAATTATCTGTTATATACTGCTCAACAGAAGTTTGGATTACTGGCATCAATTGTATGCTGATGCTGCCATAGAGGAGTGGGATCTTGATGGTCTCATTCAGAGCATGCCTCCTCCGTGTGCAGATCATCGGGAGATACAGATTTTCAATGTTTTTGTTTTCAAAAGGGACATTTAGAAGAGAGTTCGCTTTGTTTTTGTACCGTTTCATTGTTATCTAACCACGATTGTTATTGTTTTCAGAAGGGCTGTTGTTTAGTTTGACAGGCCCGAAAAATGCAACACTTAAATTTCTTACAAAAGGTGACATTTATTTTTAATTTATGGCACTTTTATAACACTAATCTACTAGATGATGATGATGAAATATTGTAGTATGATCCCATCAGGGCGAATAGAGGAATAAGTGAAGGAACTCCGGTTGTTGACCGTTTCCGCCGCTAGGTGGTACTAGCGTAACTTGGCCTCCGCGTTCTTGTCTGGCTCGTCTCTACTTAGTATAAAACAAAGTCCCCGATTCTTGGATGTCACGGGTAATCCCGAGAACCACTGGATGGATTTTGATGCGGCTTTCATCATTCTGTAAAAGTAATCTCGAGGAAGATATCTGTAGAAAATAATTTATGATCAAAGGGAGCCAAGCAGTAACGATTTCAGATTTCAGTGAAACGGTCGAAAATAGAACCTGGCGTCCGTGCGCTTTTTAAGCTTACGCTGGGCAAACCGTTAAAAATATCAATATACTATGTGTAAGAATTGTTCAGCATGAAAAATTCTCCAAAAAAGTCCGCGAAAGCATATCTCTATCTTTGATACTTCACCCAATATAAGTGTTCTTAGTTTGGACGGAACGGGGATTTATGTCACACGCATCTCGCCATTCTTAAATTACGTCTGACAGGAATTCCTTGCACATTCATAACTGTTCTCGGGCGAAGCCGGGGCGGGCTGCTAGTTGTTTATTAAAAGAAGTATTGCACTAAATATTAAGCAAGTTGGGAATAACAGAAACAAATCTTCAAGGGAATACGAACATATTAAAATACTGTCCAGAACACACTAAAATAAATTTCTACGAAGAGCTTAACTTACCTCTAAACAGAAGAGACTTTCATTATTTTTCTCGCTGATTTTTAAGAAGATCTGGATCTCAGTTCCCTGGACATTTCTTTAGCCCGGGAAATGTACCGGCATTTAATGTAATGAAACACTATCCTAGGGAAATATAGTAACAGATGATCCTGTGAGCGCCTGCCCTGTGGTGTTGGAGTAGCGTGCCTGCCTCTCATCCGGAGGCCCCGGGTTCGATTCCCGGCTCTGTCGGGGATTTTAGAAACTGACGTAAGGGCTGGAACGGGGTGTACTCTGCCTCGTGAGGACAATTGAGTAGCTGTCTGACAGTGAGACAGCGCCCCGGTCACGAAAACCAAGATTAACGGCCGAGGGGACCCGATGCGCTGACCACGCGTCACCCCAATATCTGCAGGCCAAATGGCTGGGCAGCGGTCGCTTGGTAGGCCTAGGCTCTTCAAGGGCTGTAGTGCCAGGGGTTATTATTTTTATCCTCTGAGCAGCACACATTTCGGAACACAGGAAGTTCACAAATTATATCCACACAATCTGAAAAGATATCGCCCCACAACGCTTGCTCCAACTTTGCCTCCACTACTGCATCTACACGTTTCATTACACGTTTCATCACGTGAAATGTCCGGCTCCGTGGCTAAATGGTTAGCGCGCTAGGCTTTGGTCCGCCGTGTCCCGGGTTCGATTCCTGACCGGGCCATTGGGGATTTTAATCTCTTGGGGTTAATTCCCGTGGCTCGGGGACTGGGTGTATGTGCCGTCTTCATCATAACCTCATCCTCATTACGACGCGCGGGTCGCCCACGGGCGTCAATTAGAAAGACCTGCACTTGGCCTCTCAAGAGGCCACACGATCATTTTTTTTTTCATCACGTGAAATAAATATAAAGACGGGTATTTGCGAAATTTAGTTTCACTTCCGCCGAAGTCTCTCAGCATGGTGAGGATACATATATCACTAACGGCACTAAATGTTTCGGGATCACTTTCCAATGACCAAATGTAGGAAGTACATATCACAATCTTCGTTGCTGCTGTGTGAATCAGGTAACCACTCAAATAATAAACTACGTTATCGCCTGCTCGCTCAGAACTCTCATCATTAACTGATAGGATTATAGGGTTCAATTTCTGTCAGTGTAATAGTTTCTTTAATTTGCTGACAATTGTTATCCTTCACCTCTCGGCTCGTATGTATTTCATTTCTCGCCATTGGCCGTATTCATTAGGAGAAGAAAGTTAATTGTCTATAACGTCCTCATAATTAGCTTGTGAAGAAAGGACCTCTTTCACTGGCAGCCCTATTCATAATGATAACAGAAGTTTAAAACAAGCATAGAAATAAAACGTAAGTACAATTTGCGCGCGGTAATGTATCACTGCTTGACTGCCGTCCCATCATGTGCTTTAGACCATATGCTCGGCGCGGCGCCTGGTGTTGAAATTTAGAACTACTTCATCTTAACCATTGACTCATACGGAAGTTCCACCACTTATTCCTCTATTCGCCCTGGTCCAATGTAGGAGTCTAACAATGGAAAAAAAAAAAAAGATGATTATCAACAAGTTTAAAAATTAAGCCAGAGATGTACACTTCAAGGAAAGAACACTATAAGAGCGGGAAATTTCGAGTAAGATGCACTTCTGTTTTGATTTCATACACTTCACTCTTTACTTCACAGGCCTTGGAGATGATCTCGGATACCTCTGTTCGCATCTTCAAAAGCGTGTATTGTCACCTCTTGATCCAATTACGGCATTCAACCTTTTAGGGATGCTCCTGATTAATGCTGTAATGTCCTGTTGAGGAATCATCTCCCATTATTCCAGGAGGGCATTCCGTAGGTCCTGTAGGGTCTCGGGATAGCGCTGATGGGCTCTTCTCCCCAGCCGGTCCCGAATTTGCTCATTAAGATTCAAATCAGGGCTTCGAGCAGGCCAAGCCATAACATGAATTCCTGCTTCATCCAAGAACTCTCGCAACATGTGGGCATGCATTATCTTGCATTAGTGTGAAATCATCACCAATAAATGGAGTGAAAGGCACAACATGCTTCAGAAGGATTTCCTCCACATACCGATGTGCGGTAAGGCTTCCAGTCTCCAAGAAGACCAAATCCGTCCTTGCATCCATACTGTTTCTTGCCCACACCATCACAGAACCACCCTGAAAAGGCATCCTGGATGAGTATGTGCAAGGGGAATACCTATCCCTGACATTCTACTGACCCTCTCTCTTCCGTCAGGTGATCGGAGGTCAAATTGTGACTCATCGGTGAACAACACTTGTTCCCATTGTTGTACTGTCCAGCCATGATGTCCCCTTCCGAAACATAGTTTAGCTGTGCGATGTGCTCTGGTGGGCTCTGGGCCTGTAACTGGTCTTCTGGATTGATGATTGGCTTCTTCCAATCTTCTTTGGATGGTTCTCTCACTAGCATCGACCCTTCGATAGAGTCGATTTCGTGCTTCAATGACGGTGTTGTGGCAGTCGTGGAGAACTTGAAGTTTTAAGATGCAGTCATCTCTCTCCGTTGTTGCTCTTCTCGGGCCTGTTCCTGGTCTCCTTGCAAAGCCTCCAGTTTCCCTGTACCTTCGTACGGTTCTGGAAATTGTGGAAAGTGTAGTCCTCAACACTTCTGCAACATAATGCATCCTGCGACCATCTTCCACCAAAGCAACAGCTTTTGCAGCTTGTAAGCGCATGTTTGCTCCAGAAAGCTAATAGCGACAATCACAGAAAGTTCCTACAAACAAATCTAAGTACAACAATGAGCGCTATAAGAGCGGGAACACATTACTGGCTCGCATCCAGGTTGCGTGGGAATCAACAATCGACACTTCATTATTTGCTCGCAAAGCAATGCCAATAACATACCCCCTCTAAGAAAATAGTTTGAAGTGCTTCACTTTGATTAAATCGATAATTACACATCATTTATTGTGTGTTGCGTTTTTTGTGCCGGTCAGGATATAAACCTCAATGCGCTTATTATAGGAAGTCATTGTAGTAAAATCTGTGCTATTACAAACTTTTGTTGAGCAGTGCATTTGTGAAATTGAAGTAATCTTCTTTGTTTTTCAGGATGTTGCTAAAAGGGTGGACTTGCGTCATATTGATGTATGTTCCGTGGATCCTCCCGGCTGCACAGACATTGATGATGCTCTTCACTGCCGGGACCTGGAAAATGGCAATTATGAGGTGAGAATTTTTTTTGTATTTCACATCTTTTCCAGAGTTCCATGGTATTTTATACTCATTTTTACTCTCTGTTAAAATAGAATATACCATTTACTTATGCTGTTGTGTTACTAGGTGGGAGTTCACATTGCAGATGTGTCTCACTTTATCCGACCAGGGACGGCTATTGATAAAGAGGCTGCTCTGCGAGCTACTACTGTCTACCTAGTGGACAAACGTATTGACATGGTGCCAGGTAAGATTCCAGGCCCCTTTTGATGCCAAGTTGTTACGAGTGTTTATGTTAAGAATGTCAAGTCAAGTTTAGTAAAATTACAAGTCTTTTATAAAAATTCTCTCCTACCATCATTTTTAAAGATAGAATATTGATATTGTTTCCATAGCAGGTAAACATATTTTTATTGTATTTGATACAAAATATTTAATACTTTGTTTCATTTAAAATACGTTTTAAAAATGTAAATATGAAATATAATTTTGACAGCCTACATACCCTAATATTGTTAAAGAACCTTCCACTAATTACACCTGTGTGAAGCTAAATTGTATAGGTTAAGAATGTACTCAACGCTCTTAGGTTCCTACGTTTGTTGCTAAGAGCCGACTGCGGTGACGTCTGGTAGTTAAGTTCTGAACTAGTAGTCGTTGACGGTGGCGTTTGGCGGCAAAAGTAGGAACTATTTGAAAATTGATAGTCTACAGTCCTTACGTGAATTAAAAACAGATACACACACTAATACAGTCATCACAATTAACACCGGTTACCAGACAGATTCTACTCATTCCCAAAGTACACGGGGCTACATGGCCGCGTTGTCGCAGCCCCTAAACTTAAGAACCAACCAACCATACTCTAATATATTTTGTTATTTGCATGTTAATACTTCTGAATTTTGTATAAATGTCCCGAGTTTAGAGTAATTGTATCAGACAGGTTTCGTGTATGATCAATTTCTACTAGCAAGCACGGTTTCTAAGAATACATATTCGGGAATTCAGCTGCCTGCAACATGTTCAAACAACAACTTAAACAAATTGATATATCCAGAGAGAGAAGGATTCCTGTGTTGTCGTGGTTAAAACAGTGATGGCACTGCCTGGCCAGAGATCATCATCTTGCACAGTTTCCAGCCACTGGCCAGAGATATTAAAAAAAAAGTCCGATAGATTGGCCCTTGGCACTATAAGGGTTAAACCCTCAGGGGCTCACAACTACTGTCGACCAAAATATTATGTGCACTCGAGTTTGAAGGTTGTTTGTGAAGTAACCAATAGACCTACATAAAATCCAATAACATCATCATTTTCATCGTTCTATTTTACGTTAGGTCATGTAGGTTTGGAATTTTTAATTTATATTTTAATATTTTTTATCGCAGTTGAAACACAAAAAGTGCACGTTTTTAAGCGTGTTTCAACCATGCGTCACATTTAAGAATTATTATCTCACAAACCCGACATCAGATCGAATCCAAATTTTAACACAATATACATTGGAATGTTGTATAACTGGTTTATAAATTTCACAATTTTGTGGGTCCAAGAAACAAAGTTGTTATCATTGTTGTAAGGTAACTTTTTCTCGGCTCGGGGTGGTTGGAAAATGTAGTTCTTGGTTGCGTTGTAATCCTTATACATCAAAAGGTTATGCGGTATGACTGTGAAATACGTAAATTAATTCACTTATTTTATATCGGTTTGAATTTGTACGGGGAATTAAGATATGGTTCACCAGCTAGCCGCTCCGGTGAATGCTGTACAGCGTTGCTGTTATGGAGCCCATCACTTCCGAGCGAGCGCTCCATGACGGGTGATGGAGCCCATCTTGGCAACGTTGTACAGCTTTCACCGGAGCGGCTAACTGGTGAACCATGTCTTAATTCCCCGTACAAATACAAACCGATATAAAATAAGTGAATTAATTTACGTATTTCACAATCATACAGCATCCTTTTTTGATGTATAAGGATTACAACGCAACCAAGAACTACATTTTTCCAACCACCCCGAGCCGAGAAAAAGTTACCTTACAACAATGATAACAACTTTGTTTCTTGGACCCACAAAATGGTGAAATTAATAAACCAGTTATTCAACATTCCAATGTATATTGTGTTAAAATTTGGATTCGATCTGATGACGGGTTTGTGAGATAATAATTATTAAATGTGACGCAAGGTTGAAACACGCTTAAAAACATGCACTTCTTGTGTTCCAACTGCGATAAAAAATATTAAAATATAAATTTAAAAATCCAAACCTACATGACCTAACGTAAAATAGAACGACGAAAATGATGATGTTATTGGATTTTACGTAGGTCTATTGGTTACTTCACAAATAACCTTCAAACTCAAGTACACATAATATTTTGGTCGACAGTAGTGTGGCCAGCTGAGTCTGGCATTTCTTCCAGTTATTTGTGCTAGATATCCCTGTTTCATCTTTCCTGCAAACCCTTTTTGGTCAACTCTTATTCTCTTCTAATCCTGGGGGGCTTGGTGGCATGGTGGTCAAGCTGTTGGCCTCTCACCAAGGTGGTCCAGGTTCGATTCCAGGTCAATGCATGTGAGATTTTCGATGTGGTTCGGATTCCACATAAAAAGGAGGTCCCGTGGTTCATGATCGCACGATTAATGGTCACGTAAAATTACAAGCTTCCTTGCTTTCTTCTAATCCCAATGGAATTTAGAGTATGTGAGGCCTAGGATGTCTCTCATTTTCTTCCCTAAGCCTTAACTATGGGTGTAGGTTTTGAGTGACATCAACATGAATGTGAGGTCCCAGAGCCCGCTTCAAATTATTGCGACTATGGAAGAAATGAGTATTGATAGAAATTGCTGGACATTTTTATTTGAGGAACTTCATGCCTGAAACAACCCACAACCCAGTATCATATTTGTTAATTTACGGAATCTTCGTACCTTCAGAGTATAGTTGCTGCAATTAAAGTTACTTAGAATACAGTTTCACTTAAATACACATTATCTTTACACTCTCTTCTTTCTTTTGTTCATAATGGTAATGGATGAAATTGTAAAGGAAACAAAGGAAGCATATGTACATAAAGAAATGAAGTTACTATTATTTGCAGACAATATTGTGGTCTGGGGAAGGAACACCGAAGAAGTGCAAAAACATCTAGATGCACTGAACGAAAATATTCAGAAGTACGGCCTGAAAATCAGTATAGAGAAAAGCAAGACCATGGTGATGACAAGAGGGGAAAGACAAGGAAAGGGCACTGTGAAAATTGGAAGTCAGAGTTTGGAAATTGTGGACACGTTCAAATACCTAGGAAGTGAATTGATGCAAACTGGTAGGTTGAACATGGAGATTGGCAGGAGGGTACAGCAGAGCAATGCATTCTATCAAAGTGTAAGAAAACTTGTTTGGGATAAGGAAGTACCAAGGAAAAGCTAGGAGGTAATGTATAAAATGTACTATGTACCCATATTAACTTATGCAGCTGAGACTTGGACCCTGACAAGCAGGCAAGAGAGTGGAATCCAAGCCAGTGAAATGAAATTCCTAAGAAGTATGATAGGAAAGACAGAGTGAGGAATGAAGATGTTAGGAAGGAAGTTGGAATGGGAAAACTAAATGAGAGAATTGAGAAGAATAAACTAAGGTGGTTTGGACATGTAAAGAGGATGGAGGAAAATAGAATACCAAGACAGATGCTGGAGGCGAAGTGCAAGGGTAAGAGAGCAAGAGGAAGACCTAGTACAAGGTGGATCGATTCAGTGAAGAACAACGTGAGAAAAAGAAATCTGGACCGGGACAAGATCGTGGAAGAAGAATGGTGGAAGGAAAGAGGAAAGTGGAGAAGTGCCATAAATACCCCGACCCGGCAGGAGCTGGATAAGGGGAAATGATGATGATGATGATTCTTTACACTAGTCCGCCTTGTTGCGCAGTGGCTAGCACTCTTGGCTGTCACTGCAGAGGCACGGGTTCGATTCCGGTCTGAGGGCTGAAATGAGGTACATAGCCTCATGAAGCAAAACTGAGAAGGGGCGGGTTCGATTCTCACCTCAGCCATCTTGGAATTGGCTTTCCATGGGTTCCCACTTCTACTCCAGGCAAGTGCCGGGATGGTTTCTAAATTAAGGGCACGGCCGCCTCCTCCCAAATTCTCATCTGAATTACAAATACATACATTAGTACAGCCATCACAATAACACAGGTTATCAGACAAATCCCACACACACACACACACACACACACACCCAAGTATCCGGGTCTACATGCCTATGATGTCGCAACGCCCCTAAATGAATCAACACATCTTTACACTATCAAACTAAATAAACCCTAACTCAGGTACTAACAATCAATTCACTGAAAATTAAGCAATCGTTTCTGGAATGACGAGCACTGAACTCGGCCTTTTATGTTAGTCTAACTCAATGTTTTCATAGCTGATCCTTCTTGTACACTCCAAAAACACTAGATTTTCACATCTGTAGCACTTGTACAAAATTTTCCCTCTTTGTTGGTGTACATAGGCGATAAGTTATCCGCCACTCTAACTTCTCCTTGGCACTGCTGATGGGCTCTTCAGGGATGGTCATATTTCTGGAGATAATACCTTATATATTTCTTGGAATCCTAAGGTTTGATAATGCTGCTCCTGCTGCTGCTGCCTAGATGTTAGACCTCTTTAAACAACCACCCCAATGCCACCACCACCACCACCACCATGGACAGTCTCGTAAAACTGTTTGGGCAAGTTTGACTGGGGGGACCACTCTTGCTTCACCTGAACTTGCAGATAACAGTTGGAAAGCATTCCCATGGTTATAGCAGGGCCGTTGACCATGGACAATTTCTAGTCATAACATTACTGAGCATTTTTACTGTATGTAATAAATACATGTTCGGTGTCATACAAACCTTCTACTCTAAGATACTTGCCTTCTCTGAAAAGAATGAGAATGAAATAATGATTTATATTGGAACAGTCTCGAAAAGTTCTTTCCATAGCCCATCTCTACTATATTGTTGCTTTCTTTCTACTCATTCTATTATTTAAACTAGTTTCCATGATGGTTCCGTATTGACGTACTAAATAGTTTTAACAACAAATTGTATATCCGCCTTAGTCAATACATAAACGAAAATAAATTATAATTACACTTGCTCCTGGTACATGTTTCGGGGATTAATTGCTTTTATCCCCTTCATCAGCCAAGACAAATATCCGAAGAAAGATATAATATAGCGTAGCACTCAAAAAATAAATAGCTATTTAACTTAATATGGTGCACCATATAAGTAGGTCACAGGAAATTGTTGAGCAATACTAAAAACATAACAGCGATGATATTCAGCCATCAAAAACATAGATAATCAGTAGACAGTTAACTCGTAAATCCGCTCCAAAAACACTGGTCCTGTGACCTACTTATATGGTGCACCATATTAAGTTAAATAGCTATTTATTTTTTGAGTGCTACGCTATATTATATCTTTCTTCGGATATTTGTCTTGGCTGATGAAGGGTATAAAAGCAATTAATCCCCGAAACATGTACCAGGAGCAAGTGTAATTATAATTTATTTTCGTTTATGTATTGACTAAGGCGGATATACAATTTGTTGTTAAAACTATTTCTACTCATGTCTTGATTTTAGCATGAACGACACCATCCTCCTTTTCACCTCTTAGAGAAATGCATTGTCTCTTTCACTTAATAGTCCACTTCTTGGTGTGGAGGCTAGCATTCTTGGCTGTTACCCCGGATGTCCTGGTTAGATTCCCAGTTTTGCCAAGATATTTAATTCTAGTCTGAGGGCTGGAACGGGGTCCGCTCAGCCTCGTGAGTCGAAACGAAGGAGAGGTGGATCCGATTCCCATCTCGGCTATCCTGGAAGTGGTTTTCTGTGGTAGGACTCCAGGCTGGGATGGTTCCTAACTTAAGGCCACGGCCTCCTCTTTCCCAATCCTCACCTGCATTACAAATACACACACTACTATAGACACCACAGTAACACAGATTAACAACAACAATTGCTTGTAAAATAATACAAATCCTATCATATTTAAAAGGAAGCAGTGATGTCTGAAAATCTTGGTAATGAAAACAAAGGGGGTAAAAGCTATCTTGAATAAAGATTTCTTATTTTGGTCTGATGAATATGCTCATTTATCATTATGTATTTAAGGAATTAATTTTTCTTTAGGTGTTAAGATTTTGCATTGAATGTTGTAGCTTGTATAGCTTTATAAGTGTATTATTTCAGATTTGCTGAGTTCCAATTTGTGCTCTCTGAGGGGTAAAGAAGAGAGGTTTGCATTTTCCTGCATTTGGGAGATGACACAGGATGCTCGCATTGTAAACACCCGTTTCTGTAAGAGCATCATCTGTTCGAGAGCAGCAATGACTTATGAAGAGGCCCAGATTAGGATAGATGATAAATCTCAAACTGATATTCTGGCCAGGTCTCTTCGTGGCCTCAATTCGCTTGCCAAAATCTTAAAGCGACGTAGGATCGATAATGGGTGAGTTATTTCTACAGTATATTTAATTTACTGCATCAAATTTTATTTATAATTTGTTAATGTTTGTTGTAAATTAATTTTTGGGGCTTGGAAATTGTCAGATAACCTGAGTTTCTGTGGTGACTAATAGTGTACTGTAATTATTTGGGTTTCTGATAGGGGTAGGTTCCCTGGTGGTAGTGCGGGAAACCCCAGGGGAAAAAAGCACTGAGTGGTCATTGTCAATATCATGATTCCGACAGATATGCCATTCCAATTAAAACGTTTGCAGTTTCCGGTGCAACTCGCATTTCCGTTGACCAACATCAAAGCTCAGGGACAATCCCTACAAATGTGTGGACTAAATTTGGGAAATCCATGCTTCTCACATGGTCAGCTCTGTGTGGCCTGCTCACGAATCGGAAAGCCTTCGGATTTACTCGTCTTTATGTACGCACCAGACGGAAAAACAAAAGGTATTGTTTATCCAAAGGCGCTTCAGTTAACAATATTGCAATTCAAAAACTTTCTTTCTTTCTTTCTTTCTTTCTTTCTTTGATTGGCATTGCAACGCATGCCGGATATAGCTAGTACAAAATAAAATAATATTACTCAAATTTACTGTCCAAAATTGTTTGGTGCTTACAAGTTGTATTTATAAATGGGTTAGGCCTAAATTACTGGTAATAATTTTAATTTGTGATTTATTGTAGCATGTTGTAAACTAGATGCACTGAACGAAAATATTCGGAAGTACGGCCTGAAAATCAGTATAGAGAAAAGCAAGACCATGGTGATGACAAGAGGGGAAAGACAAGGAAAGGGCACTGTGAAAATTGGAAGTCAGAGTTTGGAAATTGTGGACACGTTCAAATACCTAGGAAGTGAATTGATGCAAACTGGTAGGTTGGACATGGAGATTGGCAGGAGGGTACAGCAGAGCAATGCATTCTATCAAAGTGTAAGAAAACTTGTTTGGGATAAGGAAGTACCAAGGAAAAGCAAGGAGGTAATGTATAAAGTGTACTATGTTCCCATATTAACTTATGCAGCTGAGACTTGGACCCTGACAAGGAGGCAAGAGAGTGGAATCCAAGCCAGTGAAATGAAATTCCTAAGAAGTATGATAGGTAAGACAAGGAAAGACAGAGTGAGGAATGAAGATGTTAGGAAGGAAGTTGGGATGGGAAAACTAAATGAGAGAATTGAGAAGAATAAACTAAGGTGGTTTGGACATGTAAAGAGGATGGAGGAAAATAGAATACCAAGACAGATGCTGGAGGCCAAGTGCAAGGGTAAGAGAGCAAAAGGAAGACCTAGAACAAGGTGGATCGATTCAGTGAAGAACAGCGTAAGAAAAAGAAATCTGGACTGGGACAAGATCGTGGAAGAAGAATGGTGGAAGGAAAGAGGAAAGTGGAGAAGTGCCATAAGTACCTGACCCGGCAGGAGCTGGATAAGGGGAAATGATGATGATGATGATGTAGCATGTTGTAAACCTATTTTTGCATGTCAATAAAAACAAAAACGCCACCTTTTATATTTTAAGTCGACAGTATAAAAAGAAATCTATTTTCAAACACCTCTGCTTATAACTCTTTTTTGTATTTTCATCATGAAAGCTGCATGGTTTAGGCCATCAGGCCTGCTCCGTCTCAGATTTATTTGGTTCACCTATCTCTTCTTTGATCTACCATTACTTCTACTACCACTTGCTTGGTAACAGTACGTTGGCACAGGATGCTGAGAACTTTCCATTCTTAATAAATGTTGGTACTACTGATGTCTTTTTAGCCTATTTTCATTTATGAAAAAATAGGCTTCTGAGATCACCTTTTGTCCGTGTAAGTGTGTGTGGGTGTGGGTGTGTGTCCCCCCATGATAAAATCTAAATGGCTGGAGTGATTTCAATGAAACTCAATAAGGTCATAGTGTTATTTTGGCCGACCCCGACCGTGCCCTTGAAATTTTATTACGTCTCACCAATTCAACATGGCAGCGGTGTGAAATATTTCACCGGCATTCTATATCTCCGAAACTATTACTGATATCTCCCTGAAATTTTGTATCGTGATAAAAGGCACTACTAGACGTTCGCCTATGTGACTTTCTAAAGCCTGTTAACTACAAAACGAACATGGCGGCCAAGCGAAGTTGAAACATTTAAATAGACTTTTCTCGTGATTTAACCATCCGAGCGCAGTGAAACTTGGTACAGCAAATGTTTATTCACAGTGCAATGCACTGACATCTAATTTAGCTCAATTGTTTACATAACCTTAAGATGGCACCTGGGCAAAATTTTAAAATTAAGTTTTCATTTCTTGTGAACTAATCATGCAATCAAAGTCAATGTTTGAATAATAAACATACGCAATAATCCTCATCTAGGAGTTCATAACTCTATGGCCTACATGTATTAACCCTCTTACTCTCAAGGTAACAATATATCCATTTTACAAACCTGGAAGTAAAATGGATAAGGGGCACCTGCTACATTGCAACAAACTTGATGTGACTGCTAGAACTTCTGGAAACCTCACACAACTCTATTGGAACGCAAGAAAGCTGATGGATTGGAATCCGGGCTAGCCATAGGAAACAACAACAACATATATCGTTACCCATGCCTGGTGCGAAAACTGTCAGGGCCATCGGCATCCGCTGAAAACTTGAATAAGTACTACATTTCCTCGTTACATCGCACAAACGTGCTAAACGAAGGTAGCCAGATTCCGGTCTTAATTTATTCTTAGAGTTTGCGCAGTGTTTCTTGCTTTTTGCCGCGCGCGGAAATAAGGTTTGTTTATGTTTCCGAACACGCTATTAGCTGAGACTGAGTCGTGATAAAAGTGGTCATTTTTGGTGCTGTCTTTATTCGTTAATTGTTAGAATATAGTCAGTTGGTCATTAGTATATGTGTAGAAGTATCATTTGAAGCATTTTCTGTTAGGTTTGGTTCAAATTAGCTGTGTCCTGGCGTATTGTAGGCACAATAGCCAAGCGTGTTATTTAAAAAAAAATCATGGCTGCGTCGTCTTCTCGGTTAGAGGATCTCCTGGACTCGGAAATTATCCGAAAGGAAAGAGTTCAGGTGCTGTGTGTGCACCTTAGAAGGTAAAAAGAGGAGGTCGGGAACAATCTGCACCAGATAAGAGAAAGGGTTACATCCAGAGTGCTTGTCTAAGCACAGATGCTGAGTTTGGTGAGCGTAGAACTGGGAATATGGAGAGGATTTGATCATGACTTTCATAGATCTAGAAAAGGCATATGATAGTGTCCCCAGAGAGAAGGTATGGGAAACCATGGTTAAGAAGAGACTGGGAAGAGAAATGTTGGAAATGGTGCAAGCAATGTACAACAACTGTGTTAGGAGGGTTCTGACCCCTGTTGGAAAGACAGATTGGTTTAGGAACAAGACTGGACTAAGACAGGGGAGTGTGCTGTCACCTCTTTTATTCATAATGGTAATGGATGAAATTGTAAAGGAAACAAAGGAAGCATATGGACATAAAGAAATG
This sequence comes from Meconema thalassinum, assembly GCA_946902985.2. Taxonomy (NCBI): domain Eukaryota; kingdom Metazoa; phylum Arthropoda; class Insecta; order Orthoptera; family Tettigoniidae; genus Meconema; species Meconema thalassinum. The sequence goes on along the minus strand of OX336391.1, from coordinate 37,726,681 downwards.
AAGTTACTATTATTTGCAGACGATATTGTGGTCTGGGGAAGGAACACCGAAGAAGTGCAAATACAACTAGATGCACTGAACGAAAATATTCAGAAGTATGGCCTGAAAATCAGTATAGAGAAAAGCAAGACCATGGTGATGACAAGAGGGGAAAGACAAGGAAAGGGCATTGTGAAAATTGGAAGTCAGAGTTTGGAAATTGTGGACACGTTCAAATACCTAGGAAGTGAATTGATGCAAACTGGTAGGTTGGACATGGAGATTGGCAGGAGGGTACAGCAGAGCAATGCATTCTATCAAAGTGTAAGAAAACTTGTTTGGGATAAGGAAGTACCAAGGAAAAGCAAGGAGGTAATGTATAAAATGTACTATGTACCCATATTAACGTATGCAGCTGAGACTTGGACCCTGACGAGCAGGCAAGAGAGTAGAATCCAAGCCAGTGAAATGAAATTCCTAAGAAGTATGATAGGTAAGACAAGGAAAGACAGAGTGAGGAATGAAGATGTTAGGAAGGAAGTTGGGATGGGAAAACTAAATGAGAGAATTGAGAAGAATAAACTAAGGTGGTTTGGACATGTAAAGAGGATGGAGGAAAATAGACTACCAAGACAGATGCTGGAGGCGAAGTGCAAGGGTAAGAGAGCAAGGGGAAGACCTAGGACAAGGTGGATTGATTCAGTGAAGAACAGCGTGAGAAAAAGAAATCTGGACTGGGACAAGATCGTGGAAGAAGAATGGTGGAAGGAAAGAGGAAAGTGGAGAAGTGCCATAAATACCCCGACCCGGCAGAAGCTGGATAAGGGGAAATGATGATGATGATGATGATATTTTTTATAAGTGAAATGTAACATATTTTTCACATAAATCTGAAACTATTGCAGAAAAAGTTATTTAAGTCAGTCAAATTTGTGAATAATCAAGTTGTCTTTGGAATTAAGCTATAAATTTAGAGCAAAGTAGGACAGATCTGAATAGGCTAATAATAGCATTACAAAATAATATTTCTGAAAGAGAAGACAAACCACACATTTCTATAATATTTGGTACACCCTGTAGATTATAGAAATTATTGAAATATTTTTTCTCAGAAGGTTTTGTATATATCGAATGTCCACGGTTAGTGTCATTGTGATACCTGTCGATGCAAAAACAATTTGCATTTTCTTAACAATTTAGTGTACTTTCATCAGAAAATGGCTGCCAACCTCCTTGCATACCATTCAAAAAGTTTTTTTTAAATAAATCTGATCAAGAACATGTGTGAACAACTATGTTGTCTTTATAATATCATTGCCTATGTGACCCAAAGTAGGACAAACTTAATTATAATGAGTTCTAAAATCACATTTTTCTGCATAAAAAAATGAATTGTTAAAAATATTTTTTGTTTAACCTCATAGGTAACGTACGACCTTGAACTATTTTTCTCCCATATGCTTGACATTTAAGCTATATCTGTGTTTTGTTTAGTTGTGATACCTGCGAATGTGTAGGTGTTATAACGTTTTAAAAAACATTAGGTAATTTCGTCAGAAAACAGCTGACGGTCTTCAAGCATACCACCCAAAATGGCCTGCGAGCAAGAGGTTTAATATCCAACATGGCGACCATCCTAAATATTTAGACGGTTCTCAATATCTTATGACAGCAATCAAACTGAAATTTTGTGTGTTGATAGAGTCTATAAACATAAGTTCACCTATGGGACTTTCAATAATCTGGTGAGCACAAATCCAATATGGCGTCGACGCAAAATTTAAATATTTAATCTTACGTTTCTCACGATTTAACCAACCGAGCGCAGTGAAACTTGGTACGGTAAATGCTTATACAAATTTTAATCCAATGGCATCTAATTTATTTCAATTGTTTTCATAATCACAAGATGGCGGCTGTGCAAAATTTTAAAATCTCGTTTTTATTTCTTGTGTGCTAATCTTGCGATTGAAGTTTGAATAATATACCTGCACAAAATTTTTCATATAAACGTACATAACTCTAAGGCCTACATATGTAAGAATCCAGCATGGTGACCTTCCGAAATATTTAGACGGTTCTCAATATCGACGAATTTATCACAGCAATCAAACTGAAATTTTGTATGTCGATAGAGGCAATTAACATAAGTAGGATATATATGAAAATAGGCTGTGCAGTTCTTCATGGAACTACTTGTTTGATCATGCCAACCAATTTTTGAAATTTATGTTATTTTGCTTCTGCACTATTGGTCTAAAGAAAGGGATCCAACATCCAAGGTAATTTAATTGTGGCATCATCGATAGTAATGTTTGCTCTAACTGCTTCGGCTTCTTTAAATGTCATGACTTTAGTCTTTTTTGTTGAAATATTTAAGCCATATTGTCTTGCAGCAAGAAATAGTTTACAAAGAAATCTCTGAAGATCTTCTGAACCAGCAAATAATACCTGATCATCGGCAAACATTATAGTGTTTTGGGGTTTTCCATTAATACAATTGTTATTTTTGAGTAAAATCATCCACTGCTTCAAAATTCATTATTATACAAATTAAGAAGAGCGAGTGATAATGGACACCCTTTTGCTTTGCACTGCATTTTTCATTTTTGTTTTTCAGGGCTCTTGTGTTAGCATCTCCTGAAATTCGCTTCCAAGTTGATAATGAGACCCATGACCCAATAGAAGTGGAAGCAAAGAAGTTACGTGAAACTAATTCCATGGTAGAAGAGTTCATGTTGTTGGCTAATATATCGGTCGCCACCAAGATCTTAGAGGAATTTCCAGATTGTGCTATGCTGCGGCGGCATCCTGAACCTCCAGCCAACAATTTTGAACCTCTTATTAAGGCTGGAAGAAAATTGGTATGTTGAAGTTTAGTTTAATTTGTGTTAAGTTGATACTTTCCTTTAACTACCGGTATCAGCTTATGGAATTTGTTTAAAAAAATTGTAAAGCCTGATAAATTGCATTTACTCCTGTAGTTTGTCTTGTTCAGAGTGGGTTTAGTGAGTATTAATGAAGGACTTTGGTCACTACTCTTTGTTTTTCTTTTTGTGTTTATTCCAAGTGGTATCTTGTTCTGTAGTCAGATTGAAGGTCATGGCTGAACATGTCTTCTTGGTTTTATGGAAATAAAATAAGCCTTACAAAAGAACCTACTCGCCGGTTAGACTTTCGAGAAATATAATTTCGTAACATTGTGGCGATCCTTGTCAGAACAAAAGAGAAAATGGATTCTTAATGAAGAAAATAAGTGTTATTCAGAGTTCATTTACGCGAATATACAACAACGTGGACAATGATGTAACAAAGAATGGTGATGAGATGCTTGTGGAGGCAAACTTGGCGGTGTTCAAGAACAAAGTCCGAGATCTAGCAAAACTGGACGATGAAATTATAGAGGTTATGCTAACAGAAGAGTATGCAACTGCAGATCTGGAAAAGGAAATTACTTCTGCGGACGAATATGCAAGTAAGGCCAAACTATTGGAAGTGAAATATGAAAACTACATGAAAAGTAAGATAGCTGGCATGTTAAATGCTTCATCTGACCTGACGCCTTCAAACGAAGCCCATGCTAAACACAAGTTTAGAATACCCTTGTTAGAATTTAAGAAGTTTGGAGGGGATGTAAGGGAATGGTTGGCGTTCTGGGGACAGTTCCGAAAAATACATGAAGATCCTGATATAGCCCAAGAAGATAAGTTTCAGTACTCATTACAATCAACATTACCTAACTCTCACGCCCGCGAGAGATTTGAAAGTTTCCCACCAATTAGCTAAAACTATCAAAAAGCTCTCGATAGTTTGAAGTCTAGATTCGGGCGTGATGAATTACTTGTTGAAGTATATGTTAGGGAGCTTCTGAAACTAACCCTAAATTTAACCACCAGTAGCGATAAACCAGATCTTTTGTCCATGTATGTTTAGACACACAACTTCGTGCATTAGAGACGCTAGGAGTGACATCAGAGAAGTATGCTGCAATGCTTTTTCCCACTTGTGGAATTGTGCCTGTCAGAGGATGTGTTACGTGCTTGGCAGAGGAGTTCATTCTCCTCGGGGGAGTCCAGAGGCGGTTTTAGAACAAGGGCACACGGTCACGTGCCCCACCATTAATAATCATTCTCCTTGGGTTGTAGTCGTCTTGATAATCCTTCCGTGGCAATGGCGCTTATGACGTGACCAAGCAGTTCAATCGGCTTGCTGTTCACTTTCCCCGACAGCAGGAGCATGGCACGTCACAACGAGGTGCTCTGCTGGGCACATGTCTGGTGTGACCAACACAGTGTTGCCACATGCTTCCTCTTCCTGGCCCTTTAACATCATCCCCTACTTTTACAGCGGGGAGAGGCGAGAGAGGGGCTATGGGAGTTTCCTAGACTTGGGGCACAAGAATCCTGTGACTAGCCGGCGATACGGCCGTGAAAGTAGTGAGGGCGGGTCGGGGCGAGGAGGGTCGGAGAGGGGTGTTAAAGTGTACCGTTAGCAAGGAGTACCGATAGAGAGCAGACAAGTTCATAGGTAGCTTATTTACCAACCTTCAGCAATTTTCCACCAAAATAATATACGGAACATAGCGCCCGTTATTAATATGTACGGAGAAAAATCAACATGTATAATATGCATTGAGAGAGAAACGTAACATTATGACCGTAGGGTATGTACCGTAAGCGAACTTGTATTATGTTATAACGTCAGGTCTGAGAAATTTCATTATCTGGGGGAATACGCAACTGCGTGACGACGGCACTGCGTCAGTACTTGGTTCCGAAAGTTTTGGCGCCTACGATATTGAGTTACTGTATAATTGTGTTTGAGTGCGGTGGTCTTTTGCAGTGTTCAGTAATATTAATCTTACATAGGCTAATATTTGTATTGGAAGCGTGTTTTGTGAATAACGCGTACCAGTGTGTTGAAAATGAAAATCCACAGCCTGCTTCCAGTCTCCGACCGGGTCAGGAATGGAATGAATGAAGCCCCTATCTAGCGGCGAGGATATGAACTGTGCCGGCTGCCGAGGCCTGACGCACTCCTCTGGGGCAATGATTAAATGAATGACAGATGAAATGAAATGATAGTGGAGAGTGTTGCTGGAATGAAATTTTGACAGGGAAAACCGGAGTACCCGGAGAAAAACCTGTCTGCCTCCGTTTTGTCCAGCACAGATCTCACATGGAGTGACCGGGATTTGAACCACGGACCCAGCGGTGAGAGGCCGGCGTGCTGCCGCCTAAGCCACGGAGGCTTTACCAGTGTGTTATTAAACCTAATTAAAATATACACTGAAGGAGTATTTCGTCGTACGAGGTAAGTGGTACTTATCAACTATGAATTATGTGGCATTTTATTTTTAGACCGTAACTTAATTCTGCGACAAATTACTTTATAATTTTCACTGTGTTTTCAGGCATTGAAGGTGTGCATGTCGTTACCAAAACCGTGCAATGAACGAGGTAAAATACTTACAAAATAAGTCCTTAACTTATGAGGACAGACTATTAGCAAAGGAATTAGGCCCTCCGAAACCAGATCTGTGCATTAATCAAGTCTCTAAAGATAAAAACAGAACATATCACAGGACTTTCAATAAATCTGTGTATAAAAAATGGGATTGGTTATGTGGATGTCCGGTAGTAAATTCATTCTTTTGTTTTCCGTGCCTGTTATTTGGTGGCGATGACACATGGACCAAGACTGGCATTAATGATTTAAAACATTTACCTGAAAAAGGAAAGAAACATTGTTTGTCAAAATGCCATATGAACAATGAAATGAGTTTAGCAGTGTTAGGGAATATAAGCATAGCGCAGCAACTGGATGATGGCTACAGGATTTCTATTCGTAAACACAATGAACTTGTGGACAAGAATAGGTATATTATGTCGCGCATTATTGATGCTATTAAGTTTTGTGGGGAATTTGAATTGGCCTTGCGTGGACATGACGAAACCGACGAATCAATTAATCCAGGTGTTTTTAAGGGTCTCATCAATTACACTGCGGCGCTTGACAATGTTTTAAAGGATCACTTGGAAAATTCAAGCGTGTTTAAAGGGACATCGAAGGTCATCCAAAATGAAATTTTAGACACGATTCTGTCCGTTTGTCGGAAGAATGTTGTCGAGGAAATCAGTTCGGAAGACTTCCTCTCGCTCCAGGCTGACGAAACAACGGACGCTTCATGCAAAACCCAAATGTCCCTAATTTTTAGGTATCAAATAGCAGGTAGAATTGTTGAGCGATTTTGGGGTTTCTTTGAAGTCACCGACAGGAGCGCGCACGGTCTGGCTGCAACAATATTGGGACAGTTAAACAAAATTGAAGTAGAAAAATCTCCTGAGAAACTTATTTGTCAAACGTATGACGGTGCTTCTGTGATGAGTGGGCATAGGGGTGGAGTGCAGTCGTTAATTAAGGAGAAATACCCAAACGCGAATTACATTCATTGTTACGCACATCAAGGTAATTTGATTCTCCAACACGCCACTTCATCTTGCTCCCAAAGCAGAATATTTTTTCAAGATTTGCAAGGGATAGGGCCATTTTTTTCAAGATCTCCAAAGAGAATGGATTGCTTGATTGAAGTAGTTCAAAAGAAAATAGGTTACGCCCCTCCGACAAGATGGTACTTTCAACATAGAACTGTCAACACTGTGTTCGAAAACAAAGAAAATCTTTTGAAATGTTTTGAGCACATTAGAGACTCAGAAGTTAATGACAGAAATGCCTCAAGTCAAGCTGCAGGATTTGTGCGTACATTGAAAGATCCCCAGTTTATATACTGGCTGACTTTCTTTCATAAAGTTATGCCACACGTAGCTATTTTCTTTGATTGTATTCAGCAAAGTGGTATTGATGCTGTTAAAGTCAGTGACTTTATAAAGCAGTTTTCTAAAGCGGTGACCAAAGTTCGCGAAGAATATGCGGAAAGTGAAGTGTCCTTTAGTGAGCCCGCGAGCAAAAGACTTTGTGTTGAACAAGGAAGTAGTAAGAGTAATCGTCTGGCCGTAATAGAAGTGTGTGATACTATTGTTAGTAGCATTAATGACAGGTTTCAGTTTTCGGATCACTTGTGTGCTTCAAAATTATTTCTAGTTGAAAAGTTTCCATACTATTCCATTGAATTCCCAGAGAGGGATTTCCAGACAGCCGTTACATTGTTCCGTGCAATAAATGGTCCGAAACTGAGAAATGAATTGGAGGTATTGTACTGTCGTGAAGATTTGCGTAATGCTTCCGGTGCGGCACCACTTCTGCAGTTCTTTTTTAACAACAATATGTTGCGCACATTTTCAGAGTGCGTGATACTTTTAAAAATCATTGTTACTATCCCAATGACGACTGTAGAGACCGAAAGGTCATTCTCTACTTTGAAGAGGATAAAATCTTTCCTGAGAAATTCTATGGGGGCTGATAGACTGTCTGCACTTGCAATGTTGTCGATGGAGAAGAGGATGATAAACAGTATCCCAGAATTCAACACACGCGTGATAGAGGAGTTTGCTGCTGCTAAAAATAGAAGGATCGAACTATTCTACAAGAAGTGAACGATCAGGTAAGCTTTTTCTTACTTGGTATAACTCTGATTTTGTTTCATTTTTTTTTCTTTTTTCGTGGTAATCAATCCCGTGTACCCTAGCCAACTTAGTGTGTGTGTTAATTACTTAGTAACCTGCGTTATTTTCTGTTTATTTGACCGGGTTTGTACTGAATTATCTGTGCCTACAATTGGGAAAGGAAGGCATGATGAGGATGACACTCATAATCAAATCACTCAACTGTGGTTTCATAGTTCACTCATGGTACGGATTAGGGGGCAGATGACCTCGTAGTTCCTCTCCCTTAAAACAACAATAACTAACATCGAGAATTATGGTCATGTGTTTTAGCAAAACTGATACCTGCTGTGCCCCACCCTTATCAAAGCCCACGAGCCGCCTCTGGGGGAGTCAGCACAAAATTCGAAGCTGGGTAACTTAATGGCATTTTTGAAGCAGGAAGTGGAAAGCGAGGAAAGGATATCAATGGCTATAGAAGAATTTCATTTAGATTCAAAAGGCAGGAAAGTTAGTGAAAGTAAGATACCAACTGCGGCCTGTCTAATTAATGTTATATCTTCCAAACCCGTATGTATCTTCTGTGATGGAACTCATAACAGCATGGACTGTTACAAAGCTTGTAAGTTTAGTTTGGAGGAGAAGAGGAAAGTTGTCACAGATAAAAGATGCTGTTTCGGCTGCTTGAAACCCAATCATACTAGTAAGGAATAAAACTTTTTAAAAATGCATTGTTTGTGAGGGTAGGCACGTACCTCTCATGTGTCTCTCATGTGTCTGTCAAATAGTAACAAAATTGATATTCCTTCAGTCGAGAACAATTTGTCAAATGTGAATTGTGGACAAGTTCTTTTGAAAACTTCGAATGTTGTAATTAAGGGTGTTGCTGAAAAACCAATTCGTGTTTTGTTCGATGACCGTCATGATATTAAATGTTATATGTCTTCTCTTTTAACAAGTTATGTATTGTATTTCTCCTACGTATTTTATCTACACTGTTCACACAATATTTAACACTTTAGTCACTCGCGTAATCCTCGGTAAACCTGCGAAACCACGAGGTAAGAAAACTAGCAACTTTCTTATCAGAAAAGTATGATGAACTCCACCGGGAAATTTAAACTCTGAAGAAAGAGAGAAAAACCGTCAAGGACGCAGAAATGGCAGCATCTAGAGCTATCAATGAATTGGAGGAACTAAAACAGTACCAGCGCAAGAACAACTTGATAGTGTATGGAATACCCACTGAAAGAGAGGAGGATGTATTTCACAAAATCTCGGACATTGGCAAGACGTTAGGAGTTGAAATCACCAGGGCAAACATAGACGCAGCTCACCGCCTCCCGTCAACAAAGCCTGGGCCTCAACCGATAATTGTGAAATTAAATAATAGGTGGAAGAAGGAAGAGATTCTCAGTAGCAGAAGACAAAAGAAGACCCTGAAGACGAGTGAAATTGGTTACAGTAATGGTGGTAATATATATATCAATGAACACCTGACCCCAAGAAATGAAACCATCGCCAAAAAGTGCCGTGAATTGAGACAACAGGGAAAAATCTTTGCAACTTGGGTCAGAGACTGCAAAATATACATTCGGAAAAATCAAAATGGACCCTCAAAGCTTATATCAAGTGCTGAAATACTGGATTCACTCGCCCTCTCAAACTAAAATCTATGGAATAGTAAGATATCTACTAAGTATTATCCCATATGGAACTAGAATCACAGAAATTAAATTTTTTAGGTAATGCAAATAATAATACACTAGAATTAACCGAGTGTAACTGTAATACACTTAGCGATTATTATAAAATTAAGGACAGTAAACACATAATAACTGATACCAGTACACTAAAATGCGTACACATAAATGCACATAGCATAAAAAACAAGTTCGATGATATCCAAATAATGTTAGACAGAATCAAAGGTGTAGATGTCCTAGCAATCTCAGAAAATTGGTTAACAGAACAAACAAAAATGTTTTTCAATATTAAGAAATATGTTGCATATCACATAGTTAGAAAGCAAGCTGGAGGGGGAGTATCTTTGTATATTTCAAACAAATGTAGCAGTACCCTTGTAAAGGAAATAAATTCCACCCACAGCATACTGCACATTACTGTGAGAAAAGGCCATCAAGAATACAATATAATCACTGCTTATAACCCTCATAAAAGCAACATTCCACACTTTCTAACTGATCTCGAAGTAATTATTAGTTCTTACTCAACGAATCCTGTTATAATACTAGGTGATATGAATATCGATCTATTATTTGGGGACAGATATACTAGTAGTTATATTAACCTAGTCAAATCATACGGTCTAGTCTTATGTAATACAAAATATCCAACTCGTGTAACACAAACTAGCTCTACTCTAATTGATCATGTATTGGTGAACGACTGTGACAAAATATGTAATGTCTATAATATTGATAATGATTTGAGTGATCACCATTTACTAATCTGTGAAATGAGAAACAAAAAGATAAACAGGAACTCAATATGTGATGATAGGCCAATAGAAAAGGATAAAATAAACTACAAAAAACTTAATAAATATTTAATAACTCAAGAATTTGTATGCAATGAAACTAACATCAATGACTACTACAATAAATTCTGTGATTTTATTAATAAAGGAATAGAAGCCTGTACTATGAAATATACGAATAAGGAGCCAAGTGCCCCACCAATAAAACCCTGGATCACACAAGATCTTTTAGCACTAATAAACAGGAAAGATAAGATATATACAAAAACCAAAGTTAAAAATCCATCTGCAGAAATTTTAGAAGAATATAAAATTATTAGCAACCAAGTTACAAAACTTAAGAGAAACCTACAAAGAAACTACTTTGACCAAAAAATTCAAAATGCAAATAATCAGAGGGAAGTGTGGAGTGTTGTTAATGAGATGTTAAATAGGCCAAAGAAGGGGAAAAATGAAATTGTCAAACTTATAGTCGATGGCACAAATGTCGAAAAAAAGGAAAATATATGTGATGAAATTAATAAATATTATGTCAATATTGCTAACAGTATATGGGAAAATCAAGGAAACGGTTCTACCTCGGACATTGCAAGCTATAAAAATACTACTAGCACTAAGACAATCTTTATGTTACCTACTGATGCTAATGAAATACAATCAATTATAAACTCCCTAAAACACAAAAACAATATAAGTGAGGACAACACTACTAATGTCATGCTACAATTGTGTCTTGAGGGCCTTACACCATATCTTGTCAAAATAATAAATCTTTCACTGATGACTGGTATATTCCCCGATGCCTGTAAAGTCTCTAGGGTGGTCCCGATCTACAAAAAAGGAGACAAAACCCACCCATCAAATTACAGACCCATTAATATTATATCTGCCATCAGCAAGGTTCTAGAAAGCGTTGTTAAACGAAGATTTATGAATTTCTTCATGAAAAATGATTACTTTGCAAACTGCCAATATGGGTTTATTCCAAATAGAGGAGCTGATAGTGCTATATTTGAAGTAGTAACTGATGTAGAAAAGGCATTAGATGAAAACAAACTAGCTGCTGGTGTACTAATTGACCTTCAAAAAGCATTCGATCTGGTTAACCATAAGATTCTCCTTAATAAACTAGAATTTGCAGGCATCAGAGGAGTGGCACATGATTGGTTCAAGAACTACCTCACTAACAGAAAACAATATGTTGCAATCGATAATGTAAAAGGGTCTCAAATGAGAATTGACACAGGAGTACCTCAAGGTTCTGTCTTAGGACCAATTCTTTTCTTGGCCTATATTAATGATATAGTATTATTAGAATTGAAAGGCAAGCTTAAACTATTTGCAGATGATATTTTTATACTCTATCTGGGAACATCTGAACAGGAAATTATGCTAAATATTAATTATGATCTCAATAAGCTGGTGGATTGGTTGAGAGCACACAAAATGGTTATCAATATCACTAAAACAAAATATTTATTCTTCCATAAACCATCATACAAGATTGAGACCACAAACATAGTCAACATAGCCAACAAAGAAATAGAAAGGGTTAAATCGGCAACATACTTAGGTATCACACTAGATAGTACACTAACCTGGGAAAATCATGTAGAAAATGTAAAACATAAAATCAGCCCTTTAATTGGTATTATTTTCAGATTAAGATATAGCTGTCTTACTAGCCAACAATTGAAAAATATATACTTTGCTCTGATACATTCACATCTAATGTACATGAATTTCATATGGGGATATTGTAAGAAGGAGCTGATAAAAGAACTTGAGATACTCCAGAAACGTGCTATAAAATCTATCTTTGGACTTCCTTGGCTCACACCCTCAAATGAATTATACTCAAGAACTAAAATTATGCCACTGCAAAAACAAATAGCTATGTCAGCAACAGTATTTGTATACAAATTAGAAAACAAATTGATACACACACACATCCATTTTACCCATGCAAATGACATTCATCATTATGCAACAAGAGGAGTAAATCAAATATTCACCAGCCATTCCCAATCCATTAAATTTGGAACTAAAGGAATTATGTCCTCTATAATAAAAGAATACAACTCGCTACCATTAGGCATAAGGGAAAGTTTCTCTATAAAAACATTTAAGAGGAAAACAAAAGACTTCCTATTAAGGAATGAATAGCCCATGTACAATAGCCTTAAGCAATGCAATGTATCATACCGAATTATCTCTGTAAAATTAGTCACTAGCAATATAATATAAGTTACTATTAAATTAAACATAAATGTTACAAAAATTATATATATGCCATGCTGTAACTATGTTACTTGATTGTCCCTAACACGAGCTCAGGCTCATTGGGACCTATGTAAATAAATAAATAAATAAATAAATAAATAAATAAATAAATAAACTTGTTGCAAAAGAAATGGAGGAAGCGGAACTAAGGGTCATGAAACTTGTCCAGAAGGAGTCGTTCATTTGGAGATTCAAGAATAATTTTAGTGTTTAAAATTTTTGTTCCTTCCACTGACATAAACTGTAAAACCAAAATGACAATGTGTGCTGAGACAAATGTCTCAAGGTGGGAGTGTGTTAATGATTGTTATATCCTTCAGGTGAAGGACTTTTTGGTCACTACTCTTTGTTTTTCTTTTTGTGTTTGTTTATTCCAAGCAGGCTCTGTATCTTGTTCTGTAGTCTGATTAAAGGACATGGCTGAACACGTCTTCTTGGTTTTGTGGAAATAAAATAAGTCTTATAAAAGAAACTTACTGAAGGAGAGGACCAAGAAATGATTGACTGAAGTGGTCCAATGAGGCTGTAAAAGCAGAAGAAGAATAATAATAATAAGAAAAGTACCTACACGCCGGTTAGGCTTTCGAGAGATATAATTTCGTAACATTGAGGGTAGCATAAGACTACAATCTTCTCTGGAATACAGTGGTGGATGAGTTCGGAGTATGATATTGTATAAATCCCATAAACTTGGGAGATTTTTTCCCTAGCTACAACACTGATATCTTTCTTTCTTTCTTTCTTTCTTTCTTTCTTTCTTCCTTCTTCTTCTTCTTCTTCTTCTTCTTCTTCTATCTATATAAAGCACAAAGTTGGGCTGTTTGTCTGTTATGTATACAAATCTACACCGTTCCACCGATCTGACCAAAAATTTGTATACTTACCCTTTGGAACCTTGCGGGTAACACTGTCCGCTTGAAATTTCGGACAGACCACTCCTTTTCCTGCATTTAGGCCCTTTGGCACAAATCTACACTGTTTCACCGATCTGAACCAAAATGTGTATACTTACCCCTGGGAACACTGTCCACTTGAAATTTCGGACAGACCACTCCTTTTCCTGCATTTAGGCCCTTTGGCACAAATCCACACCGTTTCACCGATCTGAACCAAAATTTGCATCCTTTGGAACCCTGCGGATAACACTGTCCGCTTATAATTTTGGACAGACCGCTCCATTCCCTGCATTTAGGCCCTTTGGCACAAATCTACACAGTTTCACCGATCTGAACCAAAATTTGTATACTTACCCTTTGGAACCCTGCGGATAACACTGTCCACTTATAATTTTGGACAGACCGCTCCATTCCCTGTATTTGGGCCCTTTGGCACAAATCTACACCGTTTCACCGATCTGAACCAAAATTTGTATACTTACCCTTTGGAACCCTGCGGATAACAATGTCCGCTTATAATTTTGGACAGACCGCTCCATTCCCTGCATTTAGGCCCTTTGGCACAAATCTACACCGTTTCACCGATCTGAACCAAAATTTGTATACTTACCCTTTGGAACCCTGCGGGTAACACTGTCCACTTGAAATTTCGGAGAGACCACTCCATTCGCTGCATTTGGGCCCTTTGGCACAAATCTACACCGTTTCACCGATCTGAACCAAAATTTGTATACTTACCCTTTGGAACCCTGCGGATAACACTGTCCGCTTATATTTTGGACAGACCGCTCCATTCCCTGCATTTAGGCCCTTTGGCACAAATCTACACTGTTTCACCGATCTGAATCAAAATTTGTATACTTACCCTTTGGAACCCTGCGGGTAACACTGTCAACTTTAAATTTCAGACAGACCACTCCTTTCCCTGAATTTAGGCCCTATGGCTCAAATCGACTCAGTTTCACTGATCTGAATCAAAATTTGCATACTTGCCCTTTGGAACCCTGCGATTAACACTGTCCACTTATAATTTCAGACTGACCACTCCATTTCCTACATTTAGGCCCTTTGGCACAAATCTACGCCATTCCACCGATCTGAACCAAAATTGTATGATTAACCTTTGGGACCCTGCGGTTAACACTGTTCACTTGAAATTTTGGACAGGCCACTCCATTCCCTGCGTTTAGGCCCTTTGGCACAAATCTACATAGTTTCACCGAGCTGAACCAAAATTTGAATACTTACCCTTTCGAACCCTGCGAGTAACAGTGTCCACTTTAAATTTCAGAGAGACCACTCCTTTCCATGCATTTAGGCCCTTTGGCACAAATCTACTCGGTTTCACTGATCTGAACCAAAATTTGCATACTTACCCTTTGGAACCCTGCGATTAACACTGTCCACTTATAATTTCGGATAGACCACTCCATTTCCTACATTTAGGACCTTTGGCACAAATCTACGCCATTTCACCGATCTGAACCAAAATTTGTATGCTTACCCTTTGGGACCCTGCGGGTAACACTGTTCTAAGTTGCAGTCTGTACTTAAATTAAAAAACAGATAACATACACTAATACAGTCATCACATTTAACACCGGTTATCAGACAGATTCTACACACACCCAAAGTACACGGGGCTACTTGACCGCGTTGTCGCAGCCCCTAAACTTAAGAACTAACCATCCAACCACTGTTCACTTGAAATTTTTTACAGGCCACTCCATTCCCTGTGTTTAGGCCCTTTGGCACAAATCTACATAGTTTCACCGAGCTGAACCAAAATTTGTATACTTACCCTTTCGAACCCTGTTCACATATTTTGGACAGACCACTCCATTCCCTGCATTTAGGCCCTTTGTCACAAATCTACCCAGTTTCACCGATCTGAACCAGATTTTACATACTTATCCTCTGGAACCCGGCGAGTAACACTGTCCACTTTAATTTTCGAACAGACCACTCCATTCCCTGCATTTAGGCCCTTTGACAACAAATCTACACCGTTTCACCGATCTGAACCAAATTTTACTTACTTATCCTTTGGGACCCGCCGAGTAACACTGTCTACATAAAATTTCAGACAGATCACTCCTTTCCCTGCTTTTAAGACCTTTGGCACAAATCTACACAGTTTCACCAATCTGAACCAAAATTTGCATACTTACCCTTTGGAACCCTGCGATTAACACTGTCCACTTATAATTTCGGACAGACCACTCCATTTCCTACATTTAGGCCCTTTGGCACAAATTCACGCCATTTCACCGATCTGAACCAAAATTTGTATGCTTACCCTTTGGAACCCTGCGGGTAACACTGTTCACTTGAAATTTTTGACAGGCCACTCCATTCCCTGCGTTTAGGCCCTTTGGCACAAATCTACATCGTTTTACCGATCTGAACCAAAATTTGTGTAGTTACCCTTAGGAACCCTTTAAATTTCAGAGAGACCACTCCTTTCCTGCATTTAGGCCCTTTGGCACAAATCTACACCGTTTCACCGATCTTATCCAAAATTTGTATACTTACCCTTTGGAACCCTGCGCTGCGAGTAACACTGTTCACATTATATTTCGGACAGACCACTCCATTCCCTGCATTTTGTTCCTTTGGCACAAATCTACACCGTTTCACCGATCTGAACCAAATTTTACATACTTATCTTTTGGAAGCCGTCAGCATATGGTCCATACAGACAACAAGGTAATGTAAATCAACGCAAGGCCATAGACAGCGAATACAGCTCCTCGGACTAGAACTTCTGGGCCCCTTCATCATTTGTCCAGTGACATTATCCTAGAAGTAGGTACTAGGTATTGTAACCAATATTTTGTGCGTTTGACGTAGGCTATTGACATTGTTTATTTCTCTTTATATAAATTTCATATCAATATGGCAACGTGACCAATTGCATTAGTCCGTCTGCCGTAGATGCAGTGTCACTATTTTATCTAATGATTATTATTACTATTGTATTCTATAGTCTTTATTCCTTCTCATCATTTTCATCTGTATGCCATAGTGGTGGGGACATGGTATTAAAAGAATGGCCGCTCTGTGCGAGGGCCAGACATTTCCATCTAGTGGCAGTGCTAGTTATTCACAGCCTCCTAATGAATAAATGTATCTTTGCAATACAATGGCAACAATGAGTGTCTAAATAAACGAGATGGACAAACAATATACTGGAGCAGCAAATAGAGCAATGTTGAAAAAAATGTATATTTGGTGTTGAGCAGCTTCTGGGTTCCTGCAAGATATCTCATTGCAAGTGAGGTTTTGTTCTGCCCCTAGTACCATCACTTACAGCTGTCCGTAAGTGCAATATATGAATGAGTTGTGATTATGAATTCGGTAGCTCTTGCTACACTTCTACCTTCTTTCAAAGAATAATGGGTTATAAAACCTCACAATACAGTTTAAATGAGACACTAATGAGAATTCTGCAGTCCTCAAGAAGGAGCGCAGTGAAGCCTGAATGTATTTACTCCAATAACCTAGTGCCGGTAACAATTCTGAGCTGCTAGCTTGTTTTCTTGCCCAAATATACATTGAATGCTATGGGGCATCATTTCACTTTTAGGTTTATACAGCCATTTGCCTTGAGATTAGACTGTTACTTGATATTCTCGAGTAGTTTGCAGTGTAGATCTGCATGTTGGAAGTCCAGAGAACTAGGGTTTGATCCAGACCCTGCCAGTTGCCATCCTGAGTACGATTTTCCCTCTTTTTCTTTCTTTTCTCCTCCACAATCTCTCCAGACAAATGCTGGGATGGTATATATTTTCAAGTCCTGATAAATGTGAGTATATAAAACATTAAGTGGACATACAATCAATGGCCCAAAAAGGGGACATTGAGACATGGAAAAAGGACAGACACAATAATAGGCAGGTGTGGGGAAGGAGAGATAAAAGAGTATAAGTAGGAAAAATGTACAAAATGAACATGTACAATCTCCACAGCCTAACACCTCTGTTTTGAAATGGGGGCATTTATACCATTTATTCAATCAATAGTTCTCGTGAAAATGAAAATCCACAGCCTGCTTCCAGTCTCCGACCGGGTCAGGAATGGAATGAATGAAGCCCCCATCTAGCTGCGAGGTTATGAACTGTGCCGGCTGCCGAGGCCTGACGCACTCCTCTGGGGCAATGATTTAATGAATGACAGATGAAATGAAATGATAATGGAGAGTGTTGCTGGAATGAAATGTTGACAGGGAAAACCGGAGTACCCGGAGAAAAACCTGTCTGCCTCCGTTTTGTCCAGCACAGATCTCACATGGAGTAACCGGGATTTGAACCACGGACCCGGCGGTTAGAGGCCGGCGTGCTGCCGCCTAAGCCACGGAGGCTTTCACTAGTTCTCGTACAGTCTCCATATATACACAGGTTAACAGCACACATCTAAGAGATGTCCCAAGCCCCTATAATGAAATAACAACAGTGTTCTGTTCCTATTTTTCATGTTTGCACAACATAAATAAAATGCAGATAACTTGCAATATTTTCTTTGATATAATCTATCTCATTGTTCAACTAGAAATACTTCTTTTTGCAATGTTTTTCAAATGTTCCTGTTTTTATGTGTCATCCAGGGATTTGAGATAGTCACTGAGAGTGGCAAGGAGTTAGCCCTATCACTGGACAGAGCTGTGCGCCCAGATAACCCATATTTCAACACCATGCTGAGGATTCTTGCAACTCGCTGTATGATGCAAGCTGTGTACTTTTCCAGTGGTATGCTCCAGAAAGAAGAGTTCTTCCATTATGGGCTAGCGGTGCCAATATATACACACTTCACTTCTCCAATTAGAAGGTAAAAGTAATTTGGTCATCCTAGGCTTTGACTTGAAATAAAGCTGGCTTGTTAAGCGGTAATTTATAAAACCACAAGATTTTTAGTGA
The DNA here is from genome assembly GCA_946902985.2 of Meconema thalassinum. Classification (NCBI taxonomy): domain Eukaryota; kingdom Metazoa; phylum Arthropoda; class Insecta; order Orthoptera; family Tettigoniidae; genus Meconema; species Meconema thalassinum. The sequence goes on along the minus strand of OX336391.1, from coordinate 37,708,545 downwards.
ATATAAATAGATTATTTAGTTAGTTTTGAGAGATTAATTGTATTAAAAATTCACATGAAAGAATGTATTTCAGTTTTCATTTACATTAATCGAAATTTAATGTTTTTCATTTGGTCAACACGATTGTATCCAATTGTAATGGGGAATTCCCAAATTCTGAAATAAATATACATGAAATTAATAAATACACTTGGATGACCAGTTTTGATCGGCAAGCGATCATCATCAGATCCATTACACTTATGATATTAAATCTATATGTCAAAAGAATGTTCTCGACTGAGAAACATGTTGTTATGGTCCTTTGTGCTAGAATATTCAACAAATTATGTAGAATGGTCCGATTAAGCTCAAATATTAACAGTGTTTCGCCCCAGTGTACCATTGGGCTCTTCAGTTGGTATGGTGCACCTCACCAAGACGCTGTATGTCTACAAGTATGGGTGATAGTATTTACAATAAGTACACTCATTTTGTTGCAGTAGTAGTTAAACTAACACAGTTAAACTCGCATATTAGACCCTCCCTCCTTTTTTTAGTTAGGAAACAAACATTTTTTTTGCCTCGCATATTGGGCCCATTATTAACGAAATACGGGTAACTTGCGATGCGCGATTACCACAGAGTTCCTGCATTACCGTAAATATCAGGAGTTTACCAATTGCTGTTACGATACTTTGTGTCAGTACAAGAATATGCGTTTTTTCCTACCTGCGGAAATAACCCGGAAATCCCTGCCCCAAAGCTGCATTCTTAGCCAGACAGTCACATTCAGCCATCCCTTTTGTCATTGGCAATACGCTTATCAGGCAGTGGTCGTTCAGTCAAATTATAGTATCCTGGTATATTCAGGGAATAGAATATCCCTAACGGTATTTTCCATTTATTTTAGACACAGTGAACTCAAAATTAGACCTACCCTACCACGCACGTATACTAGTACTTGCTGCGATCGCGGGAGATTTATATCAGACTATGGTCCATAATTGTATCTTTTAGACCTGACTAATACATTTTCTGTTTTGAAATCTAGTTTCGAGGTTGTTGGCATGTATAGTTATTTAATGGATATCTTGATATGCTATTAATTTTTGAGACATGCACATATAAGACCTCCTCAATTTTGAGCATTAATAAATGGATAAAAAACTGGTCTTATATACGAGTAAATACGGTATATGTGATATCTCAAGATTATCTGGATGGTTTTCCATTGATTTAAATTGATATGTGATATCTTGTAAAGATACTGAAAGTGGTGATTGGCCTTCAAATTTTTATGATTATGTTATTGTTGTTAAATGGTCAGGTTAGAGGGGATTGATTGTACATAGCTGTTTGAGTGGTGCAAGCAGTTCTCTTGTCACTGCCTGCACTGTGTGCGCGTATCTCTTATCTTCCTAGGCTCCCTTCGCCGTAATTCCTAACTGTCTGTGTTCATCGAATAATGTAATATGTGTGCTGCCAAGTTTAGAGCCTTGTAATGTGGTGTATGTTGCCGTATACTGGACATCTTCAACTATTAAAGGCCAGTTTTCATTCTCGCCATGCGTAAGCTAGCCCTAGAAGCGCTGTCCGGTCTAATGAGAATGTCCCAGAGCCTTTAATACTGTCGTTACTGCTGGCCTTGGTTTATTGAAAATATGGTACAATGTACATTTTTGATCCAATAACATGTTACCCTTATTGATCCCTTGGCTACAACGTTATGTTTCTTTTCATTTTCAACTGGGGAAGTTTTCTAGTAGTGTAAAGAAGGGGGAATTCTCCATGAATGTGTGTTAGTTTAAATTCTTAGAGAGTTGTTTATTTTAGCTAAGTGTATCTCGATTGCTGCCTTTTGGTTCGTCATGAATGATTTTTAAGTCGGTTTCAATGTTAGTGAAGCTGTGTCCCGCGTGGAACATGTGTTTGCATACGGCCGATATCTCATTACAGTGTTCGTTCTGTGCTTGACAGCTTGTGTTTTTGCCACGTTATAGAATATACCCCTGAGTTTGAATACGGGTCTTGTTTATTTAAATTACTGGTGTGCAGATGCTCTCTGGTTGTATCGTTTGTTGGGAATGCTATTTTGTATGTATTAAGGTTCACATTTTGCTCACTATTGTCTGTCTTTTGAATTGTTTTATTTTTGTGCCTGGCTACAATTTGATCTATTTTGCAGGGTGGAAAATTATTTTCTTTAGCTATTTGCTTGATTATTCTGATTTCCTTGTTATAATCATCTTTTGACATGGGTATACAGAGTCTGTCCTGAAAGTAGTCAGACCGGATTTTTCCCGTGCAGACGGACAGACTGCCCACTGCTTCTCCGGACGGGGGTGGAAGAAAGGCCTGGAGCCAGCCACACAGTTGGTTCACAGCTGTAGTGGAGAGTAAATCGCTCGTCTCCATAACCTCTGCAAGTGCACTTGTCACGCTGCGTCATGGTTCGTCTGTTGAAACAGAGCGCTACGCCATCAAATTTTGTGTTAGGCTCAGCAAGAAAGAGACTCGCGATATCATCAAGACGGCTTACGGTGATAACGTCAAGGGCAGATTGAGTGTTTTTGACTGGCACAAGCTGTTTCGGGAGGGGAGAGAGGAAGTTGAAGACGACGCACGTTCAGGATGACCTTCGAGCACCAAAAGGGATGAAAATGTGGCAAGAGTGAAGAATTTTTGGACAATGACCGCAGAGTAAGGTTTTTACGTGGAGGTCGTTAAACGATTAAGAAAACGCATTGTCCGTGTCCGCCCAGCGATCACCAACTCCTGGCGGCTCCATCAGACCACACAGCCCTCCACCTGGCCCAATGCAACATCGCAACCCTGCCTCAGCCACCCTACAGTCCCGACATTGCCCTCTTCCTTCACCTCAAAACCACCCTAAAAGGACATCGTCACGGCTCCGTGGAAGCGTTGCAACAGACCGTGACGAGGGAGCTTGACAGCTTTCCGGTTGCCACCTTCCAGAAAGCGTATGAGGGTTGGAAATCCCGCTGACAGCAGTGTGTGGGTGCAGAAGGGTCCTACTTTGAGAATATTGAGCATATGTATCATTTCTGTCAATAATTCTTTTTAAATTGACTCAGTCTCACTACTTTCAGGACAAACCCTGTATGTACCATTGAATTGAAGCCCGCTAATTTGTGCGTACTGGGATGGTTGGACTGATTGTTAATTGCATGTGATGTAGGTTTTCAAAAGTATGATAGTTCATTATCTTTACATTTAATGGTTATGTCAAGATAGTTTATTTTCTCATAGGTTTCAGGTTCCTTAGTGAATTTAAAGGAGTGGTGTAGGCTATTGATGGCTTGGAGTATTACTTCTTCATTTGTTAATTCAGTGTTGTTGATACAAATTAGCCTACATCATCCACTGTGCTATTCCCTTTGCAGAGTTCTTTTCTAGGAACTCATTTTCCAGTGAGTTAATGAAAATATCGAGAATTAGCCCACTTAACGGTGACCCCATGGCTAAGCCCTCTGTTTGCGTGTATATTTTATTGTTGAATTGAAACACGTTTTGGTTGAGAATGACCCTCAGTAATTTCGCGATCTCCTCAGTTTCTTTTGTCGAGTTGTTTGCCTTTTGATTGTTTTCATGTATTTGTTATATCGAAGGATGCTGCCTGGCATCGGGAGAGCGTGGGTTCGAACCCCGTCCTGAAAGCGGTTTTCGTGGTTTCCCATTTTTATCACCAGTTAAATGCCGGGACGATTCCTTTCAATAGGTCTACGGCCGATTTCCTTCCAATATCCCTTCCTTGACCCGTCCTGAAAAGAAAAGTTCATGGCCATTGGCTGCATTAATAAAATTAATTTGTAGAATGTTTAATGCAGTTACTAGTTCTGTTGTGTTCTTAACTGCATTGTTTTTGTTGATAGGCAGCTTTTTAAAATTTTCAGTAATTCCTTACTTATTTTGTAATTTGCCATTCCTGCAATTAACTGTTGGTCTTATTGGGCATTCCTTTTTGTGTATTTTTGGTAGTCCTGTTAGGGATGGCACTTTCGGGTTCATGTTGATTGAGTTGATTTTTCGGCTTTGGTTAATACATATTCTCTTTTGTTTAATGCACTTATTATTTGTTTTTGGAATTTGATGGTTGGGTCTTTTGATTCCATTGTTGTTCAGAAATTCTATTATTTTGTCAATTTATTCCTTTTTGTGTAGGATTACTGTGGTGTTACCCTTATCTGCTTTTGTAATGACTAAGTCCTTTTCTTTTTTGTTTCAATAACATTGAAAACATTCCAAAAACAAATAACATGTACATTATTTTTTAGGATTAGGAAACCACCCATTACAATTGGGTACATTCGTGTTGACCCACATTACATTTAGAATACTAAGGCTACACTGAAAATTGGCTTCCAACATGATAAAATGTTGGCATTTTAGATCCCAATTCTAGTGAAATCCAGTGCCATCTTTCACATTCCGAGGATGAGGAGCTAGATGACGTGATCGGCGAAGAGCTACCGTTATCTCCTAAACGGCGAAAGAAATCGTCAACATGAGTACCTTGTACATCTTTCACATGATGATGGTTCATGTACACAACTAATACATCTTTCTGTACATAATTTATATCGTTATCGTTTACGTAAACATCTTATGTAAATGTATCTTATGTATACATCTTTTGTCACTTACAATGAAACATTATTCATAATAATGTCTTCTTATATTTTGAAACCACATAACATCATTTTGGAGTGGCTGCTCTTGAGTTGTCAAGACCGAGTGGGGGAACCGTGCCAACCCGGATTTGCTCCTTTGCCACTTCGAAAATTGCACGATTGAAAAAGAAAATTACATGAGACATGAGAGATGGTATAAATGGCCCAACTCAAGAAATCGATTACGGCTAAACAGCTGGGCCGATTTTGGCAAACTAAAAACCATTCGACGCAGAATTTAATGCTCTTAAAACTCTTTGAATACAATTTTCTATAGGATGCGTTGTGAGGAGTTTTAAGCGAAAACTGAACAATCAACTTTTTAAACAACTTTGCAAAAATGGTCCAAATTCAGAAATCGATTGCGGCTAAACGACTGGGCTGATTTAGACGGACTAAACACCATTCAACGCAGAATGTAATGTTCTTTAAAAATGTTATGAGGAAACTTTTCTGTAGAATGCGTAGTTTAGAAGTTACAAGCAAAAAACCGAAAAAAGTGTGAAAATTTCGCGTTTTTTTTTGACTCCCAAAAATTAAGCAGAAGTCAGAATCCGTCGCAAACTCACAGGACTCTTATTTGGGACCCCCAAACGGTATTAAAACACATTCCAGCTTTGGATGATTTTTCGGGAAGCACAGCCTTTTTTTGATCTAATTTGCCTGGGCTATGATAAAATGATGGCATTTTAGATCCCAATTCTAGTGAAATCCAGTGCCATAATGCACACATTAATACAGACATTTCATAACCCAGGTTATTTCCTGCTTTATAATGTTGCTTTAGCTTGCCACGGTGGGTGAGTGGTTATCGTGTTGGATTACTAACCCCAAGCTTGCAGGTTCGCTCCTGGCCGTGGTAAGTGATTTTTGAAAGGCGGAAAAAATGACGACACGCACGTCATACGATGTTGGCATGTTAAAGAACCCATTTGAATTCAGGAGGCCGTGTTCATAATGGCAAAATTAATCTCGGGATTTTCCGCCAACACAAAGTTCCTCATTTCTCTACTAGAAAGAGCTATAAAGTCAAGGAGCTTAGATATCTAACCTCCTTGACTTTCAAAGTGATTCAAGGAACAACAACGAAATTTGACATGCAAGCTGCCCTCTGGGTGGCAAATAACAAAACTTGCACCCAGCACCCGAGGCCATACGATATTGTTATTATTATTATTATTATTATTAATATAATGGACAGTGGCGGATAGTACCAAATGAAGTGGTATACAGAGAACTGGAGCCCATCACTGATACTATTCGGAAAAAACGGCTTTCTTTCTTTAGTCACATCATGAGGACACCAGAAACCAGGTTATCTAGAAAAATTGTAGTGAAACATTGGAATGTGAAACAACAAGTAGGATGGATTAAGGAAATTGGAGAAGATATGAAAGAATTGGAAATAACCTTGGATGACTTGCAAAACAAAACAACAAAATTAAAAAAACTGAGAGATATAAAAATAAGATTTCAAGCTAAAATAGACAAACGTAATACAGTAAAAAGGGTATTTACAGATGAGGAACGCCTGAGATCAGAGCGAATGAAGAGCTACTGGGCGACTCGGAAAGGAAACTTACTGAAGAAGAGGACCAAGAAATGATTGACTGAAGTGGTCCAATGAGGCCGTAAAAGCAGAAGAAGAAGAATGTTGCTTTCATCCTGTCTTTTTATTTTGAATTTTAAAAATATTAGAAGCTAATTTTTGTATGTACAGTATAAGGGAATTGACTGAAGTATATTTTTTGCATGGCAGGTATGCTGACATCATAGTTCACCGTTTGCTGGCTGTGTGTATTGCAGCTGACTCAACATATGCAGACCTATTGGATAAACGCAAGAGTCATGGTTTGTGTCACAATCTGAACTATAGGAACCGCATGGCTCAGTATGCAGGGCGAGCTTCAGTTGCACTTCACACTCATGTGAGTAATCTTCTTTAAACAATTCTATTTCTTTCATTACAGGACTTGTGTTTGGTGTGATATTGAACCCTAGAACTGCGGACTGTCTTTCAGGTAGACAGTCTCTGCCCTTAAAAAAATAAGAAATAAAAACTGTTGCGAACCTTAGAAATAACGATCCCATCAACAAACCGTGTTTCTCCCCCAACTAATCTATGAAGGTGTAGCTACTGTTGCTGTGATTCAATAAGCCCTAAACTACTGTAGAATTGTAAACTAATATTCAGCAATGAACTACTCTGCTTTTTTTGTTAAGTAGATTTCATAAGAAATACCTATTGCAATGAGTACCGGTACCATGTTTCGACTTCCGGAAAATTTGGACATATTTTTTGTGTTTCACACCCCCTAGATCCCAAAACCACCGTTGGTTCAAAAGTTTATATATAATTTATATAAGGTGCATTCAGAAAGTAATGAGCCAGAGGCTGGAATGCGCAAACTGGTGACTACATCCGCTAATCGTGGCGTGTGTAACAAGGTGTGGTTCCGACCAGAGCGTGGAAGGTCACAGCCCGAGGGCACGTCACGTGACGATACAAAGCGAGCAGCAGCATGCATCAATTGTCCAACGCTGCCAGTCGCATTGCAAACAGTGATATGGACGCGTCAAACGAAGAGCAAAGAGGTGTTGTTCGGTTTCTGACAGCGGAAGGAGTAGGGGGAACGGACATTCATCGCCGAATGTCACAAGTGTACGGCGAACACTGCATATCCCTTGTAAGGGTCAAGGCGTGGCACAAGCGCTTCAGGGAAGGATGGGTGTCGTTAGCCGATGATGCCCGGTCTGGGGCACCCCCCTGCATTACCGATGACAACGTCCAGCTGGTTGATGCACTCATTGCCCAGGACCGCCGAGTGACAGTGAACGCCATAGCCGCTGTGGTCGCTCCACGATAATGCACGACCTCATACGGACAACACAGTCGCGGCACTCCTGCTAAAATTCAAATGGGAGGTTCTCGGCCACCCCGCATACAGTCCAGACCTCTCTCCCTGTGATTACACCATGTTTGGTTCCCTGAAAAGGGCTTTGCGGGGCCAACGATTCACCTCGGACGCCGACGTCCAGCTGTACGTGTGGAACTGGTTCACATCGCAGCCCAGGGAATTTTATGAGACAGCCATTCACCGCCTCGTGTCACAGTGGGACAAGTGCCTCAACAGCCAGGGCCAATACTTCTAACATACAGGTACTGGTTTCTGTAACTATGCCTCCGGCTCGTTACTTTTTGAACGCACCTTATATATATATATATATTACTTTTTTGTGGACACGATAATTACTGCCATTTTCCACCAATCACTATCAAATTTATACATAAAATATTACCTTATAAAATCTTGGTCGAATTTGTTAATGGGCAAAATCGAACCAACGGGGCGGAAATGGGGGGGGGGGGGGGGGGGCTTTTTTCGAAAAATTGAAATATCCCTATAACTCTCTTAATATGTAAAAAATCTAATCCTTTCAGACTTCATACTATTCTTTGGATAAGAGCCAAAAACTTATCTCCGTAAATCTACCTTGGTTTTTTTTTTAAGTTTGAGGCTCTAAAGCTTGAAATAACATGGCAATGTAGGCCTAACGCTACATTAAAAGAACAGACGATTTTTATTCATTATTTCTAATTGAAATACAAAAATGGTTGAATTATAGTATTGTACTGTGATTGTGTTTTAATATAGCAATTGGCTTCATCAAAGTCCACACCATTTAATTTGTGGATTATCTATAGTTTTTGGTTATCCATTGCTTTTGTTCTCCCAATCAAGAGTCTACTGTATATGGATGTGTTACAATGTTGGAGGATGGTGATTTGAAGTTCATCTCTCATTTATTTTCACTGTTGTGATCCCCTGGTTCGTGGCATGTGACACAGATCAGAAACATCGCTGGTGTCGAGTTGGGTTCAATATCTTACCTTAGAGTTTTTTAAAAAGCTCTGCCTAGTTAATACTTGAATGGATTGATCTGTCATCTGTTGATGCTGTGATAATGTGTGTCATTCAACAGATGTTTTTCCGTGAGAGGATACAAGATGAAGATGGGTATGTTCTGTATGTTCGGAAGAATGCTCTACAAATCCTCATTCCCAAATATGGTCTTGAAGGAACCCTGTACATTGCACCACGCAAGGGAGAACAACCAGCTGCCCACTTCGTGTATGACGAGGAAGTAAGTTTGATGAGATCTACATAACTTTTAGTTAGGCTTACTACTCAATAAGAATACCAGTGACCATTAACCCCCTTAGGGCCAAGAGTGCCAGACTGATTTAGAGGATTTTGCAGGTTCACACTCTCAGGGCTATATAATTCACAATAACCAACACAATGGCTTGAAATTTTCCCTAAATGCTAACTAGAGAACTCACTTACTTCTGAACTACACTTTAACATTATCATGCTCATGTTTATTCAAAATAAAAATACTTTTGGAACATTTTCAAAACACGAAAAATATAATATACTGAAATAAAACAAAATATAATTAGAAATTCAACTCACAGATCAGTAATGTTTACTTCTCTGTAATCTCCCATTCCGATGAATAAACACGTAACATATCACTTTAGTATGTACAATAGTTTGGGAGTTATCTTCACTAAACATAAACACAACACACAGAAAACATATTTACAAAAAATATAGGCTTCAGGATTTACCCCTAACCTCCCAGGTGAGGGTTGGTATTTTGCATCTTGTCCTACCTGAACTTCACGGAAATCATGAAACTGCTGGATATTGTTGTCGTTATCACTACTACTGTCATTCTGAAGGTCATTATCACTGTAACTATCGCTGTTTACCTTAGGCCTAAAATCACGCGGTCGGATGTTTACATCAATCCCGCCGCTATCACTTTCACTTTCCACTTTCTCATCTATTGGAGGATTAAATTCCTCATCCGAGTAATCATCATCCTCCTCTTCACTCAAATTATTTACGTACATAGCCTGATCATCGCCGTCAACAAACAAACTTATTTCTCCCGCTCGACGCCATTTTACTCAATGTGTCATAGATGTTACACGGCGCGGATGAACACAGATTTCTAAAATTCACTGAACCGGAAATAGGAAAGTTACGCGTCATCTAGCGACGTTGTTAAAAACTACTATCCTTTCTCTGTGGAATCAACGCGTATGGTGCCGCCTCCTGGCAAATCCAACAGTACTAAATACGTATAAAAGATATATCGTTGTCTGGCACTCTAAGGGTTAAGTTCAATCTCCTTTAATATTTTTTGTCTGATCAGAGTTTTAATACAACTCACGAGTAATGCGGTTCATAGGAGACAATATTAGGGTGACCACATGTCTTGTTTTTAATGGGATTGTCTCTTCTTCCAGTAGCTGGTCCTGTTGTCCTGATAAAATTTCAATGGTGGCATGTTTTATAAATAATAGTTACTGCGTAACTCTTTGCAAACAATGGAAAATAACTTCATATGTTTTGATAAAGATTGGTAACAAAATTCGTTCAATAGGTACTATGTCCCTTTTCCTTTTTACAAGCAACGTTTGCTGCTGGCTTATTTGTTAAGAAGTTTACATGTAGAAGAACAAAGTGTGAAGCCATTGTGAATGACCTGACTGCATTTGTCTTAAAACAAAATTGTGAGTTACTTGTAAAAATCAAAATACACTATGCTTCAGTGTTGTATTACTGTACATACCAAATGAAGTGATTTAGAATGCTTGAGTTTCCCTACGATATCCATCTTCGAGAAATGCAATTGAGAAGCTAAGTAGTTTCTTCCTTGACGGATAACTGCAACAAAAACTTTTGTTTTTATTCATTTTCTTTATTAAAGTTGGGAGTAATTGTGAACATCTTTAGAACAGGTTGTGATGCCTCGACTGCACACAAACATTTTACATATTTTACCTGGCCTATGTCCCATTTTTCATTTTCAAAATCTGTCCACCCTAGACTATATTTCATGGCCACCTGTTAGGAGTCAGATATCTTGGCCTCAGCAATCCTAGAAGTTGTTTTCCATGGTTTCACACTTCTACTCCAGGCAAATGCCAAAGTGGATGCCCATCTCCTTTCCAATCCTAGTCATAATTACAATTAATTCTTACTATAGACGTCACAATAAAACAGGTTATAAATTTATATACTCGCTCAACAGCATGGGATTGATATCCCAGGCGGCTTCGGGGGCGTAGTTGGTAGCATGCTGAGCTTCTATGCCCAAGATCGTGGGTTCAAATCCGGCCAAAGTCGTCTGATTTTTTAAGAGCATTAAAAATCCCTCAGTATGCCTTCCTTCGGAGGAGAAGTAAAGCCGGCGGTCCCATGTCATAGATCTATGGCTTGATAAAGATCTTTCCACTAATTACACCTGTGTGAAGCTAAATTGTATAGGTTAAGAATGTAAACAACGCTCTTAGGTTCCTACGTTCATTGCCAAGAGCCGACTGTGGTGGCGTCTGGTAGCTAAGTTCTGAACTAGTAGTCGTTGACGGTGGTGTTTGGCAGCAAAAGTAGGAACTATTTGGAAAATTCAAAAGTCTGCACTCCTTACTTGAATTAAAAAACAGATACAGGGTGTCGAGCGATACGGGAAATACGGGAATTTTAGTGACCCGGGAAAAATACGGGAATTATACGGGAAATTCGCACTTGATACGGGAAATCTTGAAAAGTCTCATAATGCCCGACTTCTTAGCCCCCGAACGCTCGGTAGAGTCCTCCCGCTCAATCTTCTATTTCGCCTGAAGACCGCGCCGCCACCCGTAATTTGCGCCACCGATAGAGCGCTAAGCGGATGAGAACCCAGCCAACGTCGAATGCATACTTAGCCTGGCCAACCGCCGGCCGTACACTATCCGCGCGGGGCTACTCGCGCCGCGCTCGTTGCTGACAATGACATACAGGAATCAGTCCGCATTGTTATTCACAGAGGAGACCTGGGTTTCTCGACAAGAGCAGCCCTTAATGAAGCTAACAGATCAAGATATTAGAAAATTCCAGACGCGGATGTGCAGCAATTTCGCACCAACTGCCGAAAATTGTACATTCGTATCCTATGGCTGAAAAAATCAAAGAGTGGTCAACTCTTGCTCACGAGAGACCCGTGCTATTTCCTGCCTAGACACTATAGGGGTCGCTGAGACTCCTAAGTTGGAAGAAGTTACGATCGTCATTGCCCTGGAAATTCTTTGTAATCAGAAGAATTTGCTTTCTGGCGCAATGGCTACGCTGACGTATAATCTTGGCGAAGTGTATTTTTTTTCACGGAGCAACTTAACACCGTAGTAGGCACGCAGCTTTTTGTATTTAGTTTTCTGGCATCTTGTTTTAAATTATTGACTAACATATTTCTAAATGCAGACAATCCATACCTCCATTAGGATTCGAGTTCCATAATTCATGCAAAATGAGGTCCGTTCGTTTGTGAAATTGGGGTCATAACCCCCCTACCCTTTCAGTGATTACCGTATGGTACTTTACGTAGACTAGGGTGAAGATGTAAATGAGAATTTGAAAAATATGTTGCCAGTGGTTTGGTTTATTAACTTGCGGTAATATCATCCATAGGTAATGAAAACTGGGCATGGTTGGATTTTAAGGTAGAGCCGCATGTGCTATTCAAATCGCTTTCTTGCAATACCTGAAATATGTATAGAATTATAAAATGATTATTGGTTAAATAAGTGTTAATAGATAGGCTATTATAATTATAATGATTAAATAAATATTAAAGAAGAAACGATGCGTTGTTAGTAAATATTAGGCCTACCGGTACGGCGAATAGCCTACAACTCGTAGCTTAAGTCACAATTTAGCATTTAAACAGGCCACGTTAATGCATAATATGCCAATATAACAACTGGATAGCAAATTATAATAATATTCTCACATATAACATATATAATTTGCACCAACTTAATTATTGTAGTCTAAGATATGTTAGACCAATGCCGTTTGAAATGTGCAAATCGCACACTTTGTAGGCAAGCTGTTTGTTAGGGTCGTCTCTGATGCGAAGTTCTACTAATTACTCTTTTTGGAGACACTTGTCTTTGGAATATTCATGAAAGGCCAACCCTTTAGTTATTATTTCATAAGTTGAACGCCTAAAAACAAAACCACAATCCGAAATAATAACGAAGATAATCACGAACGAACGTTTCACTACCAATGAAAATCAAATGGAGATTCGCGGACCGGAAGTTCGTTATGCATAAGCTTCGATGCCATTTTATCTCGTGGAAGCTCTATAATGTTACGGTACCATACAATTGAATCACTTCCAGTAAATATTTATTACTAGCGGACCCGTGCGAGAAATCTCGCATGTTCATAAACCACACTTTCTCCAATAGATTTATAATGAGACACTTAAGGAGAAAGGTTATGTTTTTATTTCAACCAAATGATTATAGAACACTATTAACATTTCAGGATAAAGGAAAGACCTCAGAATGTTAATATGACATGAAACATGCGTCTCAGTGGCCCGTGGACAGGAAGTATGGAGCGTATTATCCTACATCAACGGTGATTGCAAATCGCACACTTCGTACAATTTTTTTTAAAGTCCTTTTTTAAAGAAATTATAGATATTTATGAAATTATAGTGCAATAAGTCACTGCTAATGTCTGTTCTCTTTCATTTGAATGCTCATTTGTCACGATCGGTCGCTTGTGAGCGCCGCAGGAGGGATGCATACTACTGAAATAATATATATGAAGATGTGACACTCCTATTCTCTACTCTCTCAACCCTCCTCAGTAGTGATGGGCTGCGAGTGGACTCGCGAAGAATCGAGTCTGGAACCGTAAAACTCGAGATACTCGAGTCCGGAATCGAGGCCGAGGACGCTGTCAGTGTTATCCGTGAGCCATATATGGGAACTACACGATATATAGTAATGTCGGTACGCCTTGGCCAAGTATTATTAGTTTCCCATCAATGCACAGTGATACAATAGGATATTCAAAATTGGAAACCGGCAAGAAGTGGACTGATGACAGAAAGAAAGAACGCAATACAGTAAAGAGAAATTTCCTTCAACGTGATAATTTGCTAAGCAATAGTATATATCGCTGTTGATAACGCCATTAGTCTTATCGATATCTCTGGTTGAGTGGTTAACGGTGCTAACTTTCACGCAGCGTGCTGGGGTTCGATTCCCGGCGAGGAGGTTTTTTTAAACTTTATTTTTTAAATTACATTTCTTTCTTTATCATTACCTAGTCGTTATAATATGAAGCATAGTGTGCATTTTGCAAACGATTTCTCTTGTAAATCACTAGTAGAAAAGTCGTTTGCAAGTTTAGCGAGTGTTGGGAGTTTGGCCGCATTCTGTCCTATATCGTAAGTACGGATCGTGACGTCACCGTGGAGACTCGAGTCCTTCGCACGGGTTACTCGTTCAGACTCGGAACTGCTAGACTCGACTCTCGCGAGTCCAAGCGTCACTCGCGCACATCACTTCTCCTCAGTAAAACAGTCATTTATATCAGCTCTCCTCAGGTAAACGGTATTTTATTTGTGTTCGTAGCATCCCATCCCATCTGCGGGCGCGCGCTTTGCTCACGCTACGGGTTAGGCCTAAATATCGCCATCACCCGTGAGCTGCGAAAGTGTCTCCAAAAATGCAGTTACACTTACGCCAGACAATTTTGATTCGCGCTTTAAGATTCATTTTTCAGCCATTCGGTATGCGAACTCTAGTCTTAGAGGGTTCTAAAATATACGGGAATTTGTTGGATTTTCGTACGGGAAATACGGGAATTATACGGGAATTTGAAAAAAAGCCATCGCTCGACACCCTGAGATAACACACACTAATACAGTCATCACAATTAACACCGGTTATCAGACAGATTCTACACACACCCAAAGTACACGGGGCTACATGACCGCGTTGTCGCAACCCCTAAACTGAGGAACCAACCATTGATATCCCAAGCCTCTAAATGAAACAATATTCAGTTACCTAGTGTATCTGCAAAAAGAATGAAACTTGTAAATTACATTGAAAATCATCAGCAATCCACAAGAAGTGGAAAAGGGAACTGCCCTGATAAAAAGGTTCATTTCAAGTGTGAGTGCTAGGTTAATTTTTGCTGCATGTGTTACATCATCTTCAGTCTTGCCTTCGGTGCTGTTTTGGTTATTCTAATGTGTAATTAAATGGTATTCTAATTTGCTTCTAGCATTTACTGTATATTTATGTTATGTACAGGTAGAGGAAATTCAGGAGCAACTGAAGGCTTCGGAAGAAACAGTGGGAGAGTATGGATGGAAGTTCAACATCAGTAAATGTGAGATCCTGTTAACGACCAGGAAAAGGGACAGACCAATGAGTGGGATAACACATGGAGGTGGACCGCTGAAGAAGGTGGAAAGTTTCAAGTGCTTGGGAAGTATAGTGGAGGAAAATGGGAGAAATGACAGAGAGATTACGGAACGTGGCAGACAGGCAGAAGCATTAGGAGCTTAGTGTGGAATAAAGATGTCCCACAAAAATGCAAGGAAGTGTTATACAGAAGCTACTATATCCCGATACTGACCTATGCTTCAGAAACTTGGATAATGAAGAAAAGAGACATAAGCAGAATACAGGCAAGTGAAATGAAGTTCCTGCGAAGTAGGATCGGAGTAACAAGAAGAGACAGGGTGAGGAATGAAAATGTCAGGGAAATAGGGAAAGAGGAGCCCTTGCAGGGTAGGATTGAGACATCAAGACTGAGGTGGTATGGACACTTAAAGAGAATGGATGAGAAGATTCCCAAGAGGATACATGAGATGCAGATGCAGAAGAAACGACCAAGGGGAAGACCAAGAGATAGATGGCTGAAAGGAGTGGAGGAATGTGTCAAGAAGAGAGGTGAGGACTGGACCAGTGACAGCGGAGAGGTGGTGGGAAGAAAGGACTAAGTGGCGAGGCTTATGTTCCAAACAGACCCAGCCTGGGGCTGGAAACTGTACGAGATGATGATGACAGGTAGAGAAAATATTAATAATAATAAAAAAAAACTTCCTGTATTACGGGCTGTTAACAATGGGCAAAGTGTACAAGAAACAAAAGTGACATATGCAAAAGCTACAAAGTTGAAATAGATAACTTGGAGTTATCATGCTAATTGAAGTTGGGTTAGTGTTCAAAAAACAGGAGTCTCCTATGAAACAATCTCCTCTTTCTGGGGTAAACAACCTTAATGTTGTGCATCTCAAGACAAGAATCACCAACACCAATCTCCTAATTCCCTAAGTTGAACAGTTGACAGCTCTGTATTCTCTACTCTTGGAAAGATAATCACTGGTTAAGGAAACAGCTTGCAGTCGAACCTCATTTATACCTGGAGGTTCAGTACTGATGCTTAATACAGTGAGGCATTTGCCATAATGAAATAACAAATCCAAACGAAAAAATAAACATAAAATATTTCTGTCTGTTAGGTAGTCAGCCCGAAGGCTGGTTGGATCCTCAAAAAGTACCGCCGTTACGTTATGTGAGTAGATACCCACAAAAACCCAAGGCAGCACTATTTTGAGGCGTTCTAGGCAAGAAGAGTGAGGTAGTTTGCCATTGCTTTCCTCACTGAGTCAGAAGAGTAGTCCTAACCCTATGAGTTGAACCTTTCACAGCATTCACAGGCACTGTCTGTGCCCTGAATGCCATTACTAAGCCCCACCCATACCTCAGTAGCTTCCATATAATCACAGCCATGAGTGAGATTGAGACATCGGTGAAAAGCCACCTTTTACTCTAGCCTGTGCCAACTGACAAATGCAAAAGTACTGTATTCATCAAGAGATGGCGAACACGCCAAATAAATATTTATATAGTGTTAAAAAAACAAGATTAATTTTCTGAAAGTTTTGAGTGCTTTTTTTAGAAGAGCTTTCAATAATTTATTTGCAATTGGGGGTGTGTCTCCCGGTGGCAAATGGGGTATACATAACAAATAAACAATTATGCATAACAATTCAATAACAATTAAACTGGAGTGTTTACACAAATCGTCAGTCTTTTCTTAATCACACCTATATGTTTGGGGAAAGGCTCTAAGACGGCAGCAGGTAGAGAATTCCAGTTATCAATGGAACGGTTTACAAATGACTATTTACCATAATTTGTACGCTGTGGTCGGGCCTTAACTTTGAAAGAATGATCACTTATACTCATCATCAGTGATGGGGGTGAAAGGGTTGCATCAGAGGGATAGCCCAGGGTCAGGAACAATCTCGAGTCTCTGGGAGTAGCAAAGGATGCTAATAAGGGAAGTAACACTTGTTAAAGGTGGCTGATAATTTTGCCTGTCCCCTCCCCTCTTTTATTACAGCACAAGCTTCAGTAACATTTGACAAGTGCAAGCTCGGTATTGATATTGTTTAAATTGTTTTCTTATAGAACTAAATAAAAACTCAAATTATATAAAACTTAATTACTATAAATTATATTTTGAAATGTTCTAAACATAGAAATGTTAAAAAATCAGATCTGTTACGATGTTAATTTATGATAATTTTTTTAAAAACTTTAGAAATGTGATAAAATGTTTTTCTCACTATGGTAATATGCCATTCTTTTGGAATTTCATTTTGAATGCAGAGTTGTTTGCTCAATGATTGTCTCAAACAGTATGTCATCAATTGCTTTGTGTTGTAGTGGCGTTGGTGATTATTGTTTTATAAATTCGTTCAGTTTCGTTTCATAAATTGTGGTGCTGCAATGTTAACAATCAGGACCTGTAATTAAATTGGCCCTGTTACTTTGTATTGTTACTTGACATTTGGTTTTTATTTATTGTGATGTTTACAGGAGCAGACTCAGACATGTGGTGACGTTGTGTTTCGGCCGTTTGACCCCGTGGTAGTACAGCTCAGTCTGGACAGAAGCAACCTGCAACATGAGAAGCTGGTGCTGAAATTAGTCAGCCCAAATGTAAGTTTGCAGCAATATACGGCATGGTAACAGAATAATGTCGACTTTTGTAGCATTTTCAGTTGGTCAACACGATTGTGCCCAATGAATGGGAAAAGATACATAATGCTCACAATTAAATGGGGCAAAAAGTCAATATAGGCAAGAATGGCTTCAAATCTCTACAGAATGTCGCACAGAGGCTGAACTCGAAAACATTCCTGCAATTGCTTATTTTACCAAAATGATGCTTCGCTGTTACTTCTGTATATTATTATTATTAACTTTATTGGACCACTTGAGTCTTCCATGTACACTTTTTCTTTGAAGGTTGTATTGTTTGATTCTTCTTATCTGCCCAGTAGTTCTTCATTCGTTCTGATCGCAGTGTTCTTAATTCGTCGGAAATCTCTACAGGCTGTCTGTGCATCATTTCTGCTGAAAATTTGTGATTCTTAACCCTCTTAGTGCCAGCCGAAAAGGTAAAGGTGAAGTCTAAAAGTGCCAGGCTGTTTTAATGGAAAAATGTAGGCTTTCAGAAGAAAATATGTATATCCCCTGTTTTGAAAGATACGAAAGCGAAATTTAGTCAGAGAGTGCAAAACATAGCTATCTAAATTCAGGGAAATTTTCCGATCATTGTGAAACTTATTTCTTTCTTTATTAATTAATTAATTAAAATAATTTCTTCTGTAAAATAAAAATTAGAAAGTTTGATTATTCCTATTACCACATGCTTATAAATGGAGTAAAAATGAACACTGTAGAGCACACATACATAACAAAAGATCCAGGAAATGCAGTTTTTTAGTTTAAAAAATATCAGCAGGGGTGTAAAAAATCCAAAATTCTAAAATCTAGCATATTTCTAAAATACCTTACACCAACAATGGCATTGTTGATATAAATAAAATAAAAATAATTACAGTGAAAATAAATAAACAGAAGGGCCCCTGTAGTTTTATCTTTCACATTTGTGGTTGTGTAGCATGTGGAGGATTGTCCTGGTCAACATTCCTTTCTTCCCAGCCACTATTACTATCAACATCATTACCATCACTATCACTTGTTTGGTTATGTACGATCACATTCAGCGCAGGTAATTCATTGTCCGAAGCGGAATCGGCACTTGATTCGTCACACACAAGATTGCAATCACTGTCCACGAAGTCCAAGAGTTCACCACTTGACTCATCAATCATTAATTCTTCAATTTCTTCCTCTCTCAAACAATGCTTCCTTCCCTTGGACGCCATGCTTTTACGAGTCGGGCGTAAACAAGTCAAGGAACTTCAAATATCACTCGAGTATATCGATAGATAGAAAACAAAAGATGTTCGCCAGAAAATGGTAGCTGGAACTCTCTTTAATGGCCACGTCAAGTTTAGACGCCATTTTCGGTCTATAAGCCCCTCTAAGAATACAAAAACGAAGCGTCTCTCAGAGCGATGCTGGCAAGTTTCGTTCATTTTATGAGGATCGCTCACAGCGACTTTGGCACTAAGAGGGTTAAGAAGGGTGTATATACTATAGGAAAATTCATAAATAAAATGAGGTTGGGTAGGCTATATTCTTTATTTCAACTCTCAGAGGTAGAGTCGAAGTGTCAGTCACAAATACAACACCGTTGCTAATGCAGATTAGGGGCAGAACATAACGAGCTGACTACCTGATGTATGGCAAATATGGGCTGCTATGAACTTATAGAGACTATCCGGCATAAGCACGTTAAACTCGGGATGATATTTTTCCTAAACCTATAAGACGACCCCCATTTTTTAAATCCCAAAATTTGGGAAAAGAATCTCATCTTACATTCGGGTATATATGGTGCTTGTAATGCTCTTCCTATGATAAGCTGACCCTGAATCTAAGGTGACCCCTTGTTATGAAAAGCTTTCCTGAATATATTACAGTAGAACGTCGTTTATCCGGAAGTCAAACAACCGGAACGTCAATTATCCGGAGGAGAAAAAAGAAAAAAAGATTAAGCGGATGTACAAGAAGGAAGTTTTACGTCGTTTACTGTTGGCAGAAGATGAGGAGAGTGTGATATCTTTTTCAAAAAAGCCTACTCGTAAGGACTACTGTTACTTGATAGCTGATGGATGGAACACTTTAACACCACAGAATCTTCGAAATGCATTGAATAAATTGGTAGGATAACAGGAGACCGTTAAGACCACAGACACTGTTGATGAAGATTTGGATGCAGTGACAAATGAGTTATTCCCCCAAGTTGCTGGATTTTCCGTCTGTGATACAGAAGGCGCACAAGCTTGGTTGGAAAGTGAAGTGAATCGGGTTTTCAAATCTTAGATGATAATGGAATTGCTTCTCTAGTGCAGGAAGACGAAAAGGATGAAAGCATAGATGAGAAAGTTGAAGAAGGACCAAGTCATGGAGAAGCGTTTACTGCATGAGAAACTGCGCTATTGTAGTATGGTTGCACTATGAAATAAACACGTTCGATTATTCGGAAAAATCATTATCCGGAATACTTTCGGTCCCAATTAGTCTGCATAAACGACGTTCCACTGTATTTATTTTTATCAGTACCATATACAGGGTGTTTCAAAATTCCTATTACACACGCCTAGGGGTTGTAGACAGGACTTACAGTAGTAGATAACATTGCATGAGTAATTCACATCCATAAGTGTACAATTTTGATGACAAGGTCGAATCAAAACACAGAATTTGTTACAATAATTTGTGCAAAATGTTTACTGCATGTAATTTGTTAATTCAATACTTAGGTATAATGTTTGTATATATAAAAAAATGTAGAGCACAAAATATCAAAGAATATACTGATATACTCATGCTTCAAAGATCCTGTCTAGAATAATTTACAAGAGGATGGAAAGCCGGATAGAAATGGAGTTGGGTGAGGACCAGTTTGGTTTCAGGAGAAATGTAGGAACAAGGGAAGCTGTACTAAGTCTTAGGCTGATTTTGGAAGGTAGAATAAGGAAAGATAAGAGAACGTTCATGGCTTTTGTAGACTTAGAAAAGGCTTTTGATAACGTTGATTGGAGTAAATTGTTTGACATTTTGAAAATGATTGGAATAAAGTACAGGGATAGGAGGGTGATATACAATCTATACAGAAACCAGACAGCAGTCATTCGAGCTGAAGGACAGGAGCGAGAAGCTAGTATTCAGAAAGGTGTAAGGCAAGGCTGCAACTTATCACCCATACTTTTCAATCTTTACATTGAACAAGCAATGAAGGAAATTGTAGAAAAATTTAAAGTGGGAGTGAAGATTCAAGGAGAAATAATTTCAACTCTGAGATTTGCTGATGACATCGTCATCTTGGCCGACAAGCCTGAGGATTTGAATGAGTTTTTGAACGGTATGGACTCCGTTTTAAAAGAATACATGATGAAAATTAATAAATGTAACACAAAAATACTGGAATGCAGCCGAAATAAATCAGAATCCTCTATGGACATCAAATTGGCACGTGAAAATCTGAAGGAAGTAGGAGACTTATCTTACTTAGGAAGTAAAATAACCAGTGATGGACGAAGCAAAGAGGATATAAAAAGTAGGTTGGCTCAGGCAAGGAAAGCATTTCTACAGAAAAGGAATCTGTTGACATCGAACATAGATTTAGGTATTAGGAAGTCATTTTTGAAAGCCTTTGTCTGGAGTGTGGCGCTCTATGGAAGTGAAACTTGACTATTGGTGCAGCAGAAAAGAGGAGAATTGAAGCATTTGAAATGTGGTGTTACAGGAGAATGATGAAGATCAGATGGGTAGATAGGGTTACAAACGAAGAGGTATTAAGACGAGTGGGAGAGGAGAGATATTTCTGGCGACTGCTAATGAAGAGAAGAGATAGGTTAGTAGGACACATACTAAGACACCCAGGAATAGCAAGCTTAGTTATGGAAGGAAGGGTCGAAGACAAGAACTGTAGGGGTAGACCAAGGTTAGAATATGTTAAACAGATTGTCTCGGATGTAGGTTGTGGTAGCTATGTAGAGATGATACGATTAGCACAGGACAGGGAGGCATGGAGAGCTGCATCAAACCAGTCAAAAGTCTGAAGACTCAAACAACAACAACACATATTGATGCTAATAATATCATAATACCATAATCACCTGGATGATGGAGCCTGCACCTAAATGCACTACAAGAGCTGCTCAATGTGACGACACTGAACTTGGTAGCACACAATGTATCTGCGAAGGATGTTCTGATACACATGCTCATAATCTTCTGGTGTGCACTGAATCACTTCCACTGCAGCCAGAACTCGTACTAGGAGAACTTCCTACAGGAAGAAGTCAAGAGATGTTAAATCCTGCGTTCGTGGTGGCATGGAGTTGGTCCACATCGACCTACCTGTATTTTCTCTACTTGAATGTTTGTCCACCTCGTCATCACTGTAGCATTGAAATGGTACGTTTCTGGACATGGGTTCCTTATAAATGCCACCGGTAAAGAGAATTGTTCGTGAAAATTTCTCCATATTAGCCATACCCTATTCAAACAGCTGTTTGATTGCCAATATTCCAACCAGACAATTTGCACTCTTCAAAGCTCTCTCCCTTAGTCACCATTTGTTTTGAATTATCTGTAAAGATTTTAGTCGATCAAGACTGATGTGCGGCTGACTGTTCGACTTAAATGTCTTGTTGGCTAAATGCGACACAACTCTAACAGGCTGTATTCCACATTAAAGGCCTCCTGTGTCCCTGTATGGTGGGGTACCAAATATAGTTTATCCTAGGTGCAGGGCAACTACAGTGACACCCTGCGCTCAGATGGTTAAATCGTGAGTAAAGTCTATTAAAATGTTCAACTTCGCTTGGCCTCCATGTTCGTTCTGTACTATACAGGTTTTTGAAACTTACATGCAACATGGCGGCGATGCGAAATATAAATATTTAAATGGACGTTTCTCACGATTCAACCATCCGAGCGCAGTAAAACTTGGTATGGTATATGCTTATGCAAATTTTAATCCACTGGCATCTAATTTATTTCAATTGTTTTCATAACCACAAAATGGCAGCTGTGCAAAATTTTAAAATCTCGTTTTTATTTTTTGTGTTCTAATTATGCGATTGAAGTTTGAATAATACATCATCATCATCATCATCATCATCATCATCATCATCATCATTTCCCCTTATCCAGCTCCTGCCGGGTCGGGGTATTTATGGCACTTCTCCACTTTCCTCTTTCCTTCCACCATTCTTCTTCCACGATCTTGTCCCAGTCCAGATTTCTTTTTCTCACGCTGTTCTTCACTGAATCAATCCACCTTGTTCTAGGTCTTCCCCTTGCTCTCTTACCCTTGCACTTCGCCTCCAGCATCTGTCTTGGTATTCTATTTTCCTCCATCCTCTTTACATGTCCAAACCACCTTAGTTTATTCTTCTCAATTCTCTCATTTAGTTTTCCCATCCCAACTTCCTTCCTAACATCTTCATTCCTCACTCTGTCTTTCCTTGTCTTACCTATCATACTTCTTAGGAATTTCATTTCACTGGCTTGGATTCTACTCTCTTGCCTGCTCATCAGGGTTCAAGTCTCAGCTGCATACGTTAATATGGGTACATAGTACATTTTATCAGTGTTTAAGAAGGGGGACAAGAAGGTGTGTGATAACTATAGAGGGATCACCCTCATATCACAGATAGTAAAAATACTGGAAAGGATATTAGAAAGAAGAATGAGAAGAAAGGTGGAAGGAGAGTTGCAAGAGGAACAGTATGGCTTCAGGAGTGGAAGATCCACAGTGGACCCAATCTTTAGCTTGAGGCAGGTGATGGAAAAGAACTGGGAATATGGAGAGGATTTGATCATGACTTTCATAGATCTAGAAAAGGCATATGATAGTGTCCCCAGAGAGAAGGTATGGGAAACCATGGTTAAGAAGAGACTGGGAAGAGAAATGTTGGAAATGGTGCAAGCAATGTACAACAACTGTGTTAGCAGGGTACTGACCCCAGTTGGAAAGACAGATTGGTTTACGAACAAGACTGGACTAAGACAGGGGAGTGTGCTGTCACCTCTCTTGTTCATAATGGTGATGGATGAAATAGTAAAGGAAACAAAGGAAGCATATGGACATAAAGAAATGAAGTTACTGTTATTTGCAGATGATATTGTGGTCTGGGGAAGGAACACCGAAGAAGTGCAAAAACAACTAGATGCACTGAACGAAAATATTCAGAAGTATGGCCTGAAAATCAGTATAGAGAAAAGCAAGACCATGGTGATGACAAGAGGGGAAAGACAAGGAAAGGGCACTGTGAAAATTGGAAGTCAGAGTTTGGAAATTATGGACACGTTCAAATACCTAGGAAGTGAATTGATGCAAACTGGTAGGTTGGACATGGAGATTGGCAGGAGGGTACAGCAGAGCAATGCATTCTATCAAAGTGTAAGAAAACTTGTTTGGGATAAGGAAGTACCAAGGAAAAGCAAGGAGGTAATGTATAAAATGTACTATGTACCCATATTAACTTATGCAGCTGAGACTTGGACCCTGACAAGCAGGCAAGAGAGTAGAATCCAAGCCAGTGAAATGAAATTCCTAAGAAGTATGATAGGAAAGACAAGGAAAGACAGAGTGAGGAATGAAGATGTTAGGAAGGAAGTTGGGATGGGAAAACTAAATGAGAGAATTGAGAAGAATAAACTAAGGTGGTTTGGACATGTAAAGAGGATGGAGGAAAATAGAATACCAAGACAGATGCTGGAGGCGAAGTGCAAGGGTAAGAGACCAAGAGGAAGACCTAGAACAAGGTGGATGGATTCAGTGAAGAACGGCGTGAGAAAAAGAAATCTGGACTGGGACAAGATCGTGGAAGAAGAATGGTGGAAGGAAAGAGGAAAGTGGAGAAGTGCCATAAATACCCCGACCCGGCAGGAGCTGGATAAGGGGAAATGATGATGATGATGATGATGATGATGAGTACATTTTATACATTACCTCCTTGCTTTTCCTTGGTACTTCCTTACCCCAAACAAGTTTTCTTACACTTTGATAGAATGCATTGCTCTGCTGTACCCTCCTGCCAATCTCCATGTCCAACCTACCAGTTTGCATCAATTCACTTCCTAGGTATTTGAACGTGTCCACAATTTCCAAACTCTGACTTCCAATTTTCACAATGCCCTTTCCTTGTCTTTCCCCTCTTGTCATCACCATGGTCTTGCTTTTCTCTATACTGATTTTCAGGCCATACTTCTGAATATTTTCGTTCAGTGCATCTAGTTGTTTTTGCACTTCTTCCGTGTTCTTTCCCCAGACCACAATATCGTCTGCAAATAATAGTAACTTCATTTCTTTATGTCCATATGCTTCCTTTGTTTCCTTTACAATTTCATCCATTACCATTATGAATAAAAGAGGTGACAGCACACTCCCCTGTCTTAGTCCAGTCTTGTTCCTAAACCAATCTGTCTTTCCAACAGGGGTCAGAACCCTGCTAACACAGTTGTTGTACATTGCTTGCACCATTTCCAACATTTCTCTTCCCAGTCTCTTCTTAACCATGGTTTCCCATACCTTCTCTCTGGGGACACTATCATATGCCTTTTCTAGATCTATGAAAGTCATGATCAAATCCTCTCCATATTCCCAGTTCTTTTCCATCACCTGCCTCAAGCTAAAGATTGGGTCCACTGTGGATCTTCCACTCCTGAAGCCATACTGTTCCTCTTGCAACTCTCCTTCCACCTTTCTTCTCATTCTTCTTTCTAATATCCTTTCCAGTATTTTTACTATCTGTGATATGAGGGTGATCCCTCTATAGTTATCACACACTTTCTTGTCCCCTTTCTTAAACACTGGTATTATTAGCCCTTTCACCCAGTCTTCTGGTACACATTTCCGTTTCCACACACAATTGAACAGTCGATACAACCATTGAATACCAACAGGTCCAGCAGCCTTTATCATTTCTACACTGATCTCATCCACCCCTGTTGCTTTTCCCATCTTCATCTTCTGTACTGCTAATTCTACCTCCAGCATTGTTATATCATCTTCTGTTATAGAGTCGTCAGGCTGTGTCACTTCGATCTCACCAGTACAATTGCTCACGTTCAATAGCTTATCGAAATACTCCTTCCATCGTCCCTTTATCTCTTCCGGGTGTGTTAACAACTCTCCATCTTCCTTTTTCACCAGCTTTGTAGTAACCCTTTCTTTCCTCTTACTTCTTAGAAGCCCATACAGCATCCTTTTACTGCCACTTACATCTGTTTCCATTCTTTGTGTAAATTCTTCCCAACTTTTCTTCTTTTCTTCTCCTACCACTTTCTTACACCTCCGTTTGCTGTCGTGATACTTCCTTTTGCTTTCTTCTGTTTGATATCGGTTCCATTCTTTCCATGCAGACTTCTTTTCTTTCACTGCTTTCCTCACTTCCTCATTCCACCACGGTGTCTCCTTCTCTTTCACTCTTGTTGACGTCCTACCACAAGCACTCTCTGCTGCACCAGCAAATGCCTTTTTAAAGTGGGACCATTCCTCTTCTACATTTTCCACTTCAGTAACTGGGATTTGTTGCTTCAATCTCTCCAGAAAATCTTCCTGTACAGCTTTGTCTTTCAATTTCCATACTTTTATTTTACTTTCTCTGATCTCCTTTAGGTTTTCCAATTTTCCCCATCTAAATTTTGCCACCACAGTTCTATGGTCCCCATCAAATGCTTCTCCTGGTAAAGCTGTCACATCCATCAGCTTTCTGCGATTTGTCCTTTCCACCAGGAAGTAGTCAATTACTGATTTTGTTCTTCTATCACCCCACCCATATCTCGTAATTTTCCTGCTGTTTTTCTTCCGAAACCATGAATTACCCACTATCAGTCCAGTCCTTTCACAAAAGTTTACAAGTTCCTCTCCTTCCCGGTTCTTTTTCCCATATCCATATGGTCCAACGACTTCTTCCTTTCCTTGTCTCTCATTTCCGACTTGTGCATTCATATCTCCCATGATCACCACTTCTACATCTGAGATTACTCTTTCTACATCCTCCAGGAATACTTCAATATCTTCTTCTCTGTTTCCAGCCTGTGGTGCATACACTTGTATGAAGTCCATCACGTCATTCTTCATCTTCATTCTAATTTTCATTATTCTGTCACTCACACAATCGACCACTTCAACATACTCCTTCAGTTGTTTCGAGGTTATCAGTCCCACGCCATTTTTTGCCTCTTGGCCACCACTCCAGTATAATGTATATCCTTTCCTCAAATTCTTCCTTCCTTTACCTTTCCATTTCACTTCACTCAGCCCCATCATTCCAACCTTCTCCCTCTCCATGAAGTCTACCACCTCCTCCACCTTGCCTGTCAGGGTCATGACATTCATGATTCCCACTTTCATTTCGGTTACTGGTCGCCCATTTCTCACAGTTCCCCCAGTACCAAAGGAACTGCGCGTCGCCTGCAGGGTACGCCCTAACCTTTTCCGAATCATTGGAAGTGCCATTTCCATTTTAGGCTATTATTACGATGGGGTCGCCACTCCCAAAGGCATTTTATGAAGCTACTGCCAGCTATTATTCAGGCCGCCCCTAACATGGAGAACAGACGCCCTTGCAGCCGCCCCTAACATGGGAAACAGACGCTGCCGATTGATGCTGTACTCATACTATTCCCCGAGTACTGGGTTGCCTCTTCCGCAATCTCCACCGTTCCGAAGTCCATCTTCTCCGCTGCAGATTCCGTTGAGGTCTTCGCACGTAACCCTGTGCACGGGGCCTATGTTATACCCCATAGGACTGGGTCCTCACCAGAACTTAGCCGCTACTGTAGTTCCATGGTATATTACAGTACCGTTGCCCACCCCCGCGACGTGGACGCGCCTGGCAAGAATTATCCATGTAGCCAATTAGGATTGACTCATGGACCGGGTTAAGGAGCTGTCTAAATCCAGCCTACACAATAATCTTCATGTAATAGTACATAACTCTAAGACTTACTTATATAAAAATCCAACATGGCAACCATCTGGAATATTTAGACGGTTCTCAATATCTACGAATCTATTACAGCAATCAAACTGAAATTTTGTATGTTGATAGAGGCAATTAACATAAGTAGGATATATGAAAATAGGCTGTATAGTTCTTCACAGAACTACTTGTTATATATAAGACTAGCTATACCCGACATGCGTTGCAATGCCAATCAAAGACAGATAGAAAGAACGCAAGATAATAATAATGTTATTGGATCTACGTCCCTTTTAACAACTGCGGCTTTTAGAGATGCCAGGGTGACAGAATTATGGCATGAAGGGATCTTTAACGTGCCAGTAGATCTACTGATATGGCCCCCTCGCATTTGCGCACCCTCAAATGCCAACTGGCTGCACCAGGATTTGATCCTGCAACCTTGGTCACAGCAGGAGAGAACGTAACCTTTGAGCCACGCAGTCAGCCCAAGACGGAAAGAAGAACTAAAGCCTATTTTCATATATCCTACTTATGTTAATTGCCTTCTATCAACATACAAAATTTCAGTTTATAGATTCGTAGTTATTGAGAACCGTATAAATATTTCGGATGGTCGCCATGATGCATTTCTATAAATGTAGGCCTTAGAATAATGTACTATTACATGGAAATTATTGTGTTGGTGTAGTATTCTAACTTCAACCGCATAATGAGGACACTAGAAATAAAAACGAGATTTTAAAATTTCGCACAGCTGCCATCTTGTGGTCTTGAAAACAATTGAAATAGATTAGATGCCAGTGGATTAAACCTTGTATAAACATTTACCGTACCTAGTTTCACTGCACTCGGATGGTTAAATTTAGAGAAACGTCCATTTAAATATTTATATTTCGCGTCGCCGCCATGTTGGATTTGTGTTCACCAGGTTATTGAAAGTCCCATAGGTGAACTTACGTTTGTAGCCTCTATGAACATTAAAAAAGTCAGTTTGATTGCTGTAATAGATTCGTAGATATTGAGAACCGCCTAAATATTTCGGATGGTCGCTATGTTGGATTGTTATATGTTTAGGCCATAGAGTTATGTACCATTAAATGAAAATTGTTGCGTAGGTTCATTATTCAAACTTTCACTTCGATCGCATGATTACGACACAAGAAATAAAAACTTAATTTTAAAATTTCGCACAGCCGCCATCTTGAGGTTATGTAAACAATATTGAAGTACATTAAATGCCAGTGCATTACAATGTGTATAAACCACTGATCTCTATACATGGATGGCTGGTAGCTAAGGCAGCAGTAAGCCGAATAGACGATGACAGGTATAGCAAGATGGCAGCGAGCGCATGGTGCAATATTGCGAATCCGGCTCTGTGATTGGTTACTGGTAGTTTGATGTTATACATGTATTTATACTGGCAGTAAATATTTTGTATTTCTTGTAGTTGTAAAATGGGCTGAATTTGGTTATTTAAAGCGTAAAATCTTAGTTTAAGTACCGGTTTGGTGACCCATCATCCCAGGCAAGCCGGTAATACCTTTACTTCTCAGGCAGATAGGTCGCTTAGCCGTAATTTGGAAGTTATTGTGAAGTTAAGTATACATATGCGATGGTGCTGAAGCAGACGTGATCGGGCTAGGCTATTGCGTTTTTAAATTTGATCCCATTTCACGGTTTTTCGGTTCTGGGTGCGAATAGTTCGCTTAATAGTTGTAAAACGGTGGGGAGAGTATATTTTGAGTAGGTTTTTAGTTGTGTTAAGTTTTATGTGGAGCTGAGGAGTGAAATTGGTTTGGCTTAAAGTGCATTTTTGGCTTTGATCTACTTCCTGTTATTATTAAGTTTATTGTGCTGCTAGCGTGATTAAAAGCTGTAGTATTTGATGTAGAGTGCTGGGATTACTTGGGGGAAGTGTTGGTTATTTCATGGAATCAGGAATTCATTACCAAGCACCGATTGCGATATGTCGACTCTAGGCCTGTAAAGTGAGCTACGTTTATATGTACATCATTTGAAGAATGCATAATTTAGTGGCATATATATATACAGAGAGTTTAGTTTGGATGTATCGGAGACCCTCGCTAGCGAGCCTGTTCCCGCCATGCACTTTGCCGTGATACGGCACTGAGTCATTGAGTATAGGAATTTGTACGTACCTAGTTCACAGCTGGTGCTGAAAATGTTCGCCATTCACTGCTACACATCGCTGGCACCTTTTTATGAAACTGGCATGTACTCTCTGAAGTTCCTCAGCACCGATTGACTGTATTTCAGCTGTAATATAGCCTTTAAGCTCATTTATAGTGGAGGGTTTCTCGCATAAACTCTATTTTTAAGCGTCCCCCACAAATAAAAGTCACCTGGTGATAAGTCTGGGCTTTGCGGGGGCCACACGTTCCGACTTATAATCCTAGTACCAAAAATGCGACGCAATTCTGTCATGGATGCTTCGTCAGTGTGAGCAGTGGCAGAATCTTGTTGAAAATAAGTTGACAATCGCTCTCCATAAGTCAGTTCGTCAAAAAATTGGTCAAGGATCACATTGAAGTACAAATTTAAGTACAAATTCCTATACTCAATGACTAAAAGCCGCGCAAGCGCCGCATAACGGCAAGGTGCCTGGTGGAAGACAGGATTGCGCCGCGGGCGAGCGTGCTAGCGAGTGTCTCCAATACATCCAAACTAAACTCTGTGTGTGTATATATATACATATACAATTTACAAGAATGTTTCCAGAAATTGTTTTTTCACTCGTTATTCTGTTACTGATCGCTAATTGCATGTACTCAGCACCTAAGTTGATATTTGTCAGCCGTTATTATACATTAATTTTTATTGCTATTCCGGAGATTTACTGACCTCGGAATGACGTGTCAGTGATCTCAATGCCCTTATGCTATGAGTGAACATATCTCTATATTAGGTAGATTTCTTTAGAAAGCTAACTATTGCAATGGGTCCCATGTTTCGACTTCCGGAAAATTTCGACATATCTTCGCGTTTCACATCCCCCAGACCCCAAAACCACCGTCAGTTCAAAAGTTTATATATAATTTATGTATGTATATATATGTATATATGTATATCAGTTTCTTGTGGACACGATAACTGCCGTAATTTTGCACCAATCACTTTGAATTTTTTACATAATATGTATCCCTATAAAATCTCGGTCGAGTTCGTTAATGGGCAAAATCGGTCGAAGGGGGTGAAAATGGGGGGGCTTCTTTCGAAAAATTGAAATTTCGCTATAACTCTCTTAATACGCGAAATATCGAATCCATTCAAAGTTCATAATATGTGTCGGATAAGTGCCAACAATTTATGTCAAATAAGTTTTTTGATAGCACCAACCATTGACCAATGGGGTGGAAAAAAGTGGGTTTTTCGGGAAACATTAATCATATCTCTCTTAATAGGCACAATATCAAAACCGTACAAAATGGACAATATTCCCCTAATAATTACCTAAAACTTTTGTCTGAAAGAATTTTTGATATGACCCACCATTACGCCAAGGGATGAGAAAAATGATTTCGGAATTATAAGAAAATGCCAAGAGCTATCAGAGGTTGCCATGGCAACACTACTAAATTGATGAGGGATGAGCCGTTGCCATGACAACGCACTTGCACGAGATCAGATTCAGTATTTCCATCTGACTAAGCCGGCCCCGTGGTGTTGGGGTAGCGCGCCTGCCTCTCACCCGGAGTCCCCGGGTTCGATCCCCGGCTCCGTCAGGGATTTTAAAACTGACGTGAGGGTTGGAACGGGGTGCACTCAGCCTTGTGAGGACAATTGAGTAGCTGTCGGACAGTGAGACAGCACCCCGATCACGAATACCAATATTAACGGCCGAGGGGACCCGACACGCTGATCACGCGTCACCCCAATATCTGCAGGCCAAATGGCTGGGCAGCGGTCGCTTGGTCGGCCTTAGCCCGTCATGGGCTGGTTGGTGCCAGGGGTTGACTTTGACATCTGACTAAGTGGGAAGCGGGTTCGGTGACGTAACTGGTAGCATGCAGAATGTCTATGCCCAAGGTCGCGGTTTCAAAGCCGGCCGAAGTCGTCGGATTTTTTAAGAGCGCTAAAAATCCCTCAGTATGCTTTCCTTTGGAGGGGAAGTTCCAACGTTCCTTACGAGTTGCTGGTTGGGGTGGCATCTAGTAGCCAAGTTCACAGCTAGGTGTCATTGACAGTAGTACCTGGTAGCAACATTAGGAACTACTGCTTGAAATTGACCGTCTGCAGTCCTTACCTGAATTACAGACTAATACATCCATTACAATTCACACCGTTTATCAGACAGATTCTACACTCACCCAAGTACACGGGGTTAGATGACCACGTTGTCGCAGCCCCTAAACTGAGGAACCAACCAGAGGTAGATTTCATTAGAAAGCTAACTATTGCAATGGGTAGGCTACCATGTTTCGACTTCTGGAAAATTTCGACATATCTTCGCGTTTCACATCCCCCAGACCCCAAAACCACCGTCAGTTCAAAAGTATATATATATCAATTTCTTGTGGACACGATAACTGCCGTAATTTTTCACCAATCACTTTTTACCGAATATGTATACCTATAAAATCTCGGTCGAGTTCGTTACTGGGCTAAACCGGTAGAAGGGGGTGAAAATGGGGGGCTTTTTTCGAAAAAGTGAAATATTGCTATAACTCTCTTAATATATGAAATATCGAATCCGTTCAACGTTCATACTATGTGTCGGATAAAGCCCAAAAATTTATGTTTGAAGAGTTTTTTTATATCACCAACCATTGACCAAAGGGGTGGGAAAAGTGGGATTTTCGGGAAACATTAATCATATCTCTCTTAATAGGCACAATATCAAAACCGTACGAAATGGACAATATTCCCCTAATAATTACCTAAAACTTTTGTCTGAAAGAATTTTTGATATGACCCACCATTATGCCAAGGGATGAGAAAAATGATTTCGGAATTATAAGAAAATGCCAAGAGCTATCAGAGGTTGCCATGGCATCACTACTAAATTGATGAGGGATGAGCCATCAGACGTTGCCATGACAACGCACTTGCACGAGATCAGATTCAGTATTTTCATCTAAGTGGGAAGCGGCTTCGGTGACGTAACTAGTAGCATGCAGAATGTCTATGCCCAAGGTCGCGGTTTCAAAGCCGGCCGAAGTCGTCGGATTTTCTAAGAGAGCTAAAATCCCTCAGTATGCTTTCCTTTGGAGGGGAAGTTCCAACGTTCGTTGCGAGTTGCTGGTTAGGGTGGCATCTAGTAGCCAAGTTCACAGCTAGGTGTCGTTGACAGTAGTACCTGGTAGCAACATTAGGAACTACTGCTTGAAATTGACCGTCTGCAGTCCTTACCTGAATTAAGACTACTACAGCCATTACAATTCACACCGTTTATCAGACAGATTCTACACTCACCCAAAGTACACGGTGTTAGATGACCGCGTTGTCGCAGCCCCTAAACTGAGGAACCAACCAGAGGTAGATTTCATTAGAAAGCTAACTATTGCAATGGGTACCATGTTTCGACTTCCGGAAAATTTCGACATATCTTCGCGTTTCACATCCCCCAGACCCCAAAACCACCGTCAGTTCAAAAGTTTATATATAATTTATGTATGTATATGTGTATACATATATATATGCATATCAGTTTCTTGTGAACACGATAACTGCCGTAATTTTGCACCAATCACTTTGAATATTTTACCGAATATGTATACCTATAAAATCTCGGTCGAGTTCGTTAATGGGCTAAATCGGTCGAAGGGGGTGAAAATGGGGGGCTTTTTTCGAAAAAGTGAAATATTGCTATAACTCTCTTAATATGTGAAATATCGAATCCGTTCAACGTTCATACTATGTGTCGGATAAAGCCCAAAAATTTATGTTTGAAGAGCTTTTTTTATAGCACCAACCATTGACCAAAGGGGTGGGAAAAAGTGGGTTTTTCGGGAAACATTAATCATATCTCTCTTAATAGGCACAATCTCAAAACCGTACAAAATGGACAATATTCCCCTAATAATTACCTAAAATTTTGTCTTAAAGAATTTTTGATATGACCCACCATTATGCCAAGGGATGAGAAAAATGATTTCGGAATTATAAGAAAATGCCAAGAGCTATCAGTGCTTGCCATGGCAACTCTACTAAATTGATGAGGGATGAGCCATCAGACGTTGCCAAGATAACGCACTTGCACGAGATCATATTCAGAATTCCATCTGACTAAGTGTGAAGCGGCTTCGGTGACGTAACTGGTAGCAAGCATGCTCTATGCCCAAGGTCGCGAGTTCAAAGCCGGCCGAAGTCGTCGGATTTTCTAAGAGCGCTAAAAATCCCTCAGTATGCTTTCCTTTGGAGGGGAAATTCCAACGTTCGTTGCGAGTTGCTGGCTGCGGTGGCATCTAGTAGCCAAGTTCACAGGTAGGTGTCGTTGACGGTAGTACCTGGTAGCAACATTAGGAACTACTGCTTGAAATTGACCGTGTGCAGTCCTTACCTGAATTACAGACTTATACAGCCATCCCTAAGTACACGGGGTCACATGACCGCGTTGTCGCAGCCCCTAAACTGAGGAACCAACCAAAATCTCTGCGGGAGATATAATTTTGCGTGAAGAAGTAACAGACCGTTACATAGTTACACATCAGTGTCGAAACCTAGCATAAGGACAGTGTGACCACAAGTATAAAAATGGACCCCAAATGACAAGAAGGTTACTGTTCCCATAAGACAATAAAATGTTTAAAATAAGCATAAAATGACGAAAAACAAAGTTAATTAAGCTCCAATTATAAAATACCTTCTCGCAATAAATGAGGTCTGATCCTTCTACGAAAACCTGCATATTCTGCCTATTTTCGCCTATCCCCAAGTTTGTCCGGTGAAATCTACCTCCGCCTTCCGGCGTGCCGAGAGGACTTTTTTTTATTTGTTCCCAAGCACCATTAATTACGATTTCAAATTGACTAGATTATCATTGCTTCCCCATAAGGAGAGCTCGAGAATGGGTACGCCAACATGGCGGAATGCGCGCTCAACCTGACGTACTTTCTCGTGCAGCGGAGAGCTGCCATCGGCGATCCATGTATAGAGATCAGTGGTATAAACAGTTACTGTAGCATTTTTCACTGCACTCAGATGGTTAAATCGCGAGGAAAGTCTATTAAAATGTTTAAACTTCGCTTGGCCGCCATGTTCATTTTGTACTTAACAGGTTTTTGAAAGTTACATAGAGAACTTGTAGTAGTGCCCTTTATCATCCTACAAAATTTCAGGGTGATATCGGTAATACCGTATTTGCTCGCGTATATCTCGCACTTTTTTGACTGAAAATATGTGTGAACATTTTCGGTGAGAGATATACGCGGGGAATTACCGTATACACGAAAAAACACAAAATTTGCGATGTAACAGTAGGCCTACTTGCGCAACTGTTGTGGCGCGCTAATCGCTAATTCGAACGTGTTTCGAGGCGGTGAATTTAGCCAACCACGGCCGAAGACGCGGCGAACGATGTACAGCGTGCTAACACTCACGCTGCACCGTATGCTTGCACGCAGCCGAGCTCTGATGCGACGCAATGCGTAAAGCCTAAATCATTGAGATTCGAGAAGACTGAACTGCGTTTCTCTGCAATGTAACAGTAGGCCTACTTGAGCAACTGTTGTGGCGCGCTAATCGCTAATTGGAACGTGTCTCAAGGCGGCGAATTTAACCAACTGCGGCCGAAGACGCGGCAAACGATGTACAGTGTGCTAACACTCACGCTGCGCCGTATGCTTGCACGCGGCCAAGCTCTGATGCGACGCAATGCGTAAAGACGAAATCAATGAGATTCGAGGAGACTGAACTGCGTTTCTCTGTGATGTAACAGTAGGCCTACTTGTGCAACTGACGTGGCACGCTAATCGCTAATTGGAACGTGTCTCAAGGCGGCGAATTTAGCGATCCGCGGCCGAAGACGGGTGAACGATGTACAGCGTGCTAACACTCACGCTGTGCCGTATGCTAGCACGTGGCGCCTCGATTCCTAATCTGTTCGTATTGAAGTTCGGATCAACTCGTTGTTGGTCGCTCTTCCTGTTAGTAACGCTTCGGGTAAGTTCCTGGACAATGACGACTGTTGTGGCGCGCTAAATCGAACATGTTTCTACCTCAAGGTTATTATGGTCATTTATATGATGGCGTCAGTAATGAATGTAAGATATATGCGAGTACTTTTTTCCCCCCTGAAATTTCAAATAGAAAAATGGGGTGCAAGATATACGCTGGGGTGAGATATACGCGAGCAATTACGGTAGTTCGGAGATATAGAATGCCGGTGAAATATTTCGCACAGCCGCCATGTTGGATTGGTGAGATATAATAAAATTTGAAGGACACTGTCCGGGTTGGCCCAAATGGTGCTAGGATCTTACCGAGTTTCATTGAAATCGGTCCAGCCAGTTGCAAGTACACACAGACTGACAAAGCCTATAAGCCTATTTTTCCATAAATGAAAATAGGCTAAGAAGGATTGTTTGAATTGTAATTTCGTTTACTGAAGTGCCTTTGGATAAACAATATTCTTTGTATTTCTGTCTGATGCAAATATAAATAAATCCGAAGATGTGAGCACACCAAATATCGCTGGCTATGTGAGCATTTGTTGAAACTACTCGTGCACCTCATGAACGCATACAGGACTTTGTTGAAACGATTCGCGCACCATCACTTATTCGTTTAATCTACTCGTGCGCTACCTATTGTAAAATGGATTTACTAAGTCTGAAATCTTCCCGGGAGTGCACACAACAACTCACCCAAGTTTCATCACAATCGGTGGTGGTAAATGAACGCATAAGGGACTTCAAACGATCCGCATGCCATCACCGTATTCGAACCGGCAGCCAAGCTTGAATTCAGTTTTAAGAACTGCACTTTATCACTGACCCATGCCAGCTGGTAAATATAAAAATAAAACATGATCGGTGTGAAGTGAATTGATAGATAATCCTTCAGGCTTCATTGAGACACGTGCATTAGAGCTGTGTTGAGACAGCAAACCATTCTCACACTTGGCATTGTGGTCTCATAAGTATACAGATTGTGCAATTGGGTTACTGTGGGATTTAAGAGTTCCTGTAAAGTCCCTCACCCTTTTGTGTTACATAAATAATTTGTAGCTAGAAACCTTCCCTAGAGTGCACACAATAACTCACCTAAGTTTCATCGCAATCGGATGAATGTTATATGATGGTATAGGGGACATACATACATACTGACAAACAGACAAATTATCAGTTACCATTGATTTATATATAAGGTGCGTTCAAAAAGTAACGAGCCGGAGGCTGGAATGGTCAAACTGGTGATGACATCGGCTAATCGTGGCGTGTGTAACGAGGTGTGGTTCCGACCTGGCAGGTCACAGCCCGTCGCTAGAGGGCACGCGTACACGTCACGTGACGATACAAAGCGAGCAGCAGCATGCATCAATCGCCCAACCAAGAACAAGACAGTAGACCATTCGACATGCTTCCTAGTGTAGTTGAAGACTGTGGGGCACCCATTGGGCACACACTTTGCGCAAGTGCAGTCGTTCCTTGATGATGGTGTGCACACTCCCGACGCTCAATCCGATCACGGCGGCTATGGCGTTCACTGTCACTCGGCGGTCCTGGGTAATGAGTGCATCAAACAGCTGGACGTTGTCATCGGTAATGCAGGGGGGTGCCCCAGACCGGGCATCATCGGCTAACAACACCCGTCCTTCCCTGAAGCGCTTGTGCCACGCCTTGACCCTTGCAAGGGACATGCAGTGTTTGCCATACATTTGGGACATTCGGCGATGAATGTCCGTTCCCCTTACTCCTTTCACTGTCAGAAACCGAACAACACCTCTTTCCTCTTCGTTTGATGCCTCCATGTCACTGTTTGCAATGCGACTGGCAGTGTTGGACGATTGATGCATGCTGCTGCTCGCTTTGTATCGTCATGTGACGTGCACGCGTGCCCTCTAGCGACGGGCTGTGACCTTTCAGGCTCTGGTCAGAACCACACCTCGTTACACACGCCACGATTAGCCGATGTCGTCACCGGTTTGCGCATTACAGCCTCCGGCTCGTTACTTTTTGATCGCTCCTTAGATATATAGATCAAGCAAAACAAGCCTCAGCTTTATCTCTTAACTCAGACCCAAAGATGTGTGAGTAACTTGTGATTCAAATCTTAACCGCAAAGTGCCATTTAGTCATGTGCACGTATGAATTACATTCAGTAAATAGATTTTATATTAAAGATATTTGTGGTAGTTTCATTCAGGTGAAATGTTTTGTCCCTTGGTAGCATTTTAGAACTCGCTTTGTATGACTGCATTTTGGAGTGCATCCTGTCATGCTGGCTGGTAAGCACATGTCTTCTTGTAGTCAACTTACCACAGTGGGTGAGTGGTTGACATGTCGGACTACCAACCCCAAGCTTGCAGGTTTGCTCCTGGCCGTGGTAAGTGATTTTTGAAACGCGACAAAAATCACGACATGCAGGTCATACGTTGTTGGCATGTTAAAGAACGCATTTGAATTCAGTAGGCTGTGTCCATAATGGCAAAATTAATCTCGTGATTTTCCGCCAACTCAAAGTTCCTCCATTCTCTACTAGAAAGCACTAGTGTCAAGGAGCTTAGATAACCTCCTTGACTTTCATAGCGTTCCAAGGAACGACGAAATTCGACATGCAAGCTGCCCTCTGGGTGTCAAATAACGAAGCTTGCACCCGGCACCATACGATATTATTATTATTCTTGTAGTCAATCAAGCCAGTGTTTGTTGGGCTGACCTCGTGACCGATTTCCAGATTCAGTGAGATGAAGCGTTGTTTTAACAGATTTCTCTTGACGCCGTATGACAAGGCATACCATCAAAGTCGGGTCTTACATATCTTTTTTATGATCAGGGCAACTCCCATGATTTTCCAGATACCTATATTGGTGACGTGAGCTAGCTGCAGTGGTCAAGCTGCTTGCCTCTCACCAAGGTGGACCTGGTTTATTCCCGGTCAATGCATGTGGGATTTTCGAAGTGAAATATCACGTCCTGTGGTTCAGATTCCACGTACAAATGGAGGTCCCATGGCTCATGTTGTTGGTCCCGTAAAACTACAAGCTTCCTTCCTTATGATCTAGCTGAGCGAAACATGCACATCTTCACATCATGCATGCTTTTTGTGTTTGTTGCTGGCCAGCATTCAGATGCATACCGAACAACCAGTCAAATTACAGTTCCATAAACGTGGAACTTTGGATTAATATCTGATGGTTGCATTGAACACCATAGGTTGTCCACCACATCATTTGAGCCGCAATTACTGGTGCGTGGGTGTGTCTCTTTGTTGACCAAACGACCGATACTGTAAAACCTCGTTAACCCGGATCAGTTTTGAAAAACGAATTATGTTGTTTAGGGTAGTAAATGAAGACTTGTTTTACAGACGATAAATAATTGCTATTTTCAGTTGGTACATTAGTCGAATTCTCTTGCCACCTGTTGTTGCTACTCAGCTGACTGGTGACTCAACCCTCTCCTTCCCCTACCTGCGCCTCCCACTTAACATTACCAAAAGGCAACGTTCCTCAGTTGCGCTGCAATCTCGGTAGTGTTCGCGAGTTTTCCTAGCGTCACAGTCAAGGTACAGTATCGTTGTGCTGTTTTGTTTGCTCGTTGTCCGCGATGGCGACGACATTTTAAAAAATATCAATGGCTGTTACGATGTTGATGAAGAAGATATTGACAATTGGTTGTAAATCGACCATGGCGGAGGTTATAAACCGATTACAGAGGAAGCCATTATTGCATCATGCAGTGTTACTGAAAATGAAAATGAAAATGAAGAGGATTCAGATTCAAACAGTGTTGATGAACCAGCTATGGTTATGACCCACGCAGAAGCGGTAGCAAACATAGAGAAATTGATGGTTTATTAAAAGAGTGAAGCCAAATCATTGCCAAATGAACTTCTAATATAAAAGTGGATGTGAGATCGCGCTGCTCGTAAACGATACACTATATTGTGTACAGTGCAAATACATTGGCTATTACAGTACATAGAGAGTATGTGTTTTTATGTGAAAGTGTGCTGATAATAATTTCTAAACTCCATTAAAAGTATTTCTGTGATGTGCATGTTTTTTAAATCGTTTTTCCATCATTCACTGGATAACCCAGATTTTTGTTAACTCTGATCGGCCCTGGTCCCAGTTGATCCGGGTAAACAAGGTTCTACTGTACTTATATAGTTCCACTTTATTGAGTTCTTGGCCATCTGAATAGCGGGGTATATGACCTCACTGCTCTGGACCTTTAAACAACAATAACTTATAAAATATCTGAATGGTTCCACCCGTTTGTGGACCGCAATTGATGTGCTCCATTTTCTTAGTATTCAGACCTGGAAGTATCTTTCCTCAGATCCTCTCCTGTTAAATGACCGAAACTTGGTTTATATGGTGTTGGATGTTGTAACTGCAGTCGTAATTGCAGTTATGCTTTTCTTTTTAGATTCCAGGATTTAGCATTCCTTCTGAACCCAGACCCACCTCCCCTCAGGACTCCAGTAAGAGAAAAGATGTAGAAATGGAAGAACCAGAAGCAGATCGTATCAAGCGGAAACAGTCTCCCAAAAGGAAGAAACTCAAGAAGTAAGAACAGGTAAGTTGTTCATTGTAATTTAATGCTGGGGACTTGATTATATACATACATAGAATTTGGTGAAATTGATGAGAAATGTCAACATTGCGTTGATGTGCTGACTTCGATAACTTCCACCTTTCAATACCACAATATTTATAACAAAACTTAGCTCATGTTTCGAGCACTCTGTGGTCTGTCCTCGGCCATTACAAATCATGAAAATATTTTGATTTAGTCATAAATAGTTTGGTGCTGAAAGGTGGAAGATTTTTAAATTAATTATAGGAATGTGAATAACATAGGTTATGTCTGGTGTGTAGGATGAGAGAGGTATCAGTATGTCTTACTCAAAGGACCATAGGCATGCTCAAATAGGACATGGTCCTCTCAGTAACAGCATAATCTCCATGTTTCAACTCGTAAATGTTTTCTCTTTGTACTGAGGGAGAGGTTT
Source organism: Meconema thalassinum (assembly GCA_946902985.2). Lineage (NCBI taxonomy): Eukaryota > Metazoa > Arthropoda > Insecta > Orthoptera > Tettigoniidae > Meconema > Meconema thalassinum. The sequence goes on along the minus strand of OX336391.1, from coordinate 37,667,917 downwards.
TGGCTCCTCATCTGAACAATGTCACAATTTATTTATTTAGTGTATGGCAACTGAAGAGAACTAACATACATAGTTTACAAATTGTATAAAATTAGAAATACTAACTCTACAAGTTAATATCTAAGTTTTCCATCCATTGAAAGAAATCTTCTGGACTTCCAGAGTAAGCTCGTCTGCTGCAGCATGTTACAATGTGTTTGATGATCTGATGTTCACTGCCTCAGTCGCATTCAGATGTCGCCAATCCCCATCGGTGGATGTTCTCTGCACAAATGCCATGGCCTGTACGGAGCCTGTTAAGTGTCATCCAAACACGTCGCGGTAGTTCCATGCCAACTGGCTGTGTAGCTGGTCTAACAAGAGCCTGGTAGTCCTCATGTGCAGCACTAGTCCACATTCCTGACCATTTCCTGCTCATTTTGAAATTCATTGCTTGCCACAATTCTGCCAGTATGATGGGTGGCCATCTGGATTTTAATCAGCTTTTTCTAAGTACAGGTACATCAGGGTGGATGTCACAATGTAATTAGCAAATGCAAACCACCACCCAGTGTTATCCACCCTCATTTTCCTTCTGAGTATTTTTTATTTATTTCTTACTTTCATGGTGATGATTTCCAGTTCGCTTTGTGAAAACTGTTAACAAACCATGGATAGGTTGAAAAGTGGGAGTATCCCCCCTCAAATTTGGTAGCCAGGCAAATCACTGCAAAGGGAATTTCTTTAGACCACCTGGTGGTGTAGTGGCTGGATAGGATCCGTCGATGCTAGACCTCCCCTTTCAGACAGAACTAGAGGTGAAGCCTCTAGCTTAATATACAAGTGAACTTTACAAATGGGACATCAAAAAAGAAAACAGCTAATAGAAACAGTTTGCCAAATAAAAATGATCTTTATTTATAATTTGTATAAAGATCAACAATAACAACAACCTTAGAAACAGGTAATAGAAACTCTATAGGCACCAGCCAACAACACTTGAAAAACAATGAATAGACTTTAAATTCTAATGAAGTATAAATTAACAAGAGATAAGAATAAGTTAACCATTTTATGGTTGAAGGTCGCTAGGTAGAATAATCCTAGCATAATTTACAAAATTAGGGCTGCTTGCAAAATTTACAAAATTAAGACTGCTTGCAAATGCAGGGCCAAAGTCATAGGAGAATAACTTCATTGCTCAATACGAGCTTCAAAGAGTGACTAGAAATAGAAATATGCCTGGTTAGCATGCTTTGGTTTAAATGAAACAATATCGTCAACCATCAGTAAGATCGACAAGCACCAGGGGAGTAACTCAAGTCGTTTCAAACAAGAGAATTTGTTTAAATAAGTTATAACAAGCATGCAAGAAAACAAAAAGTAATTGTTTTAACATACCGTAGTTTTCACTTTAAAAGGGCAAAGTACTTGCGGCCACGCTAAACAAATAAGTTAGGTTAAGTTGAACATGGCAGATACACTTAGCAATTTGGAGGTTAGAGTTTGCACTTAACTTGCTTGGGCAGTTCTTTGAGAGATTTCCATAACGGGAACACTTGTTGATCACTTTTGTTTCTTTCGAAATGTTGGAGATTGTTTAGCACTGAAGATGAATGCCACCTTGAGTAGATGCTGTCAAAATCGATGATTGCAGTAGGCCAAATATCGACACGTTGTCGATGTAGAAGAACTCGCTAGCGATGACAAATTGAGTTGGACTAGCGAATTAAGGCAATGTGCCAGCACTTCAGCAGAGAAGCAATTTTGTAGAGTTTGTGCAGAGACGATCTTCATGACCCTTATCTTGAGAAGCTCTTGGAGTATGTTGTCATGTTTGAAGATGGCGACGGTTGCCGAGTCGTTCTTTCACTGGCATGGTCCAATTTCTGCACGTAGTTTCTCGTAGTTTCACGCAGATGGTGAAGACAGCCGAGACAATTGAAGAGTGAATGGCGAAGAAATGGCAATTGATGTAGGCAGCGTTCAGGCTTTATACCGGCGATCACGCGGGTTGCGTGATGCAGACAGATGACGTCGGCCAATCCGAGAGCGTGGAGAATTCTCGAACGATGCTGAAGGCCAATCGCAGTAAGGGACCAACTGAAATGAACCTCGTGACCAACATTACTTCCGGAAATCATTTACAGTATCATAGAACACGTGCAAGCTAGTACAAATTGAAGAAAAAAAAAATGGAATGACATATGACAGGTAAGAGGTTATGTTATAAATCCAAATAACTAAACTTTGTAATATTCACTGAAAAGTGAACAGTGGCTGTTGCTCCGGAGGTCCCGGTTCAATTCCATGCTCTCCCATGAAATTGTGATTCTGGTGTGAGGGCTGGAACAGGGTACACTCAGCTTCGTGAGGCAAAACTTAGAAGAGGAGGATTTGATTCCCACCTCAGCCATCCTGGAAGTGGATTTCTGTGGTTTCCCCACATCTACTCCAGGAAAATGCTGGGATGGTTCCTAACTTACAGCCATGGCCACCTCCTTCCCAATCCCATCCCCAATTTACAAATACACACAGTAACACAGGTTATCACACAAATTCTACACACACTCAAATACACGGGGCTATGTGACCATGATGTTGCAGCCCCTAAAATAAGCAACAACAGCAACATTTCTTTGTTGTGCTATCCTGGAAGTGGTTTTCCGTGGTTTCCCCACTTGTACTCCAGGCATTGCTGGCATGGTTCCTAAGTACAGCCACGGCCACCTCCTTCCCAATCCTACCCGCAATTTACAGATACATACAACAACACAGGTTATCACACACTCAAACACACGGGGCTATATGACCACGATGTTGCAGCCACTAAAAACAGCAACAACGACATTTCTTTGTTGTTGTGTAGAAGTAACAGTGGTCTCTTGTCTACAGTATGAGGGGCTCAGAGCAGAAGTGGACCAAAAATAGATCTGGTCAGTACAATTTGAAAAGGAAGTTATAACGTTATTTGTAATGTCTCGGGTTGTCACCATCGTTACAGTAGGCTTAGTCATGGCAGAATGGATGGGGGAGAGATTACCGTATATACCCGAATGTAAGACGAGGTTTTTTCCCACTTTTTGTGTTATAAAAATTTGGGGTCGTCTTATATTCAGGGTATCAAAAAAAAAATTAATTGTTATTATTATTTGCCAAGTGGAAAAAGGGACTGTAGGCAGAGTGAAGGAGATGTATTGTGGAAGTGTGAGTTGTGTGAAAGTTGGAGGGGAAAGAACAGACTGGTTCAGACAAATGAGTGGCCTGAAACAGGGTAGTGCGCTGTCACCCCTTCTCTTTATTGTGGTTATGGACGAGGTAATGACAAGGATAGCAGGAAAGATAGGAGAAGATAAGATGAAAGCAATGGTGTTTGCAGATGATCTCATGGTCTGGGGAAACAAGGAGGAGGAAATTCAGGAGCAACTGAAGGCTTGGGAAGAAACAGTGGGAGAGTACGGATGGAAGTTCAACATCAGTAAATGTGAGATCCTGTTAACGACCAGGAAGAAGGACAGACCAATGAATGGGATAACACTTGGAGGTGGATAGCTTAAGAAGGTGGAAAGTATCAAGTACTTGGGAAGTCTAGTGGAGGAAAATGGGAGAAATGACAAAGAGATTACGGAACGTGGCAGACAGGCAGAAGCATTTCTGAGAAGCATTAGGAGCTTAGTGTGGAATAAAGATGTCCCCACAAAAAAGCAAGGAAGTGTTATACAGAAGCTACTATATCCCGATACTGACCTATGCTTCAGAAACGTGGACAATGAAGAAAAGAGACATATGCAGAATACAGGCAGGTGAAATGAAGTTCCTGCGAAGTAGGATCGGAGTAACAAGAAGAGACAGGTTGAGGAATGAAAAGGTCAGGGAAATGGTGAAAGAGGAGCCCTTGCAAGGTAGGATTGAGACATCAAGACTGAGGTGGTATGGACACTTAAAGAGAATGGATGAGAAGAGGATTCCCAAAAGGATACATGAGATGCAGATGCAGAAGGAACGACCAAGGGGAAGACCAAGAGTTAGATGGCTGAAAGGAGTGGAGGAATGTGTCAAGAAGAGAGGCAAGGACTGGACCAGAGTGACAGCGGAGAGGTGGTGGGAAGAAAGGACTAAGTGGCGAGGCTTATGTTCCAAACAGACCCAGCCTGGGGCTGGAAACTGTACAAGATGATGATGATGATTTGCAAAGTAGTATGTGGTGTTGGCATCTTGTAACTCACAACAAATCAATGCGTTAATGAAGATTAAAATATATTTTGTTATGTTTAATTACCATGCTTATACGAATAGCATACATTTTGAGGTTAGGATTTACGCATACACGTCATTTTAAGCGGATAAATTATATGTTCGAAAGCATACGGAAATATGTTTTAAAAAAATCTTTACAAGAACAACCAGTCAGTTTTACGAGCAGTAATTGAGTGATCAACGTATCTTAGTTTAATAACGTCTCCCATTCTTGAACAAAGAAATTATAGAGTATGTCTTGGAAAAGTGGGCAGAGGGATTTCCGATAACACGAGACGTTATAAAAATGAAAGCATGACCTTAAGGGCATATATTGTGTAAGTTATGAGTTAGCGAGTATTTTTTTGAAAAAATCTGTAAGAGGCAGTTGATAACTAGGCCTCGTCTTATATTCGGGGTCGTCTTACATTCGGGTATATACGGTACTTTGAAGAGCTTAGTAGGAAGGTAGAATAGGAAACAAAAGATCAGCACAATGAGCTTAATTTCTCAGCGTGGGAGGAGCTTACGCCTGGATTACCCTGTGGTGCGAAAGGAGGAAAGCGCAAAGCATGCTAGGAGTACGGGTGTTCAGTTGATCAAGCATAGCAGACAAACGTTTCAAAACCCGGCTGAAGTCGTCGGATTTTTTAAGAACGTTAAAAATCCATCAGTATGCCTTCCTTCGGAGGGGAAGTAAAGCCGGCGGTCCCATATCATATATTTATGGCATGTTAAAGAACCTTCCACTAATTACACCTGTGTGAAGCTAAATTAATATAGGTTAAACATTTGACTAACGTTCTTAGGTTCCTACGTTCGTCGTCAAGAGCCGACTGCGGTGGCATCTGGTAAGTAATTTCTAAATTAGTTGGTCGTTAACGGTGGTGTTTGGCGGCAAAAGTAGGAACTACTTGAAAAAATTCAATGCCTGCAGTCCTTACTTGAATTAAAACAGATAACACACACTAATACAGTTATCACAATTAACACCGGTTATCAGACAGATTCTACACACACCCAAAGTACACGGGGCTACATGACCGCGTTGTCGCAGCCCCTAAACTGAGGAACCAACCAAAGGGTTTAGCTAAATTGTTCTCAGTTCGTTAACAAAATTAAACACACAAATAACATAAGTTGCTAGAATTATATGAGGCTCATATTCTGATGTGAACATTTGCTTATCTCCGTTGTAAACACATTCATCTTCCTAAAAATCCGCCATCGACAACACTATGGCCGATATTTTCCCACACATTATTGCTTTCTCTCTCAGATACTAAATTCACGTTCTTGCTCATCAAGAGAAAACTTTCCATATCATCACCCATTAAAACATTGCTGGGATGCTTTTCGAATCTGCGGTCAAAACGCATGCATACCTGCCAACTTTCCACATTTAGGCGGGAGTCTCCCGATTTTCCATAGTTTTTCTCGCCTCATGATTACTCGAAGTTATCCTATGATTTTTGCAAATTATTGGCGACTTCAAACATTTTTCAGTATTTTTGGAAGTGTTTATACTGGGCAGGTAATGAAAGTTATTTAGGGTCCAGAATTAGTAAGTGGGTTTTGTTTCAGAGTAAGTGGTTGTTTATTACCTTTCCTGCAACATTTTCGTCACATTCTAGTGTTTTTGCTCGGTGTTCGACTCTTCACTCCGGCCAAAAAAAAAGAAAAAACAATACCTTTTTTTAAACAGTCTTGGAACAATTTCCCTGCATGATTGAATCCAGCAAAGGTCAATTGTTTTCCATTCCGTACTGTTTGTCAAATGTAATGTTTTTCATATCACGTGGTGGAAAAAGTGATTATTTTGAAACACGTGGGAACAAAGACGCACCATTAAAATGTCAAGTGCAGAAAAAATAATAAAAATGGAAGAAAAGCAAAGTTTTTGGTGTTAAAGGACAAAGTAATGGGATAATAAATACCAAATGCTATATTACGTCATTTGTTTTGAAGCATAGTTTGCCAATTAATTCAGCTAATATGCACTATTTGCATCTCCTGAATTCTCCTGCTTTTCATATCAAAATCTCCTGATTTTTCGTTTTGTAAGGTTGGCAGGTATGCACACATTTGGTAGCCATGACAACAGCACAACCATCTCGCTCTTTCAGACAATATAAATCAGCGGAATCGATAGACACTCGATCGTTATATACATCAAATGATAGATCAATATTTCGTCCACAAAAGTATGTTACTAGATTCGTAATTCCTAGTTAAGGAACTGGCTGCTAGAAAGAGGCACAAAGCAGGCACTCCACAGCAGCAGACGGCCACTTCATTACGTGCACCACACGTCACTCCATGCTGTCGAGTTAAGAGATGTAGAATTAGAAATATGCCACAACATTAGCGGCAAATAGAGGATTATGAGGCTTGCAGATCGAATGCTGGAAGTGTATGTATGTTTCTTAAAAACTAATATTAGGCTATTGCTTTGTTTCAGATGGAAGTGCAAAAGTTAAAGAGCATTGCTACAAGTGAGTGCTTTCTGCAATGGACCAGTCAAGTTACGTCACTTTATGGTTACTGGTGATGTGTAAATATAATTTTACGTGACGTGTTATATTTTTCACTGTAAAAATAATTAAATGTGATTTATTTTAAATTGCAGACTCTCAGTATTTTTCCCAGTCTTAATAACTACCATTTTGTGTTTCCTTATGTAGGAGAGCAAGGAAAATACACGATGTGGTCAAAATTGTCTGAAAACCCCACTGAATGTGCACTGTGTGGTGTCATGCTATGCATGCAGGCACAATGTGTCCTGTCAGAATGAGTCAATGGAGAATGGGTGAGTTCCTATTGGACATGATGGTAGGGACCCACAAGTTCGGGCATTCCGTCAGAGAGATTTCACAGCAGTTTCATGTACTTAGATCTACAGTTAGCAATGTTATTGTGAAGTGAAACTGTCAGGGAAGCACTGAACCCAAACATCGCTCTGGTAGGCCTAAGGAATAAACTGGTAGGGTCTACCAAACTCTGAAGCGTACTATATGAACCAATCGTTGGATACCCTAATACCATCAGGGTTGGAAAAGAACAAGAGTTGATCAAGGGAGGCTGACAGGAAAGATGACAGAGAGAAGTAAGTGGAACAATACCGAACTCAGCCAGGTCCCATGGTCGGCGACCCACGAACCATAAGTCTTGAGCACCTGGGGGAACCATTAGTTTTGGTTGATGGAAAAATGAACTTGTGTGTTTATGAAAACATTTTAGACAGTATGCTTCCCACAGTGTGGCAACAGTTTGTAATCAGATCTTTTGTGGACAATTTTTAGGCCATATCCCAGTCTCCCACTCGCGGTGAAAGTCCCTCTTCATGTCTAGATACTTACCCAATTGTAGGTTAGTTTTGATCTTCTTTTTTAGCACTTAACCTGCTGATGCCTTAAATGTTGCTCCTCTCCCGTGTGCTGGCTGATTTCCAGAATTTATGACTATGTTCAGAGCAGTGGCGTGTGGTTGAATTTTACTTAGGGTAAGCAATGGTTTTCTTCGCAAAATCATTGAAGACCCAGTTGTAGAAGTTTGAGATATTTTGAACTTACAAAGTAAATCTATCTCAATTGAAATCAATAATAAATGTTATACTTTTAGTTAAAATAGCGAATACAAGCTTTCACTTTCGTGTTAATAGGCTTACTCAATTGAGGAGTTGGACGAGTTCCTAATAAAATTAATATTTTGTTCTCAAATTTACCGCACATCACACGCTGTCATCTCTAGACCCAACTCCCGGTGCCATATTTTTACTGATTTCTCACGCCTACTAGTGTAAACAAAAACGTCTTCTGCATACCCTACTCCCTTATATTGTATTAGACAACATTATATCGCTGAACTATAAATATGACGGCCTACCACTGTAAAACAATCACACGTTTTAACACAGCATATAAAAAGCTGTTTTACACAAACACTGACACGCTTTTTCAAACTATAATGGGCGAGTAAACACACTATCTTTGAAAAATGACCGCTCCTTGTTTTCGGCCTAAGGTATGTAATTTAAGGAATTGCTTCCTAGCCTTCGCTTTCACTCACCCTGCAGTACCAAGAAATACCAAAAGAGGGCATGTCACGCTATTGTGCTGCTACAAGCGACTCCGCAAGGAACTCGCAGTAGGCATCACAGAACAACGAAGTGCGAATGGGTTAATTAAAACAATACAGGACACAGAGACTGGAATATCACTATAACCAAAGTAAATAATTATTGTACTCGTCATTACTTTACTTGGGTAAGCAATGCTTACCTTACATCCAAGGAATACACGCGCCTGGTTCAGAATGGCACAAACTGAATGTGGTTTGAGTTACAAATAAATTGAAAAGTCCGTTCGATTTCCGAATTCTTACACTACAAATTTAATAAAAATCCGACACGATTGAAAAAACTATATTATAAAAAAAATAAAAAATGCCGTAAAATTACACAATTTTTGAGAAAGAAAGAAATAAAAATTGTAAAATCAAATGTGCATGCACTACACTGTTGAAATAAATCTCAATAATCATTTCATTGACATAACACCCTACTTTGAAGTTAAAACCAAAAATGTCACTTCTCATAATGCACTACGGTATGGCAAATTTTGAAACAAGGGGTGACACAAAGTCCAACGAGGGAAGCTCCTTCGCTTGCCTTCGAACAGATCGATATTCTTCTGCTGAACAGTGACGTGGTGCTATCTAGCGATAGTATGTGCAACTTCATGGTTACTGGCACCCACACGCGAGTGCTAGAGCTGTAATATTACGTTCGTCTCCAACACAAAGCGCGAGATATCGATCAACATAATATCACGCTTGCCGCAGTTTTAAAAAGTTACCTTCAAATGTAATAGTACGGCGCCCACGCTCTTAAGTGTTAAAGGTGGAAAAATATTGGAAGTAGGATACTTTCGTGCTGGGCCCAACAAGTTACTGAGAGACCACGAAGCTGAGCACAGAATACCACACAGACCAGAAAGGAGAATAAGTTCGACCAAACCCTCAATGTCATACGTTACTGCTGAACCAAACATGAAACTGACGAAAATAGGTATAGTACGGTAGGTGAACAGGTGGTCGGGAAATGGGCGTACCCCTCTTTATTTTCAACATTCTGTTAGTTATGGTTGAATGTTACACAGTTACCTAGAAGTCTTAAGAGCCATGAGCACCATCCTTGGCGTACCACAGCTGAATTCTGCGCCATGTTCTCGCAGATGTTTTGCAGAGATACTCCAGAGTCACGAAGGTGAGGGTATGTTCCACAGGTGCTCGTAATTCCTGGGTTGTGTGATATCGAGTGTTTCTTACTTGTTGCTTTTTGAAACCCCAGAGAGCATTATCTGGTGTTGTCAGATTAGGACTTCTTGGAGGCCAGGCAAAGGGAGCTGGTAAATATGCAGAAACACTCGATGTTTATGACTCTTAAGACTTCAAAGTAACTGTGTATAACAAACATTCAACCATAACTATCATAATGTTGAAAATAAATGAGGGGGGGGGGGTACGCCCACTTCCAGACCACCCTATACTAATTACCAAGGAGGCATGAACGCGAAGAGTGAGGATACTTAGCTCCAGAAGGAGAATGCATTGAAAGAAAATACACACGGTTGATGAGAGGAATATGCACAAACTAACACTGGGATGAAGTAAAAACAAATCATCATCCAAGTTGACCTGCGAGTCGAATCGTTACAAAAAGACTCGCATAAATTTCATTGGGAAAAACAGATTATAGGGCACAGACACAATGGTCTTAAAGAACAGTATACTGGCAGCAAAGCAGTAACCAATTATAGAGAAAAAGGGGCCTAGTAAATATAGAATAAGAAAATAGTAGAGAGACAGATAGATAATTGAATTGAGAAATTCTTACACATACCAAACCTGCGCATGAGCACACGGGTAGAAAACAAGCATGATGTGACATGGTGAGAGCCAAGCCGAATAAAAGAACACGTGGGTTGAATCATGGAATGAAAGTAGGAGTGCACAACAGATAATCAAGGGAGAAAATCATGTTGCTGACTTGCAAAAACACCATAATCACACACAGAGAGAGAGAAAAACTGTCCAACAAAGGGACACAAAATCCTTGCTTGGGTAAAAAGAGAGTCCTAAATAGGTGAAGCGTCGTTGCTAATCCCAATTGTGTTACAAGATTGTAGCACATACATAACTGTGACGTAATTGACGGGTGTGTGTGTAAAGTGCGTTATGTAACAATTCACTAGTTTTAAAGTTCAATTCAAAACCCAAAATAGAGTTGTGGAATATAAGTAATTTGAATTATGTCTTCAGGAGCCTAATACGGTTCACAACAATCGGGTGACTAGTCATAATAAATTCTATGTAAATTCACGTAGTTAGGGAGCCAAACAACACTAGGTGTTTCGCACACCCACATCTAGTCTACCATAGGCTAATGTAAAGCTCATTGTTGGTTTGTCTGTTATTTTTTAATCAAATCTATGCCGTTTCATCGATCTGGACCAAATTGTACGCATTTACCCTTTGGAATCCTGTGGGTAACACTGTCTACTTTAAATTTTGGACAGATCTCTCCATTCCCTGCATTTAGGCCCTTTGGCACAAATCTAAACCGTTTCACCGATCAGAACCAAATTTTATGCACTTACCCATTGGAACCCAACGAGTAACACTGTCCTTTTGAAATTTTGGACAAACCTCTCCATTCACTGCATTTAGGCCCTTTGGCACTAATCTATACCGTTTCACCGAACTCAACCAAATTTTACGTACTTACCTTTTGAAACATAGCAGATAACACTGTGTGCCTGAAATTCGGACATCCCTATCCATTTCCTAGATTTAGGTCATTTGGCGCATAGACGAAGATCGAATTTGTAGTAGAAGGACTAATCTAGGCTCATTTTAAGCCTCGCAAAGCAAGAAAAAAAAACTCTGGACATAAACTTCAGTTTCATCATCATCATCAAGTTTCCACTCCAGTTTCCCGGGTGTGGTTTACGAGCGCTCTCCATCTTGGTCGATTCATGTGCCACTGCTCCTTCAAGACTTCATCCCAGTTGATTCCCTTGGATGTGATATCTTCCTTCACTTGGTCCAGCCATCTCCTCCTAGGTCTTCCAACAGGTCTCTTTCCAGTAATCTCAGTATGTAACCATTGTTTTGCAATTCTTCCTTCTGTCATACGTTTGACGTGACCAAACCATCGCAAACGTGCCCTAGTTATGGTCTCCTTCAGGGACTGATTTATTCCAGCTTGTTCTCTTATCTTCTCATTTCTTACTCTGTCTATCCTAGTTTTTTGAAGCATGCTTCTTAGAAACTTCATTTCTGAAGCCTGAAGTCGGCTGTCATCTTTTTTGGTAGTTGTGCATGTTTCCAACCCATAAATCAATATAGGGACAAAGTATGTTCGAAACAGAGTTTGTTTTGATCTTAGTGGCACTTGCTTATTCCAGAGTAGATATCGAACTTGCCGATAGAATTGACTTGATTTCTGAATACGGTTATTTAATTCAAGCTGTATTCTGTTGTCACTTGATATTAAGCATCCAAGGTACTGATACTGGTTTACTGTTTCCAATTGTAAACCCTCCAGCATTATATTATCTTTACTTCTCTGTCTGTTAACAGACATTGCAGCAGTTTTTGTAGCACTTACTTTCAGTTTAGTTTAGTTTAATTTAGTTTGGTGAAATGGTGCAGATTTGTATAAATAACAGACAAATGGACCTGAAAACCACGTTTTGAAGCCATAGAACGAATCGTGTTGGAAGTAGTTTAACTGCAAGACTATTTAAATACCGTATTTACTCGGCTATAAGACCCCCTCGCCTCCCCCTTAATTTTCGAGAGCCAAAATAAAAAATTCTTGGAAATCGCTTAGGTATTGAGAGTCAAAATACCACATTCTTGGAAATTGACGAATTCTTAATTATTTTTTTTATAATTACAACTGAAATTCATTCTCTTTTATGACAAAACTATTTTTCTTTTTACGGTATATTAGTTTGTTATTCAGACAATATGACCGCCATTTTGCGTACCGCGTATGTGATTGGGCAGGATATTGAATTGTGTAGCCAATAGGCTTCACCCGATATCAAATAGAAGATGCCACACTATTGGCCGAGTAGAAGCGCCATCCGCCAATGAAAGTTATGGTTTCATATCTTGCCTGCATTCTTCTGTTTAGTATTATTTATGATGTGATTCGATTGTGTTTACTACAGTCTCCTTAGTTTTATTTTAAACACATTTCATTTGTTGCAATAACCGTCGGCGTTTGTGTGAAAAGTTATTGGTATATTAATGTGAAATATGTGAATAATACGTGCTCGGTTGTGTTTACAAATGTTAGTGAGATGTGATCACTCATTCCCTAATTGATACATTCTCCCTCCCGATGTTCAAATAAAAATAAAGTTTGCATTTCCACGTCTGATACTTTGTTCATTTCATTCTATTTCTTTGATACTAAGATTTTTGCTTAGCAAGGGATAGTAGTGAAAGCCATTGGGGGATAGCCGGGAAAGTGAGGATACGGCAGTCTCATAATGGGCTGATTAAAGATGTAAAATTCATGTATTTAGATTAAATATATCCTACTATATAGCATCAAAATTAAATAGCTTATTTTCACTCTCTCCCTTTCCCGAAATAATGGATTTTTGCGAAGTTCGCGTCTATAGTACTCCCCCTCCCCTCAATTTCGGAACTAAAAATTTAGAAAAAGGGGGTCTCATAGCCGAGTAAATACGGTAAGTCTCTTGTTGGCTGGCATGGCAAAGGACTAGGAACTTATGATCAGCCGGTAATAAGATCTTTTCTGCTCTGGAAGACATAATGCTTTTTAACTAAGCTCATATCATTTACTGTGAAAATCTCCCGTCAGCAAAGCAATAGGTACCACAACAAGGCTGACTAGCCAACAAGCAGAACAGCTGGGGGAAATGACAATTGACAATGGACTATGGGACCATCCAGTTGGCTGGAATGTAGTTTAATACTCATTGATAATGAATATTGCTTATCGAAAGAATTCATCATCTATATTGTTGGGTAACTTCACGTGGAGCGCGAATGAGTAATGCGCTTAGTCGCTACCAAACTGACATAACGCACTTTGCACACCGGAAGTCTGGTCGAAGTCGATATAACACGTAATACACAACTCAATAACTTCGTAACCGTCCACAATATGACATAACGCACTATACACGCGCAAGCAGATCGCCCTCCTTTCTTCGATGCCAGTATTAACTCAGTTCACACCATTTCTTGACATAACGCACTTTACACACCCACTCGTCAATTGTTAAGGCTCGCAGATTGTAGTCACCAAACCACACTCTGCAAGGCACTTAATGCCACTTGGAACTTGATGATCTCGAAGAGCATACCAAATCATCTGATGTGGTACTCGATAAAATGCCTTCTGAAGGGTAAGGAAGGCAAGATGTAGTGGCCTCCTCTTCTCATGGAATTTTTCCCTCAGGAAAGATTGCATCTATCGTGCCACATCCCTTCACAAACCCACATTGAGGGTGACATATTTTGCATGTAAATACAGTATGACTCCTTTTTAACATTGCTTTGTTGAACGTTCTTCCTTTAGTTTTTTTTTCAAGTGTATTTCACAATGTACCGTATCGAAATGATTTAGTTACACCTTCTTACTCCTCATCTTTTGAAATTGCTCAAATCTGTACCTGGTGGTCCTTATTTACACTTTTTAAGGAACTTCAGAAAAATGTTTTCACTCACAAAAAGTATGAATGACAAGAACACCCTAAAAGAGTTTTACTGTGTGCCGAATATTTTATAGCTCAGTAGGTGGCATGGAAGGAATGGCTGGTGAATTAAATACAGCATGTTTCTTTAAACTTGTACACATTTTATTGTATTTAAAAACTTAATAGGAAACCAACTTGAATTACAATGTAAGCACTAGTATTATATTAATATATAATCATTTACAAATTTTTACATACTTGAAATGCAGTAGCTTTATTCAATTAAAAATAAATGCTAATCATTATAAGTGGTATGAATTCTGACACTGTGAAATAAACTTCGAGAAAGAACTCTTATCTCCTCTAGGAAGAGTATGGTACGGTACTGCTACTCATGAAGGGAATTACAGTCGAACCTCAATATCTTGATCTTCTAGAACTCAAATTCTCGATAACTCGTAGTAATTATTATTTCCCGAACAAACTTCCTTTTTTCTCTTTGTGTTGAATGTTTCAATATCTCGAAGCTTAAATTATAATCCTGGCACTTAAACTTGTTCTTTATCTTGAACAGTCGCATAATTTTACAGTGAAACGTGTATCATAAATCACTGAATGTGGTTGAGACCTTTGTGGCGGAAGCTTGTGCACAGAAAATCAAGCAGAAGAAGATGATGGATTTCTTCGTCATGAAAATGTAGATAAACGTCCGTCTGCATTTTGTATGGTTAAATTTAACTTAGATAAAGTAATAAATCTTCCATGATTATAAATATTGATTTTTATTACATAAATGTAGACAGCTATGGTGTAAGCCTACATATTTTGCGACCAGTATGTCACAAATTTAACATTTTTGCTGCGTATCTCCATAAGTCAAATTTATTTTGACATCCCCTAGCAATTCGAGATGTCGAGGTTTGACAGTACTATACGGTGTTTATGTTGTAAGGAGACATGATCGAATGGAGCTCTCACTACACTGATTGGATATGCTGTTATAACAGTGGAAATTACAAGAGTTTTCAGAATTATGAATGCTTCTCTTATGAAATGTTTGATTTATATTCTAAAAGTAATTTTGCCTATTTTAAATCTCAAAATAGGTTTAACATCTTTTAATGTTTGATAGCTGTAAAGATGAAAATTAGGTCTCTGAAATGAATGCTTTATATCAGGATAATGAAATCAGGGTGAAGAGTGTGACTAAATGGATTGAAATGGATACATGATATGGAAAGCAGCAGAGCAACATGCCAACAGAATCATGCAGCGGAACAACTAGCATTGCTCTGTATTCTGAATATCGAAGAGCTTGAGCCATATTCTAATGGTGGAAAATGTGAATATTCAGATAGAAAATCTTCTACTTTTTAATTTTGGAAGAATGTTACCATAGTGAAAGAAGGCTGGCAGGTTGGTGACTCCTGTTGGTATCATGCAAGCATTTCAGTGTTATAAGAGGAAGGCGAGGGCTATCTATGCAGAATGCTTAGAACTTTGGCTATCATACACTTATTGTGAGTGAGTTATGTCATTGGCAAATCCTGGTTGGAGCTCGAGTATGTTAATCATGTGAATTTGAAACCTTTGTGAACCTACAGTAGTATGGAGATGTACTCAATTCTTTAGTTACCGTCTATTATCCAGCTACATCACTTTGTAATATCACAAGGAATCAATAGTTCCTAGAGAAAGAAGATATGTATCTTAGGTGATCAAGTTAACCACCTGAAGAACTTGTTTCTAAAAGGAATAATTGCCCTCTGAGTGATGCACTTGACGTACGCCAATTGCTAAGAAGTCTGATAATTACTAACGGTTGTATTCCTGGTTGTGCCAAGAAATTTAATTCTGGTCTGAGGGTTGGAATGGGGTACACTCAACCTCATAAAGTAAAACTGAGAAGAGATGGGTTTGATTCCCACCTCGGTCATCCTGGAAGTGGTTTCCCAGTTCTAGTCCAGGCAAAAACCACGATGGTTCCTAACATGTCCTAACTACATTTCATAGTAGAAATAACAAATAGAGAAAAACTGCAAATGAATTGATAATGATGTTCTTAGTGTTTTCTGGGACTTTTACCTAAGACCAAAATATGAATTAAATGCACTGAGTTTAGTCTCCTCTCTAGCTCAACTTCCCACAGGGTGGGTCAGTGCTTCTCACTAATGAGTAAGCTGAGCCACTCCCCAGTGCAAGGTGCAGGTTATCACGCCAGAGACCAATGAAAGCAAGCCTGCCTCACCTGGTGAGACAGTGGGGACACTTCTGAGCTGGCACTGAACCCCTTCGTCAAGTGGGCAGAGTTGGACAAGTGTGCCCTAAGATGCGTAAAGCTAGTGCTAAAATAATATCAGTGTCAGAATAGGTACCAGTACACTATTATTCACAGGAATCAGCTAATAGGCTACATTTGAATACTTTAACAATAACATAGTACTAAAACAAATAATCTAAAGATACTTTCTCAAGTGTTCTTCAAGGTCTTTGAGAACAAATCTCCATCTACAACAATTCATCTATTAAGCACTGCTATTTAATTACAATATATCTTATAAGTTACAGAAAACATGAAGAAGGGAAAGGATTTTTATTACCGTAATATATTCAATATTTTAATACTTTATTTTTACAGTTGTGATGGCTGTGAGAATGCCATTTTCAAAAAACTCTTTGGGATGTTTCAAACTTGCACTGATGCTTTTTACTGCTTCTTTTGATGATCTGGTCTCACATCATCCTTCTCTGTACTTTTATCCATTTACTTCACTAAAGCTCGGTCATTGAGGATCAGGGGCAGTTTTTGCATATCCTAGTGACTGCAGTACAAGTTTGATGTCTCGGTACACTGTAGGATCTTCAATGGTTCCAGGGATCTGAAGAAAGAAAGATTTGACTGCATTAACTAAGAAAATGTATATGTTTGAATAATATCTCTACAGGCTGATGAGAAACTTTGTGCCACAAGGCTGTAGAAACAAAGGACACTTGACTTTCAGTATCTAAAATCTGATTATAGATGCTTAAAATAGACTCTTTTAAACCTTAAAATGGGATCTTCAAATACAGCATACTTTTCTACTTTAATGAAAGTGTGTGATTTACATTATTTTGTTGCTAATATTGATTAATTGCTATTCATTTCCTGCCCTTCGAGGAAAAATATGAAAAAAAGCAAACGGTTTTGCTATTGGGTTTTATGTGTGTATATGAAAAAGTTCCAGTTGTCAGCTTCTAGTTATGGAGATATTACAGTTTAAACTACCGGGTGAGTTAGCCGTGGTCGTTGCGGCATGACTGCTGGCAGTCGTTCACTTCCGGGAGGCGAGGAGGTTCGAATCCCCCCGCCGGCAACCTTGAAGATGGTCTTCTGTGGTTTCCCATCTTCCTTCAAGGCAAATGCCGGGGTTGGTCCCTAACTATAGTCCACAGCCGCTACCTTCCAACTCCTTGTCCTTACATTCAAACTTTCCTCCCCAGGAAACAGTCCACACGCGACGGTACGTGTAGCTCACCCATTGGGTGTCCGCCTCGAAGCAGCTACAAAACTGGCGAGCCGAACATGTCCTCGGACACTCCCGGCACTAAAAGCCATACGCTAAAAATAAAATAAAAAAAATGTAAGCAAAAAACAGAGAAATCTGTGAATTACTCATTATGCATAATTCTCTTACTCAAAGCTTAATGTAGATTGAATAAGAAGGTTAAAGGCAAGCGGCATGTGAAATTATGTTCTGAAAGTTAATTATTCTGACATATTTTCAGTTCTAGGCTCTAGGTTTACAGTTGTAAGTTCATTTTTCCAGATGATAACCAATCTTAAATACCAAAATCAACTATTGACTACTTATATACAGGTAGATACAGAAATGGTCTTCACTCTGTACCTGACTACTGGGCCCTTCGAATATGTATGCATACATACACCCTTCTAATGTTACCCTGATCTAAGAATGAATTGTATATTACCTTTACAAACTTATTTCTAGCCAAGTCTGATATAGATTTTCTTGCTGTCTTGCCGGACCGCGTGCGAGGTAGCCCTCGAACAGCTGCTGCTGATCGGAATGCTGCAATAGGACCTATCAGCTCTCTCACCATCACCACTAGCTCACGGCTAATCTCCGACTCATTCTTCCGAGCTCCTGAAACACAAACACGCCTTTCATCTTTGAGCTTTTATAGAGAGAATATGATGATGATGCACTACTCAATGAGCACAGATAACCTGGATGTTCCACTCCTTGATCATTGCATTATAATGCCCCACCCCAGAGACATTTGTTTACATGGATACTTTTATCAGCTGTTTTACACTACCACCTGTGAGGCTTCTTTTATATTGAACCCTTATTGATTTGTCGATCAATAAGCCTTCATGATTTTTATTATTATTATTACTGATGCCCAGGCAGAACATGTTGGAGATTGACAAAGGGGAGTCAGGTAGTGTGTTGCAACGATTACAACAGAAGCAGCTTGGTAGTTATTCCTGAAGATGACCGGTTAAGCCGAGTTCAAGGACAAATTCTGTACCAACGCGCACCTCAATCGGCGTCATTATGGGAGTGTCAGAAGTGAAGTTTCAACCGATCCATGATTGAATCAGCAAATCAGGAGAGAGGAAGCCAAAGCCACGCGGTGGATTGCGTACCCTAGAAAAAGGCGCGAAAACGTGTATCTAAAGAACCGCCGATACGAATTAATTCCGCATAAGTCCATTGAGACGTTTGGAAGAAAAGAAGAAGATTGATACTTGTCCCAAGTCTGTGAGGTGAAAACTACAGATTATTTTCACAAATTTCCCCCACCCTACCCCATTCTGTCAGTTTCAAATAAATTGATCGGTGATGAGCTGTTTGAGACACAACTTTATTGAGCTCTGGTGAGCAACATTCATGCCAGTTATCGTCACGATTTATCAAGCTCTAGTGAGCATACATCACGTCTGTTTGACAAACATTTCATTTTGTGCTCAAGGGAGCAGAGTTCACGCTTAGCGGTGGAGATCTCTAGTCGAGATAAGCGCTACGTGGTAGACATATTTGAGACTTGTTAGAAGCCAGTTGCGTGGTGATTGATGAGTGTAATTTATGTAAATTTTTGTGTTATATTTTGAGAGATGTATATGTGCGTGTGTTAAGCAAATGCTGAGATAGGGCCAGTTCTATGTTAAGTAATCGCCTAGGACATTATTGTGAGTGAAAGTCAGTAGCTCATAGCGATTCTAGCTAGGCAAACTAATAACTTTGAACATTTCTTTCCAAGAAGCTACGCCAAGATGTCTGCTGAAAGGTCGTGTGATGGAATGAAGTGCATCGCCTCTACCAATACGTCGATGATGGACGACTAGATTTCCCGTAGGGAAATGTTTTGGGATGGAGGTTAAGTTCTACAAGCTGCAACGGTGATGTACAAACCATTGATTTACTCAATATGTAGTTAGATTAGACGCGGGAATGTTGTAAATATTTTATTCATTGTTTTCCTTGTATTTAGATTTTTTTTGTGTGCCGACACTATTATCTTTAAATGTACGTTGGCACGTGGCCAAAGTTGTTTGATTGTATATTTTTCCTTATGAGTCATATTTAGTGTACACGGCGTGTGTATTTGATTTTATCCATGCGAATGCGAAACTCGTCACGGTCGACAAGTGGTGCTTTATTCAAGTTCATTTTTTTGTAGGAAAAGGGGCGTAAATATTGTAAGATGTTTTACGAACAGGTTTTTATTCATACTAGGGTTGCCGAGCGCAACAAATTAAGATGTCGCTGTAGAACACCTTAGTTCTATTTTTTTGAGGTTTTTTTTTTGAGTCCTTTTCAGGTTCTTTAGTCACGGACTAGATTGGGAGCGCAAGTTGGTGGAAAATATCTTATGTCTTTTATTTCAGGTTTCTGTCAAACCCATACGTGTGATTCTGTGTGTGTTTTGTGTCAGGTGTGTGTATTGATTCTTCGTGATGAGGGGTAGAAGGTGCTACCGCCCTCAAATATTGTGGTTGTATTTTTATGGAAAGGCAGAGCACTCTCAGAGGCTACTGTACCTTGTCCAGTGCTGATTCTTGGATTTCCTTGGGAAATGCTGAGATATTTTATTCTGACACACACACACACGTTGTACCCGATACCTAGTTGAGGCTATCGGCTACGCCAGCAGACATTAAGCCGTAGTTGAGATTATGGGAAGAGTTATGAAAAGATAGCGCTCAAATCGAGTCAAGAGGAATGTCAAGATGACGTAGAAGGTCTAGGATTAAGAAGGCACTGACAGCAGTCAAGCAGATGGAATTATGGATGGAAATATGAAGCTTTATTAAGATCTATATGGAACATGGTATTTAAACATCTCAGAAGAGAAGATATAACAAGCATTATATATGGTAATTATTTGAAGGAAGACAGATAACCCTTAAGTTATTGTATAACTTAATAGCCGAGATGATCGGGGTTCGAGATTATATTTGTGACGCAAGACCACAGAGGTGGGGAGAACGTCACGTGACTGCGCCAGGGAGGTGCAGGTCAATGCAGTCCAGAGACAGTCAGTCGAGCTCAGTGAGCAAGCCAGTCGAGCTCAGTTAGCAAGAGAGTCAAGTTCAGACAGCGAGCTGAGTAGGACATGCCGAGCGTATGGTAAAGTCGCGCGGTGAGCAGCATTTGTCACGGAAAGTGAAAGCGACAGTTTGACTTCACTAAGCAGAGAACGGAAAGTAGGTCAGTGAGCCAGGCAGACACCCGCAGTAGGCAGCGTGAAGACCGGTTACGGAACCAGCTGTACGGGCCGAGCAAGCATAGAAGGCCGGGGTTTAGAACAGCACTGTAAAACGAGTCGGAGAACTTTATTTCGAGCTGCATTTTGTAACGCAGAACAGCATAGCAGAGCGGCATGGCGAGGCCAGCTTTAGGCGGAGATTATTCTGGAACATTACAGTAGAGACGAGCGGGTTATTTCCAATTTTATACGCAAGCAATATGATAGAAGCTGAACTTCATTATAAAATTGAGTTGGGACTTGTATTCTGTAATCGAATTGTGTAGGCAGATAGTTACGAGATACTGCAACTGTGAACTTCAAATGAACATAGTTATTCAATGACATTACGACTATGCATTTCATAACGGAACATGCAGAGCGACCATGGGGTCCAAGTAACATTCACGCTTTTAGGCAAACTAAATGTTACAAGCATATGCACTTATGAACATTAGCACGTGCATTAATGCAATTCTTTCTTATGAAGTGTTATAAATTACCGAGTACGAACACAGATACAGGGTGTTTCATAAACTTGTACACTCTCATAAATAAAATTTTATTTTCTGCAAGTGAGACTAAACCGCCGTGGAGATTGAACTTTCAACACTCAAACCGAACATTGTATGGAACAGTGGCGTAACGTAGAAGAGGAATATGGGGTACGCTGTTTCTATGAACTTTTTCGTGAGGATTTGGACAGTATCCGCTATGGATAACCAGCAGTTCATCATGTCGGAGTAAACGAAGACAGAGACGCGATGGCACCACGGAGCGATGGATTCGATTCCTGAAGAAGAGGAGGTCCACCAGCTGATTCACTTGGGATTTGAAGGCAATCGTCATTGCGTGGGTGGAATGATATTCACGCCGATCTTTCGAGAAATTCATTACATAAGGATAATCGACGATCTTTGAAATTTAATAACAGCTGATTATGAGAAGGTACTGTAAGAGTTATAACTTCCTGATACGATTATTTTCATGAATACTGGGCACACATGTATATTTTTCTAATAGGAGTGATACGATTATTTAGACATGGCTTTGACTTTATATGCTTCGAATTTTGCTAGAATATGGCGTGACCATATGATATGGCAGGCATCATTATACGAAATTCTCACCATTGGTTGGCTTTATTAAGCAGATGTTTGGTCTTTTAGACATTTTTCCAGTAAGGATAGTTTTCATGAATAGTTTTTTTTGTGTGACGAGTATTTCGAACTCGTGATCTGCAATTGATTATCTAAATTACTTCGTCAGTTCATTGCATACTAGCGAGAGTGTATTATTCATCAGTAGGGATTTTTTCCATTGGATTGTTTGGAGATATTAAGAAGTTATTCACTTGAGTGAATAAATATCGCTTTTATATGACAACTAGAGACTTGTTGATTCCGATCTGGTACATTCACTCATTTAGTCTTCGAGATGGGGTCTTTCGTATTTATACGATTGTATGGTGGTTACTCATCTTACCCATCGTTCAGGGCACTATCATGTTAGTCGACGGGGCAAGGTCTTTCGTATTTATACGATTGTATGGTGGTTACTCATCTTACTTGCCATTGAGGGACTCATTTTTATCATCCGAGTGTACTTGAGATTGTAAGAGAATCAAACAAGGAACTACTAGTCACATATCAGTCGAATTTGTTAAATAAATTAAAGATAAATGTCAGCAGGGTTACATTTAGTAATTCTTGTTTGCCAATCCAATATTTTGTTGCTATACTCTTTTGAGAGTACTTTCAGTTTAACAGCTGGTACAGCTGATGCTTTTGATGATTTTTATAATTGTGTTTGATACCTTTGAGAAGGATTTAAAGTAATTGAATCTTGTAAGATGAATCATTAATGGTCAAATTTATTTTAAGG
Source organism: Meconema thalassinum (assembly GCA_946902985.2). Taxonomy (NCBI): domain Eukaryota; kingdom Metazoa; phylum Arthropoda; class Insecta; order Orthoptera; family Tettigoniidae; genus Meconema; species Meconema thalassinum. The sequence goes on along the minus strand of OX336391.1, from coordinate 37,645,313 downwards.
CAGATCAGTATTGCATATTTAGATATGAGAAATTATAGCACATTGGTGTTTTTCTGTGATGTGAATTATGAGAATTGTAAGAGAATTTATGCTATTTGAAAGCAGATCTTGAATTACTAAGGTAATATTTTTTCTAATTGTTTAAGAAGTTGTCTAGATGTGATCAGAGTAATTACAGTTATTGGAGATTGTGTGCGTTGATAATTTGAAGCCAGTTATATATTTTTTTTGTAGATCATGCAACATGGTTAAGTGAAGTTTGTGATAGGCATTTTGTGGAAGTTGCCAAGTGATAGTTGTAATATTGCTAATGTATTTTGAGGCAGACATGAGGTTGTCGAACCCAGTCTAGCGTAATTGTTGAGATTCAGGCTGTATGCTGAATATTTATGGAGTTTTGTGGAATAATTGTGGTATTCAAATGTGATATTTGAAGAAGTGAGGATATATAATGTAGTTGTGGATAGTCAGATCCAACGTGATGTCGTGAAGGCAATAATATTTTTTTGGCATGATAATTAAATACGAGATATAACTTGTAAGTGATAAAACTGTAAGACAACGTTCTATAACCCATATTAAACAATTTGTTAGGAAATTAAACAAATAAATAAAGTTGATAATACAAGATTTTCTGATAATAATAATTAATGAAATAATAATCTGAAATTTAAGCATATTAATGATCTGACCTAATGAAATAAAAATCAGAATGACTAGATGAAATAATAAAAATCTAAATAACCAGAAGAATAAAATTTAAATAAATTGATAAATTAAATTTTGGAATAAATCAATGAATTAAATAAATAGATGAATTAAAGATTGGATAAATAAACTGATTTAAATAAATGAATAGATGATTGGATAGATCATGAATATCTGAATTAGAAGGTAATAATTAATTAAAGAAGCTGATGATTAATGAATTTATATGGAATTAAATAAATTTAATTGAGATATAATTTGAGGCAATTTTAATTGGCTACATGGATAACTCTTGCCAGGCGCGTCCACGTCGCGGGGGTGGGCAACGGTACTGTAATATACCATGGAACTACAGTACCGGCTAAGTTCTGGTGAGGACCCAGTCCTATGGGGTATAACATAGGCCCCGTGCACAGGGTTACGTGCGAAGACCTCAACGGAATCTGCAGCGGAGAAGATGGACTTCGGAACGGTGGAGATTGCGGAAGAGGCAACCCAGTACTCAGGGAATAGTAAGAGTACAGCATCAATCGGCAGCGTCTGTTTCCCAGGTTAGGGGCGGCTGCAAGGGCGTCTGTTTCCCATGTTAGGGGCGGCCTGTATAATAGCTGGCAGTAGCTTCATAAAATGCCTTTGGGAGTGGCGACCCCATCGTAATAATAGCCTAAAATGGAAATGGCACTTCGAATGAATCGGAAAAGGTTAGGGCGTACCCTGCAGGCGACGCGCAGTTCTTTTGGTACTGGGGGAACTGTGAGAAATGGGCGACCAGTAACCGAAATGAAAGTGGGAATCATGAATGTCATGACCCTGACAGGCAAGGTGGAGGAGGTGGTAGACTTCATGGAGAGGGAGAATGTTGGATTGATGGGGCTGAGTGAAGTGAAATGGAAAGGTAAAGGAAGGAAGAAATTGAGGAAAGGATATACATTATACTGGAGTGGTGGCCAAGAGGCCAAAAATGGCGTGGGACTGATAACCTCGAAACAACTGGAGGAGTATGTTGAAGTGGTCGAGTGTGTGAGTGACAGAATAATGAAAATTAGAATGAAGATGAAAAATGACGTGATGGACTTCATACAAGTGTATGCACCACAGACTGGAAACAGAGAAGAAGATATTGAAGTATTCCTGGAGGATGTAGAAAGAGTAATTTCAGATGTAGAAGTGGTGATCATGGGAGATATGAATGCACAAGTCGGAAACGAGAGACAAGGAAAGGAAGAAGTCATTGGACCATATGGATATGGGAAAAAGAACCGGGAAGGAGAGGAACTTGTAAACTTTTGTGAAAGGAATGGACTGATAGTGGGTAATTCATGGTTTCGGAAGAAAAACAGGAGGAAAATTACGAGATATGGTTGGGGCGATAGAAGAACAAAATCAGTAATTGACTACTTTCTGGTGGAAAGGACTAATCGCAGAAAGCTGATAGATGTGACAGCTTTACCAGGAGAAGCATTTGATGGGGACCATAGAGTTGTGGTGGCAAAATTTAGATGGGAAAAATTGGAAAACCTAAAGGAGATCAGAGAAAGTAAAATAAAAGTATGGAAATTGAAAGACAAAACCGTACAGGAAAATTTTCAGGAGAGATTGAAGCAACAAATCCCAGTTACTGAAGTGGAAAACATAGAAGAGGAATGGTCTCACTTTAAAAAGGCATTTGTTGGTGCAGCAGAGAGTGCTTGTGGTAGGACGTCAACAAGAGTGAAAGAGAAGGAGACACCATGGTGGAATGAGGAAGTGAGGAAAGCAGTGAAAGAAAAGAAGTCTGCATGGAAAGAATGGAACCGAGATCAAACAGAAGAAAGCAAAAGGAAGTATCACGACAGCAAACGGAGGTGTAAGAAAGTGGTAGGAGAAGAAAAGAAGAAAAGTTGGGAAGAATTTACACGAAGAATGGAAACAGATGTAATTGGCAGTAAAAGGATGCTGTATGGGCTTCTAAGAAGTAAGAGGAAAGAAAGAGTTACTACAAAGCTAGTGAAAAAGGAAGATGGAGAGTTGTTAACACACCCAGAAGAGATAAAGGGACGATGGAAGGAGTATTTCGATAAGCTTTTGAATGTGAGCAATGGTACTGGTGAGATGGAAGTGACACAACCTGACGACTCTATAACAGAAGATGATATAACAATGCTGGAGGTGGAATTAGCAGTACAGAAAATGAAGATGGGAAAAGCAACAGGGGTGGATGAAGTCAGTGTAGAAATGATAAAGGCTGCTGGACCCGTTGGTATGCAATGGCTGTATCGACTGCTAAAGTGTGTGTGGAAATGGAAATGTGTACCAGAAGACTGGAAGAAAGGGCTAATAATACCAGTGTTTAAGAAGGGGGACAAGAAGGTGTGTGATAACTATAGAGGGATCACCCTCATATCACAGATAGTAAAAATACTGGAAAGGATATTAGAAAGAAGAATGAGAAGAAAGGTGGAAGGAGAGTTGCAAGAGGAACAGTATGGCTTCAGGAGTGGAAGATCCACAGTGGACCCAATCTTTAGCTTGAGGCAGATGATGGAAAAGAACTGGGAATATGGAGAGGATTTGATCATGACTTTCATAGATCTAGAAAAGGCATATGATAGTGTCCCCAGAGAGAAGGTATGGGAAACCATGGTTAAGAAGAGACTGGGAAGAGAAATGTTGGAAATGGTGCAAGCAATGTACAACAACTGTGTTAGCAGGGTACTGACCCCAGTTGGAAAGACAGATTGGTTTAGGAACAAGATTGGACTAAGACAGGGGAGTGTGCTGTCACCTCTCTTGTTCATAATGGTGATGGATGAAATTGTAAAGGAAACAAAGGAAGCATATGGACATAAAGAAATGAAGTTACTGTTATTTGCAGATGATATTGTGGTCTGGGGAAGGAACACCGAAGAAGTGCAAAAACAACTAGATGCACTGAACGAAAATATTCAGAAGTATGGCCTGAAAATCAGTATAGAGAAAAGCAAGACCATGGTGATGACAAGAGGGGAAAGACAAGGAAAGGGCACTGTGAAAATTGGAAGTCAGAGTTTGGAAATTGTGGACACGTTCAAATACCTAGGAAGTGAATTGATGCAAACTGGTAGGTTGGACATGGAGATTGGCAGGAGGGTACAGCAGAGCAATGCATTCTATCAAAGTGTAAGAAAACTTGTTTGGGATAAGGAAGTACCAAGGAAAAGCAAGGAGGTAATGTATAAAGTGTATTATGTACCCATATTAACTTATGCAGCTGAGACTTGGACCCTGACAAGCAGGCAAGAGAGTAGAATCCAAGCCAGTGAAATGAAATTCCTAAGAAGTATGATAGGAAAGACAAGGAAAGACAGAGTGAGGAATGAAGATGTTAGGAAGGAAGTTGGGATGGGAAAACTAAATGAGAGAATTGAGAAGAATAAACTAAGGTGGTTTGGACATGTAAAGAGGATGGAGGAAAATAGAATACCAAGACAGATGCTGGAGGCGAAGTGCAAGGGTAAGAGACCAAGAGAAAGACCTAGAACAAGGTGGATGGATTCAGTGAAGAACGGCGTAAGAAAAAGAAATCTGGACTGGGGCAAGATCGTGGAAGAAGAATGGTGGAAGGAAAGAGGAAAGTGGAGAAGTGCCATAAATACCCCGACCCGGCAGGAGCTGGATAAGGGGAAATGATGATGATGATGATGATGATAATTTGAGGAATTGCAACTTGAGTTGAGGAATTAAACAATTTATATTGATGGTTTAAGATGATTTAATCTGAAGGAGATGATAAAATAAGAGTGTGTGAATAATTAGAAAGTATAATGAAGTGATGATAATAATTTTCATTTAAATGATTTAATGGTGATGAGTTAATGATTCTGACAGGAATATATTGAATTTTGAGATGAGAATTAATGTGAGAAATATTTAACTTTGATGATGATGATGATTATGACCAATGAGCAGTGGATTTTCTGTAATTCACAAACAAGCAATTATTAATGACAATGTAAATAGTGTAAATTAATTATTCGATGTTTAGGAGCATTTTACTAACGTATTCAACATTTGAATTATGCCATGGAAGCCATAAATTACGTGATATTTAAAATATGTGATTATAATATGTATGTTTAGACAGATTAATATTTTTCAAATCCACATTCATGATGTTAATTTAAAGAGAAATTAGGTCTCAGGTATCACGAATGTCAGTGACGAAAGACATAGTGCTACAATGATCCTGAGAACCCAAGAGAACTTTAGAGATTTTTTCCTGTTTTATGTGGATTAAATACTTTTGATTAGAAAAGAGATGGTTCGATTTTTGGACAATGACAATTTAACGTTGGCATTCGACCATGCTCTCAGGTAGGATGAATTTTTAAAATGTCTGTCTGACTATCAAAGTGAAATAAATTTGTTTTTATCTTAGTTGTGATCTGATGATGGTGTGATTTTCCTTTTTATTTTCTTGTCTTGATTAAGGCTTAACCGGAAAGGATGTGGTTTGCTAGGAGTTCAGTTGATGGCGCCCATTTATATTTGCATTTTTTAAATTAAATTTAAGCCCGTAACGACCCTAGAGATACTTTGTCTCGTGTTACCCTCTGCTTTTTCGATATCTCAGCTGAATTTCCGACACATTCCTTATTTGACTAGAGGTTCATTTAACTCCGCTCTGTCCTGGAACTCCAGGAATGCGATGTAATAGCAGATGGGTCATCGCATCCCCAGGACGAACGGGTACAACGATTATTATGTGCTTTTGGGAGCACGCTTCTTCGAGACTCGAACCCGTGCCACGGCAGGTCGAGGTTATTGACACGTGGGTTGACAGATGTGCAGATTCCACTTAGCGCCCGTCTATGTCTGGTGATTCATCTTTTAGGCAGTCCAGCTGACCGACTGACCCTGTAAGCTATCAGTAGCAAACCTGTTCTTGTGATGGTCATTGGACCATAATTAATTGGGAGTTCGCCATGTCCGTTACGGATTACCGCATATCGTATGAATGAAATATTGTTTTAATGATGTAAATGTTGGCTTTGAGCCTAGTGATTTCTACGACTCATTTCATTGTTAGTTTTGTCTGTCGTGACACAATTGGGTGTACTTGTGTATTTTCTTGTAAAAATGGCAAGCGGCCATATGTGTATTTTTTTTGGTTTGGTCACGTGTTAATTTACTTGTGTTGATTTGAAAAGTCCTAGTTTTGGGCGTTAATGTTGTTTGCTACGGCAGTTCCTTGATTCCAATTTCATGCGGAAAATATTTGTTGTTTTATTTAGTGTAGGAAGTGTCGGATTAATTTAATTTGTGTTTAGTTGGTTCCCCGTGTCTGTCTAGCTCTAGACAATGCAGATTCGTCCTCTGAAGGTTTACTGGATGGTGACGAATCTCGCATTAATTTGTACACATCGTAACGCATGTAGAACAGCCGCACACGCACATTGTCATTGTAGTAATTTGGGACATTTGGTCCAGCTGTTTACAATCTCTCCTGAGATTAGGCCTAAGTTTGGCAGTTTATTAATTCAAGTGGGAGTCATTTGGGAGACCTTGTTTGTTTTGTTTTTATTGTAAATAGTTGATCTGTTATTAAATTCATTTGTTTTAACCTTGGTATTCACTTTTTCCTGCATGTTATTTTGTTATATGGTACCCTGCATGTTACAAGAAGCGCTTAACAACAACTTAACGAAATGGACTGTTACACCCAGGGCCGTGGAGAGCGGCGACGGGCCCTGGGGCTGGAGTCTCCCGGGCCCCCCTCTAAAACCACATTCTGTAAAATCCTCGTAAATTTGCACAAAGTGATTTTGCACATATTTTATTTGCACTACCTGTAAATGCTCATCACGAATGAATTACAAGAACACAAAGAGCCAGCAAGCAAGCAATAGTAGTAGTAGTAATAATAATACTAATACCAATAATAATAATAATAATAATAATAAATGTAGCATGCAAAACTGCAATACCCAAGATCGCGGGTTTAAACCCGGCCGAAGTCGTCGGATTTTTCAGAGCGTTAACATCCTTCAATATGCCTTTATTCGGAGGGGAAGTAAAGCCGGTGGGCCCATGTTACATATTTATGGCATGTAAAAGAACCTACCACTTCAATTGGTAGTGTGTAGCCAAAATTTGTAGGTTATTTGGTTAGAAACGCTCTATCAAGTTCCAACGTTCCCCGCTGGGTGACAGTGGCAGTGGCGTCTGGTAGCCAAAGTTGGAACTACTTGAAATTTAACTTGTTGGGGAGCCTACGGGCGTTCAAATGAAATGTCCTGCTATGGCCATTGGCTGCAATTCATATATAATAATATTTCAATGATATATTCCACTAAATCCAGGCTATATTTATTATCATAAGCAGAGCGTGAATTACTATCAATATAAATAAGTTAATGCTGGTATGTCAAATTTACAACATTGAAAGTGGAGGAATGCATCCAAAATTATTTGCAAATTCAATATTTATTCCTGGCAAGCACGTACTAATGCATTATTTTAAATTAACAAAAATTAATATCAGATTAAAGCCATCGAAAACTAGGTACCGTAATAATTTTCATTAAATTCACTATACTGTTTTGGCGTTTGACAAATGTAAATTTGTCTCGATGAGGTAACACTGTATGAATGCACAGTGTTCAGATTTAAAGTTCTGCAGATCCTCTTTGATATCAACAATTTTAGAACTTCAGTGATACTCATAAAATCAGTATGCTCGTTTCTCGTACACAAATTTGAAAAAAGTTGCATTCACCGGACCAGTAATTGCATCTCTTTTACAGTATTTAACTTTGGGAAAATACTCACATTGTAAAAAGCTGTTGTCCATGAACTTGGAAGCAGGTGGGTTAGAATTCCACCGACGGTGATTCTATGCTTATTTTCCATGATTCATCGTTTTAACCCGTACATTCATTTCCTCCTCAATTCTATCCCTACGTCATAAGACCCAAAAATTAATCAACAGGGAGTTCATCTTACTGAACTGCATGTTAAAAGAGATGGAAAGGGTATACTGTACACTGTGCAGTACTACGGCCTCTGTGACATATGACGCAATCTCTTTTCATAATGAAAACATGATTTTTACACAAAGTCAAGACGAATTTTAAATACATTTTACATATAGTGTTTTTATGTTGACATTCTTAAAATTTGCTGCCCTTGAAGGGTCACGCCCTTGGGTCTAAGCCTAAACACTGATAAGTGTTTTGGTTGAACGGCGATCACACATCTTTGTACATTAAACAAAGCAAAATATATTTTCATAATTAACCACAGTTATACAGTACTCATACTTAACTCAAGTTATTATGTGCTATCAGTAGGTTGAAGCTGATCAGTAATTGTTTTCACAAAAGAAGAATATGTGATTTAGAACTATATTTTGTAATTGGCAGTCAGTGGACTTCTTATAATTTAATATTGCTTTGCAGTAAGCAAAACTAGAGCCAGGTTTTCCTAAACATCCCCAATCCTATCTATGACTGGTGACCATCATGGGAGGATTTAAGCCAAGATTATGGGGGAGTGGACAAACGGGGGATCTGGAGGATGGAATATCACCAAGCTCCGAGTGGGGTCCGGGGGCCCTCCTCCGGAAAAGTTTGCCAAAATTAGGTCCAAATTATTGAGTTATAGGATAGGCCATTTGGGTGATTATGTTTGGGATACTTTGGAGTAAAAATTTGGTGACCATTAACATTTAGTGGCTATAGAAAAGACTCTCCGATATTGAAGTAAAAGCTCTCACATCTTCAAGTAAGACCCCGCGGTGTAGCTCACCAATGACCGTGATGGGGCCCTACAGCAAGTCTACAGATCGGAGGTTCGAATCCGGGTGCTGATAGCGGCTATCCTGAGTGTGGGTTTTCACACTCCCTCCAGACCAATGCCGGGGCAGTACCTTATTTCAAGTCCAGGGACACCTACCCTACTCTTAACCCTAATAATTACAGTAATAGTCACAACGGCCAACACATTCCCAGTTGGCAACTAAGAATACGACATGCGATTTATCATGTCACAGAGGCCATAGCACAGCACAGTGTATACCCCGCTTTTCGTCCAGCAATAGATGGTTTTAAGAGGGTCTAAGCTTTTACTCTCCCAGACAAATAGTTAAAACAATGTTGCCAATACACCTCACTTATTATACAACAACCACTAGCCTCTCCTTCAGTCTACACAATCCGCACATTTTTTTGGTTTTCTATTTTGTTCGCTTCATTAATATTTGTGAAAACAATTGCTTTACAGTCAACTTCATTCAATAACGTAGAGGCATTCAGAAACAAACTGTAAAACTAACGCGTCAGTAAATACTGAATTATATCTACAGTGCTATTTGAAGCAAACCATCCCCAACCGAGCGCCAAAGGTTCATTGCCCGCCAGTGATACTAGACCTACTAGCTACCAAGTACACGGGTTAAATGTTGCAAGCCCCTAAATGAAATAACGTCTGTAACGACAGTCCTTTTTATTAATTGTTGAGTAAGACTACGAATAACACCGCAGTCGGAAAGCCAAATACTGCAATCCTGCCGCGGCTTCGTCAGGGCCCGGAGCCATTTCTAAGTCGTAGATCAAGAGAGCAATTAATTTTATGTTTAACGGTACTGAGACGTTAGAGCGTATCACGAAAGGGCTTGATTCGCAAGGGAAAATATCTCTTCGCGTCCTGAAAAATAATTGCTTTGCAAATCCTCCTAGGACGCCGGGCCCCCCTGGGAGGGTCGGGCCCCGGGGCACCAGCCCTGCCTGTCCCCCCCTCTCGTCGGGCCTGGTTACACCCCCCGAAACTGAGTCTCATATGCTTCTTTGCAAGGGTTAAATATATTTATGTATATATTTTTAATGTGGTCACATTCTTCACTTGGTAAATGCCCTATACTCTTCTGGCAGCGAGACTCCTCCTCCAGCAGAGCTAGTCTTGGATCAGAGTCATCATCATCATCATCTTGCACAGTTTCCAGCCATTGGCCGGGTCTGTTTGGAACATAAGCCTCTCCAACGTCTTCTGTCTTCCCACCATCTCTCAGCCTCCACCCTTGTCCAGTCTTCTCCTCTCTTCTTCACGCTTTCTTCCACCCCCTTCAGCCACCTGTCTCTCGGTCTTCCTCTCGGTCTCTTTCCTTCCCACTTCGTCTCGTGTATCCTCCTGGGTAACCTCTTCTCCTCCATTCGTTTTACATGTCCATACCATCTAAGCCTAGATTTCTCTATACCATCCTGTAATGGTTCCTCCTTTATTAATTCTCTGGTCCTCTCATTTCTTATTCTGTCCATCTTTGTAGCTCCAATACTGCTTCTCAAGAACCTCATCTCACTGGCCTGTATTTTGCTCTTCTCCCTTCCTTTCATAACCCAGGTCTCTGAGGCATACGTCAGGATAGGGGCATAGTACGTCCGATATATGATCTTTTTGCTGTTCTGAGGGACATCCTTGCTCCATAACATGCTTCTCACACTCCTCCGAAATGCTTCTGCCTGCCTCCCCCGCTCATTTATTTCTCTATCGTTTCTTCCATTATCTTGTATCAGGCTTCCCAGATACTTGAAACTCTCCACTTTCTTCAGCTGTTCCCCACCAATTGTTATTCCCGTTGTGGATCAGAGTAAGGTGCGCAATCTTAACTTTCTTCAAGTCGCTTCAGGCTGCTTTAAATGTGCATATCTGCGTTACTGTGTACAGGAGGAGTTTCTGCAATATACTGTACTCCTATCAATGATGCACATAAGGCCATCAAGATTGGCAGATTGAAAGTCAATCGTAATGGCAGTAAGAGCATGGAGAGCAAACCCTAATTTTTTTCACACATAATATCAGTATTACAAGCTGTCACTTATGGACATGTTGATACTAAGGCATCATTTCAGTTTTAATATTTAATTACCATTTTCTATGTTTTTTTTTAACTTTTGACTTTTTGTATTGTGCCGGAAAATATAATTAAAATAGTTTTCATGCAAAGAGAATGTTTATTTAATTATTGCTTTTCATGAATAATAATTGAAATATCATTTTAATTATGTCATCATCATCGGCTTTAACTCGAATCCGAGTATAAATCTTCTTCCTTCAGTCCAGTTTGTGGATGTGTTCACGGTGAGTAAAGAGTCCAATCCTGGCATGGAACAAGCGTCCACACAAGTCACATAGTATTGCTGGAGTAGGACGTGGTTGGGCTGCTCGAAGTTTCCTAGCTTGACGCTTGGCCTCTTCATGTGTGCGTCGATCTCTTTGAAACGTTTTTACTGTATCCGAGATGGTACGGCGCCAAGTTGAGCGGTCTTCAGCCAGCATGTCCCAGGCTTGTGAATTAAGACTTGTCAATTTCAGGGTCTGCTTAAATTGGTCCTTGTAGCGCCTCTTAGGACCACCATGAGATCTGGTGCCATAGCATAACTCACCATATAGCATTTGACGAGGTAATCTCACATCATCCATCCGTTGGACATGACCAATCCATCTAAATTGGTGACCTATTATGGATGGTTCTATGCTGTTGATTTGAGCCTTTTCCAGAACAGCAATATTGGTAATGCGGTCTTCCCATTTAATCCTCAGGATTGATCGAAGTTTTTGTAGGTGGAAACGCTCAAGCTTCCTAAGATCACGTCGGTAAAGGGTCCACGTTTCACAGCTATACAACAATGTAGAAATGACTACTGCTTTGTACACCATAAGCTTTGTACTCATGGACAGATCTTTATTCATGAAGACCCGGTGCGCTAATCGTCCATATGCTGCATGGGCTGCGCCAATTCTCTTATCCACATCCTGCTCACAGGTACAGCTCACAGAAATGGTACTGCCCAGGTACGAGAAGTGGTCTACCTGTTCTAATGGCAAATTTGAGATGGAGATATTGAACTGAGGAAGAGGTGTGCCTGGTGAAGGTTGTGCCAAGACTTTAGTCTTATTGACATTTATAGTAAGACCAAAGCGATCACATGCACTTTTGTAACAATTAACTGACTCTTGCAGTTCTTCTGGTGTGAGAGTTGGTGCCGCAGCATCATCTGCATACAACATGTTAGTAACCTTAGTAACCTGACTTTTCCTCAAGGAGCGGAGACGAGTTAGGTTGAAAAGCCCTCCATCAAAACGATACTTGACCTCCACACCTGGGATGTTTGTGGGTGAATCATAAAGCATTGCAGCCAAGTACAGCACGAAAAGCGTTGGAGCCGAATCAAATGCCTTTTCCAAATCATAAAAGACTAAGAAGAGTGGATTCTGTTGTTCTCTACATTTTTCTTGTAGCTGTCTCACACAGAAAATCAAGTCAATTGAGCTTCTGGAAGCTCTAAATCCGCATTGTGACTCTGGGAGGATCTTCTCAGAGATAACCTTGAGGCGGTTAAGTAGAATTCTTGCAAGAATCTTCCCCACAATTGATAGCAGTGATATACCACGGTAGTTGCCACAAACACTGCGATCATCCTTCTTAAAGATAGTGACGATAGTGGCATTCTTTAGGTATCCAGGTACCTTCCTTGATTCCCATATTCTGAGGATAAGGGTGAAAATCCTTGTTTTGAGGGAACGACCTCCGGCTTGAATTAGTTCCAGAGGGATGTTATCTGGGCCAGGTGCCTTTCTGGGTTTCAATTGGGTGAGAGCTGCAGTGAAATCATGATAAGTAGGAGGTCCTGCCAACCACAGTTGTTCAGGTTGTTGCGGCACATCACAAAGGAAGTCTTCAGCAGCTGCTGATGGACGATTTAGGAGATTGGAGAAGTGCTCCTTCCAGCGTTCCAAGATTTCTTGACTGTCAGTAAAGGTAGTAGAATTATCAGCGCTTTTCAGTGTACCTAAACCTAATGATGAGCGAGATGGTCCATATATTTCCTTGAGTACTGCATAGAAGTTCCTCAAGTCTCGAGCATCCGATAGTCTCTGCAGTTCCTGAGCCTTCTGCTCCACCAAGTATTTTTAATTTGCCTTATCTGCGTCTGACATTTACCCTTGAGTTCCAGTAGTTTATCTCTCTTTGTGTTGGAAGTTGGGTCTTGAAGATGGGCAAGATAGGCATTCCTTTTGGCAGTGATGAGAGACAGAATTTCTTCATTGTTGTCATCAAACCAGTCTTGTCTTTTCCGCACTATAAAACCAATGGTTTCCTCAGCTGACTGTGTGATAATCTTCTGTAGTGTGGCCCATTCTTGCTGAATGTCATTCGTCACTGGGTTTTCTGATAATTGGGTGACGATCCTGTTTCCAAAATGTTTATAGATGGATTCATCCTGAAGTTTGGATGTATTAAACTTCTTTCTTGGCAAATTTTTGATGTTCCTAGGTGGTTTAGGTCTGATGGATATCCTGAGCTTACATATAAGAAGTTTATGATCTGTCCAACAATCGTCAATATTCCTTGCTGTTCTGGTAATACGAGTGTCCTTCTTATCACATTGCCGGGGGTTGATGTTGCTCACGTCCGTAGTTGTAACCTATAACTTAACCCTACACGTGCCCCCTGGGTGGTGCTAAACGAGCAACAATATTAGGTGAACTATACATATAATGCCAAGAATGCAATGTAAAAATGGTTCTTTTCAGAACCACCAAACTAGAGATATTGGACACTCAATACGCATTATGCAACTCAATATTGAAGGCCTAAGTTCAGCCAAATGTGTTTATCTACATAAACAGCTACAGGATCTTGATATTGACATCGTTAATATCCAAGAGACGCATACCAAAGATGAGCAGGACTTCCATAGAAGAGGACACCTACCAAGTTATACCCTAGTAAATGCCATCCACCACCCACAGTATGGTATAGCCACTTATGCCAAGTCCAGCTTGACTGCAGTCCGAGTTCTTGAGTCCACAGTCGTAGACAATACCTTCCTATTAGTGATAGAGGTTAATGGCCTAAAAATTGTCAATGTGTACAAGCCTCCATGCATAAACTGGACTCCAGATGTACTGCCTACTTTTGACCATCCATGTATCTATACTGGTGACTTTAACAGCCACCACACATCATGGGGTTATGATACAGTAGAAATCAAATATTTTTCCAAATTCAACCCACTTCTCAAAATTCCAAATCAACAGATTTGGGCGTCTTGATAGTGGAGAGACATTACTTTTATGGGCAGAAATATCCAATTTACATCTGGTGTTTGATGTAAAGGATAAAGGTACTTTCCATTCCGCACGCTGGAATAGGGACTACAACCCAGATCTAGTATTTGTTTCTGTGGATCAACTATCGCAACCCTTATATACCTCACGAAATGTTCTGTCTAACTTTCCAAACAGCCAACACCGTCCTGTAATTGTAGAGGTAGGGCTGAAAATACCTCTTGTGAATTCAATGCCCTTACCCAGATGGAATTTCCAACGCGCTAATTGGGACGCATTCTCTAAGGAACTTGATAAAAACTTAACTGAGAAGAACTTACAATCAACAGCAACCAACTATGGCGAATTTGTTGAACTCGTTATTAAGGCTGCAAAAGCAAACATTCCTAGGGGTTATAGGAAGGAATATGTGTCTGGATGGAATAAGGACAGTGAGGACTTGTATAAAGAATATCAAAGTACTGGAGATCAATCATTAGGCACTCAGCTACTACTGTCCCTCAATAAAAGCAGGAGAGAGAAGTGGGAAGCAACTGTTACAGAAATGAATTTTGTAAAGTCGAGCAAAGTAGCTTGGAAAATATTTCACGGACTGACTGGTAAGAAAAACTACAGGAAGACATACGGTACTTTAAGTCCTGACACCATTGCTAATAGAATGGTAGATCTTACAAGGGCAAAGCGAGACAAGTGTCACACCAAAATGGTGAAACGTAACCTCACTCTCCTCAAAAAGAACGCCCAGAGAAATAATCAACTATCCAGGGCGTTTTCTGTTGAAGAAGTTGTAGCAGCTATCAAGCAGTTGAAGACCAACAAGGCAGCTGGTCCTGATAACATCTATAATGAATTCATCATACACATGGGTCCACTCAGTATAAACTGGATTACTTCTCTTTTCACATATCCTTGAAAAGAATCACCTACCCAAACAGTTTAAACTATCCAAAGTTATAGCTATTCTGAAACCAGGTAAATCTGAACACAATCCTGAAAGCTATCGTCCTATTGCCCTGCTTAGCGCCATGTTTAAACTTCTGGAACGTGTCCTTCTGAACAGGATAGCACCGTACATTGAAGATGTCATACCACCTGAACAAGCTGGCTTCCGAAACGGTCGTAGTTGCACAGATCAAGTTCTTGCCCTTACAACACATATTGAAGCAGGTTTCCAAAACCATCTAAAATCCACAGCTGTCTTCATTGATCTCACGGCAGCCTATGATACTGTCTGGAGACAAGGGTTACTTTTCAAACTGTTTCAAGTTATTCCATCTTTTGAAATTGTGAATTTGTTATCAAACAATCTCAGTGAAGGACAGTTTGAGGTGTTCTTGGGTGACTCTAAAAGTCACAAGAGGAAGCTGAATAATGGACTCCCACAAGGATCTGTTTTGGCCCCAATCCTTTTCAACCTGTATATTCATGACTTGCCAAATACTAAGGCAAGAAAGTTCATTTATGCTGACGATATTGCGCTTGTAACGCAGTGCAGAAATTTTGAAGATGCAGAAAACACCCTTACTGAAGACCTTAAGAGAATGTCAGCTTTCCTTCAGTCCTGGAGATTGATTCCGAGCCTGAATAAAACAGAAGTATCTTGCTTCCACCTTGCACATCGGTTTTCTAATTACAAACCAAATATTTTGCTTGACGGACAACTTTACAATCCCTTTCCTACTTATCTTGGGGTGACTTTGGATAGAACCCTGACCTACAAAGAGCATCTCACCAAGCTCTCCCTTAAAATTGCTGCAAGAAACAACATCCTACATAAACTTAGTGGTACTTCCTGGGGAGCCTCTGCCGACTGCTTACGCCTAACTGGCATTAGCCTTGTCTATTCAACAGCAGAATACTGTGCACCCGTGTGGTTGGAAAGTGCACATGTGCATAAAGTAGACTCAAGATTAAATGATACAATGCGATGCATCACTGGTACTATTAAGTCAACGCCTTGCCATTGGCTGTCTGTGCTGAGCCACATTCCTCCACCACATCTAAAAAGGAAACAAGCATTGTTGAGAGAGGCTAAGAAGATCAGGGCTTCACCTACTTTACCACTATATCATGAATTTTGCCATCCCTCACAACAGCGACTACGGTCTAGGAGGCCAACATGTGTTACTGCAGAAATACTGTATGTGAATGGGATTTAAACCAAAGTTGGAGAAACGAGTGGTCAACAAAAACAGCGGGGACAAGTGCCCATTCTCTTGATCCTACAAAGGAACTGAAAGGTTCTGACCTCCCAAGGAAACTGTGGTGCCGTCTTAACAGATTCAGAACCGGCCATGGTTGCTGTACTGTAAATTCTTTCAACACAGATGGGGCTGGATCAATTCAGCAATGTGCGACTGTGATCAAGAGGAGCAGACAATGGATCATCTGCTCCGACGCTGTCCTCCGTTCTCGTTCCCTGGGAACCCTGCTGAACTTTTTCACGTCACTCCAAATGTCATAACTTGGTTGCAGAATGTGGATAATGTTGTATAATGTAAATTTTGTATATAATTCACCATACGATTAAATAAATAAATCACATTGCCGGGTAATTATATAATCAAGAATGTGCCAATGTTTGGAACGTGGATGCATCCACGTGGTTTTGAAGCGGTTAGGTAGCCGGAACTGCGTGTTGGTATGAAAAGTCTGTGTTCTGCACAAAGACCAAGAAGCTACAGTCCATTGGGATTACATTTTCCAAGTCCCTGTTTGCCCATCACATTATTCCATAGCCTGTGATCTTTCCCAACTCTGACATTGAAATCACCGAGGAGCAAGAGTTTATCTGCAGATGGTACCTTGGAGATGATTTCACTTAGCTGATCATAGAATTGAGCCTTTACTTCATCATCAGAATCTAATGTAGGAGCATAGGCAGAGATGAGTGTCATAAAGGAACCTCCTGAGAGTGGTATGCGGCGAGTCATGAGCCTTTCGCTGATTTCAATGGGCGTAATTTGGTGATAATTTACCAGTTTGGTCTTCACAGCGAAGCCCACACCATGAATACGACATTCACCCTCCTCTTTTCCTTTCCAGAATATATTAAGAAGAAAGTTCCAAATGGTTCCGCCTCGTCAATACTGTTTATTAAAATTTCGTGATACAATCACCTGTCTTTTAACACATGGTACATGTTTCGGCGTCTAACACTTATTGACGTCTTCATCAGCCTATTTTATTTGGGCAGCACTTAAAACATTCCCTTTATATACTGGATGTAGTTAAAAATTGTACATGAAAATACACATAGATCACTAAAAGTATACACATTAAAAAGTTGTTAAAACATTTTCTTATGTTAAAAGCTCAATAAAATCCTCAGCCGGGCTTGGCAGTCTTTCTTGGTTTATCTGGAACACGAAGAAATTGTAGGCAAAATTGACGGTATACATTATTGGGGAAGATACGTGGATGACGTGTTTGCAATAATCGATGATGCTATTTTAAACATAGAAGGACTCTTGCAAAAATTAAACGGATTGGATAAAAGCATACAATTCACCTCTGAATCAGCCGTAAACAGTAAAATCAACTTCCTTGACACTACAGTTTGTTTGAATAATAACAGGTTAACCTATAAAGTTTTTAGAAAGCCAACCCAGACCCACACGACAATAAGAAAAGACTCTAACCACCCGGGCAATCAAAAGAAAGCCGCCTTTTATAGTATGATCAACAGAGCATTTTCTCTTCCTTTAAGCAAAACAGATCTAAATGAAGAAATAAAAAATCATTAAACAGATTGCCAAGGTAAACGGATTCACATCCCTGTTTGTCAACAATATTATCAGCAAGCTTAAAAACAAACCGGTCACCCGCCTAACGCTGGAACAAAAAGAGCAGCCCAAATACGCGACTTTCACGTATTTCAGCACTAAAACTTATAGTATTTCAAATATTTTCAAAAAGTGTGGACTAAGAATAGCATATAGAACTTCCAACACAAACAATGATACTGTATTTTATTCAATACTAATAAATTGAACCATACGAACAAATTCAGTAAATCAGGTATGTATATGTTGAAATGTGCAAAATGCAACGCTAATTATTGTGGACAAACAGGTAGAGCATTTATGACAAGATATGGTGAGCATTTCAATGCCATTAAATACAATAAATTTTCCGCCATGGCAAATCATATGAAAGATACCAAACATGGGTTCACAGACATTAACAACGATATGAGAATCTTACATCGAGCAAAGAAAGGAACTACAATGAACATCTTAGAAGAAATTGAAATCGATTTAGCCCAAAGGACCACCCCCCTAACGAATCTCAATGAGATTCATTTCGAAAACAATGTACTTTATGAAACATTAATCCATTACAGAACAAAATATAAACCACCATAGAAATAAATCCACAACAGTAGATCCATGTTACCTTCCCCTAAACCTAGTTCATACACCCCCCTCCCCACTCCTAACCAAAACACTCCTGGACTCACCCCTCTCCTCTTCCACCCCTATTGTCTTGCTTGTTGCTTCCATGTTGACACACCGTTTCAGTACAGCACAGTCTCCGTCCGACTCAGCACGGCTCTGTTAGCTCATTGCCGCATTACATCGTAAGTCTTTACATGACATTTAGGGTTTTTAAAGTTTTATTTTATCTACCACTCCTTTCTCTCATACATAGTTTCATTTCTTTCCAGTTGGGAATGGTCACCCCTTGCTTGGGCTTTTGAAGCTAACATTAGAAATAAACCAAGAAAGACTGCAAAGCTCGGCTGAGGATTTTATTGAGCTTTTAACATAAGAAAATGTTTTAACAACTTTTTAATGTGTATACTTTTAGTGATCTATGTGTGTTTTCATGTACAATTTTTAACTACATCCAGTATACAGTATAAAGGGAATGTTTTAAGTGCTGCCCAAATAAAATAGGCTGATGAAGACGTCAATAAGTGTTAGACGCCGAAACATGTGTTAAAAGACAGGTGATTGTATCACGACATTTTAATAAACAGTATTGACGAGGCGGAACCATTTGGAACTTTCTTCTTAATATAATTCAGTCGATACGGAAAAAATGTGCGACTCTCAGAGTCAAAAAGAAAAGTTTCCAGAATATGGTATATCCTGTTCCAGAGTCAGTAATCTTGCCTTCAGAGGACAGCCTAGTTTCACTGGGAGCAGCAATGTCAACGTTGAGTCTTGATAACTCATTGGTTATGAGAGCTGACCTTCTCTCAGGTCTAACGTTATTGTCCAAATCAAGCAAAGTTCTGATGTTCCATGATCCAATAATCAATTTGTGATTACTGTTTTTGAGTTTCGACCGCATGAGGGGTGACCTGCTGAGTGTGGTTGCCCAGGCGGACCAAGATTGTGACTTCCGATGTTTAGCCCACCTTTTCTAGGGCCTTCCCCATGCGGGGTGGGCAGCGGTGATCCTAAATAGGCTTGCCCAAACACAGATGCAGGACCGAATTCCCGAGTAGTCACAAAGTCTCCGGAAGACGACCATCACACATCTGCTGCCGAACTATGGGATTCCAGTTACACCCATAACCTGCCTCCACCATCCATATCCCATCGCCGTTGGACTTGGAAAGTAAGTGACGTTCGGAAGAAGTGTCACTGGTGTGAATTTGTTTAGGGTGGATCTCAGCTTGCCAGGACGAGACCCACACACTATGATCTCTGAGCCTTATCCTGCGGCTCACAAAGAATGAGACATGCAGGACCAAACACAGAGACTGCAACGAACTGCCGCATACTCAAGTACTACTGAGGTGCGCCTTTACAGCCAGTCCGTCTGGCCTGACCTCTTCCGCCTCTAATAATGTACATAGCTACTGTATGAATGAACCCTGCATATGTCACTGTCCATAAGTGTAGATCGATCAAAATATATGTAACATTTGTGTGGATAGTCAATGTGACCTTGACAGCAACATTTGAAGCCATAATCAAAGGAAGCCTTGATTTTCCTGCTTATTTTATCTGCCCATATTTATATAGCTTAAATGTCCTGAGACTTGGAAAGCTGGAGTAGGTCTAAGGTTTGAATGCCAATGCTCACAGCAGTCATCCTGAAGTTGGTTTTCCACCAGCTTATTTCACACTCACTTCAGGCAACTGTACTGATAGGACCCTTTCCTAATTCTAACCCTAAATAATTCAGTTGCTCACACTAGTCCAGGCACCAAAACAATACAGTGCAGTGGGTTCATGATAGATGTGAGAATAGATCTTTACATGTATGAAAGACAAGATACAAATTGACACAAACACGTTACTCCAATTTTCATGACTATCTTTAATAGAATGAGGATGCATAATACTAACTCGATTGAGGAACCAAATTTATATGGGAAATCACAACAAGGCTGTCGTGCAAACAATCGATGGACAAAAAAAGGAGAATACAACCATGGCAAAACTACAAACACAATGACGTGCAGATGTGAGCAGAGGAAGAAAATGAGGAAAAGCCCACAAGGACAATTTCCACAGCCAGACACATTGCTATCTTAGAAGGCGAGCATACACTCCATTAATCCAATCCATAGCTCTTCAATGCTATCAGAAGGGTGGGTCTTATATTGCATAGCTGAGAGCATTTCTCAGAGAGATTTTCTGTCTTTAAGTAGATAGTGAAGGATATAGTGAAAACTGGATGGCCATGAGCATAACTTTTGACTGCCTGGAGTGATTTGAATGAAACCAGGTGTGGGTTGAGTTACTGCTACCCTGTTCAACCCTGACCATATCTTTTGACTTTCAATTACCGTCACCAATCCAGCATGACACCCATACAAATATTTCACCAGTACCAGTACCCAATATGTCCAAAATTACTGCAGCAATCAATCTGCAATTTTATTTGGTGACAGACGACTAAATTAAGTTCACATTGACTTTTGGAAACCTTGTCTAGGACACTTGCATAACTTTCTTTGTAGTCTTTTGTATTGTTTGTAGCTTATGCACAATTGCTTTTAAGGTTCAATTGTCTTACATGAGGGAAAGACTAAAGTGATCCACTACCTACCTCCATCTAGCTTTCTAAACTGAAATTTGGTTTGTAAATGTCAATGTAAATTTTCCCTCTTGACTACTTTTTGTAAAGATGAATGACCTTCAGATCTTGCTTTGAAAATTCTAACAATCATGTTAAATTTTACTGCATGGTAGCTGTAATGTGATGCATTGATTTTATGCACCAGTGAAACTAGGTTCACCAAAAGAGGTAATAGACTTGATATTTGAGCCAAAATACAAACATACCTTGCTTAATGATATAGAGGCATAGTGGTATTTCACCCTTAGTTGACTCAGGTACACCTACGACTGTTGCATCACCTACATCGGGGTGACTTAGGACTACGTCTTCGAGAGCAGATGTGGACAGTCGATGACCAGCCACGTTGATAACGTCGTCATCACGCGCTGTGACGAAGACATAGCCATTGTCGTCCACATAGCCAGCATCCATTGTATCATAGTAACCCTAAAGAGAAGTAATAAGTGACTGTGTAATTAGTCTTTATTACGGATTTATACAGTACAGTATATATGAAATGCCCCGGGTCCTTACTATGCCAATAGATTACAGTACAGCCAGTGCATTTGCTCACGCTAGGACAGCCTTGCTACATGGAAACTTCCCCTCTGTACAATCCTATTTTCTCCCCTCCTGCATTAGCAACGCAGAACTTGCGGTTATGCTTTACAGGGTTGGTGTATTGTGCAGATGCAAAGTTGTAAAACCATTACCGTATTTGCAGAAATAAAGTAATGGATTACAAATAGCAAAATTACCTTAAATAATCTTTCTCATTATTTGTTTGCAATGGGACAGATAAATTTCAAAATGTGAAGTCAGCCAGCATTAAAATGTGTGTTCCTAAAACAATATTCCCCTGTTGAGGCACCATTTTGTGCCCTTAAAGAATTCCTTTAGCCGAGAAGGTTCTGACTATTTGATGTAAAGTACCAGTCAAAAATTTAAGACCACTGTAAAAAGTCAGCTAACAATACTTAGAACCTGTAAGAGCCAAATTGTTTTCTGACTACTTGCATATCCTAGTAAGTTCACTGGGTTCTGCCCTTTACTTGTTCTGTTGTAATTTTTTTAAAGTCCACAAACAACACAAAAGTCCACCATTTTTAGGGATATTATGTGCTGTGTTTTGCAGTGCATTGCAAGTATTTAAGCCAATATTTTTGTTAGATGTACTATTACATGTGTCTCTTTCTGGTAGAAAATCCATAAAGTTATATCATTCTTTTATTGTAAATATGTACTGTAGCCTATATATATTTCAAACCTTGGGCTTGTTTTCAAGCCGAGAGAGAGCACTGGAGAGCCAATGACTTTGGTATTGCTCCCACATGTAATTCCACTCGTCTCGTAGAGGTGGTATACAAGAACATAAGTAATTTGCATGTGGCTTTAATTAGTCTTTCCAGTGCTTGAGTTGTAAAAAGAGAGGTTCCGGTACTGTGGGCTACCGGGTGGTGGGAGTGGGGCTTATGGAATATTGAAATATAGAGTTCTAAAAATGATATTTATATGCTTTTCTGAACACCTTTCAAAATTAACCAGTGGACAAAATAGCAATCTAATTTTGATAGCAATTTTAAATTAAATTGAGACTGCTGTAGCAACATTTTTCTTACCATAGCCGTTGGCCTATATTAAATTTTAATGTAGACCAACTAGGCTACCATTCAAACAACGCACATTATTCATTTTTTTTACATAATTAAAAAAAACATTCGGTTTGAAAATACATACAACAATCTTTTAATTCATGTTTTATAATTTTGTCTTGACAGTTTTCTGAAATAATTATTTATTATAAACGGTACTGTACTTAAACATGTTTTACCTCACAGTTTATGAAATTGTCCGAAGTTTAGAAAAGTTTTCGTTGTATGTGCCACCTCTCTCTCACCTTGCTGTTAGTATCCAGGGCGGAGTGCCGTCCCCGAAGCAGTCAAGATTCCACGTACTTTGAACGGTCAAAATGAGTGAGTGGTGGGCCATTCAGCTTCAGGGAAAGTAGTGAGGAGACAGTTTGTGTAAACAAAGACGCTCTGGAACTAGTTATGATGAGGTTCATTTGAGAAAAAATATGTTATATATAGAACTTTTCCCCCGATCAGAGGTTTCGGTACGGTGAACCAGTACGTACCGTCACAAATCTAGCCCTGAGTCTTTCTATAAAACGTAAAAAATATTTTTTGAGTTTGCTCAGAACAAAAAAGAAATAATAACTCTTAATTATATAATAATGTGGAAATGTGTGCGATTCATTTAGCACCCACTTTAAAACAAGAAAAGGCAAACATTCCTGCACACTCGGGAGATGTGAGGGAAACAGTGAAGATCACCACAAAGCAAGAACTACATTTTGAAAAATGGATAAAAATAGTTACGATTTGAATTTTGAAAGTGTAGAACTTTGCTTCTAAAAGCAAGATGTGTTTGTTTCCTTGGAAATGTAGAACCTATAATATTGTTGAGCAAGATCTTGATATTGCCTTCTTAAGCTGTATGTTTGCCCTTAAAATGAAACTACTAAATGGCTGATGCCATAGAAAGTTATAGAGAGTTAATTTTAACTTGTAACTGCTTACAATTTCCTTTTTTGTAATAGTAATTTAACCTGTTATCTTTTTCCTAAAACCATACTTGTTTCATCAGCTATTAGATTGTGCATGCTCAACAAGTTCAAGCCTAGCACAACATGACCTGGACTTGAATCTCGGCCCTTTGGTGCACATGAACAACATTGAACTATCATGACATACAAGATACAAGGATTGCTGCAAAGATGAGCCTTTTTTCTCTCTCACTCTCTTTTTTGTGTATAGGTGTGTTTTCTGCTTATGCAAACTGCATTGTAACTAAATAGCGATAAAATTAGCACAAGAAAGTTGCCCAATCAGGGATACCTAATGGTAAGAGGCCCTACAGCCCTGTAGGAGTGGCTATTCACAGAAGGAGCATTTTATTCTACCATTATGTAACATCAGTTGGCCCCATGGTGTTGGGGTAGCACGACTGCCTTGCACCAGGAGGCCCTGGGTTCGATTCCCGGCTCCGACAGGAATTTTAGAAACCGACGTGAGGGCTGGAACGGGGTGCACTCAAGACTCCCGAGGATAATTGAGTAGCTGTCTGACTGTGAGGTAGCACTCCGGTCATGGAGACCATGATTAACGGCTGAGGAGACCCGACACACTGACCATGCGTCACCCCATAATCTGCAGGCCAGTTGGCTGGGCAGCGGTCGCTTGGTAAGCCTAAGCCCTTCATGGGCTGTAGAGCCACGGGGGGGTTTTAATTTTGATATAGTGCCAATTGCTCCAAACAATACAGGTAAGTTTGCTGTTTCTCGTTTACAAACTAAGGAAGAGGACTAAGGAACTCTTAGTTTGATTTATATTGAAAATATTCACTAAATAAAGAGACTTTGTTACTGTACCGGAAACTTGGAGAAGTAGATCTGCTTAAACCTCTCTGGAGCTTTGTAGAGTGTGGACATGGTTCCTGGTGGAAGTGGCAGCTTGCATACGATACGGCCCAGTTCCAGGTTGTCTGCTCTACTGCCGTCCTGTCTCAGCACCATCACTGGAACATTACACAGTGTACTGTCGTTGGTGGGTACGTTCTGTACAGGTAAAAGAGAATAACACTCAGGAATCAGCTGACAGGGGTTGGATCTTGTTTGGCCAGCACCCTTGAGATTTTGTAATTTTTACCATAAACATTGTTCTGCTAAGAATTAGGTACAGAAAGGAAAAACAGTTGGTGAATACAATTGTTAAGAGCACACAAACACTAAGCCATTCTGCTTGCATTCTATGTCTTGTTGCGATGGGGAAACATGAATGGAATGTACTGTATATATTCTTCTTCATTTCCCGGTTCCAGTGATCTGGGTCGGGGCGTGAATCAAGGACCTCCATCTGAGGTCTTGACTCACACGTTATCATATTTAGGCAATTTGTACGATTGGTTCGCCACACCCAAAGTTAGACAAGGACCAATTAAGGTGGGAAATTGAATGGCTCCCTAGGCCTTGGATACCCTACTACCGTCCGGGTCGGAAGAGAACAAATGTTGACCAAGGGAGGCTGACAGGAAAGATAACTGAAAGGAGCCCGACACAGGTAAGTGGAAGCAATCCCAGACTCAGCTGGGGTCCCATGGTCGCCGACCCAAGTCCCACAAGTTGTGAGCCCATGGGCTTTATGATTTATATATTATATTATAAAAATTAAATGGGCTTATAATTAAAAACAACACACATATCCATGCACGTTGCTAACAAAAGAAAAAAGGGTCATGACAAACGACAAACACACAAAAGTTAAACTGAGGGTATAGGCTATTTGGTCAGTATACACCTCATCGAAGATCAAGTTTTAGCCACAAATTCAAACTGTTAAAACAGTATTTTATTTATTGATATAAAAATTGAATGCTTGGCATCTACAAGACAGTAGGTTCATATAAGAAACTTGGTATAGTAAATGTATACTACTTTTTCCAACATGATAATGGTGCATAAATTTGGCCATCCTAGTTGTGCTGAAACTTATTGCATGATAAAAATCTAATCTTTAACTTTATGTTTGTGTTTAATCTTCTTCTTCTTCATTTCCTGTCTCCAGTTCCCTGGGTCGAATCAAGGACCTCCACAGTTGTCTATCCCTCCACCACTCATTTCCTTCTTTCAATACTTCTTTTTCTTTTACTCCTCTTTTCTCTATGCTTTCCTTCACCGTATCTATCCACCTCTTCCTGGGCCTTCCTCGTGGTCTTCTTCCTGGTATTTTCTCCATAAATATTCTTTTTGGGGTACTCTATATTCTTCCATTCTCATGATATGTCCGTACCACTTCAGCTTACTGGTCTCTATCTCGTCTTGCAGTTTTGGGAACCCAGTTCTCTCCCCTAATGTCCACATTTCTGATTTCATCCCTCCGTGTCTTCCCAATTATTCCTCTAAGGAACTTCATCTCGGCTGCTTGGATTCGGTTTTCATCGCGTTTTGTTGTGGTCCAAGTGTTGTGTTTAATGTGGAAATTTAATTTTTTCTTGGAAGATTTTCCTTGCTGTAAGTGTGGTATCCTTAGTCAGTTGAAATGTTACTTCCATTCTTCTACTCTTGTTTTTTTTTTTCTTCCTAAGTATGGTCAATGCAAGGATACCGGTATCTGTAGCCTGGACGAAATGGCGAACAACAACCGGCGTCACTTGCAACTGGAGGGGTGGAAGATAATTTCAAATAAAATATCTATCGTACTGTTATCTGTCCTGTCGCACTGTATGGTTGTGAATGTTGGCCGACTGTGGCTGAGACAGAACATCAATTGGGCATCATGGCATCACTAAACTGGATCACATCCCCAATGAATCCATCAACTAGAGATTTGGTGTCGTACCAATTCAAGATAAAATGGTTTGAACATTTGCCGAGAACAGGGGCCGACACTATCGCGAAAATGGGTTACATGTTAGATGTCGCTGGTAGGAGACTAGAAAGAGGTCCAAAACAATGATGGGTCGATACCCTTCACATAGATCTGAAGAATGTCAATCTCCACCCTGACAGAGCCAAATGAAGACAACACATCCATGTAGTGGACCCTGCCACTAGGAGGGACAAATGCTGAAAAATAAGGAGAAAATTGCACTTGAATCCATTGGGTGTGACCAGGCCCGTATTTATGGGGGGGATATACTGGGCAACTGCCCAGGGTGGCAAGTTTTAGGGGTGGCAACATTTCTGGTAAAGTGTACAAAGCCGCATGGGCATTAAATGTCAAGTTATTAAAGTTTAACCCCCCCCCCCCCCCCACAAGTGAATATTCATTGTCGCATATTAGGAATGCTGATTATTTAAGAACGTAAAAAAATAACAAGGATTGTCTAAGTCAACTTGGTGTTCTTGCTGTTGAATCAGACTTGAAAGTGAAATTGTACTTATGAAGCAATCCTAAGCTTGTTTAGAAATTACAAGGCAAGGAGGAAACCCTTTGTTATTGAAATAATTGTTGTTTAGGCCATTACTAAGTTAGATTGTGTTTCCAATGACAACGTCAGGAAAGGGTTTGGTGTTGCACCAATCCGAGACAAAATATGCGAAGGCCGTCTGCGCAGGTTTGGACATGTCATACGGGCAGGAGGTGAAACGATTGCCAAGGCGGGATACACACTTGAAGTTGTTGGCAGAAGACCAAATGGACGACCTCTGCAAATTTGGAGTGACACGCTATATAAAGACCTAAATAGCGTGAACCTCCATCCTGATGCGGCCTCAGACAGAGCAAAATGGAGACAATAGATCCATGTATCGGACCCCACAGCCACGCGGGACAAACGATGATGATGAAGAAGAAGAAGGGAAGTTGTTTTGGCCATTAGTTGTATATGATACCAGTTAAAATTTATTGTAAATTCCTTGTATTAATTGTTTTCTTCCTTTCTGTTTATCATTTTAGTTAACACATATTTATAGTGTTTGCCACTCACAGATGAAGGAACAGCCCCATGTTAAGGAAAGTTGTAATACATTTATACATACCATATTCCAAGTCGGGGGCAGAAAGGTTTATTTCTTTCTTTTTGCCCAGGGGTGTCAGGGTCCTTAAATATGGGCTTGGGTGTAGCCTTAATAATAAGTTGAGGATGTCTGTGCTGAACAGCAATGTGTTACATATTAGGTGTACTCACCATTGTAACCTGGGAAGGGCATCCCTGCAGTGTACTTTGGAGGATTGAGGCTGTGTCCGAGTCCCAAACATGTTGCTGTAATCGAATGGCCCGTCTCTGTTTGCCACCAGTGGTTCAGGATTGGAACCTTAAAAGAGGAATTGTGAAATTAGCAGTGAATTCAAATGAAAAGAGTTGCAGCCTGAAAATATTCTCTGAACACACTGACAAGTTGGCAGTCCTGAAAATTGATAATTTAGGTATGTTGTATAGTTGTTAAGCAATCCTATAGATATGGTACTTTCAGCAGATCAATAGACCACCTTGTAGTGTAGTGGCTAGCATTCTTGGCTATCGCCCTGGAGGTCAGGGTTCAAATCCCTACTCTGCCAACAAATGTATTTCTGGTCTGAGGGCTGGAATGGGGTACAGTCAGCCTCATGAGAAGAGGTGATTATGATTCCCATCTCAGCAATCCTGAAAGTGGTTTTCCACTTCTGTTCCAGGGGAATACTAGGATGGTTCCTAACGTAAAGTCACGGCTGCCTTCTTCTCAATCTTCACCTGATTTACAAATACACAGGCTTAAATGACCACGGTGTCCAAGCCCCTCAAATGAAACAACTGCAGCTCAATATGTCATTCACTGGTAGTATTATTAACATCATGCCAAAACAGCAAAAGTGAGGTTTTTCGATTTTGACTCACTGACGTATAATGTTGCCAACTTACACAAGAGGAGTACGTATGGTGAAATTGGTCAAAGAGTGACATTTTCCGATTATTATCTCTTAATAATATTTGATCTCTCCTGAATAATTTGATGCATCATTTGTCCAAAAATTCCAATTGGAAGTGTGTTTTTTATTATTTCAAAGTTATTAGAGCAAACGTAAATACATTCAGTTGTTATGCAGTGACTTCCTTAAATATCTGTATCTCCGGAATGTTCAATCTAGAAGACGTTTCCATGGAAATGATCATGTGCCTGGATCTGAATTCAATGCTAATCCCTAAACTAAAGTAAAAAGTACGTTTTTTAAAATTATAGGTAGTTGATACGGACACGCCCACTAGTGCTTTGAAGTGTAAACAAGGATACTTATTTATTCATAAAGAACAACAAGTAAATTGTTTAGGTTATGTTTAATTGTATTTGAGTCCCATGGCGTAGTGATGCTCGTTAAATCATGCACCACGACCGCGTGAGCACCTGCAGCAAATCCGAAGATCGTAGGTTCAAATCCCGGTGCTGACTATAGTTATCTTGAGTGTGGCATTTCCCCGGGTTTTTCCACACTCCTTCCAGGCAAATGCCGAGATAGTACCTTATTTGAAGTCACGGGGCAACCTGTCCCTAATACAGCTACACACATAACTACAGTCATCCCATTAATACAGGACATCAGACAAATTCAACACACACCCAACTAAATGGGGCTGATGACCAAGATGTCCCAAGCCCCTTAATTAAATTAACAACAATTTGATTTGAGTGTCTTAGGACGAGATTCACAAGTTCTTGTGTCAAGTAATGTGTGGTGGACAAATTAGCACCTCTGAAGACATATCTGCAAGGACTGGAGTTGCTAACAATGGGTAATACAGTGGAGATTGCAACTTTGCAAGTCATTTTGGACTTTTCGAAAATGCAAGAATGATTTATTTGATAGTAATATTAGACTATTTTACGGAATGAGGTGCATAAAGAAAGGATTGACTGTTCCTGGAAGGTGGCATGCCTCCATATGTGAGTTGACACCATGTCAAACTTTGAACTTGATTTCCCAAAAATAACTTTTCTTTTTACATTTGACCCATTATCTCAGAAACTATTACAGATATGTGTACCATATTTTACATAGTGTTACCTCTTAGTATACTGCAGTTACTGAACTACCAAAACATTTCTGCCTCTAACGGTTTTTTATTTACAGAAGAAAAAGTGGACTTTTAAAATAAAAAAATGAAGAAATTTAAAAAAAAATCATAACTAACTAATTATTTGTTGGTATATTATGATTCTAGTTCAGTAATCAGAAAAAGAGTGATACTATACCTCCCAAAAGTTTCAGATCTCTATCAAAGGTTCTGAGATAATGGGTCATCAATATTGTAAATTTAACACTGTAGGTATAGGACGTACGTACTCCCCTTGCACTTAAAGTCAATGATTCCATCATTAATGACAATCACTGATTAAGCAACACTGGGTTAGGAAAACATATTGTAGTTCCTCTGTACACAGCGCAACTACTTCAATCAGTTATTATTGTTCTAAGGGGGAGGGACAGGAAGGTCCTCTGCCCCTGAATGCGACTTCTATGAAATAGGAGTTGAGAAACGGGTTTGAGATGCAATTTATAACCAGTTGCTGTGTCTACCGACAGACCAAACGAATTCTGACCTTCCCATGGCGTAGCTGTGCATGTTAAATCGCTACCACGATTATGAAGGGGAGCTAAGCAAGTCTGGTGACCAGAGGTTCGAATTCCAGTGCGACAATAGCTATCTTGAGTGTGGTTTATCCTTCTTCCTCCAAGCAAATGCTGATATATTACCTTATATCACGTTCTGGGGCACTTTCCCATCCCAGACCCTAATAATTACAGCTACACACACTAATACAGTTACCACAGAAATTCAACACACACCCAAGTACATGGGGCTGATGACCAAAAATGTCCCAAGCCCATAATATGAATTAACAATAACAACAATGCATTTTGACTGAAATGAATTGATATTGCGTAACCTGTCTAGTGAAAAGAACTTATAGAGAGATGGTTTGTTGATATTGTACTTGAAGCTATTACTACCTACTGTTATGTCTAACCAGTAGCGATGAGGTGGATTATTGTTTATGACAATGGCAAGGAGGTGTCGGGATGTTCTGGATGCATCCTGACAACGAATAAAGTATTCAGTGCTGAGTCAGAAGAGTCAGAATCCAAATTCATTGCACTTAACTTTGTTTGCCACCTCATCCCATGCTTTTTCTGTTACATCTTGTCTTGAATAACCAAGTAGTTTGTAATTGTTGTGAATGATTTTTATATTTGGGCAAATTCGCTCTTGTTAGGGCAAAATAACGGTCACGTTAAACTACAAGCTTGCTTGCTTGTTAGGGCAAAAGGGTATAAATTCAGAATTGACTTAAACTCTGTAGCACAAACAAAGTTATGACAATTACCTACCAAACAATTGCATGATCTCAGTTTTGGAACTCTTTGACTTATGCCCTTTTGCCCTAACAAGACTGTGCAACACTATGCAACACAAGTTACATTGTGACTCAAGCTGGGTTGCATGGGATATTAACCTGCCTCTCTATGGTCACATTGTGTGCATCACTCCGCCTAACTCTGCCAAACAATCCATTGCATAATCGTTTCACATCTAAAATTGCAATTGCACTGTGAGACTTAGTGTCTGACATTTTGTTAGCGATGACTCGTACTATGTCTTTGCCACATGATAGATTCCCAGATAACATGCTGACGATTCCTTTGCACCATAGAAGGCAGCATTTGTTAGTCAACTTCAATGGCTTTGACTGTGGTCAGATAATTGATGCCTTAAGGTATGGTGCCAATATCTTGTAAACAGCTGCACTTAATCTGTAATCAACATACAAGTAATAGTGCACGAGTGCTGATTGTCACCTGGGGCTTTGCAGCATTGTCTGCTATCAGAGGAAGCCTCCGTGGCTTAGGCGGCAGCACGCCGGCCTCTCACCGCTGGGTCCGTGGTTCAAATCCCGGTCACTCCATGTGAGATCTGTGCTGGACAAAACGGAGGCAGACAGGCTTTTCTCCGGGTACTCCTGTTTTCCCTGTCAACATTTCATTCCAGCAACACTCTCCACTATCATTTCATTTCATCTGTCATTCATTTAATCATTGCCCCAGAGGAGTGCGTCAGGCCTCGGCAGCCGGCACAGTTCATATCCTCGCCGCTAGATGGGGGCTTCATTCATTCCATTCCTGACCCGGTCGGAGACTGGAAGCAGGCTGTGGATTTTCATTTTTCTGCTATCAGAACACAGCATCATATTACTTTTAAAATTATTTATTTATCGTATGGCTTTTAATGCCAGGAGTGTCTGAGGACATGTTCGGCTCGCATGAGTCTGTAGCTGCTTCCAGCGGACACCCTTAGTGTGGGCTACAAGTTCCGTTCAATTTCAAGTAGTTCCAACTTTCGCTAGCAGATATCAATGATACCTAGTGGTGAACGTTGGAACTTTGATAGAGCGTTCCGATGAAATCTAACCTAACAATTTAGCTTCACACAAGTTTAATCTGTGGAAGGATCTTTTACATGCCTTAAGTCTATGACATGGGACCGCCGGCTTTACTTCCCCTCCGAAGGAAGGCATACTGAAGGATTTTTAACGCTCTTAAAAAATCCAACGACTTCGGCCGGGTTTGAACCCGCTATCTTGGGAACAGCAGTTCAGCATGCTACCGACTACGCCACCGAAGCCGCTACTTTTAAAATGACAGACAGTTTCATGCTTTTTCTTAATTCTTTCCTAAATGCACGAGTTCAGTATCCTTTGAAGTGGTTCATTCCAGAATATCAAACAGATTAAAAATTATGTATATCATATTTGCAATGACATGATTACCATATATTGTGTATTTTTATTGAATTCTTATTTATTTGAATTGAATTGTTAAATTTACTGCTAGCTAAGCAATACTATGCAGATGTGTCTGGTTTTAACAGTGGTTATTTAATGTTTAAGCGCTTGTAACGCGTAATGGATGAGATTAACTTTCAATTTAACAATATCAACACATATTGGCGACGACTTGCGGGAAATGAGTTAGCGGATCAAGCTGCAAAAGAGGCGGTATCACTACCACCTTGACCAATGGAGGTACCCGCTAGAGATATTTGCTCTCAGTTACGCCTACAAGTTCTGGCATTTTGGGAGAGTCAGTGGCTGGCTGACCCACTGCCCAGTAAACTGAGAGCGATCAAGGGAACTACTCGCGTGTAGCGGAGCTAAGGATAGGTCATATAAGATCCACCCACTCGTACCTAATGAGACACTTTGTACCTGTGGAGCCGTTTTCACCGTGGCCCACATTTTAACCGAGTGTGTGGATCTTGCTGACTTACGAAGAAACCTTGGTTTGCAGACGACACTCAAACTTATATTAGCCGATGACGCGGTGGCTGCTGATCGCGTTATCCGCTTTATAAGTGAGAGTGGGTTAGGGCCAGCAATCTAAATTTTCCAGTATAAATTGAATCAAAGACTTGTTCGTTTTTGAATGATAATTTTTTTGTTTTTCCGTAATTTTTGTTTATTTTTATAATTTTTACTTTTATTGAATTTTTTGTTCTATTAATTTTTGGTCTTTTTGAATTTAGGTGTCCACCTCAAAATTTTAAATTCAATTCCAAATTTGTATTCTTTAATCTGTGTTAAGAGGGGCAAATGACCTTGTAGTTCCACCCCTTAAAACAACAATTACTAACTAACTATTGGGGACAACAATAGAAACGCAAAAACAAACAATTTTGGTATAAAATTAAACATCTCTATTAATGCGAGTATATCATTTCTAGGTGAGTTGCTATTTGGAATTTCAACTAACGGTATATGGTATTCAGAACATGGGGACTTACTTCAAATACTTTCTGTGACCAGGCTTTTGTCTCGTGATCACAATGCTCTCCAGCAACAAACAGGGTTCGCAACCTGAAAAGAAAAGATCACGTGACACATAACAAAAGCCCTGATTGGCCAGAGGAAAAGAAACTCTTTACTGAATATATTACTTACGACTTGGTTGAGTATTTTCGGCCTATTTTCACTTCTGGATCAACTCTCCGTATCACCCTTAAGGCTGTGGGGGCTGTGAATAGTGCGTTCACTTGGTGTTCTTGAATAACTCTGGGGACAAAATACAGACAAAGAATGTTATATTTGTCTAAAGGAATTGGGATATCATAATTATCTTCAAACTAAAAAGCATTTTAAGAAGTGCTTGGAGAATATTGTGTTGTCTTGGTGTGAGATGCTCTACATGATATTAATCAAACAGTACTGACAGTTATGGCTGAAAGCTCATTATTTCCTTGTGGGGAAAGCAGGGAAAAGTCATTCCACCCAGACTCAATCACAGCATTCAAGTTCTACGGTGTCCCGTTTTACTCGGCCTTTCTTGGCAGTTCTTCAGTAATACGGATCTTCATCATCATCATCATCATCATCATCCTCCTCCTTCCAAGTATTGGGCCAAATGTCCCGTTACGGTCTTGCACTTTCCCTCCATCTCTTCATCGGACGTCCTATCGATCTATTTCCCCATGGATGGTAGCGAAGGATCTCCTTTGGTAATCTTCCTGGTTCCATCCTTTGGACATGATGTTTCCAGTTCTCTTGGTAGTCACAAATGTAGGTAGTTATTGGTTTCACTTTTAGTTCCTTCAGCACATCTTCATTCTCTTATGATCCCATTTAGTATAGCCTGCTGTTCGGCGCATGACTGTCAAGATTATCTGGATGGTTTTCCATACTTAAAGATCCGTATTGACGTGTGCAAATCAATTTAATGGGATAGGGGATCTCCGCCCAATTGATTTTTCTTTAACACTGTAATAAGGATATTAACCTAAATATCATGAAATGCAGTTTTAAGCTGGAGAATCATATGTGTACACTTATGTAAAGAAGTTGGGTTGATGTATTTGTTCAAGTTTGCTAGTTTCACTACTGAAGAGGTAATACTCTCTTGAAGAATAAAGTTATCAGGAAGTGGAAGGGTATGAAGGGCACCCTAGCCCTAAAGTGGGTCCCTGCATTGTCTTGTTAATCTCCTTTAATTCGGACACCTAGCATTTAGTTTACTATGTCCATCCTAAACATATGCTCTATGCTAGAAAGTCAATATTCCTAGACCGAATTGTAGCTCAGGTTGCAGGGAATTTCTTACTTGAATGTTGTTGATTTTAATTACTCTGTAATAAAAAAAGTTACCTGAAATAACTTCCTGAATCTGGAGTGCGGTCTGGTTTGCCTTCGTACATGATGGATGTCATGCCGTAGACAAGAGGACCGTAACAAATGTATGAGTGGCCCACCACCCAGCCCATGTCCGACGCTGTCCACCACACGTCGTTCTTGCCCATACCGTAAATAGTGTGCATGGTCCAGGCCAGAGTGGCAATGTGGCCCCCTGTTGGCCGCAGAACACCCTTGGGCTGATCTGTAAGACAATAACTTAGTGCTACATCAAGGAAGGAAAACTTCCAAACAAAATATAATCTGAAACCCATAACAGTTTACATCCATACATAGGGATGATGAAAAATGGTGAATAAAATCGAAGAAAAGTGGTGAAAAAATCTTGGCCATAGCGAGTTAGAAATTATGATATTATATTGTGGTAAATTAATAACACTCCACTAACCTCAATTAATGCTCAAAAAACCACATCCCTTCCTATATTATTCTGCCAAGGTCCCATTACAGTTTTGTACCGAAAATAAGGTCCCATTAACACCAACCTACACATATGGGGTACCTACAGGTTCAGTATAACCCAATGCGTAACCGAAACGCACTCACTTACTCTTTAAATGCCTCACAATTAAATAAATACCTTAAAACATGTATATTTACAATGAAATAATGAAAAAATGCAACACGGTAACCATGGTAACATAATCTCACAGGTCCATCTATTTCTGTAAGACGCAATGCAATTCCAATTATTACATTACTGTGAAAGTTTCCAGACAGTTATAAGGTTATCACTGAACCAAATTAAGCTGTAAAATTCATCAATACATACAGTATAATGCGCTTAAGGGGGTCAAGGGGCACTATAGAATTTTTCTCGCAATTTTCACGTGTGAGTGTGGTATGAAAGGTCTTTTTCACCCGACTATAATGAGTCTCCGAAAAACACATTTAAAGGCCCTTAAATTAACAGTGTCTGTGATATTCCCAGAAAACTAACTCAGCTCTGATATACCTATGAAGGAACGACAAACCCCTAACCACTAAACCAGTAGCTGAAGTGATAAAGTCTGATCATTCATACCAAGGATAAATCAGTCATAGCATTCATGATTGAGATTTTGCTAAGTGTACTCTTTACAACTAGAATATTCGTGGGCGAAGCCGCGACGGGTAATGCTAGTATTACATAATCTAATACATAATGGACAAATTACGTAGCCTACCATGTTTAGAATAAAAACATACATTTAACTGCATTTCCCAAGTACCATCTGAACATTTCTCCCACTTTATGGTGAACACTTGAGCAATATTTGACCTGTCAGATTTCATTGAGGCTCATTTTTATTTTCTTTCGCAAGAACCTCACTGCACTGTGTTCGCGGGTATTCCAGTGCCGCTCTCATACTGTCGAGTGAAAAACTCATTTGAATTTGCGGGTATTTCCGACTCGCAACTGTGCCACTAAGCGAGATTCTCACCGTTTAAATTCACAGGTAGCCCAGTTCTGGTTTCGCACATGCGCCATAAAGTGAGAATTACACTGTTTGCGTGTATTCCTAGGGAAGCACTCGAGCGTTGAGTGATAATCTCACTGTTCGAGTTGGCGGGTATTTTGGGCTTTGCACTTACGCCATTATGCAAGATTCTCACTGTTTGAAATTCATGAGACTTCTGGCTCTGCACTCGAGCGTTAAGTGATAATCTCACTGTTCGAGTTCGTGGGAATTCTCACTGTCGCACTTTCGTTAGTAAGCGAGAATCTCACTGTTCACAGGCATTTTAAATGCTGCACTTGTCATTAAGCGAGAATTTCACTATTCCGAGTTCATGGGCATGTTTGATAGTACTGTTGTGCCGTTTAGCAGGAACCTTATTGTCCTCATTTTGCGATCATGTTCGCCAGTAATTTCCTGCAGTTTACCTAGAATCTCATTATCCCAAAAAAAGTGGCATTAGGGGCAGAAGACCTCATGGTTCCACTCCTTAAAACAACAATAAAAAAGTGGCATTATTTCATGAAACATTTTGTGCAAAGAGCTTTAAAATATAACATATTGTAAATAGAATTTAATTCTCAAACAATATGCAAAGGTAAAAAGCATTTAGTTTGACTTTGCTTCATCTAAACAACTACTTTTACACCACAGTGAGGTCAAGAGTTTTGAATGTTTTGTTAATCTTCGACATGAAATAGAACTCTTTTCAAGTGAATGAGATGCTTTGTCATGGTGGTGGTTAAGCATGGGCTTCCTGACAGATAAGAGGAACACTGAATGATGTCCAAATTAAAATGCAAGGTACAAATAAACTTATTACTCAGTTGACCAGTGCATGTTTTTCTTTAGAAGAAAAATTGAAAATGTGTAGGCCTACAGAAGAACTAGTTTCTCATTCCAATATCTTATTCAAGAAAACTTAGAGGAAGAAATAAACTTGCAGCCTTGATTTCAGAGAAAGATTTAATGATTTTCAAAAGTTTCGAAACCCATGTCGATTAGATAAAAATCCCAGTCAATTACTAATAACGGCAGCAGATGTTGTCATTTTTCTTGTACTGAAACTAGAAATCTGAAAAATGAACTTATTGACCTCCAACAGGATTCAGAACTAAAAGGTATTTTTTTCAAGAGAAACGAAAAACAAATTCAGTATTAGAGCTTTTGAATACTGTTTCAGAAGAACAGTTCGAAAACTTGATGTCATGTATGGCCTCGGGTGCCGGGTGCAAGCTTTGTCATATGACACCCAAAGGGTAGCTTGCATGTCGAATTTCGTTGTTCCTTGAAGCACTATGAAAGTCAAGGAGGTTCGATATCTAAGCTCCATGAACACTATAGCGCTTTCTAGTAGAGAAATGAGGAACTTTGTGTTGGCGGAAACTCCCGAGATTAATTTTGCCTTTATGAACATGGCCTACTGAATTCAAGTGGGTTCTTTGACATGCCAACATCATATGACATGGTTTCGCAATTTTCGCCGCCTTTCAAAAAAATCACTTACCACGGCCAGGAGCGAACCTGCAAGCTTGGGATT
This sequence comes from Meconema thalassinum, assembly GCA_946902985.2. Lineage (NCBI taxonomy): Eukaryota > Metazoa > Arthropoda > Insecta > Orthoptera > Tettigoniidae > Meconema > Meconema thalassinum. The sequence goes on along the minus strand of OX336391.1, from coordinate 37,607,800 downwards.
AGTAGACCGACACGTTGACCACTCACCCACCGTGGCAAGCTTTCATCAAGGGTGAACATACAGTAGATCTCATTTCATCAATGCACAGTGGGTCAAAATCGAAATCTAGGAGGACAAAATTATTTATTTTCATCATTAAAAAATCAAAATGTATTACTTCTACAGCATTCTCATACAATTGCCGCTCACTATTCTGGGATATAAACGCTTCTTAGTGTAAATCTGTCACCACTGTTCGAGCAGTCTGAATTGGAGGGTGAATGTAAGTGGCTATGGTTTGGTTGTCTTTGTGGTTAGTGTGATGCTTTAGGATGGAACATGCAGCTGAAGGTATGATCTTTGTAAAGTGTTTCAGTTATTAATGGGCGTAAGTTTTACGTAATTTTAGCTATATTTGCATTATGCGATACCGTATTTAACTCTTATTTTTAAATTATATTTTCTCTTAGATTTTTAGTATGTCTCGTCACTCTGCGTCACTTTCTACTTAATGTTAAAATGTAGATAAAGTCTTGTAGTTTACGCCTGTTATAAGATATTTTGCATCTTTTTGCAACTTACTTAGTTATTTTACGTTTTAGAAGATGCCGCACAACCAGTTCTCACACGTTTACAACTGTTTGAACCACTGGGTTCGACGATTATGTCAAAAGTGGAACTTTGTGACTTTGTTAAAAGTAAATTAGGGGTAGAAAATTGTTCTGAAGAGATAACTGAATGCTCTATCCAACTCCTAGTATAGACAATTTCTTGCATGTGTAGACGTAGCTTAAAAAAGGTCTTAACTGATGTTTATTATGAAGTAAACAAATTATATACGTTGCTTTCACTCTGAATTCATGATTAAAACGTGAAAATAATTTTGTCCCCCTAGATTTCGATTTTGACCAACTGTGAAATGTGAAACTTGGAAAAACTGCTAAGGTTATCTGTCGTAAATTAACCAAACCTCTGCAGTCTCCCCCAACATAGAACAATGCTGCAGAGTCATTCACAACAATCATTCACACTAAATTCTCATGTATGGACATGGATGACCTGTTATACTACATAACACCTGTAGACAGGTTCCCCGCTGGTATTGCGATTATTGTTCGCCCTCCTACTAGGGACACATTTGTCCGCTCTGTCAGAGCGGCTATTATGAGCGTGCTCTCGCCCATTGTTGACAGTGTGGCCCTGATAGAGGAGATTACCAACGGTTTCATCTCGATCACTCCCATGACGAGAGAACATACTGACATTGTTTGTCAACCTCTGTCCAGCCATCCTGCTATTCCCTCCCACATTGTCATCGCACGACTCGTCACAACAATGGAAGATTCGGAGACACAAACAGAAGACACGGATGAGGTTCCTACACTAGTAGGCTTCGAATCCACACAAACAGATGCTCCAGAAACTCTCCATGAGGCCACACAAACTGTCCCTGACACGACCGACACCTGGTCTCAAACATCTAGGGCTCTTATTAAGCCCCCTAGAAAATCTAGGAGGAAAAATAAGAGCACTCAGGCCTCTCTGGATCAGCGCAAACACACTCCTTCAAGCCCGGTCATCTCTCCCTCTGAGAATGACTCCTCACTTGCTTCTCCTCCTCCCTTAGACACAGTAAATTCAGCCCCTCAACAAAGTACACGGGTGACTTCTCGCCCTCCTCCCAAACCACATTCTACACTCACAATACAATGTTTTAACTGCCAAAGATTGGACCATAACACTTCTAATTGTCCCCACGAGACCCGCTGTAACAGATGTGGTGACTCTCATCACCACTCAGCTTGCAAGGTCGCACGTGACTGCCCTAAGTGCGTCAACTGTGGTGGGGGGCATGTGGCTAGCTATCTTGGTTGCAAATACATTAAGACAGCTATTAAGCGCAGGCAGTTAGAATACAGACAACATGCCAATACTTCCATCCCCTCCCTTATGTCACTTTCGCTTGCCCCGCCCTCTCGAACCCAGAACTCAGCCCTGACACAATTCCTCCAAGTACTCCAACAATTAGCCACGATTTCCCTCTAAAACACTTGCCAAACAACCCCTCCTTTCCCCGCGCCGCTGCATGCCTGCTCGCGTGACTGGCCACGGCCGGCTCGCGCGGGATGGTGTCCTGAGGGCCGCGGTCTCGATCGCCCTACCAAGACACCTCTACACGTAACGTCTCGTCTATTGTTGCCCCTGCTCTTGCTACTACTTCTGTCTCCCGCTATTATTAACATCTATGAGCCGCGTGGCTCAATCTGACTCTATATGCTGCTGCATTCAACACTTCCCAACCTTACCAAACTCCAAATTCCTATTCCTTCCCCTCCCCCCATACCTCAGGTCAAATTCTGGCCAATTTGATTCCAAAATATTACCCAAATAATATCAATCTTCCTTATGTCACTCCTAAACTCCTTTTGATAAAGCACTCATGGCCCCTCGATGGGCTGAAAGGCTAACAGCACACGCGTCGAAGCCGGCATTCAACTTGACATCAGCAGTCTACATGACTGTAAGTTATATAAAATTTATGTAATAATGATGATGATGATGATGATGATGATGATAATAATAATAAAACAGATAGTTATTAATATATGTTAAAGAACCCATTTGAATTCAGTAGGCCGTATTCAATGGCAAAATTAATCTCGGGATTTTCCGCCAACACAAAGTTCCTCTATTCTCTACTTGAAAGCGCTGTAGTGTCAAGGAGTTTAGATATCTAACCTCCTTGACTTTCACAGCGTTCAAAGGAACGACGAAATTCGACATGCAAGCTACCCTCTGGGTGTCAATTAACAAAGCTTGCACCAGGCAACCGAGGCCATACGATATTATTATTATTATTAATGCCAGTAAAGTAAAGTAATCAGCAATGCATTTTTTAAATTCATAATTGTAAGAAGGCTGCTTGCTACCAAGTTTGAGTATTGTGAAATTTGAAGTGATAGAAGCCATATTTTCTCATTCCAATATCTAGTTCTATTAAAGAAAGCTTTCCTATCGGTCAACACAAATCTGTGAAATTTGGTGTGGCTCTCGGACAGATAGTGTTTCTTATATTTGGCTCTCTTGTAATTTCTAGTGAGTACTGCTGGTGTAGATGTAGCATTATTGCCCTATGGTGTAACTTATATGAACTAGGGCTCTATGTCAGAAAACAGGGCCCAGACAGTTGGCATTATTGCCCTATGGTGTAACTTATATGAACTAGGGCTCTATGTCAGGAAACAGGGCCCAGACAGTTGGCATTATTGCCCTATGGTGTAACTTATATGAACTAGGGCTCTATGTCAGAAAACATGGCCCAGACAGTTGGCATTATTGCCCTATGGTGTAACTTATATGAACTAGGGCTCTATGTCAGGAAACAGGGCCCAGACAGTTGGCATTATTGCCCTATGGTGTAACTTATATGAACTAGGGCTCTATGTCAGGAAACAGGGCCCAGACAGTTGGCATTATTGCCCTATGGTGTAACTTATATGAACTAGGGCTCTATGTCAGGAAACAGGGCCCAGACAGTTGGCATTATTGCCCTATGGTGTAACTTATATGAACTAGGGCTCTATGTCAGGAAACAGGGCCCAGACAGTTGGCATTATTGCCCTATGGTGTAACTTATATGAACTAGGGCTCTATGTCAGGAAACAGGGCCCAGACAGTTGGCATTATTGCCCTATGGTGTAACTTATATGAACTAGGGCTCTATGTCAGGAAACAGGGCCCAGACAGTTGGCATTATTGCCCTATGGTGTAACTTATATGAACTAGGGCTCTATGTCAGGAAACAGGGCCCAGACAGTTGGCATTATTGCCCTATGGTGTAACTTATATGAACTAGGGCTCTATGTCAGGAAACAGGGCCCAGACAGTTGGCATTATTGCCCTATGGTGTAACTTATATGAACTAGGGCTCTATGTCAGGAAACAGGGCCCAGACAGTTGGCATTATTGCCCTATGGTGTAACTTATATGAACTAGGGCTCTATGTCAGGAAACAGGGCCCAGACAGTTGGCATTATTGCCCTATGGTGTAACTTATATGAACTAGGGCTCTATGTCAGGAAACAGGGCCCAGACAGTTGGCATTATTGCCCTATGGTGTAACTTATATGAACTAGGGCTCTATGTCAGGAAACAGGGCCCAGACAGTTGGCATTATTGCCCTATGGTGTAACTTATATGAACTAGGGCTCTATGTCAGGAAACAGGGCCCAGACAGTTGGCATTATTGCCCTATGGTGTAACTTATATGAACTAGGGCTCTATGTCAGGAAACAGGACCCAGACAGTTGGCATTATTGCCCTATGGTGTAACTTATATGAACTAGGGCTCTATGTCAGGAAACAGGGTCCAGACAGTTGGCATTATTGCCCTATGGTGTAACTTATATGAACTAGGGCTCTATGTCAGGAAACAGGGCCCAGACAGTTGGCATTATTGCCCTATGGTGTAACTTATATGAACTAGGGCTCTACGTCAGGAAACAGGGTCCAGACAGTTGGCATTATTGCCCTATGGTGTAACTTATATGAACTAGGGCTCTATGTCAGGAAACAGGGCCCAGACAGTTGGCATTATTGCCCTATGGTGTAACTTATATGAACTAGGGCTCTATGTCAGGAAACAGGGCCCAGACAGTTGGCATTATTGCCCTATGGTGTAACTTATATGAACTAGGGCTCTATGTCAGGAAACAGGGCCCAGACAGTTGGCTTTATTGCCCTATGGTGTAACTTATATGAACTAGGGCTCTATGTCAGGAAACAGGGTCCAGACAGTTGGCATTATTGCCCTATGGTGTAACTTATATGAACTAGGGCTCTATGTCAGGAAACAGGGCCCAGACAGTTGGCATTATTGCCCTATGGTGTAACTTATATGAACTAGGGCTCTATGTCAGGAAACAGGGCCCAGACAGTTGGCATTATTGCCCTATGGTGTAACTTATATGAACTAGGGCTCTATGTCAGGAAACAGGGCCCAGACAGTTGGCATTATTGCCCTATGGTGTAACTTATATGAACTAGGGCTCTATGTCAGGAAACAGGGCCCAGACAGTTGGCATTATTGCCCTATGGTGTAACTTATATGAACTAGGGCTCTATGTCAGGAAACAGGGCCCAGACAGTTGGCATTATTGCCCTATGGTGTAACTTATATGAACTAGGGCTCTATGTCAGGAAACAGGGCCCAGACAGTTGGCATTATTGCCCTATGGTGTAACTTATATGAACTAGGGCTCTATGTCAGGAAACAGGGCCCAGACAGTTGGCATTATTGCCCTATGGTGTAACTTATATGAACTAGGGCTCTATGTCAGGAAACAGGGCCCAGACAGTTGGCATTATTGCCCTATGGTGTAACTTATATGAACTAGGGCTCTATGTCAGGAAACAGGGCCAAGACAGTTGGCATTATTGCCCTATGGTGTAACTTATATGAACTAGGACTCTATGTCAGGAAACAGGGCCCAGACAGTTGGCATTATTGCCCTATGGTGTAACTTATATGAACTAGGGCTCTACGTCAGGAAACAGGGTCCAGACAGTTGGCATTATTGCCCTATGGTGTAACTTATATGAACTAGGTCTCTATGTCAGGAAACAGGGCCCAGACAGTTGGCATTATTGCCCTATGGTGTAACTTATATGAACTAGGGCTCTATGTCAGGAAACAGGGCCCAGACAGTTGGCATTATTGCCCTATGGTGTAACTTATATGAACTAGGGCTCTATGTCAGGAAACAGGGCCCAGACAGTTGGCATTATTGCCCTATGGTGTAACTTATATGAACTAGGGCTCTATGTCAGGAAACAGGGCCCAGACAGTTGGCATTATTGCCCTATGGTGTAACTTATATGAACTAGGGCTCTATGTCAGGAAACAGGGCCCAGACAGTTGGCATTATTGCCCTATGGTGTAACTTATATGAACTAGGGCTCTATGTCAGGAAACAGGGCCCAGACAGTTGGCATTATTGCCCTATGGTGTAACTTATATGAACTAGGGCTCTATGTCAGGAAACAGGGTCCAGACAGTTGGCATTATTGCCCTATGGTGTAACTTATATGAACTAGGGCTCTATGTCAGGAAACAGGGCCCAGACAGTTGGCATTATTGCCCTATGGTGTAACTTATATGAACTAGGGCTCTATGTCAGGAAACAGGGCCCAGACAGTTGGCATTATTGCCCTATGGTGTAACTTATATGAACTAGGGCTCTATATCAGGAAACAGGGCCCAGACAGTTGTCATTATTGCCCTATGGTGTAACTTATATGAACTAGGGCTCTATGTCAGGAAACAGGGCCCAGACAGTTGGCATTATTGCCCTATGGTGTAACTTATATGAACTAGGGCTCTATGTCAGGAAACAGGGCCCAGACAGTTGGCATTATTGCCCTATGGTGTAACTTATATGAACTAGGGCTCTATGTCAGGAAACAGGGCCCAGACAGTTGGCATTATTGCCCTATGGTGTAACTTATATGAACTAGGGCTCTATGTCAGGAAACAGGGCCCAGACAGTTGGCATTATTGCCCTATGGTGTAACTTATATGAACTAGGGCTCTATGTCAGGAAACAGGGCCCAGACAGTTGGCATTATTGCCCTATGGTGTAACTTATATGAACTAGGGCTCTATGTCAGGAAACAGGGCCCAGACAGTTGGCATTATTGCCCTATGGTGTAACTTATATGAACTAGGGCTCTACGTCAGGAAACAGGGTCCAGACAGTTGGCATTATTGCCCTATGGTGTAACTTATATGAACTAGGGCTCTATGTCAGGAAACAGGGCCCAGACAGTTGGCATTATTGCCCTATGGTGTAACTTATATGAACTAGGGCTCTATGTCAGGAAACAGGGCCCAGACAGTTGGCATTATTGCCCTATGGTGTAACTTATATGAACTAGGGCTCTATGTCAGGAAACAGGGCCCAGACAGTTGGCATTATTGCCCTATGGTGTAACTTATATGAACTAGGGCTCTATGTCAGGAAACAGGGTCCAGACAGTTGGCATTATTGCCCTATGGTGTAACTTATATGAACTAGGGCTCTATGTCAGGAAACAGGGCCCAGACAGTTGGCATTATTGCCCTATGGTGTAACTTATATGAACTAGGGCTCTATGTCAGGAAACAGGGCCCAGACAGTTGGCTTTATTGCCCTATGGTGTAACTTATATGAACTAGGGCTCTATGTCAGGAAACAGGGTCCAGACAGTTGGCATTATTGCCCTATGGTGTAACTTATATGAACTAGGGCTCTATGTCAGGAAACAGGGCCCAGACAGTTGGCATTATTGCCCTATGGTGTAACTTATATGAACTAGGGCTCTATGTCAGGAAACAGGGCCCAGACAGTTGGCATTATTGCCCTATGGTGTAACTTATATGAACTAGGGCTCTATGTCAGGAAACAGGGCCCAGACAGTTGGCATTATTGCCCTATGGTGTAACTTATATGAACTAGGGCTCTATGTCAGGAAACAGGGCCCAGACAGTTGGCATTATTGCCCTATGGTGTAACTTATATGAACTAGGGCTCTATGTCAGGAAACAGGGCCCAGACAGTTGGCATTATTGCCCTATGGTGTAACTTATATGAACTAGGGCTCTATGTCAGGAAACAGGGCCCAGACAGTTGGCATTATTGCCCTATGGTGTAACTTATATGAACTAGGGCTCTATGTCAGGAAACAGGGCCCAGACAGTTGGCATTATTGCCCTATGGTGTAACTTATATGAACTAGGGCTCTATGTCAGGAAACAGGGCCCAGACAGTTGGCATTATTGCCCTATGGTGTAACTTATATGAACTAGGGCTCTATGTCAGGAAACAGGGCCAAGACAGTTGGCATTATTGCCCTATGGTGTAACTTATATGAACTAGGACTCTATGTCAGGAAACAGGGCCCAGACAGTTGGCATTATTGCCCTATGGTGTAACTTATATGAACTAGGGCTCTACGTCAGGAAACAGGGTCCAGACAGTTGGCATTATTGCCCTATGGTGTAACTTATATGAACTAGGTCTCTATGTCAGGAAACAGGGCCCAGACAGTTGGCATTATTGCCCTATGGTGTAACTTATATGAACTAGGGCTCTATGTCAGGAAACAGGGCCCAGACAGTTGGCATTATTGCCCTATGGTGTAACTTATATGAACTAGGGCTCTATGTCAGGAAACAGGGCCCAGACAGTTGGCATTATTGCCCTATGGTGTAACTTATATGAACTAGGGCTCTATGTCAGGAAACAGGGCCCAGACAGTTGGCATTATTGCCCTATGGTGTAACTTATATGAACTAGGGCTCTATGTCAGGAAACAGGGCCCAGACAGTTGGCATTATTGCCCTATGGTGTAACTTATATGAACTAGGGCTCTATGTCAGGAAACAGGGCCCAGACAGTTGGCATTATTGCCCTATGGTGTAACTTATATGAACTAGGGCTCTATGTCAGGAAACAGGGTCCAGACAGTTGGCATTATTGCCCTATGGTGTAACTTATATGAACTAGGGCTCTATGTCAGGAAACAGGGCCCAGACAGTTGGCATTATTGCCCTATGGTGTAACTTATATGAACTAGGGCTCTATGTCAGGAAACAGGGCCCAGACAGTTGGCATTATTGCCCTATGGTGTAACTTATATGAACTAGGGCTCTATATCAGGAAACAGGGCCCAGACAGTTGGCATTATTGCCCTATGGTGTAACTTATATGAACTAGGGCTCTATGTCAGGAAACAGGGCCCAGACAGTTGGCATTATTGCCCTATGGTGTAACTTATATGAACTAGGGCTCTATGTCAGGAAACAGGGCCCAGACAGTTGGCATTATTGCCCTATGGTGTAACTTATATGAACTAGGGCTCTATGTCAGGAAACAGGGCCCAGACAGTTGGCATTATTGCCCTATGGTGTAACTTATATGAACTAGGGCTCTATGTCAGGAAACAGGGCCCAGACAGTTGGCATTATTGCCCTATGGTGTAACTTATATGAACTAGGGCTCTATGTCAGGAAACAGGGCCCAGACAGTTGGCATTATTGCCCTATGGTGTAACTTATATGAACTAGGGCTCTATGTCAGGAAACAGGGCCCAGACAGTTGGCATTATTGCCCTATGGTGTAACTTATATGAACTAGGGCTCTACGTCAGGAAACAGGGTCCAGACAGTTGGCATTATTGCCCTATGGTGTAACTTATATGAACTAGGGCTCTATGTCAGGAAACAGGGCCCAGACAGTTGGCATTATTGCCCTATGGTGTAACTTATATGAACTAGGGCTCTATGTCAGGAAACAGGGCCCAGACAGTTGGCATTATTGCCCTATGGTGTAACTTATATGAACTAGGGCTCTATGTCAGGAAACAGGGCCCAGACAGTTGGCATTATTGCCCTATGGTGTAACTTATATGAACTAGGGCTCTATGTCAGGAAACAGGGTCCAGACAGTTGGCATTATTGCCCTATGGTGTAACTTATATGAACTAGGGCTCTATGTCAGGAAACAGGGCCCAGACAGTTGGCATTATTGCCCTATGGTGTAACTTATATGAACTAGGGCTCTATGTCAGGAAACAGGGCCCAGACAGTTGGCATTATTGCCCTATGGTGTAACTTATATGAACTAGGGCTCTATGTCAGGAAACAGGGCCCAGACAGTTGGCATTATTGCCCTATGGTGTAACTTATATGAACTAGGGCTCTATGTCAGGAAACAGGGCCCAGACAGTTGGCATTATTGCCCTATGGTGTAACTTATATGAACTAGGGCTCTATGTCAGGAAACAGGGCCCAGACAGTTGGCATTATTGCCCTATGGTGTAACTTATATGAACTAGGGCTCTATGTCAGGAAACAGGGCCCAGACAGTTGGCATTATTGCCCTATGGTGTAACTTATATGAACTAGGGCTCTATGTCAGGAAACAGGGCCCAGACAGTTGGCATTATTGCCCTATGGTGTAACTTATATGAACTAGGGCTCTATGTCAGGAAACAGGGCCCAGACAGTTGGCATTATTGCCCTATGGTGTAACTTATATGAACTAGGGCTCTACGTCAGGAAACAGGGTCCAGACAGTTGGCATTATTGCCCTATGGTGTAACTTATATGAACTAGGGCTCTATGTCAGGAAACAGGGCCCAGACAGTTGGCATTATTGCCCTATGGTGTAACTTATATGAACTAGGGCTCTATGTCAGGAAACAGGGCCCAGACAGTTGGCATTATTGCCCTATGGTGTAACTTATATGAACTAGGGCTCTATGTCAGGAAACTGGGCCCAGACAGTTGGCATTATTGCCCTATGGTGTAACTTATATGAACTAGGGCTCTATGTCAGGAAACAGGGTCCAGACAGTTGGCATTATTGCCCTATGGTGTAACTTATATGAACTAGGGCTCTATGTCAGGAAACAGGGCCCAGACAGTTGGCATTATTGCCCTATGGTGTAACTTATATGAACTAGGGCTCTATGTCAGGAAACAGGGCCCAGACAGTTGGCATTATTGCCCTATGGTGTAACTTATATGAACTAGGGCTCTATGTCAGGAAACAGGGCCCAGACAGTTGGCATTATTGCCCTATGGTGTAACTTATATGAACTAGGGCTCTATGTCAGGAAACAGGGCCCAGACAGTTGGCATTATTGCCCTATGGTGTAACTTATATGAACTAGGGCTCTATGTCAGGAAACAGGGCCCAGACAGTTGGCATTATTGCCCTATGGTGTAACTTATATGAACTAGGGCTCTATGTCAGGAAACAGGGCCCAGACAGTTGGCATTATTGCCCTATGGTGTAACTTATATGAACTAGGGCTCTATGTCAGGAAACAGGGCCCAGACAGTTGGCATTATTGCCCTATGGTGTAACTTATATGAACTAGGGCTCTATGTCAGGAAACAGGGCCCAGACAGTTGGCATTATTGCCCTATGGTGTAACTTATATGAACTAGGGCTCTATGTCAGGAAACAGGGCCCAGACAGTTGGCATTATTGCCCTATGGTGTAACTTATATGAACTAGGGCTCTATGTCAGGAAACAGGGCCCAGACAGTTGGCATTATTGCCCTATGGTGTAACTTATATGAACTAGGGCTCTATGTCAGGAAACAGGGCCCAGACAGTGGCATTATTGCCCTATGGTGTAACTTATATGAACTAGGGCTCTATGTCAGGAAACAGGGTCCAGACAGTTGGCATTATTGCCCTATGGTGTAACTTATATGAACTAGGGCTGTATGTCAGGAAACAGGGGCCCAGACAGTTGGCATTATTGCCCTATGGTGTAACTTATATGAACTAGGGCTCTATGTCAGGAAACAGGGCCCAGACAGTTGGCATTATTGCCCTATGGTGTAACTTATATGAACTAGGGCTCTATGTCAGGAACAGGGTCCGACAGATGGCATTATTGCCCTTATGGTGTAACTTATATGAACTAGGGCTCTATGTCAGGAACAGGGTCCAGACAGTTGGCTTATTGCCCTATGGTGTAACTTATATGAACTCAGGGCTCTATGTCAGGAAACAGGCCCAGACAGTTGGCATTATTGCCCTATGGTGTAACTTATATGAACTAGGGCTCTATGTCAGGAAACAGGGCCCAGACAGTTGGCATTATTGCCCTATGGTGTAACTTATATGAACTAGGGCTCTATGTCAGGAAAACAGGGCCCAGACAGTTGGCATTATTGCCCTATGGTGTAACTTATATGAACTAGGGCTCTATGTCAGGAAACAGGGCCCAGACAGTTGGCATTATTGCCCTATGGTGTAACTTATATGAACTAGGGCCTCTATGTCAGGAAACAGGGCCCAGACAGTTGGCATTATTGCCCTATGGTGTAACTTATATGAACTAGGGCTCTATGTCAGGAAACAGGGCCCAGACAGTTGGCATTATTGCCCTATGGTGTAACTTATATGAACTAGGGCTCTATGTCAGGAAACAGGGCCCAGACAGTTGGCATTATTGCCCTATGGTGTAACTTATATGAACTAGGGCTCTATGTCAGGAAACAGGGCCCAGACAGTTGGCATTATTGCCCTATGGTGTAACTTATATGAACTAGGGCTCTATGTCAGGAAACAGGGCCCAGGACAGTTGGCATTATTGCCCTATGGTGTAACTTATATGAACTAGGGCTCTATGTCAGGAAACAGGGCCCAGACAGTTGGCATTATTGCCCTATGGTGTAACTTATATGAACTAGGGCTCTATGTCAGGAAACAGGGCCAGACAGTTGGCATTATTGCCCTATGGTGTAACTTATATGAACTAGGCTCTATGTCAGGAAACAGGGCCCAGACAGTTGGCATTATTGCCCTATGGTGTAACTTATATGAACTAGGGCTCTATGTCAGGAAACAGGGCCCAGACAGTTGGCATTATTGCCCTATGGTGTAACTTATATGAACTAGGGCTCTATGTCAGGAAACAGGGCCCAGACAGTTGGCATTATTGCCCTATGGTGTAACTTATATGAACTAGGGCTCTACGTCAGGAAACAGGGTCCAGACAGTTGGCATTATTGCCCTATGGTGTAACTTATATGAACTAGGGCTCTATGTCAGAAAACAGGGTCCAGACAGTTGGCATTATTGCCCTATGGTGTAACTTATATGAACTAGGGCTCTATGTCAGGAAACAGGGCCCAGACAGTTGGCATTATTGCCCTATGGTGTAACTTATATGAACTAGGGCTCTAATGTCAGAAAACAGGGTCCAGACAGTTGGCATTATTGCCCTATGGTGTAACTTATATGAACTAGGGCTCTATGTCAGGAAACAGGGCCCAGACAGTTGGCATTATTGCCCTATTGTGTAAACTTATATGAACTAGGGCTCTATGTCAGGAAACAGGGCCCAGACAGTTGGCATTATTGCCCTATGGTGTAACTTATATGAACTAGGGCTCTACGTCAGGAAACAGGGTCCAGACAGTTGGCATTATTGCCCTATGGTGTAACTTATATGAACTAGGGCTCTATGTCAGGAAACAGGGCCCAGACAGTTGGCATTATTGCCCTATGGTGTAACTTATATGAACTAGGGCTCTATGTCAGGAAACAGGGCCCAGACAGTTGGCATTATTGCCCTATGGTGTAACTTATATGAACTAGGGCTCTATGTCAGGAAACATGGCCCAGACAGTTGGCATTATTGCCCTATGGTGTAACTTATATGAACTAGGGCTCTATGTCAGGAAACAGGGCCCAGACAGTTGGCATTATTGCCCTATGGTGTAACTTATATGAACTAGGGCTCTATGTCAGGAAACAGGGTCCAGACAGTTGGCATTATTGCCCTATGGTGTAACTTATATGAAAAGGGCTCTATGTCAGGAAACAGGGCCCAGACAGTTGGCATTATTGCCCTATGGTGTAACTTATATGAACTAGGGCTCTATGTCAGGAAACAGGGTCCAGACAGTTGGCATTATTGCCCTATGGTGTAACTTATATGAACTAGGGCTCTATGTCAGGAAACAGGGGCCCAGACAGTTGGCATTATTGCCCTATGGTGTAACTTATATGAACTAGGGCTCTATGTCAGGAAACAGGGCCCAGACAGTTGGCATTATTGCCCTATGGTGTAACTTATATGAACTAGGGCTCTATGTCAGGAAACAGGGCCCAGACAGTTGGCATTATTGCCCTATGGTGTAACTTATATGAACTAGGGCTCTATGTCAGGAAACAGGGCCCAGACAGTTGGCATTATTGCCCTATGGTGTAACTTATATGAACTAGGGCTCTATGTCAGGAAACAGGGCCCAGACAGTTGGCATTATTGCCCTATGGTGTAACTTATATGAACTAGGGCTCTATGTCAGGAAACAGGGTCCAGACAGTTGGCATTATTGCCCTATGGTGTAACTTATATGAACTAGGGCTCTATGTCAGGAAACAGGCCCAGACAGTTGGCATTATTGCCCTATGGTGTAACTTATATGAACTAGGGCTCTATGTCAGGAAACAGGGCCCAGACAGTTGGCATTATTGCCCTATGGTGTAACTTATATGAACTAGGGCTCTATGTCAGGAAACAGGGCCCAGACAGTTGGCATTATTGCCCTATGGTGTAACTTATATGAACTAGGGCTCTATGTCAGGAAACAGGGCCCAGACAGTTGGCATTATTGCCCTATGGTGTAACTTATATGAACTAGGGCTCTATGTCAGGAAACAGGGTCCAGACAGTTGGCATTATTGCCCTATGGTGTAACTTATATGAACTAGGGCTCTATGTCAGGAAACAGGGCCCAGACAGTTGGCATTATTGCCCTATGGTGTAACTTATATGAACTAGGGCTCTATGTCAGGAAACAGGGTCCAGACAGTTGGCATTATTGCCCTATGGTGTAACTTATATGAACTAGGGCTCTATGTCAGGAAACAGGGCCCAGACAGTTGGCATTATTGCCCTATGGTGTAACTTATATGAACTAGGGCTCTATGTCAGGAAACAGGGCCCAGACAGTTGGCATTATTTGCCCTATGGTGTAACTTATATGAACTAGGGCTCTATGTCAGGAAACAGGGCCCCAGACAGTTGGCATTATTGCCCTATGGTGTAACTTATATGAACTAGGGCTCTATGTCAGGAAACAGGGCCCAGACAGTTGGCATTATTGCCCTATGGTGTAACTTATATGAACTAGGGCTCTATGTCAGGAAACAGGGCCCAGACAGTTGGCATTATTGCCCTATGGTGTAACTTATATGAACTAGGGCTCTATGTCAGGAAACAGGGGCCCAGACAGTTGGCATTATTGCCCTATGGTGTAACTTATATGAACTAGGGCTCTATGTCAGGAAACAGGGCCCAGACAGTTGGCATTATTGCCCTATGGTGTAACTTATATGAACTAGGGCTCTATGTCAGGAAACAGGGCCCAGACAGTTGGCATTATTGCCCTATGGTGTAACTTATATGAACTAGGGCTCTATGTCAGGAAACAGGGCCCAGACAGTTGGCATTATTGCCCTATGGTGTAACTTATATGAACTAGGGCTCTATGTCAGGAAACAGGGCCCAGACAGTTGGCATTATTGCCCTATGGTGTAACTTATATGAACTAGGGCTCTATGTCAGGAAACAGGGCCCAGACAGTTGGCATTATTGCCCTATGGTGTAACTTATATGAACTAGGGCTCTATGTCAGGAAACAGGGCCCAGACAGTTGGCATTATTGCCCTATGGTGTAACTTATATGAACTAGGGCTCTATGTCAGGAAACAGGGCCCAGACAGTTGGCATTATTGCGCTATGGTGTAACTTATATGAACTAGGGCTCTATGTCAGGAAACAGGGCCCAGACAGTTGGCATTATCGCCCTATGGTGTAACTTATATGAACTAGGGCTCTATGTCAGGAAACAGGGTCCAGACAGTTGGCATTATTGCCCTATGGTGTAACTTATATGAACTAGGGCTCTATGTCAGGAAACAGGGCCCAGACAGTTGGCATTATTGCCCTATGGTGTAACTTATATGAACTAGGGCTCTATGTCAGGAAACAGGGTCCAGACAGTTGGCATTATTGCCCTATGGTGTAACTTATATGAACTAGGGCTCTATGTCAGGAAACAGGGCCCAGACAGTTGGCATTATTGCCCTATGGTGTAACTTATATGAACTAGGGCTCTATGTCAGGAAACAGGGCCCAGACAGTTGGCATTATTGCCCTATGGTGTAACTTATATGAACTAGGGCTCTATGTCAGGAAACAGGGTCCAGACAGTTGGCATTATTGCCCTATGGTGTAACTTATATGAACTAGGGCTCTATGTCAGGAAACAGGGCCCAGACAGTTGGCATTATTGCCCTATGGTGTAACTTATATGAACTAGGGCTCTATGTCAGGAAACAGGGCCCAGACAGTTGGCATTATTGCCCTATGGTGTAACTTATATGAACTAGGGCTCTATGTCAGGAAACAGGGTCCAGACAGTTGGCATTATTGCCCTATGGTGTAACTTATATGAACTAGGGCTCTATGTCAGGAAACAGGGTCCAGACAGTTGGCATTATTGCCCTATGGTGTAACTTATATGAACTAGGGCTCTATGTCAGGAAACAGGGCCCAGACAGTTGGCATTATTGCCCTATGGTGTAACTTATATGAACTAGGGCTCTATGTCAGGAAACAGGGCCCAGACAGTTGGCATTATTGCCCTATGGTGTAACTTATATGAACTAGGGCTCTATGTCAGGAAACAGGGCCCAGACAGTTGGCATTATTGCCCTATGGTGTAACTTATATGAACTAGGGCTCTATGTCAGGAAACAGGGCCCAGACAGTTGGCATTATTGCCCTATGGTGTAACTTATATGAACTAGGGCTCTATGTCAGGAAACAGGGCCCAGACAGTTGGCATTATTGCCCTATGGTGTAACTTATATGAACTAGGGCTCTATGTCAGGAAACAGGGCCCAGACAGTTGGCATTATTGCCCTATGGTGTAACTTATATGAACTAGGGCTCTATGTCAGGAAACAGGGCCCAGACAGTTGGCATTATTGCCCTATGGTGTAACTTATATGAACTAGGGCTCTATGTCAGAAACAGGGCCCAGACAGTTGGCATTATTGCCCTATGGTGTAACTTATATGAACTAGGGCTCTATGTCAGGAAACAGGGCCCAGACAGTTGGCATTATTGCCCTATGGTGTAACTTATATGAACTAGGGCTCTATGTCAGGAAACAGGGCCCAGACAGTTGGCATTATTGCCCTATGGTGTAACTTATATGAACTAGGGCTCTATGTCAGGAAACAGGGCCCAGACAGTTGGCATTATTGCCCTATGGTGTAACTTATATGAACTAGGGCTCTATGTCAGGAAACAGGGCCCAGACAGTTGGCATTATTGCCCTATGGTGTAACTTATATGAACTAGGGCTCTATGTCAGGAAACAGGGCCCAGACAGTTGGCATTATTGCCCTATGGTGTAACTTATATGAACTAGGGCTCTATGTCAGGAAACAGGGCCCAGACAGTTGGCATTATTGCCCTATGGTGTAACTTATATGAACTAGGGCTCTATGTCAGGAAACAGGGCCCAGACAGTTGGCATTATTGCCCTATGGTGTAACTTATATGAACTAGGGCTCTATGTCAGGAAACAAAGTCCAGACAGTTGGCATTATTGCCCTATGGTGTAACTTATATGAACTAGGGCTCTATGTCAGGAAACAGGGCCCAGACAGTTGGCATTATTGCCCTATGGTGTAACTTATATGAACTAGGGCTCTATGTCAGGAAACAGGGTCCAGACAGTTGGCATTATTGCCCTATGGTGTAACTTATATGAACTAGGGCTCTATGTCAGGAAACAGGGCCCAGACAGTTGGCATTATTGCCCTATGGTGTAACTTATATGAACTAGGGCTCTATGTCAGGAAACAGGGCCCAGACAGTTGGCATTATTGCCCTATGGTGTAACTTATATGAACTAGGGCTCTATGTCAGGAAACAGGGCCCAGACAGTTGGCATTATTGCCCTATGGTGTAACTTATATGAACTAGGGCTCTATGTCAGGAAACAGGGCCCAGACAGTTGGCATTATTGCCCTATGGTGTAACTTATATGAACTAGGGCTCTATGTCAGGAAACAGGGCCCAGACAGTTGGCATTATTGCCCTATGGTGTAACTTATATGAACTAGGGCTCTATGCCAGGAAACAGGGTCCAGACAGTTGGCATTATTGCCCTTGGTGTAACTTATATGAAAAGGGCTCTATGTCAGGAAACAGGGCCCAGACAGTTGGCATTATTGCCCTATGGTGTAACTTATATGAACTAGGGCTCTATGTCAGGAAACAGGGCCCAGACAGTTGGCATTATTGCCCTATGGTGTAACTTATATGAACTAGGGGCTCTATGTCAGGAAACAGGGCCCAGACAGTTGGCATTATTGCCCTATGGTGTAACTTATATGAAACTAGGGCTCTATGTCAGGAAACAGGGCCCAGACAGTTGGCATTATTGCCCTATGGTGTAACTTATATGAACTAGGGCTCTATGTCAGGAAACAGGGCCCAGACAGTTGGCATTATTGCCCTATGGTGTAACTTATATGAACTAGGGCTCTATGTCAGGAAACAGGGGCCCAGACAGTTGGCATTATTGCCCTATGGTGTAACTTATATGAACTAGGGCTCTATGTCAGGAAACAGGGCCCAGACAGTTGGCATTATTGCCCTATGGTGTAACTTATATGAACTAGGGCTCTATGTCAGGAAACAGGGCCAGACAGTTGGCATTATTGCCCTATGGTGTAACTTATATGAACTAGGGCTCTATGTCAGGAAACAGGGCCCAGACAGTTGGCATTATTGCCCTATGGTGTAACTTATATGAACTAGGGCTCTATGTCAGGAAACAGGGCCCAGACAAGTTGGCATTATTGCCCTATGGTGTAACTTATATGAACTAGGGCTCTATGTCAGGAAACAGGGCCCAGACAGTTGGCATTATTGCCCTATGGTGTAACTTATATGAACTAGGCTCTATGTCAGGAAACAGGGCCCAGACAGTTGGCATTATTGCCCTATGGTGTAACTTATATGAACTAGGGCTCTATGTCAGGAACAGGGCCCAGACAGTTGGCATTATTGCCCTACTGGTGTAACTTATATGAACTAGGGCTCTATGTCAGGAAACAGGGCCCAGACAGTTGGCATTATTGCCCTATGGTGTAACTTATATGAACTAGGGCTCTATGTCAGGAAACAGGGCCAGACAGTTGGCATTATTGCCCTATGGTGTAACTTATATGAACTAGGGCTCTATGTCAGGAAACAGGGCCCAGACAGTTGGCATTATTGCCCTATGGTGTAACTTATATGAACTAGGGCTCTATGTCAGGAAACAGGGCCCAGACAGTTGGCATTATTGCCCTATGGTGTAACTTATATGAACTAGGGCTCTATGTCAGGAAACAGGGCCCAGACAGTTGGCATTATTGCCCTATGGTGTAACTTATATGAACTAGGGCTCTATGTCAGGAAACAGGGCCCAGACAGTTGGCATTATTGCCCTATGGTGTAACTTATATGAACTAGGGCTCTATGTCAGGAACAGGGCCCAGACAGTTGGCATTATTGCCCTATGGTGTAACTTATATGAACTAGGGCTCTATTGTCAGGAAACAGGGCCCAGACAGTTGGCATTATTGCCCTATGGTGTAACTTATATGAACTAGGGCTCTATGTCAGGAACAGGGCCCAGACAGTTGGCATTATTGCCCTATGGTGTAACTTATATGAACTAGGGCTCTATGTCAGGAAACAGGGCCCAGACAGTTGGCATTATTGCCCTATGGTGTAACTTATATGAACTAGGGCTCTATGTCAGGAAAACAGGGCCCAGACAGTTGGCATTATTGCCCTATGGTGTAACTTATATGAACTAGGGCTCTATGTCAGGAAACAGGGCCCAGACAGTTGGCATTATTGCCCTATGGTGTAACTTATATGAACTAGGGCTCTATGTCAGGAAACAGGGCCCAGACAGTTGGCATTATTGCCCTATGGTGTAACTTATATGAACTAGGGCTCTATGTCAGGAAACAGGGCCCAGACAGTTGGCATTATTGCCCTATGGTGTAACTTATATGAACTAGGGCTCTATGTCAGGAAACAGGGCCCAGACAGTTGGCATTATT